>CM062819.1:714032906-714688318 GCA_031772625.1 Pinus tabuliformis | reverse complement strand
ATATATATTCCAAAAATAACAATTCACATAAAAGTTTAAGTAAAAACAACAACAAAAAAAATTATTTTTAAAAATATTAAAAACAACTTTAACAAAAAAAATCAAAATAACAAAACAAAAATAAATCATTTAAAATACAAATAAATTGAAAATAAAAATTAAAACCAATAATAAAATAAATTCAAAAAAAAATACAAATAATAAATAAAACAATATAATTTAGTTAAAATCAATATTTTTAAAAAAAATTAAACAATTACATATATATATATATATTATTTGACAAATTAAAAATAAAAGTATAACGTTATTAAAAAATACTAAAAAAACAAATTAACCAAACAAACAAAATCCAAATTTAATAAAAAAAACACAACACATAATATATATATATAAATATATATATATATAATAATAAAAAATTTGAAAAGGTATATATAAATATATATATATATATATAATATATATATATATATATATATATGAAAAAATAAAGTAAAAATAATAATACAAATGTACTCAAATAAAAGTTAAGAAAAATAATAATAAAAATAAAACTAATAAAAATAAAACAAAAATATATATTTTTTAAAAAAATAAAAAACAAAACATAAAAAAATAAATAATAATAATAATAAATCAAACGAAATACGGATCCCCGCCTTTGCGCAACACCAAAGGGTTACTGCTAGGGCAGTTGGAGCAGCGCAAGCTGTTACACCTACTATGACGTTGCACAGGGGCAGGGACCCTTTATTTAATTTGATTTTTTTTAAGATCTTTTTTTTTAAATATCCTTTTTTAATGTTCCCCCCCCGACGGGGGATCAAACGCCAGGATGGTCCTTGGGGCTTTACCCCTCCACCACGTGGCCACATGCACCATTTATCACCGTTTTCATTACCACATACTCCTTCCGGCGATCTTTCTAGATGTTTGCAGTTATGTTAAGCAGTGGCAAAGTTCTTGTCGTTGTTGGAAGTTTGAGCAATGTGTGTTGGCAAGAGGGAGGGTGACAGAGTGGGCGTCGTAACTATGGAAGCTCGCTGGGTTTTGGCTCAAAGACGCGGCATAGTGGAATTCGGTCCGCTCTAGCTTGGCAGGAGTTTGGCCTTCAAACGAGTACCTGGGGTTAAATTCTATTTAGTCACCTTCTTAGGTTTTGATGGCTCAAGGTGGTCTCTCTTACTAGATTTGAATTAGTAATTGTGCTTTACTATTTAAATCAGGGCCCGAGGTCTATCCTGTGAGTCGTGTGTTGTCTCAGGGATTCATAGGGTGGCTTTGTCTCTGCCTCTGGGGCTTGGTGTTTTCAAGTGTTTCTTAGCTATTGTGGTTCTGTCGACTTGGTTTACACCCTCTGGGTCTCTTCTGTTTGGGAACGATAGATTCCCCTACCTCGATTTGCATGTACCTACCCTCTCTATTTGTCCCTAGTTTAAATGGTTCTCCCTTTTTGCTTTTCAGTCTGTAGTAGTTTGGCATTTCTTTCTCTCCGACTCTAGTGTCTCAGGAGTCCCCATCTAAGTTGTTGGGCGGTCTTCAATGGCGTCTGTGGGCTCAGAGAAATTTGTCTGAACTTTTCAAGGTGAATTGTTGGGTATCCCTTTTTTCTCCTCTTTGGCATCTATGGTCCTACCCAGCCTTGACAAGTGTCATTTTCCCGTGGCAGGTGTTATTTCTCTTTCCGTTGCAAGTACACTTCAGGGTGATCTCAGTTTCGGTTGCTCAACACCCCTCTACCAAAAAAATGCTTCATGTGCGAGGGAGGCCTCGACGTGGGGGGAAATTTCATTAATGCAGGTCAATCCGCTCCTCGCAACAGCTCATCTCTGGAATTCAACCAAACACGGAGAGTGAAGGTGAGGTGGCACTCTCCCCATCTCGCTCTCCAGGAAGAATTAAGGCTCCCACAACAATGGAATCCTTACCTGTGCAAATCCAAGACAGGAGCTCAATCTTGACATCATTCACGACCACATGTATGAAGACTGTAATGAACTCATCGCATATATGAATGATATTCAGTATAGTCAGAATGAGATATTGGAACAGCTGGATTCTCTTCGTCGGAACCACCGTAGAACAAATGACCACCTCCGTAACCTGGAAGCTCAGGTGGAACATATTGATTTTCACATGCATGAGTGTGATGGCTATTTTGTAGCCCCCCCCATGTTCCCTCCTCATCCCCCTCCATGAAATGTTGTTGCTGGTCTCTATTGCTTTTTTGCTTTTTTACAAGTACTATATGGCTACTATGCCACGCAAAAATAAATGTTTATAAAGCTCTATCTATGACATCCTCCGACCCTCTATTCCAACAAGTCTGTTGGAATGAGAAAAAGGGGATCGTTGAGACATCTTTTGTAATCTTTATTTCATGAAAATGAAAAAAATTTTTTCTACTGAAAAATATTTGGTCGACATTAAATATATTATGTGTGTGTGTGTGTTTATTTTATTTTCATGTTTTTTTAATATATATATGTGTGTGTTTTTTGATCATTATATATATATATATAGGTTTAAAAAAAACTTTTATTTATTTATTTTTAGGATTGAATTTCCATATTTTTATGGGCTATTTTGGTTATTTAAAAAAAAATGTTTATTATTATTTTTGGAGTTGTTTTATAGAATTTTTGAGTTTCACGTAGATTTCTGCCCGAATCCGATGAAAAAAAGTTAGTCAAATCTTGATTCTGTTGTTTAAACTGGTTTTTTTAACTGCATATATGGATTCAACACCTTGAAAAGTCTTTGGGGCACTTCAATTGTATAGAGTTGAATAGTTGAACTTGTGATTTCAGTGAATCCCTGTTAGATTCTAGGCAAATTAGATCAGAAAATAAATTGAAAAACTTTTCAAAATGTCACACTTAAAGACAACTCGATTATTTTTTTTTTTGTAATAATTTTTTTTTATTAATTTATCTTTTTTCAATGTTTTAATTTTATTCTAACTTATTATTGGTTTATCCTTATTTAGTTTTTTTATTTTTTGTTTTGTTTTTTTTATTTATTTATTTTTTGTTGTAGAGATGTGTCGATGTTCGACTAGCAAACTAACCCGAATACATGTCAATTTGATAGTTGATTTTTCATTTTTCGTTACAATGAATCAAGTTCGCCTCCACTAGTGTAATGTTATTATTTTATTGTATTTTTAAGTTTTCAAAAAAAAAACAATGCCAAGATGCCCCCACTATGTGTCTATTTGATAATTGATTTTTAAGTTTTCATTGCAATGTACCAAGTTGTCTTAGCTATTTTTAAAAGAACTATATTTTTAGTATTTATAATCTCTTTGATTAGAGATTTATTTTTAAAGTTTTTTTTAGTCATCATATTTTATCTCTAAATATGTTGAAAATCTAAGGTTTGTTATAGTCATGATATTTGTTTTTAATTTCTTAGCAAAAATTTAAAGGTTTTTCGTTGTCATAATATTTTATCTTTAACACCATGGTTGAAAAATGCGAAAATTTTAATGTTTTTTAGAGTCATGATATTTATCTTTAATGTCATTGTTGAAAATTTTAGGTTTTTTGGAGTCGTGATATTTTACCTTTAACATATTATTGAAAACTATTGGAATTTTAATGGTTTTTGGAGTCATGATATATTTCTAATGTTATTACTAAAAAATGTTGGAATTTTAGCCCAAAAGAATGTTGATGCCAACATCAACACTTTTTTTTTCTGGGTATTTTCATGTTTATTGCACAAATATTTTAGTTTTTAATTTCATTGTAAAAAAAATAAAATTTTAAAAAAAAAAAAAAATTTGATGCAACATCAACACTTTGTTTCAAGTGTTTTTTTTTCATGTTTTTTGCAAAAAAAATTGGTTTTTCACTGTTATTTTTAAAAAATGTTGAAATTTTACCCAAAAGAATGTTCCAACATCAACACTCTATGTTTTCGGACTATTTATTCATGTTTTTGGGGGTTTTATAAAGTTCTCGTTTTGAGGTTATAGTTCTCATTAAGTCAGTAGCTTTGTTTCATACAATTCAAGGGTGTTCTCATAAGAATCAATGGACTCACTATGATAGAAGAACCCATCTCCTTATCATCATAAGTAATCTCCTCTTGTCCTACCCCTGTCATCTCTACCATATTAGCCAAGCATGAGTGATTAGGTTCCTAAGGTCCCTTGTAGTTGAAGCAAAGATTTTTCCCTCCTTAATTCATTTTTGTTGTTGTTTGAACCCTTGCACAAGAAGCATCATTGCCTTTACTAACACCATTGAAGGATCAGATGAACAAACTTACATCCTCATTAGTTCCTCCTTGGTCAAATGTGTCAAATGTCTTTTGAATAGTGTCATGTTATGCTCAACCAACATGTATCCTAGTTCTTAAGAAACTAGTGAGACAATACGTTTCTACCTCAAATGGCCAACAAATTGGATTGTCACTGCTTATAAATGGCATTGTTGAGAAATGTAACTAGTTTTGGTCTACATAATTGTTGTACTCATTTCAATATGTATCATATGTAACAAACAATAAAAAAAAAAAATTTATTATTATTTAAAGCATTAGATGAAATTTCAACATAAAAGCGGCCTCCTAAGGAAAAATAATAAAATGATATGAAAATAATAAAATAAGAGTTGAATTTTTGAGGTAAAAGAAGAAATATACTTTTTTATTGTCTTTTTTGGCTTATCTCCTTATATGTTTACTCAAATTTCAAGTGTAGACACTCGTTGGATGCAGAATTAAATTTTTCTTCCAACAAATACCAACTATGCATGCTTTTGAGAAGACCCGCATTGATAAAAATTGAAGATACATTAAAAAAGTGTGTTGAACATGCTTTTTTAATGTTTCTTAATTTTTTTTTTATCAATGTGGGTCTTCTCAAAACTATGCATAATGGGTACTCGTTGGATGAAAATTTTAGTTCCACATCCAATGAGTGTATACACTTGAAATTTGAGTAAACCTATAACGAGATAATCCAAAAATACAATTAGAAAAAGTAGTTTTTTATATTTCCTCTCCAAAATTTCTACATGTACCTCTTTTTAAATTTAAAGGATTTTGATTGGTTTACATATTATGTACGTGAAAATTTCATGGGCACTTTTAGGATGAAATTTCCTCTAATGCATGGGTTTCATGCTCATTATTGATGGTCTTCTAGGTAAAAACATGTTCTTCGTATTTCTAGGGTCTGTTAGGTCTTATGATTTATTGTCATGAGCCAATGGAGTCACCATCATGTTTATAAGACCCCCCCAAACAATTTGTAATTGTAAAAAGAATTATTTTTGAGTCTAGAAAGTCCTATAATATCCAAGAGTACAAGTTGGACCTAGGATCATCAAGTTGGCCTAAAGGAGGGAATTCGACCCCTTGAAAAGGCTATATGAAGGAGAAGTTCGACTTCATGTGACACACACTCACTCACAAGTTCAATCTATAAGAAAGAGTTCGATCTATAGCTGAGTAGTTGTAAGAAGGAGAGCGAAGGTCAAGGAGAATGAAGAAGACCATAATTTCTTGGTTTTTGGCTCTATCTCTCTCTCATGTGTGAAATTCTATGGTTTCTAGGTTGTTGAAAGAGGCCAAAGTTGTAGGATCAAGTTGCAATAGGACGAAGTGTAACATCTTTGTAACTGGGAGGAAGGAAACTCTATCTAAACCTCGTTGACCTTAGGAAGATTTGTCTTGCTCTTGGAAGGTCTGAGGAGGAGGCTAATCTAGGGTTTCTTCAGGAACTGCCAGGCGGAAATTGCAGGTCGAAGTTGCGGATCGAGTAGCAGTATTGTAGCTAGTAGGACGAAGTTGCAATGTGTAGCATTTTGGTGCAGATTCAAGGAAGTAATTGAAGAAGGGATGACTCGTTACCAGGAGAAGGACTTGAGCTAGGGATTGGGTCTTTGCATCTCATTTGAAGCAGATTCTAAGAAGAGAATAATTTCTGGCTTTTCCCCCCTAGATGGGTTTTTCCCTGGCTAAGAGCCTACTTTCGGTCCTCTTTTTGTTGTTGTTATTATTCTTGATATTATTTGGTGAAATATCTAACTAAAGAATATAAAGAAATAACTAACGATTCACAAGCACTATTGAGGTTAAGGAAAATAAGATATAATAGTTGTCGCTTTACATTTTCTAACATGGTATCAGAGCCAAGGTGAACAAGGAAGGAAACTGGAAGGACACTACAAAGGATTGTTGATCAAAAGATAGGAAGCTCTCAAACCCTGAAAGAAGACTACAAGAAAAATTGTCTCTTGAGGGATCTGGTTAAAGGCTCGTTGGTGGAATACCCTTCTAATCCAAGGTTTCTACATTGAATAAGATCAAGAATACATCAATTTTCAAGGAGGGTGTTGATTTCGCAAAAAGGAATTCTATTTGCAAGGAATCAATCTTGGAAGTTGTTGGTGGATAAATCCTAGGGAACATATTTCAAGGACATCATCAAGAATCAAGAAGGTTGAAGACATCATCAAGAAGAATCACAATCTCAAGTAAGTAACATATTATTGCACTATGTTTGAATCTTCAAGTCATATCGGTTCTTTCTGCAAGGGCTTCGAACTATCTAGCATGGAAGAAAATATTTGACTTGATACTCAGAGAACAAGAAGTAATGTGATATGTTATTGGAGAAATTATTGAACCCGAGAAAG
The DNA here is from genome assembly GCA_031772625.1 of Pinus tabuliformis. Lineage (NCBI taxonomy): Eukaryota > Viridiplantae > Streptophyta > Pinopsida > Pinales > Pinaceae > Pinus > Pinus tabuliformis. The sequence continues at coordinate 714,681,662 of CM062819.1, read as the reverse complement.
ATAAGACACGAGAACTAGAAAAGTGCAAGAATGGGAAAGTAAGATCTCAAAGGACCATAGTTGAATCAATTAAGGATTCTCTTATTCCATTTGTTGCAAATTTGAAGACTTCGAAGGCTATGTATGATAAGCTAGTGATTTTATATTCGATAAGTACAACAGGTCAAAAGATGTCATTGAGGAATAAGTTGTACAAAATGAAAAAGTCAAAGGATGAGTATGTGGCATCCTTCCTCATGAGAGTCTCCCAACTAAGAGACCATTTGTAAGGACTTGGGGAACCTATTACTGATTTGGAAGTAACCATTTGTGTACTGAATGGATTGCCACCAGAATGGAGCAAATTTGCAACAAGCATATACTCCAAGAAGGATTCAACTCCCTTTGAAGAGTTGTGGGCGTAGTGCATATTGGAAGAATCAAGGATCAAGGTCAAGGATAATATTGGATCAAATGAGCAATCTCCATCCTTTCTAGCCCAAGTCAAGCCCAAGTCAAGAAGTTGAAGAAGGAAGAATTTGGCAAGTCCAAGAATAAAGATATGTCCAAAGTGAAATGTTTTAGATGCAATGAATTTGGACACTTTAAGAGGGATTGTCCAAACAAGAAGAACAACAAGAGAAAGGAAAGGAGTGAAGCTCATGTAGCTGAGGCAGTGGGAGAAACTGAGAAGGCAAAGAAGGAAGAAGTGAAGGATCTTTACTACTAAAGAAGGTTCATTGATTTTCAGGTTCTTTATGAAGACTAATCTTTCTTTTAGGATAGTATGTTTTGCATAACATCATAGAAAGAAGCATATGATAGTAGCATGTCTAGAATTTACATGATTAAGTTTCTTTGTAGAGATCATCTAGATAGATGAATAGATAGACCATTTTCACATTAATCATCCAGGCATTATCTAAAATTATGTTATAAGAATTCATCTTTCTTAGGTGGATCATCATGATCCTGGAAGAACCATAATTATGAAAGGTTCTTGGAAGAAGCACTACGAAAAAGGTTAGTAGACATTCCATGTAACGTGGAATCAATACTGGTAAATGGATGAAAGAATGCAATGGGTTAGGATGCATGTTCTTTGTGAGATATATGGATAGCTAGATGATCATATGAAAACATAGGAATGCATGTTGGACATAAAACTTTGGATAAGATTCATATGTGTAGAATCTTGTGGAAAGAAAGTTTGTCATAAAATATGCTTAGGTATATGGATATATGATGCTTGAAAAGAATAGGATTTGACTTAAGGATGTAAAATAATTTGAAACTTTCTCTAGAATATGATAATGATTGACATCATGTATAGTCTCCAGAAGAAAAATTGTAACTTGGTAATCAAGTTTGATTCTTGGCACTCTAATGCATGAAGTTAGTTTCAAGTGGAGATGTTGATGAGGATGTTGATGAGAAGGTCACCATGGTGAGGTAAGTAAATTTTTTATCATTTGGTTATCTGGTTAACATATTATTTTGGCTACTGGGTAGAATGTTGCAGGGATACATGATGACAGTTGAGGCAAGTTCACCTGTATGGATAAAAATGAAGGATATTGAGGGAAGGCTCGATATCGAGTACCTGGAAATTGTGAAGGTAGCTATGCGAGAAGATAACCTGAAGGCCAAAGGAAGATCACTTTCAAGAAGAAGCTATGATCAACTTCAAGTTTGAAAAGGCTCAATGTAATGCATTCATATCAAAGAAGAAAGTGATAAGCAAAGAAGAATGACCTGCAACCTATCACAAGATTGAAGAGAGAAGATGGCTCCATGATACCTTGAAAGAAAGAAAGCTCGATGATGCAGAAGAAAGAGGAGTCGGGGCAGATATGGAGAATTGGTAGTTGATACTCTTATGAAGAAAAGTTGTAAGGCTTGTGATGATGACTTCCCAAATAGAAATGAATTCTATATCTCCTCTAATTTTGAAAAGAAGTAAAAGAAGTCTCCTTGTATAGGAGCAAGGTTATATTCTCAATATTAAGGAGAATAGGGATGTCCTCTCGATTTGAGAGGGAGTGATGTTAAATGTCACATGGGCATTGTCTCCTTCACGTGTCATGCACTTGACCAACACTAACAAAGGTAAGTCTAAGTGAAGGTCATGAAGAAAGAATGGCAGAGGATTGGATAAGCATTTGTCGTTTCCTTGAAGATATTACATCCAAGAAAGGAAAGGTACTGACACTCATCGAGGATGGGACATATATCCAAAAGAATAGTGTTTGATGAGGACCGATATTCTTTGAGGACTAAAGTATGGAGATTCAATAAAGAATAGTCCTAAAAGGACATACCTTGTAGACATCTAGATGGGGTATGTACCTTGTAGAAATAGTTTGGTATCACGTGTAAAGCCTCCCAGCATAATTCTCTTGGTTAAAGTAAGAGGTTTGTCCAGTTAAGCCTCAGGGACAGTGTTAGTCACAATGATGATGCTTACAGTATGGCTTATCAATCTAACTCTTCTTGAGAACTCTTCAATTTGAGATATGATGTTCTATTGGTTGTACAATTATGAATACCTCCCTAGCTAAGAGGGAGTGTTGAGAAATGTAACTAGTTTCGGTCTTCATTATTGTTGTACTCATTTCAATATGTATCTTATTTAACAGAACAAAAAAAAAAGTTATGATTATTAAAGCATGGGTTTCATTTAAAAGAAAACAAAATTAAAAAAAAAAAAAAAAAAATAAAAATAAAAAAATTAAAAATAATAATAATAATAATAATTATGATTATTAAAGCATGGGTTTTCATACTCTTTATTGATGGTTTCTTCTAGGTAAAACCATGTTCTTTGTGCTTCTAGGATATATTAGGTCTTACGATTTATTTCCATGTATCAACAGAGTAAACATCATGTTTATAAGACCCTTCCAGGAAATTTGTAATTGTAAAATATTTTTTTTAGTCTAGAAAGTCTTGGAATCTCCAAGAGTACAAGTCGGCCTTGGGATCATCAAGTCGGTCTAAAGGAGGGAATTCGACCCCCTGAGAAGGTTGTATGAAGGAACAGTTTGACTTCATTTGACACACACTCACTCACAAGTTCGATCTACAAGAAAGAGTTTTATCTATAGTTGGGTAGTTGCAAGAAGGACAGCAAATGTCAAGAGAAGGAAGAAGAACGAAATTTCTTGGTTTTTTTGGCTTTATGTCTCTCACATGTGTGAAATTCTAGGTTTCTGGGTTGCAGAAAGAGATCAAAGTTGCAAGATCGAGTTGCAGTAGCACAAAGTGTAGCATATTGTAGCTAGGAAGGAAACTCTATCTAGACCTCGTTGACCTTAGAAGAGTTGTATTTCTCTTGGAAGGTAACAGGAGGATGCTAATCTAGGGTTTATTCAGGAGCTTCAAGCCAAAATTGTAGGGTCGAAGTTGTAGATCAAGTAGCAGTATTGTAGCTAGCAGTTCGAAGTTGTAGTGTGTAGCAGTTTGGTTCAGATTCAAGGAATGACTTGAAGAAGGGATGACTTGGTACCGAGAGAAGGACTTGACCTAGGGATTGGGTCTTTGTATCTCATTTGAAGCAAATTCTAAAAGAAAGATTGGGTTTTTTGGTTTTGGAGGGGTTTGCCCCGACTAAGAGCCTATATCTATGTCCTCTTTTGTTGTTGTTATTATTCTTGATATTGTTTGATGAAATATATAACTAAAAATTCGCAAACACTATCAAGTTAAGGAAAATAAGATATAATAGTTGTCGCTTTACATTTTCTAACAGGCACCACAGTCTCCCATAATTAAAGACAAAATAGTTTGCATGTTTGTTTTGACATTGTTTGGATGATGTTCCTTAATGTTGAAGAAGCATTGGAACATTTGAAGGATCAAATCATTGCACTCTAGATCAAGCATGATGTCATATGATTTGACTCCAACCATGACTTCTAAAATATTGAGCCTCTTTCCAAAGGTAGGACCCACGGTGTTATCCAACTCCTAAAAGCTTTCTACTATCAGCGGGAAAACTTTCCTCATAATGTCATCATTGTAAGGAGGTATAGGTGAGGTTAATCTTATGATCTCACTAATACAAGAGGTAACTATAAGACTTACCCCTTCACAAGGATGCTACAAGAACTTGTGCTATATCAAAGCAAGAATTTATTTTTAGGGTCCAATTTAAACTCCTCCAATCTAATTGGCTCTCCTTGGAAACATGTGAGTCTAATTCCTTTAATTTGAGAAGGGATTTCATTGTCACCTTCATGATCTTCAAATCTGACCCAAGTGCAAAGGGAAAATTTCCTATTTATTGTTCCTTATGTAGATCCCTTGGCTACTCCAACTGTAGAATAGCATGGAATCCCCTTGGGAAGGGTCTATTGTTCTGCCTTTTTCTCTAGTGTATAAAAGAAATGCAGTCCAAAGAACCAAATGATGCACTATTGTGTTGGTTCATGGGGATCTTACAAACTCCATTATTCACTAATCATCAACCCTAACACACGAGTACATGTACAATGTGAAACATCTATGCTACTCAACTCTGCCACAAACCCTAGAAACATACACATACATACATAAACATATACTTTGAATCAACAACAACCACAAAAAAAAACCAACAAGACATAGTCTCATCATTAGCATGGCAATGCTCTCACAATGTGCAAGACTCATGCATGAAAACCTTAGTAATGTGCAAACCATAACCAAAAAACTCACTGAAAAAACCCTTTCTCAAGAAAATACAAGGTTCGTAACCACACCTCTTCCAAACAACCTACACATCAAACAACTCATGAATACACCCTAACTGTCATAATATTACATTACAAGGCTATGGAGGAAATACATCAACAATATATATGTGGCATACCCTATACAAAGGCTACCACCCCCTTGAAAATACAACAACAACACCATACATTAATAGCAGTTATATTATTTAACTTTATCTCAATGCAACCATATAAGCTCTACCTAAATCCACAACACAAATCCAACGTGAACTGCTACAAATTGATTTGTTAATTGGTGGCACATAATCTTGAACAATGCATAGACCTTCATTCACTAAACCATATGCACAAGAGTATACTTTGATCCAATAAACTCAATAGTTTTAACATTAGCAGTGTACTTAGCTCAATCTCATACACAGTCACAAAAAAGCACAACAGTCCTTGCACTATTACTCGCACCAGGTGATCATCACACTAGTTGTTAAGGCTCTTACACTTTGTTAGACTCTGATATCTACCTTGTATCTAAACTCTGGTTGATTCGTAGCAACCCTGTAATCCATAAACTGGTGTGTTCATGCACAACAATATACAACACTCCATTTTATTCTAATGTGAAAAAGTCTCTTTCACAGATTTGCAACCATCAATCCATATTCATCGAATGCACACCTTTGGTCAATCCATAACATGGAATTTTCTTCGTACTTTCAAAGCCTTTAATCAGCGATCCAACATTCTTTGTTAAATGCAATCAGCAATCGATCCTCCTGTGAAAATTCTATCACAGTTACTGATTATTAATCTTCCATCTTTGCAAATTGTTTGTGTTTTGTAAATTACTTACAACAAATTACTAAATTAAAACACAGTTGCAATTTAACGAGTAAATAATCACAAGAACTAGGAAAATAGCACACATAAAATTTTGACATTGATATTTTTTTACAAATTGCCTTTGGAAAATCCTTGAAGGGAAAACTAGTTTTGCAGATGAGGTTTTACTATTTCTTCAGCAAATCAAGGATTACATAAACTGCTTGATTGACACTAGAAAATATCTTGTAATTATTTTCTCCGTTTCCATTGACCAAATTGAAATGGGAAATCCAAAATTTCCATTTGTAAATAAACTTTGCCTCTCCTAGGGAAATTCACACTTCCTCGTGCAACTTGCACTAACTATCTTAAAAAAAAAAAAAGATTTGGCATCCAAAAACTCATACTGTCTTTGGAAATCAATCTCACGAGTAAATATTGCCTCCAAAAACTTGTTAAACCAACTCACATTGCCTCCCGGGATTTTTTCCAACAACTGGCAACTGAAATGAGCCTTTGGCTAGTCGCACTGCATGTTTCAGCCTTCCTTCTGCAGAATAATTTGACCTCTTCCTTGCTCTTGGAAAACTGGAATCACTGTGAAAAAATTCTCTAAAATTCTTTACTCAATTTCTCCTACTGAAACCCCACAACCAGTGTCTCACACACTATCATTGCGCCCTTTTTGTTACTACAGATATGCTTGTTCGAATGATCTCCAAAGGTCCCATCGATCTCCTCTTATAATCTCTCATTGACAAATCAACAACCACAATCAAACTCCAATCAATGGTTAAAGATCACATCAACTTCTAAAAACATTTTCTAGAAGTATCTAGAGAAAAATTGATTTGTCTCAATCCATCCCGAGTAATTAGCACATTTCCTTAAGTTAGACTTAGGAAAATAATTAAAATTGGTTAATTAAATCTAACTAAGACATTTCACTTATTGGTATTCGAGATAATTAATCATATTCTATTCCTTAGTCTCATAGACACCATCTGAGGCTCGAACACATGTCTGACCGAGCTATAAAAACTAACACCTCCTATGCATTACTTATCAAACCAGACCATCTCTCCAAATCATGGATTGTCTGGGCTTGGAAAATTCCTTACCCAACGACACAAATGAAATTCAACTCTCGTTGACAAGTGACTTGTCCTTTATGAAAATGATGACTTTGAGCTCTGGCTATGGCTCCAAAGATGACCATGTTGCGTTTTGATCTTGGTGATCCACTTGAATGGTCAAAGGACATGACTTCACAATCCAATCTTCTCATTCGACCCAAATATTGGTTCTCTTCTATTCAATTTATCCCTAGCCCAAGTGTGTCGTGCTCACACTCATTTGATTGAAGCTCGACTTTGATCCAATTATAAACATTACGACTCCCGGTCAACATACATGTGATAGGAATGTGTCATGGTCCATACCCTCAGTCAGATCATTCATGTCAAGTTCTAAACTCGACCCGATCAATTATAAACTTTTCTTAAGTGATCAGATCCAATTATGGAAAATTATCAGCCTAGTAGACATAAATTATGCCCTGATGTCAGAATTTTTCTCCCTATTAAACAATCTCAACTTGGCCCTCTTACCTCTCAAACTAGCATGGGTTCCTAAGAGGAAACTACTAGGTTAAGGTCAATGGTGGAGGCTTAGCCCACTGTCACCACAGCGAACTCTCCTTGCTCTTTACAAACTTTCACCGATGGGAGGAGTCCCAGTAGTGTAGGTATCACTTGTAAAGTATATGTCAATGGATAGGTGAGAAGTGACCCTGAAAACCCATTCCCAAGGATGGAATGAAGAATGGAACTTGCTTGCTCTTTAAGCAAGGGACTTTGTCCACCAAGGGTAAGAGGTAAGGATTTGAGGGTTGGGGGAGAAAGGATAGGCTTATAAACAAGGTTCTCAATCCATATAATCCTTGGGAAACTTGGATTCCCAAATGGTCCTTGAAAAATAATTTTTATTGAGAAGTGGGACCACACGGGGCCAAGTGGACCCAGCCCAGGTTCGGGGATGGAAGCAACAACCAATGATGCTCCTATCCTAGACAAGATGAGGGGAAAGGATCAAACAATAATAGTTACTTCAAAATTTTTAATTGATCCTATTGAGGTCTAGCCTTGGGGATGCCTATGAAAAATTCGATCCTAGAGCTAGGGCTTGGGATTCCGAAGATTCCACCGTTAGAATTTCCTTAAGTTTGGAGGAGAGGGAGGGGACCCACCATCGCAGTAGCCTATAGGAGATTAAAGTTTTTCCTTAGTTCAATTCTCGGGAAATCAATGCCCTAGGTAACCTAATGGGGTTAGACTTGGGGAAAAAGGGGAAAAAGAGGCTTTAAATGATCACCGTGTTAAGGGACCAGTGCCTAATTCACTCAGGGATATGGATTCAAGAACGGTGATGACTAAGAACTTGGTTTCTTGATCAAGGAGGCCCGAAATTCAACTTCATCCGATGTTGAGAGAAAGAAAAGAAAAGTGTCCTTCTATCTTGATATGTTCTTACTCGTTGATATGTCCTTCTATCTTGATATGTCGAATTTCAAATTATGATACTTATTCTTGATATGTCCATCTATCTTGATAGTTTGACGAATGGTTATTCATGCCAATGCATTACAAGATATGGTCAGATTCATTTCTTCTTTCTCTAGCCTTTTTCCTGGTGTGTATCCTCTTCTTTTGATGTTTCTTGTTCATTTTCTTCTTCCTCTTCACAATCTATGTAAAAGAATTTCTTTTTAGCACACTTATGTCCTTTAGTGTATTTGTTATCACAATTGTAACAAATCCCTTTTGCTCTTTTTTCTTCCAATTGTTGTGGTGTCAACCTTGTAGTTTGTGGAAGGCTAGGAGCAACAACACTTCCATCTTTATAATTGTGATTGGTAGGCTTCCTTGTTGCCATAATTTTGCTTTCAATTTTTCTTTCCAACATGAATGTCTTCTCCAATGAATCAGGTTCCCAAAGGCAAACATCATGTTGGATGTTATCTTTTAATGTCCCTATGAACACATCAATCTTATGCTCCTCTAGAATACATTTTACCCTTATATTTAATTTTTGTAAGTCCTCAATGTGCTCCACCATTTAACCTTTTTGTTTCAGATTTATCAATTGGCTAAAAAAGGTGTTTCTTTTTTTATCCTTATAATGTGCTATTATTTCAACCATAAAAATTTCCCAAGTGACAATTTGTTTACAAGAGCAAAGCCATCGATACCATACAAACTGATTGGGTTCCAAATATAAAGTCGCAATGTGTACCTTTTATGTGTTTTTGCACATTATGGAGATCGAAATATTGCTCCATCTGTAGTATCCATGTTACGGGATCCTTGCCATCAAACTTCTTCATATCAATCTTTGGAACATGGTGGGTCTTCAATCCAACATTAGAGTCTATGAAATCATGACTAACATTTCTTTTGTTCTCATCATGAGTTTCCTCTACTACCTTTTTGCCATTAAGAAGCATTTCTTGTAGCAACTTTGCCAAACCTCCTTTCAAACCTTCCATGTCTTTCTTCAAATATTCAATGTTTACTTCTAAACCATCCATCTTAGCTTCCACGTCATTCTTTAAACCATCCATCTTAGCTTCCACGCCTTTCTTTAAACCATCAATCTTAGCTTCCATGCCTTTCTTTAAACCATCCATCTTAACTTCTGCTACTTTTTGTAAGAGTGAAATTTGTTGCACTTGGTCTCATAATTTTGATATATCATGTTGCATTTCTTTCTCTTTCTCATAAGTCATGCTAGAGCTTTCAGGTTGCTTACTAGGTGTTTCCATTTTCTTTGTTCGTGGCATCAATTAATGATAATTATGATTCACTATGTCCTTTGAATTACCTTCAAACTAATTTGTCAAACCAAACTTATGCAAAAATTTAAAAAACTACACACCTTTTTTGACTTTGTAGGAGTTTGATATTGAATCTATTGTATCTCTGTAATTTTGGATCTCCAAGGTTTGAAATTTCTTCTTATGGTATCCCTTTGAGTCCTCGTTCCAACCCCTCGAGTATGATAAATATTGGATTCTCCATGAAAGAGTTATTCCAAATCTCTGACGATGGCCTGATTATAGACTGGTTCAGTAGAGTGAACTTGTACGAAGTTACGTGTGTCAATGTTTCAACCTACGTACCTAAAACCAATATACCGAAAACTACAGTCTGTCATCTTTCTATACATTTTTACGAAATTTCAGTCTAATGATTAGAGAGAAAGTTATGATGATTTTCCCTAGGTCACCTGTTTGAAATGTAATTCGGGACCCTGCGAAAATCCTACTTTCCTTGGATCATATCTCCAAAAATATAGCAAGACAAGATCTGAAATTCATATCCGAATTTCATCAGGATTTTGGCTCAAATGGGTTTTAATTTTAGCTTCTGAAACATCGTAGAAAAAAAAAGTTACAAGGAAAATTTCATGATGACCTGTTTGAAGCAGCGAACCCCTAGAATCCAAAGCTCTGATACAAATTGTTATGCAACCAACTCACAAAATAGAAGAAAAGATAGATCAACAACTTCAAAATCAGCCTCCTCAAGGGGGCAACCTCGTTTACATTACACAAATGAACAATTCTTTGGTGATACAAATGACAAGACCTCCTTTCTATATATAGGAGTCTAAGGGGTCACAATATAGTCAAAGCTGACATAACAATAATAATGTAAGGGCACAACAATAACAATAATGGGATTCTATGGGGCACAATAATAACAATATGGGTACAAAATGGGCACAACAATAAAAATAAGGGGATACAATGACAATAATAATAAGGGAATACACGAGTATTATAGGGACCTAACAAGATTTCACCATAATTCACAATCGAACTTTTCAAAATTGATCACCCTCGGATCGATCTGAAATAAAACCCTCATGCTAGTTGGATGCATAACTCTAATATGATTGGAATATTCTGAAATATAATATAAATTTTTTTGCATAATTTAACTTCAAAAAATTAAGCTGTAAATTTCTTTAATCAAACTGCGCAATTTACACCATGGAATTGTCAACAAAACAAATAAATTTGCAATATGTAAAACCCATAATGTTGCAACTCAAAATAAACAAGAGGCACATGCAGCAAATCTCAACCTTATTATATTAAATATGGATCTATAAGTACATGCCAAATATTGCGTCAATACTAATTATGGTCGCCCAAAAAACTATAACTAGAGTTGATAAATGCACCTGTGAATTTTGAATGAATTCACCAAGGGTTGGTAGAGATGGGTTCGCATACGATCTCACCAATTCTTATATAAGAAATTCCCAAGGCATTTTGTCTTGGGCATAATGAACCTGTGAGGACAACTTCTCCAATCTTCACAAAGACAAATTATTAACTCTAGATAATCCAATAGGCTAGCTCCCCCACCCTTTTTAAGATTTGATGGATCTCTCTTCAACCTTCTAGACGTGAAATTTCCTTGAACTGCAACAACTAGAAATTTATTCTTCTAACTAATTAATTATGCAGTTTATTTGTTATGGAAAATAATGAATAAATCACACTGCAATTATTCATAATAAAATTACACTAGAAAATAAAATGGAACTGATAAAATAGATGCACACACAAAATAAAAATGACACCAATATTTTTGGACTAATGTCCCAAAAAAAAAATTGAAGGGAAAACTGATGCAGAAGATGAGGGTTTATTTTTATTATTATGCAGCAGTGAAATCATAGTACAATAATCTGGATGGCAATCTGGCTATCCTCCAAAATAATTTGGCCAAAATATTTGTGAGACAATTTGTCTCACCCGACAATTGATCATGGTCCAAATATGACACAAACTAGGCCACTCGTATTGCCCCTGCATCAGCCTCTGTGCAGTGCTTATGCAGGCTCTACTCGCACTGCCTGTGGAACTGCCTGAATCTGTTATTATTCCTAACTCTGCCTTTGGAGATGACTCGCTTGGCCTCCTGGAAATTTTCCCGACCACTAGAAAATAAATCGACCTCCTCTTCAGCCAAATCGAACTGCCCTCTAAAGCTTTTTTGTTGCCCATGCACGACCTCACAGGGGAAATAATGTGGCCCTTTTTTATTGACTCTCCGACATTGGAACTCCACGAGAAATCACCCTCAATCACTAATCTATAGCTTGAACTCTCTCTTGTTGAATCTTTGAACTAGATAGCTCAATCTGCCTAGGGAAATTACTCTCCCTTCTAACTTGATGTGTCTATCCCCAACCCCATTGACCTGCTCTTATAATATCTCATGGATTACCAACAACCATGATTAAATCATTATCAATGGCTAAGATCATCTCAAACTCAATCCGTGTGAGTTTGTAGAGATTTCTCATCTTTCCTTAATTAATTCCTATTAATTAACCAATTTTCCTAAGTTTGGCTTAGGAAAAATTTAAATGATGACTAATTAATTTAATTAGGGTGTTTCCTAAGCTTATCTCGCGAAACATTTTCTGGGATTTGAAGATCTCATGTTCTTAGCCTCTCTAACACAAATCAAGACTAGAACACATGTATGATGCTACAAAAAACTAACACTCCCTCTTAGAGAGAGGTGTTTTCTCCCATAACATCTTCTCTTACGTTATTGATGTCTGACACCTATAAGAACCTGTCATTGGCCATCAAGCTATTGCGCATACGCTGATTCATGTGCTAACCCTGTAGCCGAACCATCCTGCATCTGCACTGTTGCTAACATTGCACTATGCCACCCTGCATTGTTGCCAACATTGTTTGTGTTGCACCTGATCTCATGTTGCTTCTACCACTGCAACCACTGCAACTGAGAATGATCTAAAGATCCATGTTGTCCTTGTAATGGCTCTACAACTGTCTCCTAAGTCTGTGACGACAACTAGTTTGTGCAATTGTCTACTAAGTAACTGCATGTGCCTTGACTGGTTTTGCGCCCTGATAGTAACTGACTGCAACTGTCCCTCAAGGTCTGATTGCACCTACTGACATTGATCCTCCTACTACTGAAACATTGTGGGCCCCTGTAGCCAAAGGTAACTATCCATATGATGAGTATGTTGCCACTGTTGCTGCTCTGAACTAGAATTCTGAAGCACTATGCTCCTCCTCCATTTGGAGGTATAGATTCAATCAATGCAAACTCCTCCAACCTAGAATTTAACTCGTCAATTTCTACCGAAGTTGTTTTTGTTGCCTCCCCTTATTATCCTTCTTTTTCTTGAGATCCAGGGGATCAAAAATATGCTCAAAAATCAAAGTGCTCAAATTCTCCTGAAACTAGTGCCAAATCATAGATCTCGTCGTTTTGATTCCAACGATGCTTGAATCGCCTCAATCCGACATCGTATGAGGAAGTTATCGCGTTCTGAAGTTTTTGACAAACAACTAAAAAAGTCAACTTGCAGAGTTGACTAGATAGTGTACAGCTGCTATGTGGAAATTTGTATGGTGGCATCATGTTGATGTAAGCAAATTAATTGGGTGGTATGGTGGTCAAATGGACCAATCCTGAGCTAACATGTGGCAGATGATAGTTGGACGGTGGTGGGTGAATAGAGTTTGGACACTTGGGCCAATGAGCGGGTGACACATGGCCCAATCACAAGGGGCACCACGTGACACCCCAGATTGGACCAAAATTTGTTGGGATCGACTGATTAAAATTCAACAGGGATCGACCCCATAACCTCTCAACTATGAAACAGACGACATACAACTGTGCCACGGCGGTTCTTATTACAACTACTCAACCAAATTTAATTTAGAGTGTTAGTGGTTGGCGGTTTGCAGGAGGGGGAGTGGGGGTCTGGTTGGCGTGCCAACCCAAATTTATATGACGTTATGTGACTTCAGGCATTAGATGGGAGGGGCGGGGTGCATGGCACATATCCCACGCCCCAACCCATGGTTTTATAATCCAAAACAATCGACATCAGAAACTTAAAAGGGGCGGGCGCATGGCACCTTGTGTAACAGCCTTAGTGAAAATTCAATGTAATAAAAGTTAATAAAGGCAAACATAATAACCACAGTTGATGAAACACTTATTCCAAGCTGAATGTTGGGAAAAAACATCCTAGTGTGGGTGTTCATCAATTTATTATGGCTAAGGAAATTGGCAAAGGAAATGTTAAGGTTTTATAAAGGCCAAATGACATTTTTGGCACATTTATTTATGAAAATAATGGAAATTAGGAGAAAAGGAAGGTGAAAGGTCACAGGTTGCATGTTAGGAGGAAAATGAAGAAAATAAAGGCCTAATTGATAAAAAGGCTGATGAAGATGAGTTTGTAACCTCTTGTCAGTGAAGTTTTGGAGCTCTCTCATTATTCTCTCTCCCTCTCTCACTCTTGGACACTTAGAGTTTTCTTGGAGCATTTTGGCATTGGATCAATAAAGACAAAAAAGGCAAGAGGAATCAGAGATCAAGCAAGGAAGAGCAGGATCAAGCAGCTACAACAATATTCTTTGCAAGTATCGATTTGCATGTGTGTTTTCATTGCTAGATTTGGCATGCATGGTATTACATGCGGTCCTTTTGTTGTTATGGCATGGGTTTCGCCAGGCGTGATAGTGTGATGGGGTTCTCATGTTTTGGTTGATTTGGATTTTCAGATGCATTTGAAGCTAAGTGAGGTGGATCTTCGAATGGTAGAACACATGGCCTAGTAACCCTTGAACCAGATTGTGGGTTGCAGTAAAGCCGGATTTTGTGTTGCCTCGATGGGCCTAAGAATCATTGTCGGTGAATAAATGGATATACAATAAAGCCAAGAGGTGGTTTTCTCTCAATTGGGCCTAGTAAGTTTGGATATGTGGTAAATCCTGGAGAGTGGGTCTTGGTTTAGGGCCTAGTGATCCAGTGTGGATTACAGTAAAGCCTGAGAGACTAGGAGATAGGAAAATTATTCACGATGTAGGTGGATAAATTTGGTGGCATCCATGCTTGTTTGGCCTAGTGATCGGGTGGAAATCATGGTAAAACCTGTTATTACATGTTTATTGTGTTGACCTAGTGATATGGGATGGATTACGATAAATCCTGGTTTCTATTGGTGAGGGTGAGGTGGTTTAGCCGCGAGATTCCCTGGTTGGTTCTTTTGGTTTGAGTCTCACATTCATGCTTGGAATATGGCACGAGGATGAATGGTTGAAGAGAGATTTAACTAAGCCATTCTATGGTCGGGTGGAACATGGTAGTCCCATCCTGGGTTTGGATTTTGCATCATCAATATGAGGTGATTTATTCTTGTATTTCTATGAGTATTATACTGGTTTATATGTGGATCATATGGTTGTGATTTCATTGGTATTTCTGTTGTTATTATGTTGGTTATGTATGAGTTTATGACAATGGCTATGTATGGCTTTCATCATATTTTTACTTGTAAATGAATGGACAATGTATCTATGACCTAATAGATGAAAACACAACAAATTATATGAGGGAACAATGGTTCTTAGTGATTCTCAGATAAGTATGAGATCCCTATGCTTAAATATGTTGTTTACACCTGTACATTACATATTTGTGACATGTTTGATGAAATGTTTGTCATGGCTAGTAGAGGTCCGGTTAAGGGCTTGTTCAAATATTTACATTTGCATCATTGTTTTCTTGTTATCTTACTATTTTGAAGGTGTCTTTTAATTCTGGGCAGTGACATGGGCTTTGGCCCTAAAAAAGTGGCTCAAATCCTGGGGATGTTGGCATTCCTTGTCATAAGTGTCCAGAGCCTTCTGAATGTTGGCAGACCTATAACATGAGAGCATCCAGAGGTCAAGTGGTTAAAAACTTCAATGGGACCTAGGGGCTAACTACTTGAGTGGTTGGAATGGTTCCTATGAGTCTTGAAGTTGATGTGCAAGGTTTGTATGTTGTGTTTCCGTCAATTCCACTTCCTTAAGGTCACATGGGAGGTTTAATCTAATCATAGTAGCCTCTCGTCACATGTTTACCCTGGTTGGCCAGTTACTTGGGTGGATGTGGGAAGAGGGTGTTACAGAGTGGTATAAGAACATGGTTCACCCCTCAGAATGGATGGGTGGTGTGTTGGTCATGCATTCATGTCGTTTGCATGTGTGATTAATCATCCTTGTGGTCTATGTGTTTGTTACATATGCATTGTGTCAGTCATGGTTGTAGTGATGTCGCCATGTGGAAGAGGATGTTCTTGTTATGAAGTATGTCGTCATGAGTGTATGATTGGTTACATGTTGTTATGCTTGCGTATTGTCAGTGTACGTCGGTATGGTTGTTGTTGTCATGCATGAGGTCATCGTATGTGTAGTTGATATGGTCATGCATTGATGACTGGACTCTAGCTAGATTGATGGTTACATGGTTATATGCTTATGTATCATATGCCTATATGTCGTTATGATTATGTTTTGCATGTATCACGTTGATTTGATGATCTTGCAGATGAGATATCCTTCCCGTATTTTGCTAAGGTACATTGGTTTTTTGTAATTTGGTTTAGCTGACATAGTATGCCTTGCAGGAAAGAGATCAAAATGACTAGAAAGATGGTAGACTACAAAGACTCTCCCTATGAATCAGATGAGCAGTGTGGTGTTGGGCACTCTTCTGATTTGGCAGACACATTGAGAAGCTTGAAGAAGGAAATAAGGAGTTGTAAGGCAGACAATGACAGGATTATACAGGCACAAGAGAAACATGCAGAGGTTAATGTTATACTTCTTCAAAGTTTGTTAGAATTGCAGTGACAAGGGCCACTTCAAATCATCCACGGACATGAGGAAAAAACTAATGGGGCATATAGCAGTAGGTCTCACGGTGGTTACATTTCGGACAGAGACGACACTATTAAAGATGACAGGTTGTTGGATACTCTGGACAGGAGAGGATATGGATACAGGTACTATTCTAGTTCTAGTTCTGATAGGCATCATGATTGTCAGCGTTATCATCCTTACAAGAGAAGTGATAGAGGATACTTGCTAAATTAGTTTAAGAAAACAAAGCCACCTACTTTTGATGGATATGTGAAAAATCCAAAAGACGCAGAGGGTTGGATACTTGGGATGAAGAAGTTATATGAGTTGTGTAATTACATAGATAATATGAAGGCCAGAGTAGCTATCTTCAACCTGAGAGGTAAGGAAAACATCTAGTGGGAAGATGGGAAGCAGGTTAGAGACATCAAGACTGATGACTTGAGTTAGCATGAGTCCAACAGGATTTTCAGGAAGAAGCACTTGTCAGAAAGGTACTACGACAGTAAGGCCAAAGAATTCTATGAGCTAAAGATGGGGTTAATGACATATGAAGAGTACACGACCAAGTTTCTGGAGCAAATGAGGTATGTACCATATATTAAAGATGAGAAGGCTGAAGTTCATCAATTTGTTAGTGGATTGCCATTAACATTTAGAGATCAGATTGAATATGATGAGCCTTGGTCACTTGAGGAATTTATTGGGAAATTGAAGCATTGCTATGAAAAGTCAAAGCATAAGAATGAATCTCAACAAGGATGGAAATGGAAAGACAAAGGTAAAGGTAAATGGCAGCGAAAATATAAATGCCTCAAAATGCAGACAAGAAATAAAATGTGGCACCACAAAAGAGGTTTAATGCAACTAGACAAGGACATGAGTCACAGCAGCAACAACATAGAGGTGAGGGTACTGGTCGGTTGGAGTGTTGGACATGCGGAAAGGAGCATCTTAAGAGAGATTACCCATAGAATCAGGGTGGTAGGCCTCAGATATATAGTGCGTAGGAAGCACCAACTATTGGGGATGTTGGTCAAAGCATTCCTCGTATTTATGCAACATTGGATAACAAACAAGCAGACCATCAGACATCGATCATTGAGATGGACTGTAAGCTTTGTGATCAGGTTAATTCTATTTTAATTGACCCAGGATCTAATTATAGCTATGTCAGTCCTGACTGGTGGATAAGTGTGGTTTGAGTAAGGAATTAAATGCAGAATCTTGGTTAGTGAAGTTGGCTACAAGTACAAAGAAGCGAATTCATCGTTGGGTAAGTGTTGGGCCGCCAAATTAACATACACTTTCACTCCATTTCACCTTTATCCTCATTTTGTCACCTCATTTCATCACATTATCATTATATTTCCATTACCATATGGGTTCATATTTTCATTTTCCAAAGTTATTCATTTTATGTATTTAAAGTGAATTTATGATTAAAAATTAGAAAAATAACATGTATTTGCTTATACTTAAAGGTGGAATGAGTTTGGTGACATGTGTAGGTGATTTGGAAGGTTTCAAGACACTCTTATGTGGCCTCCAACACTCAAATTCGAATTCTCTTGAAGATTTGAAGGAGATTTGGGATAGGGATCAAGCATATCTCACGGAGAAAAATCATGGCTAAAGGAATATATGTCTCATATTGGTTGTAACCATATGAAGGATTTGTGGATCTAGGAGGGATTAGTGGATCAACATTAATGAGTTAGTTGCTTATGTTTTTGTATAAATAGGGATACCTTCTCCATTCCAAAGAGAGGACTCTTGGAGCATGTATCCTAACGTATGATGGAATAGAATAAAGTTTTATTTCTACAATTTTAGATATAAATTGTCTTAATGTAGTATATGAATTTATAGAATAGTTTGTCACTTTGTTCTTAAGAGAATTGAGCTTACTTTAAAAGGATCAAAAAACATTTTATTTCATTATAGATTTTATTTTCATTTAATTACTTAGATGTTTGAAGATTTTTCATTATTAATGAATGAATTTTAGTTTAAATCTTATCAGCATATGAAAGGACAAACAAGGGTCTAAGTTAAACTCTCTTCCATTTGATATGAGTAATAATTGAAATTCATTCTCTTTTTCTAGTTTCAAGTGATTTTTTGAATTTCCAATTTTTCAACAATGGCATTAATGATGAATGAATTTGTAATGAAGAACAACAAGGAAATCCTTAGTTAGGAGTCTCTCCTATTATTTGTTTATGCATCTTAAACTATTGTCCTTTAGTGGTTTTTTATTTCTGTTCATGAAATAGTATTCTAGAAGAAGAAATCTGGTTCTCCTAAGTTAGAAGTCACTTCTCCTGCTTATTACATAATGAATTAGAAATTACTTAGTTAAATTTTATATTTGTAATATGCACTTCTAATTAATTTGCAATTACATTCCCTTCAGTTTCCATAACTTATCTTCTAAGGCTGATTATAGTTGCATTTGAGATCCCATATATTTTGGTTTGCTTCTAAGTTTTACGAAACCCACTGGTTGACAATTAAATAATAAAGATTTAACAGACAATTAAATCACCCATCTTGTGCATTTGATTTGAATCGTATGTCTACCACAACACATTTGAATGTATTACCGTTGGGATCATACATTATGTTTTTGGGCATGCATTGGTTGTTTCTTCATAGAACCAAGGCGGATTGTTGTGACAAAGCAATTGAATGTGTGGATGACAATGGGGAACCAAGAGTCTTGCAAGGAAAGAAGAAAGGCACATCAGTGAGGATTGTGACAGCTATGCAGACAAACAACAGTCAGAGAAAATGGTGTGTGTTATTCGCAGTGCACATTTCTAGTGACAAGGGTAAAGAAGTTGAGGATGCAGATGTTTTGAGAAAGTACCCAGTTCTACAGTAGTTTCAGGATGTGTTTCTCGAGGAGATTTCAGATTTTCCACCTCACAAGAAAGTAGACTTTTCTATTGAGTTAATGCCAAGGGCAGCTCCAACATCAAAAGCACCTTACAGGATGAGCACACCTGCGTTGGCAGAGTTGAAGTTGCAGTTGAAGGAGATGTTGGACAAATGATATATTAGGCCAAGTGTATCACCTTGGTGCACACCAGTAGTGTCTGTGAAGAAGAAAGATGGTACTCTCAGATTGTGCATTGATTACAGGCAGTTGAACAAAGTGACCATCAAGAATAGGTACTCGTTACCGAGGATTGATTATTTGTTTGAGCAGCTAAAGGGAGCAGCAATGTTCTTGAAGATTGATTTGAGATCCGGATATCACCAGATACACATCAAAGAGGAGGACATTTACAAGACAGCTTTCCGGACTAGGTATGGGCATTATGAGGTTGTTGTAGTTCCATTTGGTTTGACTAATGCCCCAACGACATTTATGTGCTTGATGAATAGTGTGTTGTGTACGTACTTAGATAAGTTTGTTATTGTGTTCATTGATGACATATTCGTATATTCTAAAAGTGAGGAAGAGCATGTCGAGCATTTAGCAATAGTGTTGAGGTTGTTGAGAGAGCATTAGTTGTATGCTAAGATCAGCAAGTGTAGTTTCTTTCAAACTGAGGTACACTACTTGAGACATGTTGTTTCCAAGGAGGGCATAGCAATGAATCCAGAAAATATAAAGGCCATCATGGAGTGGGTAGCTCCTATAAATGTGGATGTGATGAGATTTTAATGGGGTTGGTTGGCTATTACAAGAGTTTCATCAGGAACTTCTCGCATATTGCTTATCCTATTACATCATTGCAGAGGAAAGGTAAGAAGTTTGACTGGAATGAAGAGTGTGAAGCCAGTTTTGAGCATCTTAAACAGATGTTGACACATGCACCAGTGTTACAGATTGCAGATCTAGACAAAGAGTTTGTATAATGCACAGATGCTTGCAAGAGAGGACTTGGTGGAGTCCTTATGCAGGATGGATAGGTGGTATGCTATGAGTCGCGAAAACTAAACGAGCACGAGAAGAACTATCCAACGCATGATCTTGAGTTAGCAGCGATCATACATGCATTGAAGATGTGAAGGCACTATCTTCTTGGCAAGAGGTTTGTATTGATGAGTGATCATATTGGGTTGAGATATTTGTTTGACCAACCGAATCTGAATGTTAGGCAAGCTAGATGGTTGGTCACGATCAGTGAATTTGACTTCGAGATCAGGTACATCAAAGGAAATGAGAACATGGTGGAAGCATTAGGGGAGTTTTGAGGTCTAAAATGGGTCTCCTAAGGAAATTATAAATTAATAGTCGAAATGATAAAATAAGATTAGATTACATCATCAAATTTTAGAGGGAAAAAAGAAAAACTTATTTTTTCAACTTATCTCCCTATGGGTTTACTCAAATTTCGAGTGGGAACACTTGTTGGATGAATAATTTTCTTCCTCAGCCAAGCAGTGTCCATGTTGAGTACTTTCGATGGACCCTATACACGAAAAATGAGAAATACATTAAAAACATGATTGCAATCACGTTTTTCATATATTTCTCATTTTTTGTGTAGCAGAGTCCATCAAAAGTATGCAACATGGGTACTCTTTGGATGAGGAATTAAATTTTGCATCCAACGAATACTCCCGCTCAAAATTTGAGTAAAACCTTAGGGATATAAGTTGAAAATACGACTTGAAAAAATAGTTTTATTATTTTATTAATTTTTAATATTTTTACCGTTTTACTCTAAAAATGGTGAATCATCCCCCATGGTTGACATCATCATCTTGAATCTTATAGGTTTTTATAAAGTTTATTTTGGTTGTACAGTTTTATTAGGAGGCCCATTTTAAACCTCAAAATTCCCCTAATGATTCTCTTAGCAAGCAGGTATAGGTAATAACTTAACAACTATGAGCTCCTATGGGACAGACTTACATGATAGGATCTTGCAAGCAGGTGAGCAGGATTTCAATTATATGGAGATTATGCACAAGTTGCAGCAAAGTACTGGTATAGGTACAAGTATTGGTTTTGGTGGTAGTATAGGTACAGGTGATAGTACAGGTACAGGTAGTGGTACACGTGCAAGTGCACAAGATGTGGACTATTGTCTTACAGCGGAGGGATTGGTGATATTTAGAGATAGGATATATGTGTCAGGCATTAGTGATCTCAAGAAGGTGATCTTGAGAGAGTTTCACGCGAAACCATATTCGGGTCACCTAGACTGTCAGAAAACATTGACAGCAGTGAAAAAATTATATTATTGGCCAAATATGAAGGGGGGCATAGCAGAGTTTGTGGCTAGGTGTTTCGATTGTCAACATGTGAACGCAGAGTGTAAACATCTACATAGAATGCTACCACTGATTGCGATTCCAGAGTGGAAATGGGACGTCATTTCCATGGAATTTATCACACGGTTGCCAAGGACAGTGAGAACTCATGATTCCATCATGGTTTTTGTGGACAGGTTGACAAAGGTTGCGCACTTCATTCTAGTGAAGTCTACATTTTCAGTTAGCAATGTGGCATAGGTATTCATTAGAGATGTGATCAAGTTGCATGGAGTTCTAAAGAATATTGTGTCAGACAAGGATGTAAAGTTCACTTCCAAGTTTTGGAAGGAGTTGTTTGCAGGTTTGGGCACAAATTTGGCCTTCAATACAACTTATCATCTGCAAACAGATGGACAAGCAGAGAGGGTCAACAAGATATTGGAAGACATGTTGAAGATGTATGTGATGCATCAACAACGAAAGTGGGAAGAGTATCTTCCACTGTAAAGTTCTCTTACAACAATGAATATCATGAATCTTTGAGGATGACTCTGTTTGAGGCATTGTATGGGTGGAGTTGTAATAATCCTATCAGCTGGAGTGATCCAATTAACAGGGTGTTGATTAGACCAAACATGTTGGCGAACATAGAACAGGAAATGCAAGTAATCAAGGAAAACCTAAAGGAAACACGGGATAGGCAGAAGAACTATGCAGATCGAAACAGGTTGTTCAAGGATTTCCAAGCTGGGGAGCAAATGTACTTGCACATCAAACCGAAGAAGAGTTCGTTGCGGACTGGATCATGTGCCAGGATGGCACCACAGTTTTGTGGACCCTTCAGTATTGTTGAGAGGATTGGGCCAGTAGCCTATCATCTTACACTGCCTTCGACAATGAAAGTCCATAATGTTTTCCATGTGTCATTGCTTAAGAAGTATGTTAAAGATGTTGACCATGTGATTGACTGGTCTGTATTGCAGGTGGAACCAGATGGAGAATTCCAGTCGAAGCCTCAGTGTATATTGCAGAAAAAAGTGTTCATGCTCCGGAACCAAGCAATCGAGCAGGTTAAAATGCAGTGAAATCAGTTTGAGCCCAATGAAGCTCCATGGGAGATGGCAAATCAGATGTGGGCTATGTATCCTTCATTGTTTATCGGTTGAGGCAAAGCAGTTTTGGTATGGTGTTTTGGTATATGTACATATGTATATGGATGTAAAAACCGCCACAAGCTATGTATAAAGCTCCAATAAGCGGTATGGGTGTCATTTCACTATGATGTTATGCTTGTTATGTGCCATGTTGGTTTGCTTTTCAACAAGGTGATCATTGTAAATACTACATGGAGCTACATTATAAAGCTCCATGGGAAGTATGTTTTCTTTTCAGCGGTTTTGCTGAAGTATAGGTGTGGTTGAACACCAAGGACGGTGTCCCCCAAGGGGGAGGGTTCTATAACATCTCTGGTGAAAATTCCATGTAATAAAATTTAATAAAAGAAAAAATAATAATCACGGTTGATGGGACACTTATTCCAAGTTGAATGTTGGGCAAGACAGCCTAGTGTGGGTGTTCGTCTGTTTATTATGGCCAGGTTGGCAAAGACAATTAACTAAGACTTTGAAACACAAAATGACATTTTGGCACATTTATTTATGAAAATAAAGGAAATTAGGAAAAAAGGAAGGTGAAAGGTCACAGGTTGCATGTGAGGAGGAAAATGAAGGAAAGTAATGTAAAATGAAAAAAATAAAAAAATAGAGGCCTAATTGATAAAAAGGCTTCTGAGGATCAGTTTTCAACCTTTTGTCAGTTCAGTTTTGGAGCTCTCTCATTATTCTCTCTCTCTCTCTCTCACTCTTGGACACTTAGAGTTTTCTTGGAGCATTTTGGCATTGGATCAAGAAAGGCAAAGAAGGCAAGAGGAAGCAAAGATCAAACAATGAAGAGCAGAATCAAGCAACTACAACGATATTCTTTGCGGGTATCGATTTGCATGTGTGTTTTCCTTGCTAGATTTGGCATGCATGGTATTGCATGTGGTTCTTTTGCTGTCATAGCATGGGTTTTTCCAGGTGTGATAGTGTTTTCGGCCTAGCCTTGCCATTTCCAGATAGCCATGGTGTGATGGGGATCTCATGTTTTGGTTGAGCTGGATCGCCGAATGGATTTGAAGCTGAGTGAGGTGGATCTTTGAATGGTAGAACACATGACCTAGTAACCCCTGAACCAGACTGTGGATTGCGGTAAAGTCGTATTTTGTGTTGCCTTGGTGGGCCTGGAAATCCTTGTTGGTGAATGGCAGGATATATGGTAAAGCCAAGAGGTGGTTTGCTCTCCATTGGGCCTAGTAATCCCAGGATGGGATATGCGGTAAAGCCTGGAGAGTGGGTCTCGGTTTAGGGCCTAGTGATCTAGTGTGGATTGTGGCAAAGCCTGAGAGACTAGAAGACATGAAAATTCTTCATGGTGTAGGTGGAGAAATCCATTGGCATCCATACTTGTTTTGCCTAGTGATCAAGTGGAGATCATGGTAAAGCCTGTTATCACATTTTTATTGTGTTGGCCTAGTGATCTAGGATGGATTACGATAAATCATGGTTTCTATTGGTGAGGGTGAGGTAGTTTAGCCTTGGGATGCCCTGGTTGGTTCTTTTGGTTTGAGTCTCACATTCATGCTTGGAATGTGGCAGGAGGGTGAATGGTTGAAGAGAGATTTGGCTCAACCATTCTATGGTTGGGTGGAACAATGGTAGTCCCATCTCGAGTTTGGATTTTGCATCATCAATATGAGGTGATTTATCTTTGTATTTCTATGAGTATTATACTGGTCTATACATGAATCATATGGTTGTGATTTCATTGTTATTTTTATGTTTCTATTATGTTGGTTATATATGAGTTTATGACAATAGCTATGTATGGATTTCATCATGTGTTTACTTGTAAATGAATGGACAATGTATCTATTACCTAATAGATAATAATGCAGCGAATGATATGAGATAACAATAGTTTTTAGATATCCTCAGATAAGTATGAGATCCCTATGCTTAAATCTGTTGTTTACACCTGTAGATTACATATTTGTGATATGCTTAACAAAATTCATGTCATGGCTAGTAGGGGTCCAGTTAAGGGCTTATTCAAATATTTTCATTTGCATCATTGTTTCCTTGTTATCTTATTGTTGTGAAGGTGTCACTTAATTCTAGGCAGTAACCTGGGCTCTAGGCCTGAAAAAAGTGGCTCAAATGCCAGGGACACTAGGACAACACTGAGCAAAATAGTCCCTAGATGTTGGCATGCCTTGTCATGAGAGCGTTCACAGCCTCCTGGACGCTGGCAGGCCTATAGCATGGGAGCATCCAGAGGTCAAGTGGTTAAAAACTTCAGTGGGATTCAGGGGCTAGCTACCTGAGAGGATGGAATGGTTCTTAAGAGTCCTGTAGTTGATGTGGAAGGTATGTATGTTGTGTTTTTGTCGATTCCACTTCCTTAAGGTCACATGGGAGGTTGAATCTAATCATAGTAGCCTCTCGTCACATGTTTACCCTGGTTGCTCGGTTACTTGGGTAGATGTGGGAGGAGGGCGTTACACCTTGTCCACACCCAACCCACAGTCTCATTAAAGTCGCATGACCAGGAGTGGGGGTCTGCGGCACGTGGCCTTTGGATCACGCCCCATGGTCACATTTCTTGCCATACGACCGACTCGGGGGCGAAAGAATAGTCGTGCGTCCCTATTGGCGTGATTCACTATCCGACAATTTGCATTAAAATTCATGGGTTTCGGGCCAAATGCGCCACTTGGATTTGTGAAATTGTCACCTTGCAATGCCACCAAAGTTGAATATCATTGCCAATTTGGACACAAGGATGAATTTGTAGAACATTGAGCAGAGAAATGAAGAAAGAGGCCTAACTTGGACATTTTTCATCCTTTTTTAGCCCAAGAAGAGCTTACACAGAGGTTTTTGTGTATTCTGGACATAATGCAATGTTATTTTTACAATTTGAGCCTTCTATGTTGATGTGATTACACATTTGAACATATAATTTAAAGGGCCAACATTGGAAGCTAGACCCAGAGATGTATCCCAGGAAGGGTGAACTCCGTCGTCAAATTGTTGTTTTGTAATGCTGCTTGTTGTCTATTTTCAACTATTAAAATCTACAAAATTTAACTTATTTTGTGTGCTTTTGCAATATTGGTTCATTGCCCATAAAACATAAACTAGCTTGCAAACTTGACATGAAACCTTCAATTTTAATTTCAGATCAGTTTGATATCAGAGCATAGTTGTTGTGAAGGTTTGAAAATTTTTGCAAGTGTTTTCATTGAATGATTACATGGTCTAAAT
The DNA here is from genome assembly GCA_031772625.1 of Pinus tabuliformis. Lineage (NCBI taxonomy): Eukaryota > Viridiplantae > Streptophyta > Pinopsida > Pinales > Pinaceae > Pinus > Pinus tabuliformis. The sequence goes on along the minus strand of CM062819.1, from coordinate 714,655,791 downwards.
TGAAAAGAGGAAAAGGAGTTCTTGAAGAACCAAACCCTCAAATTGGTTCAAGGAGGTCAAAAACTCCACAAAATCCACCAGTTATGGCACATGAAGAAAGACAAGAGCTGATGTCTTAGGATGAGAGAGTTTTTAAAAAGGCTTTATATGACATGTCTGAGATGGTGAAAGTGTTGTACAATGAGAGGACAACAAGTTTGCAAGGAGAAAGTTCTAATCAACCAAAAATTAATGGTGATAATGGGAAAAATCCTCCACCTCCACCTTGACCTTCACCTCCTTCTTCACCTCCTTCATCTTATAGACCTTCTCCTCCTCCATCTCCAAAAGGACATGCCAAGTCTCCTTTGATTAAGCTTGATGTTAAGTTTGAATTGCTTATGTACCAGCCTAGATCCATCTTAACTATGGATCTATCAAACCTCTTTTTGAGTGCAAAACTTGAGGAAAGGTTTGCACCTCGAGAGATTTGATCCCTTTGGACGCTTGATAGATCTAGAGTTAAGATGGATCTATGATGGTTTCAATAGTGTGCGACCAAAAAAAATCTAACGAACATATGATTAATTTTATCAATAATATGTAAATTCATCTGATATTAATATAATCATTTTAAATATGCTAAATATGTCTGAGATTAATCTAGTCATTTTAATTTTAAATTTACTTACTTAGCTCAGTTTGTTGAAATTATAAATATTGTTAATAAATTTAATGATCAAATACAAATTTTGAATATAAATTGACAATGTAATAGTGTTGAATGATAGAAAATGTGAATAATAAGAATATAGTCAATTATAAATGGTATTCATTGTGATTACTCTGAAACTATTTTCTTCTACCATTCTTATTGTCACCCTTGTTACTTTTGTCATCTTTTTATATTGATTATATGAAAATGACAGGTTAAATCGTAAATCATTTAAATCTTTCGCTCGAGCTATTGTAGTAAATATCATACCTTGTATCTCTTTCTCTCAAATATTAATAGGTTGAATTACTATAACACAAAATTCAATGTACATTGTTAATATTTTTTTGTTCTTACATTGAAATCAATGCACAATGTTAATCCAATCACTTGAAAATTAATGTATCATCATACATCCAATTATATCAAATCAAAAATCAACATCTACAATGAAATCAATGCATCTAATGCAACCAATCAAATAAGATTAGAAAACAACGTTTACACTAAAATAAATGCATCTAATGCAAGCTATCAAATAGGATTAGAAATCAACATTTACACTCAAATCAATGCATCGAGTGCAAGTAAGCAAATAGGATTATAAACCAGCATCTACACTAAAATCGATGCATCTAGTGCAAACAATGAAATGAGATTAGAAATCACCATCTACAATTAAATCAATTCATTTAGTGCAAGCAATAAAATGGGATTAGAAATCATCTACATTGAAATCAATTGCATCTAATGCAAGCAATCAAATAGGATTAAAAATCACCATCTACACTGAAATCAATGCATTTAGTGCAAATAATCAAATTGGATTAGAAATCATCTACATTGAAATCAATGCATCTAGTGCAAGCAATCAAATATCATTAGAAATCAACATCTACACTAAAATCAATACATCTAGTGCGAGCAATCAAATAGGATTAGAAATCATCATCTACACCGAAACCAATCCATCTAATGCAAGAAATTTTCTTCCCTCTCTCCCCCCTCCATCTATATCTATATCTCCCTCCATATCTCTTTTGTCTCTCTATCTCATCCCCCCAAACACACACGCTCTCTCACTCCATATCTATCAATCTATCTGTCCGTCCCTCCCTCTCTTCATCTATCTCTTCTTCCCTCTCTTCACTTTCCATGTATATCTCTATATCACCCCCAAAACATACACTCCCTTTCTCCAATCTATCTATCTATCCCTCCCTCCTCCTCTCCCTTTCTCTCTCTCTCTCTCTCTCTCTCTCTTCCCCTTCTCACCCTCTCCCCCACTTCTATCTCTCTCCCTCTCTCTCCATATTCCTTATCACTCCCTCTCTCTCTCTCTATCCACCTTTATCTCTCTATTTCTTTCTTCTTACTTCCCTCTCTCTCCCCCTCCAACTCCATATTTCTTTCCCTCCCTCTCTCCACTCTCTCGCATCCTCTCTCTCTTCCTTCATCTCTCTCTCTTCACCTTCCAACTATGTTACTATATCCCTTCCTCTCTCCTTCTCTCCCACATTCTCTCCCCCTTTCCTTCTTTGTCTCTTTATCTCACCCCCAAACATAAACACTCTCTCTCCATCTTTCCCTTGTCATTCCCTCTCTCTTTCCACTTCTCACTCTCTATGTATTTCTTCTTGCTCCCCTCTCCCTCCCTCCAACTCCATCTCACTATCCCTCCCTCTCTCCTCTCACTCAAGTCCGCTCTCTCGTACTTCCTCTCTCCCCCTTTCTCTTCTACCTCCCTCTCTCTTCCCCCATCACTCACTCTCTCTCTCTCTCCAAGTATGTTACTATATCCCTCCCTCTCTCCTTCTCTCTCCTTCTTGCCCCCCTTCTCTAGATCTCTATCTCTCCTTCGTTGTCTCTTTATCTCACCCCTAAACATACACTCTCTCTCTCTTCATCTCTCCCAAGTCACTCCCTCTCTCTCTCCACTTCTCACTCTCTATGTCTTTCTTCTTCCCTCCCTCTCTCCTCTCTCTCCCTTTCTCCCCTACCTCTCGCTCTCTTCCCCCATCTCTCTCTCTTTGCCCTCTAATCCTCTCGCTATCTCCCTCCCTCTTTCCTTCTCCCTTCCCTCCCCACGCCCTCCCTCTTCCATCTTTCTGTCTCCATCTCCCTATGTTACCCTTCTTTGCCTCTCTCACTCCTCTCTCTCTCTCTTCATTCCTCCTCTCCGCTCTCCTTCAATTTATCTCCATCTCTCCCTTGTAACTTCCCCCATCTCTCCACCTCTATCATTCTCTGTCTTTGTTCTTCCCTCCCATATATATCTAGAGTTAATATATATCATGATATATTAATATATATTATAATATGACAAATTTAATATTGTATTAACCCAAAGTTATTAAATTTAATATTATTAATATTATAATTTATTAATATGAATATTAGATTTAATAATATTTTAATATTAATATTGGGGTTAATAATGTTTTTTTTCATAGTATTAATAATAATTTGGCACATAGACCTCACCTACATAAAACATTTTCTTTGAGTTTTCTTAAATATTAAAAAGTTTATGAAGTAAATACAAAAAGAGGTTATATTTATTTACCATACCTCTAGTTTATTTATATTTTTATTTATTTACCATACCTATATTTTCAGTGTTTGTAAACATTTTTATATTTTAAATTTATATTGAGTTTATACATAATAATAATTAGATTGATAGATTGATAAGGCCGACACTAGATTAAAAATGTTAAATGTTAAACATTACATGTTTACTTTTATGTTTACATTTTTACATGAGATCTACCCCCATATTGGGTTGTAGAGCGCCTCTTGGTGCAACAATGGGGAAGTAAATGCTAAAAAGTTGGATAATTAGGTTCATCAAATTGACGTATATTGCAGAATTAAAAAGATTGACGTTGATGTTACAAAGATCCAAGTTGTTTCTCTGTGTTTGGAAAGTGCAACCCTCATCTGGTGGGAGGCCGAAACTCAAGAAGACTTGAAGAAAAGTGGTAAAATTATCTCTTCTTGGAATGATTTTATAATTGCATTGAGAAGGCAATTTTATCCATTAGCTTACATGCAAAAACAATTATGGATTGGCAAAATTTTAGACAAGCTAAGGGTTAGAGTGTTCAAATTTACACACAAGAATTTAGAAGAAGAGTTTTAATCTTGGGTGTTGATTTGTCTTCACAAAATACTTTCTTTAAATACATAAGTGGATTGCACAGTTATTTGAGACATACTATACTTATGTTTAATCCCACCAATCTAGATGAGGTATGTGTTCAGACAATTCATTTAGAATCAAGGGGCAAGAATATTCCTCAGGAGACTAGCAAAAAACTTTCCAAATCTGGAGACAAAAGAAAGGGGAAGTTTAAAGGCAGAGGCAAAAATAATGCTATAGTTAGGAAAGAGGGAGAGGTTTACCTATAAACATTGTTCAAAAGAAGACCATGATGAAGACCACTATTGGAAATTACATCCAAAAATGAGACCAAAGAAGTTCAATAACAAGGGGAAACAAAAGAATGTTGCTACAACTCAATAAGATCTAGGATCTAATTCAGGTGATAAAACCAAAATCACAGCCATGGGAATGAAAGGTATAACTTCTAATGCAAGTACTAGAACTAGTAAACCTATTGAATCCCCTTTTTCATATCAAGGCCATTACAAAACATATAGAAGTTGATGTTTGATAGTGGATCCCTTGTCAAGCTTATCTCTAAAGCAATTATCAAGAAACTTAATCTAGAAACTACACCACATACTAAACCTTACCCTTTGGGTTGGGTATGTGATGCCAAATTACAAGTGACAAGAAAATGCAAACTCAAATTCGCCACCACTGCTAATTTTATAGATGAGGTAGAGTTTGATCTTGTACCACTTGATATTTATGGGATTGTTTTAGGGAGTCCATACTTGTATGACTAGAAAGTTATATTCTATCTTCATGACAAGAAATATCATCTTTTAAAAGATGGAGTTGCATAGATTGTTAGAGCACATCGCAAGAAGATGAATTTATCTCTTGTTAGTGTTGCTCAAATGAAAAGGCTTGTAAATTTTAGTAAGAATTTTGTGTTGTTGATGGTTAAAACTAAAGATACTATTGAATCTGAAGCTTTCCCAAGATGTGATTCTAAACTCAAACATGAATTGGTTGAAGGTGTTAACACTTATGACAAGAAGTTTCAGGAACCTGCAGGGTTGCTGCCAAAAAGAGCAATCTAACATGAGATTCACTTGCAATAGGATGCACCACTTCCAAATATTGGCATGTATAGAATGTTAGTTTGGAGAATGCAGAGATCAAGAAGCAAATTCAAGAGTTTCTTGACAAAGGGGTCATCAGGTCTAGCACATCTCCTTGTGGGTCTCCTATTGTTTTGGTTCCAAAGAAAGATGGTACATTGTGCATGTGTATGGATTTCCGAGCTTTGAACAAGATCACAGTAAAGAATCATTCTCGTGTTCCTCACATTGATGATTTGCTAGATCAATTAAAGAAAGTTGTTTACTTTACTAAGTTAGATTTGAATAGCGATTATCATCAGATAAGGATTGTTGAAGATGATATTTGGAAAACTACTTTCAAGACACAACAAGGGTTGTTTGAATGGTTAGTTATGTTGTTTGGTCTTTGCAATGCACCTACAACATTCATGAGAGTTATGAATTATGTGTTGCGACCATTCCTCGATGATTTTGTCATAGTCTACTTAGATGATATTCTGATTTTTAGTAAGACTCGTGAAGAGCATGTTAAGCATGTGAAACAAGTTTTAGGTGTCTTGAAAATGAGAAATTTTATCTGCAGATGTCTAAATGTGAATTTGGGAAAGCCTCTTCGGTTTATTTATGGTCATATTGTAGGAGGGGGTGGATTGAAGATTGATCTCTCAAACGTTGATGTCATTGTGAATTGGCCTAAACCCATCAATGTAACAAAAGTTAGGAACTTTTTTGGAGCAGCCCAATATTGGAGAAAATTTATTGCTAACTTCTCACTCATTGCAGCACCATTACATGCTTTGACAAGTGTGAAACAGAGCTTTCAGTGGGGAGGCAAGCAACGGAAAGTCTTCGACACATTAAAAGAGAAAATCAGCGCAACACTAGTTCTAGCACTTCTAGATCTAAAGCAGCCATTTGAAATTCAAAACGATGAAAGCGAATATGCTATGGGAACAGTATTGATGCAACATGGTAAGTCGATATGTTATCATTCTAAAACATTTACCAATGAAGTAATTAACTATCCAACTTATGATAAAGAGTTGTATGCTTTGGTACAAAGCGTGGAGAAATGAAAGAATTATTTGATGGGTAAAGAAACGAATATTCATACTGACCATCAACCTTTGCAATATTTACAATCGCAAATGAAGCGAACAACAAGCTAGACATTTCATGTGGATGGGATTCCTACCACAATTTCATTTGGTAATCAGGTATAAGAAAAGTATATACAACAAAGTTGCATATATGTTATCAAGGCCTATTGTTAATGCATCTGTTATTCTTAAGCATAACTCAATCATGCATGAAAGTTATATTGAATAGTATGCTAAAGATGAACATTTTAAAGATGTTTATGCAACTTTGAATCAAGACAATCATGTTGAGGAGTTGGATTATCATGTTCATAAAAAGTTATAATCTTGGCAAGTTGCGTGTTTGATCTGAATTTGAAACTACTTGTAAATGGTTTGCAAAGTATTCAATTTAGATATATACATGTTTAAAAGATGTCCATGTCTTGCAGAAAGAAAACAAATGAAAATTTCAGCTGTTCATGACCCATTTAAGTATAGCAGATTTATTTCCTTTTACTGTTTAACACACTAAAACGAATTTTTTCTGCAAAATAAATCAACCACAGCTGCAAAAGAAGTTGGTGAAGCAGTTCACCCCTCCTGGGCTACGTCTGCTAGGTCCAAGGCTCCCAAATGGGCCTGTCCTTGTTTTAATTAAATGCTCAAATTGAATATACAGCTGAATAGAAGCATCTACAGGTGGAATAGATGGTAAAAACGGATTCAGAACACTTGAATCCTTCAGGATTGACTACTGGTTCACCTCCAATGGATACCTGCAACCCTATACAGTTCTCCCAATACTGGGCCCTGGTGGCTCCTAGAACTTCCACGGCTCCAAAACCTCTGCAAATGACCTCAGATGGCTGTAAGACCTGCACCAATGGCTTCAGAAGGTCGAAGATACCCAAAATCAAAAAAAAATTCGTCCAAAACCACCTTTCCTAGCCAAAGTTATGGCCATTTACTCCCCACTGCCAGTTGCCCTTGAAAAACTCCAGTTAACTTTAGTTGGAGCCAGTTAAGCCCGCCAAATATGGCGGGTCCGCCCAAATTTGGCGCTCCGCCAAAATTTCCGCCAGTCTAACTGCTTGTGATTAATGCGCATGTGACCAAAAATTCCGGCGGTGGTTATTTGCATTGGATTTCGCGCCAGCAGTTAAGGGTTTAGGCCCACGGTTCCGGGGCTGGGTCGTATGGCATGGGGGCTGGCCCTTAGGGGCTGGCCCCGTTCAGGTCCCGCCCAAATGAAGTTTAAACTTCATAAAGAGATTCTACCGCTTTCATGTCAAGTCTTCTTGTTGTGGCCCAATGGTAAGGTCTGATGCTTGTGGCAAGGAGGTCGTGTGTTCAAACCTCTCCGCTGCCAACAAAATTTTAAACATGCGCTCAGCTTTGCTGACGTCACCCTTGGGCCACGTGGCGCCCTCCGGGCTTGCCACGTGGCAGCTTGCCATTTGTTGTTCAACGTACATTTGCTGATGTCATCCAGGCCACGTGGCTGCCTCCGAGCCTGCCACGTGGCAACCTGTGATTGGCTGCCCAAAAAGGAATATTCTTTAAAAAAAAAATTGAAAAATTCAAAATTTCAATGTTACTGAGAAATTCTTCTTTTTGCCATAACTTTCTCATACGGCGACCGTTTTTCGAACCATTTGCGGCGCCGAAATTAGGAAGACGGGCACTTTCCAGTCATTCGACTTTGAACTAGTTCTAAGCATTTTAAATTTTGAGCATTTTACGACACTTAGGACATGAGCACCTAATCACGCCTCCCCATTGGGAAGCTTTTGGACCCCAAAAGCTTTCAACTACCTGTTAGGAGGTGAGGGTACAACTCCCTCACTCTGTCCACCTCCATCCACTTTGCCTTGTTCGGTTTGCTGCCTTTGAAACCAACCCGCACATAATCTACATTGCCCCTCCTTAAAGTGTGTGTCCTTTTGTCAAGGATTGTATCTTCTTTCAGCTCATCTAAGAATTCTGGAGAGAAATCTTCTATAGATGGCAGCTGAACAACACTTTCATGATCAGCAATCAAAGGAGGTTCATACAAACGTAAGTTCTCCACATTGACAACAGAATACATTTGCATGTAGGAAGGCAAATCTAATTGAAAAGCATTATTTCCAACCTTCTTGAGGATTTTGAATGGACCATAACGAATAGGCTTCAGCTTTTTACCTTCTCCTTGCATCCTTTCCTTACTAATGTACAACCATACCTCATCCCCTTCTTGAAACTTGTGATCGACTCTATGCTTGTCGTGTCTTTCATTGTACTTGCCTTGACTCTTCTCAAGTTGTTCTTGAATTTGCTGATGTATTTGTTGAATTCTTTCAATGAATGAACGAGCTTTGTCAATATCACTATGTCCCTCAATGGCAACATCTTTCTCAAGAATGAAATCAAGAGGTGATTTTGGCAAGTAACCAAAACAAGCTTCAAACGGTGAGGTGTTTGTGGAAGAGTGCTTGGCACGGTTGTAAGCATGTTGTATGTAGTGCAAATGTTCATCCCAAAGCTTGGGATGCTTGCTGCAATATCCTCTCAAGAGGTGCACAATGGTTCTGTTCACAACTTCAGTTTGTCCATCTGTTTGCGGATGGAAAGCAGTACTTTTCTTCAACTTTGTGTCCATCATCTCCCATAGGTTGGACCAAAAATTCCCCACAAATCTGGAATCCCTGTCACTAATAATGGAAGTAGGCAAACCAAAGTGAATCCATACATGATGAAAAAATAATTCAGCAGTTTGTTCAACAGTTATAGTTTCTTACAAGGCATAAGTATACACATTTTGCTGAAACGATCAACTACTACATATAAATAATCATGCTGCTTTCTAGATTTTGGCAAACCTCCTACAAAATCCATAGAAATGCTCTTCCATGGTCTAGAAGGTACCGGCAAAGGAGTATACAAGCCAAGCTTCCTATTACTAGGCTTGCTTGTAGCACATAATGAACAACCTCTTATGAACCTTGAAACAGAATCTACCATGCGAGGCCAATAGCAATACCTCTGTAGATGTGAAACTGTTTTGCTCACCCCAAAATGGCCAACAACAAGAGAAGAATGAGCTTCTCTTATGACATTTATTCTCTCCCCCTGTGGTATACACAACTTGCCCAAATGAAACAGCAAATTGTTATGCATGTGATAGTCATTTTCCTCTACATGATTCCCTTTACTCAAGTTAGCATACACATCTTTGAAGTCATCATCAGATGCATATTGTTCTATGTAACTATCATGTACAATGGAATCATTCTTAAGTAAAGTAACAGCACCAATAATAGGCCTTGAAATCATATCAGCAACTTTATTCAGAGTACCTTTCTTGTACCTTATTACCAAATGGAACTGTTGCAAGAAGCCCATCCATCTGAAGTGTCGTGACTGTTGTAACTTGCTTTGTGATTGCAAGTACTGTAAGGGTTGATGGTCGGTATGTATAACAGTTTCTTTGCCCATCAAATAGTGTTTCCACTTTTTGACGCTTTGTACCAATGCATACAACTCATTATCATATGTAGGATAATTTACAACAGCACCATTAAAAGTTTCAGAATGAAAAGCAATAGGCTTACCATGTTGTAGAAGAACTGCACCCATGGCATAATCACTAGCATCGGTTTGTATCTCAAATGGCTGTCTCAAATCTGGTAATGCAAGGACCGGAGCTGAACTAATCTTCTCTTTCAAAGATTCGAAAGCTTTTTGTTGCTTGCCTCCCCATTGGAAAGCATGCTTCACACTTGTCACTGCATGCATAGGAGCTGCTATAAAAGAGAAGTTAGAGATAAACTTCCTCCAATATTGAGCTGCACCCAAAAAACTTCTTACCTCTGTTATGGATTTGGGAGTAGGCCAATTCACAATAGCCTCTATTTTAGCAGGATCTATTCTCAAAGAACCTCCTCCTACTATGTGTCCCAAATAAACCAAAGAAGTCTTTCCAAATTCACACTTTGACATTTTAAGAAATAACTGATTCTTCTTCAAAACATCAAGTACTTTCCTAACATGCATGACATGCTCTTCTCTAGACTTGCTGAAAATTAAGATGTCATCTAAGTAGACAATAACGAAATCATCAAGAAAAGGACGCAAGACATCATCCATTACCCGCATGAAAGTTGCAGGTGCATTGCACAAACCAAACGACATTACAAGCCACTCAAAGAGTCCTTGTTTGGTTTTAAATGTTGTCTTCCAAATGTCACTTTCTTCAATTCTTACTTGATGATATCCACTACGCAAGTCTAACTTAGTGAAATATCGAGCATCTTTCAGCTGGTCTAGCAAATCATCTATCCTTGGGAGTGGGTAACAATTCTTTACCGTTATCTTGTTCAAGGCCCTGAAATCAACACACATACGCCAAGTCCCATCTTTCTTTGGAATCAATACAATCGGTGACCCACATGGCGAAGTACTTGGCCTTATGAAACCCTTGTCCAACAAGTCCTTGATTTGCTTCTTTATTTCAGCATTCTCCATAATAGACATGTGGTACATGCCTATGTTTGGAAGAGGACAATCTGGATGCAAATGGATTTCATGTTGAATCTCCCTCTTAGGAGGCAAACTTGTTGGCTCCTCAAACATCTCATGATATGAATCAACTACATCATACAGATCTGATTTAAGTTTTGGATCACAATTGTCAAATGACTCATGATTCACATCAACCTTGGGCTTAATCATAAGAAGAACAAAATTCTTACTTGAATTGACCAGCCTTTTTACCTGTCCTGCATTCACCATCGCTACATTTGTCTTCTTGCGATGAGCTCTAACAATGAACTCCTTGCCATCTTTGAAAAGATGATATTTGTTTTCATGGCGATGAAAGATAGCTTTCCTGTCAAACAAGTAAGGACTTCCCAAAACAATTCTTGCTATATCAAAAGGTACCACATCAAGTTCAACTGTGTCAATAAAATGTGCAGTAATTGCAAAGCGCAATGTGCACTTTCTTGAAACTTGTAAATTTGCATCCTTGCAAATCCATCCAAGTGGATATGGCTTCGGATGTGGAACGGTCTCAAGTTTAAGCTGCTTGACCAAGCCCTCTGATATAAGGTTTGCTTGTGACCCACTATCAAAAAGTGTGTCAATTTTAGTATGTTTTGAAATCACCCTCACATGAAACAGTTCAATTCTTTCTTCCTCATTAGGAGCTTGTACATGACAGTTTGAGGTACTAGTGCTGGTTGAGTTTCAATTTCTTTTCCCTTCAAGTTTTTCAAACCCATGGCTGCAATTTTGGTTTCATCACCTGAATCATCCCCTAAATCCTGTGGTGTAGATGTAGTAGCAGCAGTTTTCTGTTTCCCTTTGGATTTGTTAAATTGAGGTCTTTTTTCAGGATGTAATTTCCAACAGTTTTTCTCTTCATGGCCTGGTTTAGAACAATGTTTACAGATCACTTTCTCACTCTCCTGTTTGACAGATGCATTCTTTTTGCCCTTTCCCTTGGAGGTTTTCTCTTTGTTTCTCCCCTTGGGGGGCTTGTTTCTACCCTCTTCAAATATGTTTTTTCCCCTTGCCTCTAAATGTGTAGCTTGGACACAAACCTCGTCCAAGCTAGTAGGGTTAAACATCAAGATGGTGTGTCTAAGGTAGCTATGCAAGCCACCAATATATTTCAGCAAGGTTTCCTGGACCTGTAAATCTACCCCTAACAAGAGAGCTCTTCTCCTGAATTCTTGGGTGTAGTCTTGGACACTCTGACCCTTAAGTTGTCTGAAATTTTGCCAGTTCATAATGGCTTTCTGCATGTGAGCAAGAGGATAAAACTGTTTTTTAATGGCTAACAGAAATTCAGGCCATGTTAAGGTAACCTTACCAAATTTCTTGATCTCCTCTTTAGTCTTGGCCTCCCACCAAACCAATGTTGCTCCATCCATTCTCAAAGAAGCCAACTGAATCTTGGTGGCATCATCATGCATATTCTGGATCCTCAAGTAAAATTCCATCTGCCTAATCCAGTTGTCAAGCTTTTCTGCATTCACTTCACCATTAAACATAGGTAATTCGAATTTTACATCAAGCTTCAAAAAATGACTTTTTCCAGAGAATCTATGCTTATGCACAGAAGAAGAAGACGAGGATGAAGAGGATGAAGGTGACGATGGGGGTGGTGGATCACCATTTCCTCCATGTCTTTTCTTGGAATGATCATCATCCTTCTTACCTCCTGAAGAGCCCTCTCCTTCATGTGGATGTTTGGACCCTTCTCCAGCCAATTTCTCATTTCTTTCTTGGTACAATATCCTCACCATTTAAGTGAGGTCCAAGAAAGCCTTTCTAAAGACTCTTTCTTCTTCTTTTGGATCCATGTCTGCAGGAATTTCTCCTTCATGTGCAGACATTCTTGAAGCTTCTGCTGAGACTCTTGAGGGTGAAATTGAAGGTGGAGGTGATGGCTCTCTGGCCTTCCTTGACTGAGGATTCTCTCGTTCTCTAGTCAACTGTCCTTCCCCTCTTTTAAGTTTCAACCTGGTAAGCATCAATACTTGCAAGATAGTTAGAAGATCTTTGCACAAAAACAATCAAAAGACAACTACACCAGAGATTGACTGAAAGAGCATTTATCTACTTTGCAACTGTATAACAAGAGCATTTCGAAGGCTTCCTGGCTCGTTTCAGGATTTGTCTATAGTTTATTTGACTGCTTTTGATACAAAGAAACAACAACATAGCTCTGATACCAACTTGATCTGAATTTGAAACTACTTGTAAATGGTTTGCAAGGTATTCAATTCAGATATATACATGTTTAAAAGATGTCCATGTCTTGCAGAAAGAAAACAAATGAAAATTTCAGCTGTTCATGACCCATTTAAGTATAGCAGATTTATTTCCTTTTACTGTTTAACACACTAAAACGAATTTGTTCTGCAAAATAAATCAACCACAGATGCAAAAGAAGTTGGTGAAGCAGTTCACCCCTCCTGGGCTACGTCTGCTGGGTCCAAGGCTCCCAAATGGGCCTGTCCTTGTTTTAATTAAATGCTCAAATTGAATATACAGCTGAATAGAAGCATCTATAGGTGGAATAGATGGTAAAAACGGATTCAGAACACTTGAATCCTTCAGGATTGACTACTAGTTCACCTCCAATGGATACCTGCAACCCTATACAGTTCTCCCAATACTGGGCCCTGGTGGCTCCTAGAACTTCCACGGCTCCAAAACCTCTGCAAAGGACCTCAGATGGCTGTAAGACCTGCACCAATGGCTTCAGAAGGTTGAAGATACCCAAAATCAAAAAAAAAAAATCGTCCAAAACCGCCTTTCCTAGCCAAAATTATGGCCATTTACTCTCCACTGGCAGTTGCCCTTGAAAAACTCCAGTTAACTTTAGTTGGAGCCACTTAAGCCCGCCAAATATGGAGGGTCCGTCCAAATTTGGCGCTCCGCCAAAATTTCCGCCAGTCTAACTGCTTGTGATTAATGCGCATGTGACCAAAAATTCCGGCGGTGGTTATTTGCATTGGATTTCGTGCCAACAGTTAGCCCACGGTTCCGGGGCTGGGTCGTATGGCATGGGGGCTAACCCTTAGGGGCTGGCCCCGTTCAGGTCCCGCCCAAATGAAGTTTAAACTTCATAAAGAGATTCTACCGCTTTCATGTCAAGTCTTCTTGTTGTGGCCCAATGGTAAGGTCTGATGCTTGTGGCAAGGAGGTCGTGTGTTCAAACCTCTCCGCTGCCAACAAAATTTTAAACATGCGCTCAGCTTTGCTGACATCACCCTTGGGCCACGTGGCACCCTCCGGGCTTGCCACGTGGTAGCTTGCCATTTGTTGTTCAACGTACATTTGTTGATGTCATCCAGGCCACGTGGCTGCCTCCGAGCCTACCACGTGGCAACCTGTGATTGGCTGCCCAAAAAGGAATATTCCCTGAAATATTCTGTGGAATATTCTTTTTTAAATTTTTTTTGAAAAATTCAAAATTTCAATGTTACTGATAAATTCTTCCTTTTGCCATAACTTTCTCATACGGCGACCGTTTTTCGAACCGTTTGCGGCGCCGGAAGCAGGAAGACGAGCACTTTCCAATCTTTCGACTTTGAACCAGTTCTGAGCATTTTAAATTTTGAGCATTTTACGACACTTAGGACATGAGCACCTGATCAGTGTTCCATGTGGTGAAAGAGTCAATGTGATAAGGCAATCCCATACTTCTCTTATTGTTGGCCACTTTGGTGTAGGAAAAACAATTGCTCAAATTCAAAGGTATTTTTATTGGCCTCACATGAATGAAATTGTTTCAAAATATGTGAGAGGATGTTCCATGTGTGCTACTAGCAAGCCAAGCAATAGGAAATTGGGTTTGTACACTCCACTTCCTATTCCTTCTCATCCTTGGGAAAGTATTTCTATGGATTTTGTTGGGGGACTACCAATGTCTAGGAAATGTCATGATTATCTATATGTTGTTGTGGATTGTTTCAGCAAAATGTGTGTTGATGCCATGTAAGAAACAAGTTACAGCTGAACAGACCGCAAAGGTGTTCTTACAAAATGTATGGGTTCACTTTGGGTTACCCACTTCTATTATTTATGATCAAGATTCTCGATTTTTCAGGAAGTTTTGGTCAAGTTTATGGGAACTCATGGACACAAAGTTGAAGAAGAGCACCACATTTCATCCACAAACCGACAACCAGACAAAAGTAGTGAACAAAACAATAGTACATCTCCTTCGAGGATATTTTGGTAAGCATCCTAAACTTTGGGATGAGCATTTGCATTACATCCAACATGTTTACAATCATTTCAAGCATTCATCTACACAAGTATCTCCATTTGAAGCTTGTTTGGGTTATTTGCCAAAGTCTCCTTTGGATTTCATCTTTGGTAAATATATTGCAGTAGATGGACATAGTGATGTGGACAAAGCCAAGCATTTCATTGAACAAATTTAGCTAGTGCATCAAAGAGTACAAGAACAGCTAGAGAAAAGCAAAGCCAAGTACAAAGCAAGACATGACAAGCATTGAGTTGATCATGATTTCCAAGTGGGAGATCAAGTTTGGTTGTACATCAGCAAGGAAAGACTACAAGGTGAAGGTAAAAATCTCAAGCCAATCAGATATGGTCCTTTCAAAATCTTGGAGAAGATTGGTAACAATGCTTTCCAATTAGATTTGCCACCTTACATGCAAATTTATTCTGTTGTGAATGTGGAAAACTTGAGATTGTATGAGCCTCCAATGATTGATGATCAAGAAGAGAATGTTTAGATTCCATCTATAGAATATTTTTCTCCTAAATATTTAAATGAGTTGCAGGAAGACTCAATTCTTGACAAGAGGATAAGGACTTCACGTAGAGGCAATGTGGAGTATCTTCGAGTGGAGCTCAAAGGTACCAATCAAAGCAAGGTGGACTGGATTGGGAAAGTGAGGGAGTTGTACCCTCGCTGATACTTTTGGTGGTCCAAAAGCTTCCAATGAGGAGTAATGTTCCAGGGGATCAAAAATATGCTCAAAAATCAAAGTGTTTAAATTCTTTCGAAACCAGCGCCAAATCATAGATCTCATCGTTTTGATTCCAACGACGCTTGAATTTCCTCAATCTGAAATCGTATGAGGAAGTTATTGCATTTTGAATTTTTTGACAAACAACAAAAAAGTCAACTTGCAAGGTTGACTAGACAGTGTACAATTGCCATGTGGTAATTCGTACGATGATGTCAGCAAGTTGACTAGGCAGTACGGTGGTCGAATGGACCAATCCTAGGATGACACGTGGAAATTGATGGTTGGATGGTGGTGGGAAAAAAGAGTTTGGACACTTGGGCCAAGGAGCAGATGACACATGGCCCAATCATGTGGTGCCACATGGCATCCTAGATTGGACCAAAATTTGTTGGGCTCGACCGATTAACACTCCATAGGAATCGACCCCATAACCTCTCAACTATGAAACCAATGCCATGCCACTGTGCCATGGTGGTTGTTATTATAACTACTCAACCAACTTTTATTTAAAGTGTTAGCGATTGGCGATTTAGGGGGGGGCATCTCGCCCGACCGACCCAGCCCTAAGTTATATGGTGTTATGTGACCATAAGCATCAGACAAGAGGGGCAAGTCACCTGGCCCACGTCCCAACCCGTGGTTTTATCATCCAACACGATCGACGTCGGAAACTTCAGAGGAGCGGGCATGTGGCACCTGCCTGCGCCCAGCCTACAGTCTCATTAAAGTCACATGACCAGGAGCGGAGGCCGGCGGGCACATGACCTCTAGCCTATGCCCCATGGTCACATTACTTGCCATATGACCGAACCGGGGGTAGAAGAATAGGGGCACAACCCTATTACCGCGATTAACTGTCCAACAATTTGCACCAAAATCAACAGGTTTCGAGGCCGAACACGCCACCTGGATTTGCAAAATTATCACCTTGCAATACTGCGAAAGTCGAATTTCATTGCCAGATTTGACATAGGGATGAATTTGTAGAATAATTAACAGAGAAACAAAGGAGGCCCAACTTGGCCATTTTTCAGTCTTTTTTAGCCCAAAAAGAGCCTACACAGGGGCTTTTGGGTGTTCTAGACACAATTAGTGTTATTTTTGCAATTTGAGCCTTGTATGTTGATGTAATTACACATTTGAGCATATAATTTAAAGGGACAACATTGGAAGCTGGACTTGGAGACGTAGCCTGGAAGGGGTGAACTCCGTCATCAAATTGTTATTTTGTGATGTTTGTTGTCTATTTTTCACTGTTAAAATCTGCAAAATTTAACTTAGTTTGTGTACTTTTGCAATGTCGATCCATTACCCATAAGACATAAACTAGCTTGCAAACTTTACATGAAACCTTCAATTTTAATTTCAGATCATCTTGGGACACTGAGAGTTGTAGTGATCGAACTCACCACACCTGAAGCATTAAATATTCAACAGATCTTTCTTCTTCTTCTCTCCTCCCTTTGAGTTATGTCCCTGACTAGGACCTTTCTTCACCTTTCCCTTATTGGCAAGGGCTACATTCTCCTCCTCCTTCTCAACCTTCGGCTCTTTGTTACTGTTGTTGGTAGTACCCTGTACAAGACTGAGTCATAGCTCCTACTATGTGAAATCACTCCATAGATGTTCCCAATCAGGAATTTTGTCTCATCCAGTAATTCCCTGAATGAATGTGGCCCACTCTTTGGTAAACCCATTTAGTGTTATTCACACAAGTTCACTATCCTCTGGTTTCTCTCTTACAGCTACTAGCTCATCTTGGACATCTCAAATTTTGGTGAGATACGAAGTTACGCCTTCACCCTTCATCATCTTTGTGGTCCTTAGCTTCTCCTTGAGAACCATTTTCCGATTCTCCGATGGATCCTAGTATAACTTCAAAATGTCAACCAACATGTCCTGTGATTGCTTTTTCTACAATATGTGAAACAATATGAACTCAGAGTCCATCCAAGACCATCCTCTTTGCTTTGACCATATCCTTCCTATACTCGTGGAATGAGATAGGGTCTACCAGTACAACTACAATTGTTGTCACGAACTCCTTTAGGCCATGCTCATCCAATAGGAATAGCATCATAGCCTTCCAGATACCAAAGTTCAATGCTCTGTCAAGTCTATCCTGATCTTTGAGACTTGCTGCGACCATCTCTGCAAAACTCAAAAACTAGGAAAATAAACCAGGAAACTCCCTCTTTCATGCGGCCCTGTTGTTGCTACTTGCACTCCTTAAGGAATGTGCAGATCTACTCCTATTTACCTCTGGAAGTCTTTCTCCATCACTCACACTGCCTACTACCTCAACTGGACAACTCACTCAACCTCTCAAAAGTCCTCTAGAATCTGGCACACGATCCACTGCCCTTGAAGCTTACATTGGTTGACTAGCAAAACTGCTACAACCTTCTACCTCTGGAAATTTCGGATTTCCTCCTAAAAACTGGATTTGGAAACCCTCTGAGAAATTATCAAAATTCCTCTTCCTATGTGTGCTTTTCTCTTCTACCCGACGCTGATCTGCTGCTCCAAACCAACTGCACCCAGATTTGTTTAACGAACTGACTAATCTACTCATCAAAACACTCTATCCGGAAAATCCACAACTTGCAAATCTTTGTTCCTGGGGCTAATCAAATTTTCCTCCACCTGCAACTAGAAAATTGAGCCCTCTACCTCTGCAAATTCGCACTTCCTGGTGGTCTGCGCAGATTTAAGAAATTCTACTCAGCACTCCCTCTGAACCTGCAAAATTTTCTCCTTCTCACTACTAAGCCTCTCATTAGATCTTCAATGCTCTGATACCATGTGAAATTTCCTTGCACTGCAACAACTGGGAATTTATTCTTCTAACTGATTAATTATGTACTTTATTTGTTACAACAAATAATGAATAAATCACACTACAATTCTTCACAATAAAATTAAGCTGCAAAAAATACACTGGAACTGAAAAAAATAGATGCACACACATAATAAAAATGACACCAATATTTTTGGACTATTATCCCTGAAAAAACCCTGAAGGGAAAACCGATGCAGCAGATGAGGGTTTATTTTTATTATTATGCAAAGGTAAAATTTGAGTAGAATAAGTTGGATTCCAATCTGGCTATCCTCTAGCAAAATAATCTAGCCAAAATATTTGTGAGACAATTTATCTCGCCTGACAATTGATCCCACTCCAAATCTGGCTCAAACTGGGCCGCTCAAATTGCCTCTGCGTCAACGTTTGTGCAGTCTCTACTCGCACTACCTGTGGAACTGCCTGGAATTTGTCATTCTACCTAATTCTGCCTTTGGAGATAACTTGCTTGGCCTCCTGGAAATTTTCCCGACCACTAGCAACTGAATCAACCTCCTCTTACGCTAAAGCAAACTGCCCTCTTAAGCTTTTACACTGCCCTTGTGCAACCTCACTGGGGAAATAATGCAGACCTCCTACCGTTGACTCTCTAGCACTGGAACTCCATTGGAAATCACTGTTGCTACTCTCTCAATCACTGATCTCTAGCTCAAACTCTCTCTTGTTGAATCTCTACACTAGATAGCTCAATCTGCCCAAGGAACTCGCTCTCCCTTCTCACTTGATGTGTCCATCGACCTACTTTTATAATCTCTCGTTGGATCACCAACGGCCATGATTAAATCATTATCAGCAACTAAGATCATCTCAAACTCAATCTATGTAAGTTTCTAGAGATTTCTCACATTTCCTTAATTAAATCATATTAATTAGCCAATTTTCCTAAGTTAGACTTAGGAAAATTTTAAATGATAGCTAATTAATTTAATTAAGGTGTTTCGCAAGCTTATGTTGCGAAACCTTCTCTGGGTTTTGAAAATCTCATGTTCTTATCCTCTCTGACACAAATCGAAACTAGAACACTTATTTGATGCTACAAAAAAACTAACACTAGAAGCACTTTATTTTATTATTTTGATTTCATTCTAGAAACTTCTCCCTTTGCACTTTATTTTATTTTTATTCTAGAGGCTTCTCTCCTTTATTTGATTTAAGTGACTTTTTATTTTTATTAAAATCACTTTTAATCCTGGAAAATGGTAAATCTACATCCATAATTTCTCCAGCGACTGAAAATCATTTTTCATCATCCCATCCTGTAGATATCTTCATCCCCGTTCCAACAAGCTATTACACTTAGGTGTTTCTCCAAATAATGTGCTCCAAATAGCACCTTTAGCGTAGTTAATTAAAATATGCTCAATAATAACCTCATTTTACGAGAATCATCAGAATGCAACGGAACCAAAACCGAACTGTGCAAAACTGACCCTGATGATGAAATATGGCAAGTGAACCTCGTCGGACCCCATAAAACTCCTCCAAAAGCCTCCAGACCCACCATTGATGTAATCTCGCTTCTGTGAGTCATGACCTATCTGTCACCAACCCTAGGGGTCCATCCTAACCACATCATAAAACCAAAAATGGGTATATTACAAGCACTGGGAATAAGGCGCTTAAAATTTGTAAGCAATCATTTTTATACAAAAAGGTTTGTCGTTTTCTCCTTAAAGCACTCTTAAGAATTTAAGAAGTATAGCTAATCTCAGTAGTATGGTAATATAGATGCCAAATTTTGTATCCTCATCTAGCTACTTAATATCTCAATGACCAACTCAAGCTACATGCAAGACAATGATGTACCTAAATATAGAAACTACTTTTAGTATTAGAAAGGAAAAACTATAAATGGGTGAAACAATATATTGTCTCCCTAACACATCTAGGATGCATGTTTTTTTAACATGATTTCTTTTATTCCAAATGCATGTTTCGGTGAATGTCCGCTTAAATTTGTGGTTTCAAAGATAGTTTTTACTCACAAAATTCTTCTTATTTTAGGCCTCCGAAAGAAATCGGATATTTATTACCTTTAGGATCCTTTCTTGTTAGATGTCGGTCCCGAGTAAAACAATACCTATGCTTTCTTGAGATGGACCAAGTCACCAAACAAACCCATATTGCCTCTGATGGTTTTGAAGATTCAAAAGAAATGCAATCAATGTCATGCCCATTTCTTGTTTCATTCTTCAAGAACAAGCCTCCAAAATGAAAGCACCTGTAGTTATATGGGGTGGCAAGTGCATGGGGGGGGTTACCATTGGCCCCAAAGGGACAACTGATGCCTTTTCTGGGGACTGGGTATTGTTTCAAATAATAGAACATAGACATATGCATTGTGGCAAGGACTCCTCATTGCCATGGACATAGGTGTGCATTTGATCAAAGTGAACAAAGACTCCACGGTGATTATGAATTGTATGGTTAAAAAGACTTTGCAAGGAAACAAATCTTCTTGCCTCAATCCCAGATTGAAGCAAGAAGGTTATTTCTTTGATATACAATACCAACATGTACTTCAAGAACAGAACAACGAAACAGATGGGAGGGCAATGGCAGGATCAAGCCAAAATGAGGGGGGAATTCTGGTTAATGATGTATTAACCCATCAAACAATCCCTTAACTATTGATTTGCACATCAATATGTATAGTGATGGTCTACTGTCATGTGGCAAGTACCATTGGAACTGTCACTCTTCACATAGCATATAATCTTATTTAGTCCTCTGTGCTCACATTCTCTCAACCCTATTGTCACATGCTTTTTTCCCACTCTTCTTTTCCCCCAAGGCTCGATGTGGGATAAATTGATAATGGATTTAAATTTGGATAGACATTGAGGGCTTCCGAAACTTCTTAACCAGGCTATTATTTTCTCTGCTCTTTGTTTTCTCTTTGGCTTTAGTCAGGGTGATAGGAACCTGCCAAGGAAACAGTCCCCCCTGAGGAGCATTGATCTATTTTATGTCATTGTTTTGTGTGGAAGCTTCAGGAAAGCTCAATTTGTGGATTCTGGGGCTGGCCATTCACTGAATTGGATCATGAAGCGGTGTTTTCTGATTAGTATTCAGACACAAAGGAGTTTTCATGGCTCTCTAGAGGTGAGGAATTCGATGGTTCTATAGAGTCTAGACAGGCCAAGTAATTTCTTCACAAGTCAATAGATGGATTCCAGGGATTTGCAAGAGATTCACAGAGCACTACAAAGCCATGAAGAGGACATCCATTGCAATAAGGCCTCTCTCTTCCGTCTTGCCACCCAAATACATGAACTTGAGAATCAAATTGTAGCACAAGTAGCAGAAATCAAAGGAGCTCAAGTGACACTAAAGCAATAGTTGGCAATCGTAGAAGCTGAATGCAATATTCTCCGGAACTTAATGTTTGCAAAGTTGACTAGGCAATGGACTCAAATCTAAAAACATCATCGAATTTGTCCAGAGCAGGGGTAAAAGAGGAAGAATCTGTGCACTAATTCAATGAGGAAATGGAGCCTGTGAGCCAGGAAGGTGAACCAGCCAGTATAAGGTTTGGAGGATGCTGCTAGTCACTATGCTCAAGGCTGATTTAAATTTTTTTTAGGACTTTAAAAATTCTAGGCATTTACTACAGAATATATAGCATAAAGAAGCACTGGATAATTTTGCATAAGGATAAGGCCACCCTTTGTTTTGTGCCTGTAACAAGTTTTAGCATGGACAGTGTATTCACTTCAACATTTTTACTGTAGCTTTAATATGATGTAATCTCCACTGTAGCATTTGCTGCCTTTTCTATACAATTTACCCAGTTACCGTTTTTTTAAAAGCACCTACAGTTATAAACAAAAAAGTCAAAGAAATAACTTCCAATAGCCTATGTCATATCCGAAAATATTTTCAATCCAAAGCCACTTACATAGACATGAAGGAATTTTTCTTTTCTAATGGAAACCACCCAATTTTTGGCTGAAGCAAGCACAAAATTCCTACGTTATGTCATGTGGGAGGTCTCCAGGTAGATGAGAAAGGTGCAAGCACTAAACACTGGGAATCGAACCTAGTCTAGTTGAGGGAAACACCCATTGATTTACTGCTGACCTACAGCCCAACTGATGTGATTGAAGATATTAATAAGCACAATTACTTCATTTGATTCATAAGCCCCATCACTTTGGTTCATAGTCTCAAATTTTATCCATCGTAATCCTTATAAAATTTTTGAGGTAATCACTTTAGGGAAAGACTAAAAGTATAGGCAATTTTTATATGAGACCAAACGGGCATTCTCTCCATTGATGTTTTTACTGTCTGACAACCATAATCCTTCAAGAAAGAAAATGATCATCATTTGCACTAAATTAAGAAAATATGTCATATGTTTTATAAAATATATTTTCATGTGAAAGGAGGGCAAATACCTTTATACAATTTTCATAGAAGCAAAATTATATAAATGATTTGATTAGTACTGTCATCATCTACATCCCAATATACCTCTGCCTTCATCTGAAAGAGTTTGATTTGTACAAAGCTTCTGAAGGTCTATGTAGCCAATGATGGTGTCTTCAAATTTTGCACCCTCCAAATTAGCATCAACAAATGTAGACCCTGACAGCACTGTATTTCTAAAAACTGCACCTTGCATATTAGCTTTCCCAAAATTTACTCGATCAATAACTGCATTCGAGAAGTCCACCCCTGCAAATGTTTAACAATAATTTTTTGATAAAGATGGTCAACATAATTGTAGTAGCTGCATCAATATAAAAGTAAATATTAATTTTTTTTTCTTTTTTTTGAGAAAACAATGGTTGTTACTTAATTGCATTCAGTGCTGCAATAAGGTCCAGATAGGAAATCAATAGATACATTTTAAACATCTTGTACTAGCAGAAAACCCGTGGCTTTGATCTTCATACTTACCTTGTCAGAGTACAGCTTATGAAAAGTAGAGGCAGTACTTACAGTTACTTCAAAATTTAAGCAAATGTGTGTAGTTAATATAAATATTTAACATGACACATGATGAGAATTACCTTTGAAGCTAGCCCCCACAGCATAAGCTTTTGACATTATGACCTCTGACATATCAGCACCATCAAATTTTGCATCTGACATAAGAGCAGCTGCGAGTGATTTGCCTCTCAGATTACTCTTTTCATTTGTGAAGTCGCAAGAGCGAAGATCAATGGGCTTATCATAAACACCATTTGCCTGACCAATAGTGTTTCCCACAAAAGCCTTTTCACACCTATTTGGATCATTTGACAATGGTGGTAACCTCTGAAAATGCAATGCAGGTAAAAATTAAGCTAAATACATATACATTCACAAAGACTCTTGTACAAGTTCCAAAAAAATGTGTTTGAGAAAAAGATCCACCGGAGTTGATGTTGCAGCAAATGTAGGGTAGGTAGCTGTTACTGCCCATACAGCACAAAGACCACAGGCAATGCTTTTGAATCTCTCTACTGGAGAGGTTTTAACTTGAATAGACACATTGTCATTGCTGCCATCTGCATGCATATCCAACGGAAAATATTATTACAACTACAAGTATAACTGAAATTATTGAAAAGTTCCTCTAGTTCAGAAAAATATTTCTGCAATGGCATTCTTTCACAAAGAAATGAGAAATATTTTGGGATAGCAATATGGTATATTTTATGAGGCAAGAAACCCAGGTTGGGTACAAAGGAAAAGTTCTCACCAAAGCAACTGATAGCATGCAATAATTACTAACAAGGTTTTTCAAAATTTTATGATATGTTTGAAAATTATTAGAGAAATTTACATGATCTTGAGCTCTGGTAGTGATATGAAAGAGAAGCATGAGCAATAACCAAAGCATCCACATACAAACTGAAACAGGCGATTAGCACATCACTATCAGTTTTCAAGGGAACTTACATCTCCAACTAATAAGGAAACCCGAAACTGGCTATTCAGGGGAGACAAGTCAGTTATGTTTAAGGCTGAACACAAGTATGCAAAAATGAGGCAGAGATTAAAAGATTGAACTTTATCTCAGATGTATACTCTCCTTTCACTAAATAGTAAAAGGTTTCATCACTACATGGCTCAGGGAAATTTTGCACCAAGTTCTAAAGGATTTAAGGCAACAATGGCAAAGATATAGTCACATAGGAGATGCATTGGCTTCTATACTTCCCTTTTGGCAACTTTTTTTTTTTGAGAAATACATCTTACAGAATCTCTTTGCTAAGCTGCTGTGCTATCAGGGGTGTTTCTATGCCATCAAAATTATCCAAGACTTGCACCTGCCTTCATCCACACTCACTTGGGGATTTCCAAACCCAGGTCCCCATGTTAATACAAACCCAATCAGTTTGCTGCTTGACACTAGACCACACTTCTGTTGGACCCTCTTTCAATTTACTAAAAAGCTCTCATCATTACACAGCTCAGGAAATTTTTCATCAAGTGCCAGAGGATTAAGGCAAGAACAGAAAAGACACAGGAGATGCATTGGCTGTTTCTGATAAGGATATCAAAAACAGGCTACTCATTGGAGACAAAACAATTATGTTTAAGGGTGATCATGTACAGAAAAATAAGCAGAGACTAGATAAGATTGGATCTTTACCTCAGTGCATACTTCCTTTCTCTAATTACTAAAAAGGTTTCAAACTTTCATCATCAAACAACTCAGAGGTTTTGCATTAAGTGCTAAAAGATTAAGGCACAAACAGAAAATACACCGGAGATGATGCATTGGCTCATATGGCTAAAACAAGTACACAACACAAAATGTTTTTTTAACACAAATCACCTGTCACCTATAGAATACAAGGTACAGAACTCCAGAAACAGGGTAGTTTGGGTGCAGGTAAGCTATATATATATATATGAAATACATAAAGACTCGAGAAATAATCAGCATCATCCATGCAAATTGAAGTTTGAACATACTGAAAACATCAATGAAGAGAACACTAGCCATCAGAATCATGATCTAAAGAGTTCAGGTCCTCATCTCCATCATTTTTGTCATCATAATAATCAGCTAAACTTGAACAACATCAATGGTCAAGTTTAAGATGCCATCTCCATTAGACTCCTCAAACTAGGATTCACATCCAATTCCTTATAGGGCCTTTCTCTGTAGTGGGGATCTTTACATGAGAGCAGTCGAAGACTAGAATGGATCAACACCAAATTCTCTGCTCTCTTTGATGCCAGTGGATTTATTTTCACATTATGAGTAGAGTACATGCTCCAATTCCTCCAACAAGCAATGGAATTCACCACTTGGGAAAGTAGAAGTAGGGGAAAGTAAATGTATAGCAAACTGTTGTATCTTGGGGCGTGTTGGGCCATGAAGAAACCACCGACCAGTAGGATCCCTCAAGCTCATCTCTACATTTCTTCCCTTGGACCTATTACCTCCTAGGGAGGTACCCTAGTACTTTTCATGGCAATGCCATTGTAAGTCCAATGAAATGCAAGTCCCAAAGCCCTATAGGCCATAAAATGATTATGTATATGGTATTCTAGGCCTTCTGTGGTCAGCCATGCCCAGTCCCTTTAGTCTCCACTCTCAAGTCCTTTCATCCTGGATAGGCTTGAAGACCTTGAGATGGATCTATTGGGACACATGGTTTATGGGAGCCATTGATTTTGTAGGGGTGATCACCCTATATAGGGATTGTCTAGCCCATGTTTTGAGTGCGCCTGTCTTTTCCACATGACCATGTGTCACAAAATCTGTATGCATCACCTTTAACGTGGTACAATATAATTTAATTTCTCCACATGGTAGTCTCGTAGCTCACAACATTCTATGTTTTAAGGGGAACCACACAAATTCCAATGCACAGGTTCCTGGGGTCCTGTTGCATCCATTTTTTCAACACTCCAAGGAAGAAGGATCCGGAAGCTTGAAGGAACCTTTTCATAATTTAGAATCATCAGCGATCCGCTTTCTTATGTCATTGTAAACCCATTCTGCAAGTTTGGAAAGTAAATGATGCTAGTAAGTCTATGTATTTATTTAACAATCTAAGTAAGCCTATTATGTTGACGACGAATTTCATCCTAAGAGGTTTTTCGTTTCAATGATTCATCTATGTTTCTAAACACAAATGATCGGCAGAGTTTTTCCCTCCAGCCTCACCCCAAAGCTAAGGTGGAATTTATCGTCAAAGCTTTAAGTGAGTCCTAGTGTTTTAGTCGAGTCTATTGTAAAAGTGATTTGAGAATAATTTAAGCTATTTGGCTAAATTATTTTATTACAGATCACTTGGTCTATTAGATCATATTGTGTCGCAGAATTGGGTGTGTATTTTGAGAGTCTATAACGAACAGGTATTCCCCCTTTGAGGGTTGAATTTGTAAAATCTTATGTAAAAAATATTTTAGTGCATGGTCTCTCATACTTAGACACCATGGCTAAAATATTTGAAAGTGGAAAAATAATTAATCCCCTCAAGTGTCAATTAATTAATTTTTTGGCAAAATTAAAATTAATTCCTAAGCCAGAAAATTAATTAATGACTCGACCAAGTGGAAAAATTCGTGGGTCTAAAATAAATTAATTTTTGGAGGTCTCCCACCAAAGGAATATTGGATATTTCAAGAAAAAATAAAATTGGACACTTGGACCTTGGTGGTTAAATCAAAATCATTTTTTTGAGGAAATTAGCTCAAAATAATTACTTTTGAACTAATAAAAAATGGTTTTAATGAGAAATTCGAAAATTCCTCAAAAATAAATATTTTCGACGGCAGAGATTAAAAGATCATCAAAGATTTATCGATAGTCGAGATTATTTTGACGGAAATCAAGCCAACTAGCCGTTATTTTCCACTTGGAGGAATTTCTCTATAAATAGAAGGCATTTTGCTTCTATTTTCATCTTGATCTTGAGCTCTACTCCGATGTAACTTTGTAAAAGCTAGTGTAAATCCACTGTCCCGCCGAAAATATTTTGATTATCATAATAAAAGACTTTGGGGTGCAGTTCATGGTGTCCTTGTCTCGTTGATTTGTGGTATGTGCTGGGTACGTGCATTCCTATATTGTGCTTAAAATATTAATTAAATCGTTATTTCATTGTAGATGATAGGAACATTCTATTGGTAAGTTTTGGACTTATCTTAGGTGATCCGATTCATTGTATGTTCTAACAGTTTCTTCTTGAGAAAATATATAGAGTTTGCAGGTTCCCCAACCCTTGGGCTCCAAGTTCACAAACTATGGGCACAAGCTAACTATGTTTGGATTCTAAATATTTTATGTGATTTTCTAACTTCGCTAAGGTTGTGGTTTAACATTTATTTTTCGAAATACATCTAGCTATTGTCAAGATCTATAAAAATTCTATTCTTCAATATTTCTCTAAGCATTTTACATTTGTATATTTTGTATAATAATTCTTGTAAATTATTTTATTTTCTAACCCTTGTTTTGCAGCTGGGGTTTTTTGCAGTGTTCCACGGGGTCGCGTCCCCCCCCCAGGGTTCGAGTTTCCTAGCTACCCCCGCTTCGGGGACTTGGGGACGAGAGGGGGTCATTTCCCCATGCTCCCAAAAAGCAGGGTACACAAGGAAACTTGCCAGGGGGTCATTTCCCCCAGTTTAGGGGTCATTTCCGAAAAAGAGAGTCGTGGGGGGGTTGTTTCTGTTGCCCAAATTCGATTGTTTTTAATGATTTTTGTTTTAGATCATAATTTTAAATTTTTTTAATTTGTTATGGATACGACCAAGGGTTTTAGGCTTAGTTTTTTCATTGTATTTTGATTTTCTAACCCATTGCTGCCTGACACCCTCACTCCATTCTAGTTTCTAACCCACTACTGGATGTTGCCAGCACCATCAAAACCCGTGGACGCCTCCACTGCTGGACCGTTATTCTGGACGCCATCGCTGCTGGACAGTCGCCCTAGACGTGGACATTGGACGCTTGAAGCCACTGTCAATGTTGCACCATGCACGCCTTCTCCATCCAACACCACCGCGACTTGTGCCGCAGGAAGCCCCCTTCATTCTCGAACCGCGACTTTGATAGTCTGGTTTGCAGGCCCCATCGACAGTGCAGTTTGCACAGTAACTTCAAACTTGTAAGTACCCTGTTTTTTAATTTTTTTCCCACTGTTGTTTTTTAAATTTTTTCATTTTTTTTGTAAATTGTAAATTTTTTTAATTTTTCTCAGTTGTGTGTCTATTGTGTGCCTGTAGGCTGTGTTTTTTAAAAAATTTCAATTTTTTTTTTTAAAACTTGATTGTGTTTTTTTTTTTAAAGTTGAAACTTGACTGTGTTTTTTTCATTTTACTTTTTTTGTAAATTGTAATTTTTTTTCATTTTTCTCAGTTTTCTGTTCATTGTGTGCCTGTAGGCTGTGTTTTTTCAATTTTTTTCAATTTTTTTTTTTTAACTTGACTGTGTTTTTTTTTTAAAGTTGAAACTTGACTTTGTTTTTTTCATTTTTTTTGTTAATTTTAATTTTTTTTTTATTTTTTAGTGTTCACTATGTATTAATTTTATTTTTTTTCTTGTAAATTAATAACAAAAAAAAAAAATCAATGTTGAATGTGTGTGCACTGTGTTGTTAGTATTAATCAGCCTGTGTAATGTTTTTAAATTTTTTTATTTTCACTACAGGTTGCAACCTACAGGCTACAAGTTACATTCAACTTACAACTATGAGTCAGAGTCAAACTTCTTCTAGGAACAGAGGGAACAGTGACAGCAGCTACAGTGGTAGTGAGCCACATGATGCACAAGAAGAAATTGAAAGCAATCACAAGAGGGCAAGAAACCAGAATAGGCCTTTGCATGGGGTAGATTTTGAAGGCCCACCAAGAGATCTGGAAAAATTTGTGAAGGGGACATTTAATCCTCTAAAACCGCTTCTAATCTATGTAACCAGACTTCCGAAAATAAATCCAAAAGTTGGTGGTGGCTCACGTGATTGGGTTTGCAATATTTGTGGGCATCACTTTGTTGGTAGCTATACCAAGGTGAAGCAACACATTTTGGCTATTGCAGGTAAAGGAGTCAATATGTGTCCCTCAAAGAACTTGAATTCAGCTCAAAGAGAGCAACTTTGGAGGTTAGAAAGGGCAGCCACTAGAAAATGATTGTTTTCTAGCAAACATGATCCATCCACAAATATTCCTCCATCCAGTGGTTCATCAAAAAAGACAAAGGTTTCTATTGGGGCATCTCGTTCTTGTGCAATGGGTGCTACAGTTTCTGGGATGTACAATGTTCTAGATCGAGATGACATAGATGATGCAATTGGCAAATTTCTTTTTGCTAATGGAATTCCCTTCCATGTTGTTCATCCTCCTTATTACAAGGAAATGGTCCAAGCAATTGCAAGAATAGGGCCTTCATATGTACCACCCAGAGAACATAAGCTACGAACAACAATTTTAGATAGACAATTGTCTAAAATTAATGTGCAAAAAGAGAGAATGAGACAAACATGGTTGAGGTTTGGTTGCTCTATTGTTATGGATGGATGGACTGACATCCAAAAATGCCCACTAATCAACATCATAGTGACATCTTCAGAAGGTCCATTCTTTCTTAAAGTTGTTCACTGTTTTGGAAAGCACAAAGATGCATCTTTCCAATTTGAGCTTCTTTGAGAAGCTATAGAGGATGTTGGGCCTAATAGTGTGGTGCAGGTTGTGACAGATGCATCAGCAGTTTGTAGATCAGCTGGGTTATTGATTCAAAGTAGGTATTTTTTGGCCTCCTTGTTGTGTGCATGCACTCAATAATGCACTGAAGGACATTGGCAAGATTCAGTTGATATCAGACTTAGTGACAGCTGCAAGAGAAGTTTGTAGATCAGCTGAATTATTGATTCAAAGTAGGTATCAACATATTTTTTGGACTCTTTGTTGTGTGCATGCACTCAATAATGCACTAAAAGACATTGGCAAGATTCAGTGGATATCAGACTTGGTGACAGCTGCAAGAGATGAGCAGATGTTTATCTGCAACCACCACACCTCTTTGGCCATGTACAGGGCTCACACGAGGAAGGAATTCTTCAAGCCCACTGATACTAGATATGCTAGCTATTTTATCTTATTGGAGAGGATGCTAGAGGTACAAGCACCTCTACAATCCTTGGTTGTGAGTTTAGAGTGGGGAAGGTGGTCAGAATCAAAGACAGACACAGGGAAGAAGGTCAGGCTTCAGGTGTTGGACAATGATTGGTGGACAGATTGTTCTTATTTGGTGTCATTCTTGGGCCCTATTGTGGAGGTCATTCGTTACACTAATTCAGATGCTCCTAGTCTTGGAGAAATCTATGAGACCTTTGATAGCATGTTGGGTCGTGTGAAGGCAACCATTCAGCAGAGGGAGCCCTCATTAGAGTTCTATACATCCTAGATTCAACCCATCATTCAGCGTAGGTGGGATCGCATGAACACACCTTTACACATGGCAGCATATGCATTAAACCCAAAATGGTATGTTGAAACACCTGGGAGGGTGCCTCCTATTGATGATCCTGAGGTAAAGAATGGCTTCCTAGATGCAATTGCAAAGATGTACAATGAGAAGGAGGGGGCAAGATTTCGAAGACAGTTTTTTCAGTTTGCATCTCTTAGTGGCCCCTTCAACACACGTGTTGCTCGAGCAGATCGCATAGATCTAGCCCAAGATGACCCGATTGGTTGGTGGAGGATGCATGGGGATGGTGCTCCAGAGCTCAAACATCTAGCTATGCGTTTGTTGCCTCAAATTGCTAGTTTGTTGTCTCAGATTGCTAGTTCCTCTGTAGCAGAGAGGAATTGGTCCACATATAGCTTCATCCCACTCTATCAAGAGGAACAAGCTTACCTCTAAAAGAGTGGAGAAGTTAGTTGTTGTGCACAGTGCCCTACGTCTTGAGCATAGGAAGACACCTGATTATTTGAAGGGACCAACAACAAGATGGAATGTTGATCTAGAGGATGATGCACAGGTAGATATGGAGGAGAGACTTGATGAGAGACAGATGGGGTTGGTTGGTGTGCCACTTAGCATGTTTGAGAATGCTACTTATTCAGATTCAGATGGTGATATGGTTGATCTTGATTTATTCATGCAGCAACTGGATGCAGAGACTAGCAAGGCATTACCTTGAGCAAAATTGTGCTCGTTTATTTTTTGATATGTTGATGTTCTAACTTATGTTATTCTGACCCTATAAAATTTTGACTCTTGATGTATCAGAGTTGACTTTTATAATTTTATTTCAATATTCAATATTCAATGTTCATAGTAGGAACCTGGAAGTGGAACATCAAGATTCAACATGGTTTAATGATTAATCATAATGTATGATGTATGATGTAATTGTTGATGTATTATGTATGATTATAATTTATATCAATGATCATGATTTGCAGCTTTTCATTTTAAATTTGTTTCAGTTATAAACTTATATGATTCATTGATTTATAAATTATATGTTATATTTATAAGTTTTTAAGACCCTGACGACCCCCCACGTTTCCTAAAAATTGGTGGGGAGATTTTGCATAGGCCGCTCCTGCGTATCCTCCCTCCCTCGCCTCCTCGTCCCAGAAACTTGGTGGAACATTGGTTTTTTGGGGTTTTGGGAATTTTGAATTTTTGTATATATTTTTGGGCACTTGTAAATATATTTGTGCAGGTGAGATCTAAGGAAATTAGCTGGATTAGAGCTAGATCTAGGCCCTTGAGGGTAAGATCTAGTCTCTAGAATTTTTGTGGGGCTAGACAGTGGCGCGAGTGCAGGAAGAAGCCCGAATACGGGCAGTCCTGCGAGTACAGGCATCAGCATGAGTATGGGTAGAAGCGTGAGTACAGGCAGTTGCGCGAGTGCAAACAAGAAGAGTTGTCAAGGTTGCTTTTGGAGGAAGGGAAATTCCCTTAGATAATTCTAGCCAAATTTTCTTGTTGTGGATTTCCAGTTTCAGGCATTCCAGATTGTTCTCAGAATTTCACTGTTGCTTAATAATAAAAACCCTTAGTTGTTGCACCAGTTTTTCCAAGTTGGTTTATGTGTGTGTGTGTGCTAGATTTTCTCAGCTCCAACGCTATTTCTTTTCCACAGAAATTTATTTGTGAAGGTTGCAGTGTGTTTAATTCGATGTTTCTGTAGCAATAAACTGAATAATTAATTTATTAGTTAGAATAATTAATACCAGTTGTTGTAGTAGGATTTCAGTAGTGAAATTTTCACATGGTATCAAAGCGTGAGTGATCAGCCGAGAAGCTTAGAAGTGGAGAAGGGAATTTCATTGTTTAGTGGAAGCAGCAGGCCAAAATTCTCAAACGCTGCACAGTACCCAGATTGGCAGTTTGAATTACTGGGCAGGGGTTTGATTTTTAGTTGCAGGCATGCAGAAAATT
The DNA here is from genome assembly GCA_031772625.1 of Pinus tabuliformis. NCBI lineage: Eukaryota > Viridiplantae > Streptophyta > Pinopsida > Pinales > Pinaceae > Pinus > Pinus tabuliformis. Next base: position 714,623,075 of record CM062819.1, on the reverse strand, counting down.
CGAAGTTGTCGGAGATAGTGATTCCAATAGTCAGAGGGAGAAGCAGCAACTCAGATTTTCACTGAGCACATTCCTTGGTTGGACGCACAGGGTTTTGCAGTTTTTGAATCCACGTCGAGTGGAAAGAGAAAAGCACACATAGAGAAAGGAATTTCCAGATTTGTCAAAGGGTTTCCAGATCTAGTTTTCTAGAGGAGATCCTAGATTTCCAGCTACAGCAGGCAATGTGGGTTTGCCAAAGATGCTAGTTCAAGTTGTTGGAATTGTCGTTCGTGTGTCAGTTTCTGCAAGAGGACATTCGGAAAGGTTAAGCGAGTAGTCTCAAAGAGCAGCGAAAGACAAAGCTAGGTAGATAGTGTTGATCTCTAGTAGCATCGGATCTGCTCTAAGCCTCAAAATTTAGAAGGATGCTAGGACACATGCATTCCCGAATACCCAAAACGAGAGTTTTATTAAAATAATTAATTATTTTTAATGGATGCCTAAGTCTAAAATTAGAAAATTAAAATAATTTAATTAAACCGGGGGTGAAACTTCAAGAAGACAAGGATCAAGTCAAAATGATCTGAGCCATTAATTAGAATCTAATCTGGGTTGTTGATTGATCAACGAGAAGATTATAAGGACTTCGATGGGCATTTGGAAAACACACCAGGCAAATACTTAGTTGCCCAAGTAGATTGATTTTCTCACTGGCTGAAGTTCGGCAAGAGGAAATCGAATTAGAGGGTGAGTTGCAGGTGAGAGAGAGAGGGTATCAGCAATAGTCAAGAGTGCAAGAAACGACAGGAAGAGGCAACGCAGAAGAGGGACGCAGATCTCCCACGCAAAGGTAGTGACGCAGGGACAACACAGTCACTGCGCAGAGGGTGACGCAGTGTGGCTAGTGTGAGGGCAACAGGTCCTCTCAGGTGTCAGAAATTCACTGTGGAGTGGAGAAATTTGTTTGTAAAATTTCTCTCAATGATTCTTCTTCTATTCTGCTATCCGTAGATTGTACATGAGATTTTGTTGAAGAATAATAAAAGAAACCCTCATTTGTTGCACAGATTTTCCCACACTGGGTTTTTCCGGGGACAATTGTCCAAAAACAACTGTGTTATTAATGTGCTAGTATTTTCATTACATTTATTTTCCGTAGTAATTAATTTGTGAAGACTGCAGTGTATATATTTTGATATTTGTCGTAGACAACTGCAAAGAATTTTTTCAGTAAATTAACAAATAGAAGAAATATTATCAATTGTTGCAGTAGGATTTGGAATTTCCAGATTTTCACATGGTATCAGAGCAAAGGTAAAACAAAAGAGCAGAATGGAAGAGCCCAGCTTTGAAGAGAAGGGGGGAGATCGAATTGTTGCATAGGCAGCAGATCGAATCCCCAGAGGGATTGCGCAGTCCAACCCAGGAGGGCAAGATTCTCAAGGAAAATCTCTCTCTAAGTGAGTTGATAGAGAGGTAAGATTTCCAGTTCGTCATTTGTCAATGGCAAAGGGAGCAGCGCAGCAACAGATCTAGCACTGAGCAGTCTTCAAGTGGGATGTAGTTTTTTGTAGCAGTTGTTGGGGCAGAAAAACGTCAAGAGAAGGAGAATAGCACGAAACAACATGGATAGTCAAGATCTATTATCTTCCAGATTGAAAGAAGAATTCGCATATTTGTCAGTTTCAACATCAGCAGGTGTTTGGTATATTGATAGCGGGGCTTCAGCTCACATGACTAGAGTATGAGAGTACTTCTCTAGCTATCAAGAAGAGCATATGGACTTCCAGATCACTATGGGAAACAAAACAAAGTGTACTCCAATAGGGAGAGGCACCATAGCGTTTCAGACGAAAGCAAGAACCAGCATAAGAGCCACTAATGTGTTGCATGTGTCGGGGTTAGGAATGAATCTGATTTCAGTGTCCCAATTACAGGACAAGGGGTACAATGTATACTTCATTGGAAGGAAAGTGTATGTCAAACATCCTAGCTAGAAGAAGAAGAGACAAATTGGAGCTTGAAGCAACAGATTGTATAGATTGCAACTCGAATCTCCAATGGCACTAATAGGCAGTAATCATAATGGGGAAAAGGAACTGAATGAACTATGGCACAGGCGAATGGGACACTTACACCATGGAGCACTAAGGATGCTCAGAGAGACTGTTACAGGTATTCCAGTTCTTAGTACTAAGCATGATGATGTATGCAGAGGATGCATACTAGGGAAATATGCTAAGGCAACTTTTCCCAAAAGTGACAACAAAGCAAGAAGCGTGTTGGGATTGATACACTCAGATATTTGTGGCCCGATGTCCACAAAAGCTCTTAGCGATGGAGAGTATTTTGTCACCTTTATTGATGATCACTCTAGAAAAACCTCGATCTATTTCTTAAAGACCAAGGATGAGATCTTTGGTCGGTTTAGAGATTTTAAGGCTCTCGTAGAAAACGTGATAAGGAAAAAGATAAAGGTATTGCGTTCAGATAGTGGTGGAGAATATACAAATAAAAACTTCACAGATTTCTGCGCAAAGGAGGGCATCAAAAGAGAGTGGACAGCTCCATACAATCCACAGCAGAATGGAGTATTAGAGCGAAAGAATAGAACAATTATCGAGGCAACAAAAGCTATGTTATATGACCAAGACTTGCCTAGATTCTTATGGGCAAAGGCATGCAACACAATGGTGTATATCCAAAATAGAACTCGTCATAGAGCATTGGGGAAGAAAACGCCTGAAGGAGTCTTCACAGGGAAAAAGTTGGAGGTGAGTCATCTCAGGATATTCAGAAGTGTGGCATATTGTCACATTCCAGACGAGAAGCGTAGTAAGCTGGATCAGACTGCAGAAAAGGGGTACCTCGTAGGGTATAGTGAGACCTCAAAAGCATACAGAATCTACATTCCAAGCAATAGGAAAATTGTAGTAAGACGAGATGCAAAGTTCATGGAAGATAGAGCTTTCAGAAAATCTCGAGAGATGCCAGCAGAAGATCAGTCAGCAGATGTTCCATTAGTCCAACAGCAGCAGGGGCAGCAGGAAGGACAAGCAGGAGGACAGATATCAGGATCGAGTACCGTAACCAGCACCAGTATTTCCTCAGGAGTAGGAGATCCAGGCAGTTCTCAACAGATGGAACAGCAGGAACAGGAGGAGGATTTGATTGAGCCTCCCACCACCAGTGGTAGAACCAACAGGGAAGTACGACAGACGCTGAGGGACGCAGAGGAGTTTGTTGGAGCTCCTAGAACCGACAAGAGGTAGCGTAGACAACCTAACAGGTACCAAGCCTTGGTAGCATAGGTTGAAGAACCCTCCAGTTTTTAGGAAGCCGTACAACACCAAGTTTGGGTGGATGCCATGGTAGAAGAGTATAGTTCTATCATGACGAATGATGTCTGGTAAGTGGTACCTAGACCAAAGGATAGATTAGTTGTAGGATCAAGATGGATCTACAAGATCAAGTATGCTGCAAATGGCAGTATAGAGAAGTACAAGGCTAGGTTTGTGGCTAAGGGGTACGCACAAAATGAAGGAATAAACTATGAGGAGGCCTTCGCCCCAATAGCTAGATATACCTCTATCAAATCTGTTATATCCTTAGAAACTCAAATGGGATGGGAGATTCACCAGATGGATGTCAAGACAACATTCTTGAACGGGGTGATATAAGAAGAGGTGAATATAGAACAGCTCAAAGGCTTCGAGACTCATGAAAAGAGAACTCATGTATGTAGGTTAAAGAAAGCCCTATATGGGCTCAAGTAGGCACCCAGAGCATGGTTGGCCAAATTGATAGTTACTTGCAGCAGTTGGGATTCATCAAGAGCGATGTTGATCCCAATCTCTCCTATCTAATGGTGGAGAATTAGCCACTTATTATGGCATTATATGTGGATGACTTATTTCTAACAGGGTCATCTAGGCTCATAAAGGATTGCAAGAAGAATCTTGAAGCAGAATTGGACATGAAGGATATGGAGTTGATGCATTATTTTCTAGGGTTGGAAGTTTAGCAGAAGAATGGGGACATCTTCCTTGGGCAAGGAAGATATGCTACAGAGGTTCTGAAGAGATTCAGAATGCAGAATTGTCGAACCATGGCTACACCTATGATCACCAACTGGAAGAAAATAGATGTATCAAGAGACAAGGAAGTGGAGCCCACCTTGTACAAACAGTTCATTGGGTTGCTCATGTATTTGGTCAACACTAGACCAAACATTTGTTTCGCTGTCAACACCCTTAGTCAGTTCATGATGGAACCGAAAAGGGTACATTGGGCAACAGCTAGGCACATTCTTAGATATGTGCATGGAACAGTCGGATATGGGTTAAAATACACTCGAGGAGATGACATCGGATTGAGCGGATTCACAGATACAGATTGGGCGGGTAGTTTAGAAGACCGGAAAAGTACCTCTGGATATTTCTTCAGCGTTGGATTAGGAATAATTTCTTGGTGCAGCAGGAAGCAGAAGTCGGTAGCTCTGAGCTCAACAGAAGCAGAATATATGGCGGCCAACATAGCTACGTGCGAAGCTATATGGCTTAGAAAACTGCTTGTGAGTTTGTTCAGGAAGAGGATAGAAGTGACCAGTATTTTTTGCGATAATCAGAGTTGTATCAAACTCTCTGAGAATCCAGTATTTCATGATCAGTGGAAACAAATCGATATCAGATGTCACTTTATCAAAGATTGTGTTCAACGTGGGGCAGTATAGTTGCAGTATGTCCCCACAGGAGATCAGGTAGCAAACGTACTCACAAAGGCTCTAGGAAGAGCTAAGTTCATCCAGTTCAGGGAGCATATGGGTATGGTCAAGAACCCATTTCAATAGCAGAAACAGACAGTTTTTCAGTTGCAGCAACACCAGATGAGAGGGAGTTGCAGTGCAGATGCAGTAGTTGGTAGCACTATGCAGGGACAACAAAGGGAGGTATCGTTAATCAAGCATTTGCTTGCTTCCCGTTGGCTTCCATCCCACAACCTACTCTGGAGACTAGTTCCAAAACAATTAAGAGAAAGGTCACACCTAGAATAGGCATTTAACTTAAAATCAACCAAGACTTTGCATTTCACCTAGCTGTTAGAATTTTCATAGCATATAGGTTAGTGATGCATCCAAGCAGCAATTGTTCATCCAATTACTTGGTCTTAAATTAATCTAAAAGCAAGTTAGTTGACTGCATAAGGCACTAGTCTCATTAATAATTAAATCTAATCCTTTGAAACTTGCTAAAATTAACCAAGTAGCTAGGCCACTCAATCGTGTCCCCAGACTTGTTGGTTGCCAACTTGTCTTTCATCTTCACATCTCCATAGAGACTACCCCTCATAGCCTGTTGTTGGGACTCTGGGAGACAACTAGAATGGAGAGGTCGGGGATCAGAGTGACAGCTCTCGACCTGAGTCATTGTTGTAGTGCCCGTACAATCTTAGCGACAACAGGGCCAAAATTCAACAAGGGCTTATTTTGTTCAGCATGATGTATACTTGACATGCCATGTTGAAATTTTGGCAAAAGAAGGCTTTTATTCAAGCAAAATTCAACAAGTAAAGGGGGACGTAAGCATAGTAATGCATGAGCAAAAGGCGTCAAAGTATATTTATGTTGCATGTTGAGACATTTTACTTTTGCATGTCATGTATAGAGCCTCCTATTGCACATGCCAACCTCCTAGATCCCAAGAGTAGCAAAACATTGGAGTTCCAACACCCATCCGAGAAAAAAATGGCACTTTACAACCCACACATGCAGGTTACTAAAAGAACCCTATAGGTAAGCACCGTAGCTCTAAATTGAGCAAGAAAGCTCATTGGAATCCTTGTGATGTGTCCTACCTCCCTCAACCAAAACATTGGACACATCTAGTTGGGAAGCTTAGCATGGCAAAGTCTGACCTTCTTTACTTTAGAAAAATCTTTTATTCTACTTTTCTAGTAGCGACAACTACTTTGTGTGGAACCCCTCTCCTTGGTAACTTTGTTTCCAACATTGTGGTGCCTCCCTCAGTGTTGGTCATGCCCCCCAGTGATCTTGGAGTTTGTGTGAATTCCATGGGAGCTAAATTGGATCTTGGTTGTAGATCTCTCCCTCTTCCCTCCAAGAGCAATAAGATTTCTTTTAGAGATTTGTGTAGAATGTCTCAAGTTCTTCTAATCATCTACTAGTCCAGGGCTCTAGAAATTTCAATTTTGTTAGGGAATGATGTTGTCTCTTTGACAACCCTTTACAACGAAACTACGCTTGGATGTAATTCAAAATTCTTTTGCCACACCTTATCAATCTACACAACTAGATATCAATGGCCTAGCTCTATAAGTTAAAAGATGAGGCTTTTATTTTCCCCTATGCTTGGTATTTTCATTGTAGTGTTCCAACTTGAAGAAGACAAGGATTTGATATTAAAATCAGGTTCCTATTTTGGGGTGAATCTGGATTATGCATGAAACCCTAGACCCCATCCTTAAACCCATTAACAACTTCTCTATTCTCAACTCCGCTTTGGGTTAAATTGTTGATTCTACCTGTGCATCTTTGGGGTTTATCCTCCCTCCAAGAGAAATCTAAGTTAAAAGATGAAGTTTTTATTTGCCCCTATGCTAAGGGGATTTTCATTGTAGTGTTCCAACTTGAAGAAGACAAGAATTTGATATTAAAATCAGGTTCCCATTTTGGGGTGACTCTGGATTATGCATGAAACCCTGGACCCCATCCTTAAACTCATTGACAAATTCTCTGTCCTCAACTCCACTTTGGGTTAGACTGTTAATTCTATCTCCGCATCTTTGGGGTTTATCCTCCCTCCAAGCCATTAGCAAGCTCTTGGAAAATTCCACTATAGAAGAGGAAAAAAAGGAATACAATATCACTACATATGCTTGAATTTGTGTTGAAATGGCCTTTAGCAAAGGGTTTCCTACAGAAATAAACTTGATAAATGAAAACTATTCCTGGTCTCAAAAGTTGAATTACATAAATGTTTCTTTTCACTGCAAAGTCTATTTTGAAAGAACAATTGGGAACACATTGCCAAAAAAGGACCAGGCAAGCTAGGAAGCATCAACATAAATCAACCTCTTGAGTTAGTGCCAATACAAAACATCAAGTGATTTGCAAGGATGAGATAGATGACTTGGCCCTGCCCATGGATGAGCCAAAAAATAGTGACATTCCTACTAATAGGCAAGATGTGGAAACATAGGATTCCGTGAAGAGGAAAATACTATTGCCCCAGATTTAGACCAAGAAGCATTAAAAGAGGAAAATGCAATACCATATGAATCAATGATAGAGGAATCTATTATTCCCCTAGTCCCTCTAGGTTTGGAGCAGGGAACATAGAGTCAGTGAAGTCCACAACCATCGGCAAGTTGGGCATGTCAAGCTGAAGAAGTCAAGGCACTAGAGAAAGAAAAAGCAAAACCATCAGATCAAGACAATTTAGAAAAGGCCAAAATAACAAAGACTCCAACAAATGAAACACAAGTTTTGGTGGTACTAGGAAAGTAGAAGAAGCCTCCATCAACAACCCAACCAATGGTCACAAGGAATTGGGCCCACAATCCAATACAATCATGCATTTTTTTTGTCTAATGTTATGCAAGCAATTTGTGTGAATATATTCATGTAAGAAATTTTGGAAGTTATCTTTTTTGGGTAACTAACAAACTAGGCTACTAGGTTCTAAATTGAGGCTATTAAGCCTCAATAATCAAAAATTTGTTATACCTTGTTAAAGGTTAAAGGAATCAGCCTGATGTTGTTGGGAAAAATACTGAGGGGTTGAATCAGTGTTTTAAAAACTCACAATAATAATTTTCTTTTTTGAAATATGTATGCGAATTTACTGAATCCAACTCGCGCATGTACGCGGCTGTTGTAAAAGAAACTAGCGTATGCTTAGAAAACTTGTAAGACAGCTAATTCTTTATCTGTTAAATTTAAACCAGAATGTAAGAGATTTATTAGGCTTTTGATAAGCAGTAAGCAGGTGTAGTAAGAACAAAATAAAGTATCACACATAAGCAACACATATGAACACCAAGATTTAAGGTGGAAACCCAATGTGGGAGAAAACTATCGCTGATGTCGTCTCAATCTTCAAACTTATTAATATCAAAAACTTCTTACATTCTTGTACTAGTGCAGACTCATGCCAGTACGCAGGCACCCACCTGCTGAAGGCTACAACCTTCACACGCTCTCCAGCGCCTACTAGAAGGGAGCTCCAACCCCCTGATCTCATTATTAGCTACTACTGGTAGGAAGCTTCAATTTCCTCACTGAAGGCTCCAACCCTCAGCAACATCCGTGGACCACGTTTCATAAATTTTCACACTGGATCCACCTGCTTTAATACATCACAACTTGTATATCAACTGAAGAAAACACCAACTTAATTCAAACAAAACAGTGAGATCACTGTAACCAGAACACAGAACTGAACTCAGAATACTGCATCAACACACAGAATCAACTGCAACCCTGATCATTCATATGCCAACATGTATACGCTACTTCACTTAAGGCAACCTGCACTTTTCTGTAGAGCAACCTGGGTACAGATCTCAATATACTAAAATCTTGTAATTTTGAATTAGACACAAAGTTCACTAGAGTTATTCTCAAATTTTCTATTAGCTTACAAAACCCTCATACAGTTAGTAGCATCAATAATCTTTTCAACCAATCAACATGTAACCAAATTCAACTTCATCATTCAATCAGTTCTACTTCAGACATTATCACTCAACCTAGATCAACATGAGGACATCATTGACAGACAGTAAAGATACAGAAGTACTGATCAAGTTGATCAGTCATTTATGAACAAAAACCCTTCCTTTATGTACGTGACTTTGAAGAAACGAACCTGCGTGTATACACGACTTAACTGAGACCAACCTGCGTACAGATCTACAAATTTTGACCTAAAATTGCGCAGCTCTTCAGAACTTCAGAAAGACCCAAATCATAATATTCAGAGATAAAAACATGCGTCAATACTTAGATCTAGTTAATCCATGAGCAAATCATACAATGGAAATTCATTTCAGGTCTCATGATCCTGATCCATCATTGTATTCATCGGTGCATAACTATTTCAGATCTATGTGTCAACTATGGCCCTTACAATGTAAATTTACTTCAAATTGAAGTATTCATCAAAAACCCTTTCACATACACACTTGGAACTTTGATCTTCACCTCCTTATATAGTTAGCGCCTTAGCCAACACCATGAGTCAAAACTACACTAGTGTCAGTAGTAATCTTGGACGGGATCAAGTAACCGTTATTGCGCTCAATATTGTGGGCTAATACCATGGTAAGGACCCTTGGTATTCTTAAATTAGTGCGCCAACATGTACGCAACTTTTCTTCTTTGTACCTGCATGTATACGTGACTTGGCCTTGATGAACCCGCATATAGATCTTCAAATATTCACCTTTATCAAACTTTTGATTCTGATCTGTAAACCTTTGTCCCATCATTCTGTTATTTTGTTCCATCACTCTGTCACCTCTGAACTGGCCTGTGGATTCATCTAGTTACCATATACTTGTTCTATTACAAGTGAGTTGCCATCAAGGACAACACATGCATCATAATGCCAACAATCTCCCCCTTTGGACTTGATGGCAACCATGTTGGTGTTGATCACCTCAACCTGTAGAAACCTATTAGATACATCAAATAACCGTTATTTAAACAACAAGATACTCTTCCCCTTTGACATCAAGGGCAAAGGGCGGACCAAAGTTCCCCCTTTTGGATCTGATTTGCACTATACTGTCCATGCTCCCCCTGAGCACATGCTGAATCTTCAAAAAAAAATTCAAATGAAGAACATGACTCTATAACTCAATTGAGTATGACCTTCCTATCATCAAGGACTCATACTTACATCAATCACCCAACCAAGTGGGGATACATATTTGACTCAACCACCCAAACAAGTGGGATTACATCTTTGACACTACCACCCAACCTTTGGATTACATATTTGACATGACCTCAAAAGTCCATACATGACTGAATATGACAATTATTACATCATAGGTCTCCACATGACCTTTACCTCAAATGAAATTAATAACTGAGACCAAAATATCTTAATAGTAGCATAATTCAGCAACCATAATGCCAACAATGCATTATATTCTGCAAGGCTAATGCTCCCCCTGAACCTGTGCTACACTCATACTTACATCAATCACCCAACCAAGTGGGGATACATATTTGACTCAACCACCCAAACAAGTGGGATTACATTTTTGACACTACCACCCAACCTTTGGATTACATATTTGACATGACCTCAAAAGTCCATACATGACTGAATATGACAATTATTACATCATAGGTCTCCACATGACCTTTACATCAAATGAAATTAATAACTGAGACCAAAATATCTTAATAGTAGCATAATTCAGCAACCATAATGCCAACAATGCATTATATTCTGCAAGGCTAATGCTCCCCCTGAACCTGTGCTACATGTTCATTGTCAACAACTCATTCATCAAAGCATCTTCATCAATGAGAAAAACATGACTCAATACCATATCAGCAGACTGTACCCATCAAAACCAGACCAAGAAAAAACAAATCATAGCTGTCAGTAGCATGTCAAAGGCTAATCTCGAGTCAGTCCCACTGTTTTTCTATCAGAGAAAAACATACGCGACTATACTTCATGAAACCTGCATACAGAAAGAAACCCTCTGAATTTTCACCTGTAGACTGAGCCGACGAAATTTAACAGCAAAATGAGGCAGAGACAACTCCCAATTTCTGTCTGAGATATTCAAATGCTTCTTTGGGAGAGGTTTAGTAAATATATCAGCAACTTGTTATTTGGAGGGAACATACTCCAATTTAAATTTTTGCTCAAGCATGTGTTCTCGTAGAAAGTGATACTTAATTGGAATATGCTTGGTCTTGGAGTGCATAACATGATTTTTCAAAATACTAATAGCACTTGTATTATCACATAGGATGGAGATGGGTGGAGAACATTTGATTTGTATATCTTGTAATGTTTGCATCATCCATAGAAGTTGTGTGCAACAAGATGCAGCAGCCACATATTCTTCTTTCATTGTAGATAAGGCAATGGAACTTTGTTTCTTGCTGAACCAAGATACCAATCAGGGCCCCATGTAAAATGCACCTCCACTAGTGTTTTTCCGGTCATCAACGTTTCCAACACAATCCGCATCTGTGTATGAATGAAGGGTAAGATCTGCATCTTTAGGATACCATAGACCAAAGTCTTGGGTTCCTTTGAGATATTTGAATATTCTCTCTACAGCCTGAAGATGTGATTCCTTTGGATTGGCTTGGAAACGTCCAACAATCCCAACTGCATGCATGATATTTGGTTTGGTACCTGTTAGATAAAGCAGACTTCTAATCATAGACCTGTACTCTGGTTGGTTTACTGTGAGCAAATCATCATTAGAACTGAGGCTACAGCCTCTCATCATGGGAGTACATATAGGTTTGCAATCTTACATCCTATACTTCTTCAGAATTTGCTTGAGATATTTTGTTTGTGAAAGAAAGTGCCATATTTTGCTTGTTGCATTTGTAGACCAAGAAAATAGGTTAGTTCCCCAAGTAAAGACATTTCAAATTCTTGCTGCATAACAAAACCAAAGTTTTGACTCATAGAGTCTTCATTACTGCCAAAGATGATATCATCAACATAAACAACAATAATTAACAATTTATCATCCTCAATTTTTGTGTACAAGATGTTGTCTGCGGATCCTTTTGTGAGCCTTGTTGTTGAAGATAATTGTCAAGACGATAATACCATGCCCACGGAGCTTGTTTTAGCCCATATAAAGCCTTTTTGAGTTTGCATACAAGGTTTTCATCATTCCCCAAAATGAATCCTTCTAGTTGTTCAATATATACTTCTTCTTCTAGATCTCCATTAAGGAAAGCGGAATTTACATCCATTTGATAAACTTTGAAATGTCGAAAACTTGAAAATGCAAGAAACATTCTTATGGCTTCAAGTCTAGCTACTGGTGCAAATGTTTCTTCAAAGTCTATACCTTCTTGTTGAGCATAACCTTTACAAACAAGTCTAGCTTTGTTCCTAATGACCTCTCCATTTTCATTCAACTTATTTTTGAATATCCATTTTGTCCCAATAACATTTTTATCATGAGGCCTTGGAACCAATTCCCAAGTATCATTCTTTTCAATTTGATCAAGTTCTTCATCCATGGCCTTAACCCAACATTCATCTTTACTAGCTTGATTTACATTTTGTGGTTCAATGGTGGATAATAAAGCTAGATAACTAGGAGATCCTACAAGGGTTCTTCTTGTTTGTACCCCAGATTCCTTTTCTCCTAGAATTTGAGTTTTTGGATGATTCTTTTGAACATACCTGGATGGAGCCTTTTCTTTGTCTGATGTGTCTTCTTCTGCTGCTTCATTAGTTTCTTCTTCTATATCATTGTGATTTGATGTGGGAAAGCATTCATCATCATCATCTTTTTTTGATGTTACCTTTTTGGGATCTGTGCATGCTTCATCAATGCATTCAACAATTTTCCGAAGTCTCTTATTGTAACATTTGTATCCTTTGCTTCTAGATGAGTAAACAAGAAGTATTCCTTCATCTGCTCTACCTTCAAACTTACCAAGTTTTTCATCATTATTTTTTATGAAACATTTGTTTCCAAAAACTCTAAAATGCTTTACAGTGGGAGGCTTGCCATACCAAAGTTCATACAGAGTTTTATCACTATTCACACAAACATGAGCCTTGTTGAGAATATTTACTGCGGTATGTGCAGCTTTACCCCAAAAGGTGTCTGGAATTCCAGACTCATCAAGCATAGCACGAGCCATTTGTTGAATAGTTCTATTCATTCTTTCCTCCACGCCATTTTGTTGAGGAGTTCTAGCTACAGAAATTTGTCTTTTTATGCCATGTTGTTCACAAAAATCAAAGATCAGATCTAAGACATTTGATTTTTATATCTAATTCATTTTCAACTAATGCTTTGAAGACTTTAAAGTTATCAAATGCTGCATCTTTGTGTTTCAATAAACCGATCCAGCACATTCTAGAAAAGTCATCAAATGATAAGATATAGTATTGTTCTCCACGAGATGACTTTTTCCTTACTAGTCCACACAAATCAGTGTGTATAAGTTCAAGAGGCTTACTTGTTGATTCTTCTTTGGCAATGAATTGAACTCTGGTTTGCTTACCGAATTAACATGACTTACATATGGTACTTTATGGTAGGGTGATGTTGGGTAGATCACGAATAGCTTTGAGCCTGCTTGATTTGCTTATTTGAGAGAAGCTTAGATGTCCCAACCTTCTATGCCATAACTAATTTTCCTCTGCCTTGCCTAGGTAACATTGTTCTTGGCCACCTTTCAATATATACAAATTGCTCAGGGTTCTTGTTCCTTTTATTATGGTCTTTCCTGTGTCAAGTTCACAAACCACACATTCTTTTGATCAGAATACCACCACATTTGCTTGGTCACACATTTGGCTAACACTCAACAAGTTATGCTTTAATCCACCAACATACATACTATTACCAACTTTAACCTTTCCTTTTAGAAAAACAGAACCTTTACCCTCAATGGCAACAGGTGAGTCATTTCCAAAAGTGACATTCTTTTCTTTCTCTAAAGCATTGTATGAAATAAGTTTATTTTTATCACATGTCATGTGTTTTGAGCATCCGCTATCAATGTACCATTGATTTTCTTGTCCTTCTGCAAACAATGTTATGCCACAACTTTCAAACTGTAACTCCTTCCTTTTCCATACCTTAGAATTTGTTGATATTTGCTCTTTTTGAGATGTTGGCTATAATTTTCTCCTGCATTCAGATTCTTCATGTTCAAAGTTATTGCAAAATGAGCATTCAGTTTCATCTTTAAGAGGTGAGAAGTTATTAGAAGTGTTCTTCTTGACTCCCATCTCATTCCTTTGTTTTCTTGCTTCTCTAGTCATGATGGTTTTGTATGCAACACATTGAGCAGCCTTATAACCAAAATTATGACATGAGAAACATTGTCCATTAAAGAAGAAATTTATGTGATCATAGAATCTTTTGGTGTTGTTTACCTTTTGACTGGTGCTTCTATTGTTGTTCATCCTTGGATTAGAGTGAACATGATTTACCTGTGGAATGCCTTTATTCTTTTGCTGAGGACTGAAACTTTGCTAACTGGTTTTTGCTGCATTTAGCTTTCGGTGGTGGCTGAAGACTTTTTTGTTTGAGATGTTTCTCCAATGTATCCAAGACCTCTGAACCTTCCGGTGCCCAGTTGAAGTTTCTTTACAAAGTTCACCTCATCTTCTTCTGATATATATCCTGATTCCTTGTGTTCTTCCTTTTCTTTTCCTTTTGCAGATGCTTTAAATGCAGCTTCTCTGACTTCTGAGGGACCTCCTTTCCTCATTTCAAAAGCAGTCAAGATCCCGTGAAGTTGAACAACAGTAAGAGTTTGTAGATCCTGCTTCTCTTCAATGGCAGACACTTTTGACTCGAATTTAGGAGTTAGAGATCTTAAGATTTTCTCTACTAAAGTGGTGTCATTTATTTCTTCACCCAGATTTTTCATGCAATTTACAATCTCATCTATACGTAGAAAGAAACTAGCAATACTTTCATCATTATGCATTTTGAGAGTTTCATATTGAATTCTGAGAGTTTGGAGTTTAGCACTTTTTACCTTGGTATCACCTTCATATCTTTGAATGATTTTGTCCCATATTTCTTTTGTTGTGTTTAATTGCATAACTTTGACAAATTATGATTCTGTCAGACTTCCCAATAATGCATTGACAACTTTGGCATTGGTTTCATACATCTTCTTTTGTGTTGCATTTGTGGGAACTATGACTGGATATTGGTACAAGGGACTGAAGATAGGATCTGGTTCTTGTATTCCAATATATTAAATTATTTTCGTTGAAGAGTGGTGGTCTGATAGAAGTCCGTCTTGATTGCTCATCTTGGGATATCTTCCTTCAAGCGATCAAGCTTCTTTTGAAGGACCTGCTCTGATTCCAATTGTTGGGAAAAATACTGAGGGGGAGTGAATCAGTGTTTTAAAAAATCACAATAATAATTTTCTTTTCTGAAATATGTACGCGACTTTACTGAATCCAACTTGCGTATGTACGCGATTGTTGTAAAAGAAACTAGCGTATGCTTAGTAAACTTGTAAGACAGTTAATTCTTTATCTGTTAAACTTAAACCAGAATGTAAGATATTTATCAGGGATTTGATAAGCAGTAAGCAGGTGCAGTAAGAACAGAATAAAATATCACACATAAGCAAAAAACATGAACACCAGGATTTAAGGTGGAAACCCAATGTGGGAGAAAACCACCGCTGTTGTCGTCTCAGTCTTCAAACTTATTAATATCAAAAACTTCTTACATTCTTGCACTGGTGCAGACTCATGCCAGTACGCAGGCACCCACCTACTGAAGGCTACAACCTTCACTTGTTCTCCAACTACTACTGGCAGGAAGCTTCCACTTCTGCACTAAAGGCTCCAACCCTCAGCAACATCCGTGGACCACGTTTCATAAATTTTCACACTAGATCCACCTGCTTTAATACATCACAACTTATAGATCAACTGAAGCAAACACCTACTTAATTCAAACAAAATAGTGAGATCATTGTAACCAGAGCACAGAATTGAACTCATAATATTGCATCAACACACAAAATCAACTGCAACCTTGATCATTCATGTGCCAACATGTATACGCTACTTCACTTAAGGCAACCCACGTGTATACACGCTTTTCTGTAGAGCAACCTGCATACAAATCTCAATATACTAAAAACTTGTAATTCTGAATCAGACACAAAGTTTACCAGAGCTATTCTGAAATTTTTTGTTAGCTTACAAAACCCTCATACAGTTAGCAACATCAATAATCTTTTCAACTGATCAACATGTAATCAAATTCAACTTCATCATTCAATCAGTTCTACTTCAGATACTATCATTCAACCCAGATCAACATGAGGACATCATTGACAGACAACAAAGATACAGCAGCACTGATCAGGTTGATCAGTCATTTATGAACAAAAACCCTTCCTTTATGTACGTGACTTTGAAGAAACGAACCCGTGTGTATATGCGACTTAACTGAGACCAACCTGCGTACAGATCTGCAAATTTTGACCTAAAATTGCGCAGCTCTTTAGAACTTCAGAAAGACCCAGATCATAATATTCAGAGATAAAAGAATGCGTCAATACTTAGATCTAGTCAATCCATGAGCAGATCATACAATGGAAAGTCATTTCAGGTCTCATGATCCTGATCCATCATTGTATTCATCGGTGCATAATTATTTCAGATCTATGTGTCAACTATGGCCCTTACAATGCAAATATACTTCAGATTGAAGTATTCATCAAAAACCCTTTCACATGCACACTTAGCACTTTGATCTTCACCTCCTTATATAGTTAGAGCCTTATCCAATACCATGAGTCAAAACCACACTAGTGACGGTGGTAATCTTAGTCGAGATCAAGTAATCGTTATTGCGCTCAATATTGTGCGCTAATACCATGGTAAGGACCCTTGGTATTCTTAAATTAGTGCGGCAACATGTACGCGACTTTGCTTCTTTGTACCTACGTGTATACGCGACTTGGCCTTGACAAACCCACGTATAGATCTTCAAATATTCACCTTTATCAAACTTCTAATTCTGATTTGTAAACCTTTGTCCCATCATTCTGTTATTCTGTTCCATCACTCTGTCACCTCTGAACTGACCTGTGGATTCATCTAGTTACCATATACTTGTTCTGTTACAAGTAAATTGCCATCAAGGAAAACACATGCATCTTAATGCCAACAGATGTAATACGTTCTTTACTTCAGCACAACCTTTTTCTAATGAATACAAATTTTGTTTTGGTTTTAAAAAAAAAAACTACTAAGCCTAAGTGGTGTGTTGAAATTGACCATGTCAACCTCAATAAGTGTGCCCTACTATGAGAGAGGGTAACCTCTTTCATAAATGTGCACCCATTAGTGTTCATCAATGAGAGGAATAACTCCACTAATCCACTTATCCACTAGGATATAACAACCATCATAAATGCCCCATGCTCATGAAGTAATGTGTCATGCATCACGTGTAATCACCATCATTAAAGCATTCCATTACTTTAGCAATAAAGCACTGACCTAGAAAATTGTGCCAGTCATGGAAGAGAATAACAAAGCAAAAATGGTGAAGACGGTTCATAAAAAAATACCCTCGTGAAGATCACCATCACAGATGCAACCTCTTTCAAAATATACAATGGTTACACTTGCTAAACCATGTTGAAGGGAGAAGAACGTGAACAACTAGGGAGAATGTGTAGAATGGTTTCAGGTGGAATTTTACTTTTTCTCATTTCCTTGCTTTCTTGGAATGGCCCTTCGATTGGGGGCACTTGGCTAGTAGGAGGTACTTGCAATGTTTTATGGCACATGGCTCAGTTGTCTGCTATTAGCTTTCTGTGGAAATGCAAGTGCAAGGCTACTTTATATGGAAAATCCTCTCCCCCTCTTAGCTTAGGGGAAATGAGGATTTTAAAGCAATCATTGGCTTTTCTTGTTAAATTCAAATTCAGTTTCTTCCATAAGATGTTGAATTCCTTTCTACTAGGGCACAAGCTCATATGATAGCATTTATGGGTAGGAGTTTCCATGTAAACCTATTTTAAGATCATTGTAACTCTCTTTGTTCCATGAAGTAATAATCTATGATGCATTTTTTTTAAGTAAAAAATAATAGAAACTTATATTATTTAGAGATAAAGTTAAATTGGCATATATGTTATGTCAATCTTATCGAATATAGTTTCCTTCTTCTTCTAGACCTCATTTGGACAATCATTCCCACTCATATGAAAGTGGATCTCCCTACAGATATAGGTGGTTATAACTCATAGTTTCATCCTTCTTCCCATCAATGACAAATTTTTGTTATTCATTATTTGAATCTAAAATCACAATGTTTGTGAACTGCCAAAGCACCTTACTCTTTAATAAACTACTTAGAATACATGATGTTGATCTAAAGATCTAGTCCCCAATTCAATCTACAAGTCAACACCCTAAGTAAATCTACCAAATAGATTTAACTTGTCCAGAGTGCATCTAACTGACAGCCTCCAAAAGACTTGTAGATGACAAGCTAGGTCCAAATAGCGCTATTTCCAAATTGGAGAACTAAGAAATTAGGATGATCAAAGAGCTAAGCATTCCAAGAAGAGGTGGTTTCCAGATTCCAGAGACATTGTTACAACACTTAAGCACAAGTGAGCATAGCTCAACATATATAGAAGCATAGGAAACCAAAAGATTTTCATTCATTAGACATATGTCTCATTATCTTCACATTGATATAGATCAATACATTCCCGGATGCGGGTGATAATTACGGACAGTAAGGTGGCAGCCAACTAGGTTGGTGTGTGGCGAGACCACACGGCCTCCCGCAGGTTGGCACAGAGGTCCAACAATGGCATTTACAATCGCCATAAATGCACCTTATGCGAGCGCTGCTTCCAATATGTTAACCGCCATCAACCTCAGCTCAGTGCAAACATGAATTCTCGGGAAACTTTCACCTCTGCTTCTACCTATCAACCTCTGCCACTGCAATGCCTCTGCCCTCAAGCCGCGACTGTACCCAGCTCCCGCACCACCACAGGGAGACGCTACCACCTCCTGTGCTGCATTAATTTCGGCCAGGGCATCCACTTCACCCATAGCCTGGATTGTCATACTATCTTCCCTTCGGCCCTGGCTGCTCACCACTCTGTTGAGCAGTCCACAAGCTCCATTGTGTCGTTGCACCCCATTGTGCCCAATTCTGGAAGAAATTCGCATATGCCTGCAGACAGTATGGTGCGACACCATATGCGCAGCCGCAGGGGCGGGAGTCGAGGGAGCCTGAGTCGCCCCCAACACTCTCCTGCTTCGGATACCACTTCCTCTCTGGCTGAGCAAATCCCTGGATGTTACCCAAATACGCGCAGTGGAAGAGGTCGCCTCCACTCGGTGGCCTCTGCCTCGCCTCCCAGCAGCCTCCCTTCCATTTCTGCCTCGTCTCTCAGAGGCACTCCACCCATTCCTCAACTGCATTCCCAGAATGCCCAATTCACCTTCCGCTCTACCCTGAACAAGCCCCTCATCATAGCCACCATAACCATTCTCTTTCACGAGGCGGAGCAGACCATTGAGGAACAAGCCACTGAGGTTGGTGGATGCACTAATGTAATTAAGGAGCAAGGAACGACGGAGGGTAGCACCAGGGCAATTGAGGTCTCGAACATTGCTGGAGATGGGCGCACCACAGCAGGGTGCAGCCACACCAAAGCCATACCGAAACTGGCTCAGACAAGCATTCAAGGAGCAAGGGAGCGGAACCAGGAGCAGAAGACAAGACGTGCAGGGAAGGAGGTGAATTGGGTCATGGATTAATATTGTTGTCTCGTCGAGGAAGAACACCAGGCATTGCAGGCTAGCAACACGGAGACCTTGCTTCTGGCAAGTGGCGACATGGAGGAGTACAGGTGCTTCATCGTGGAGGAACACCCTCCGTCTCCGCCACGTCCCTAGTCTACCACCCTGTTGCCGCGTGTCCGCCTCATTGTCTGCCACCTTGCTGCCACTCAGCACGCCACGCGTCCGCCACACAGTCTACCACTTAGCTTGCCACATGTCTAAGGTTCTTTGGGACTCTGTTTTATCGGTGAAAAAACTATGAGTTTTTGGCTCTTTAGTTGGTTTTTTTCCCGTTTTTGTCCCATTAGATACAATGATAACAAACTGGATGCTTTGCTGGTTTCCCTTGAGTGGGCAGCAAGCTAATTCTCTGAACTCTTTTCTGTTACGAACTGGTTTCCCTCATGGGCAGTTCAGATCCAGACTTTGCTGGTTGTTGCAGTTCCTCTGGCATAGTTAAGTATAGGCTCTGGCCTCAGTGTATGATATCCTTTTTTCATTAATAGAATTAGTATAACTTAGAAAAAAAAGATATAGATCAATACATAAGGTAGGAAGCCAAAAGATTTTCATTCATTAAACATATGCTTCATTATCTTCACATTGATATAGATCAATCCACAAGGCCATCTTATATAGCACCAAGATGTAACCAACTCCCCTAAAGTGAGAAAGAAGAGTACCTCTTAGATTGGTTAGAGCTCGTAACAAACTCCTTGAATTCTACCCTATTTTGTGCGCTTCTGAATTACATTAGTCAAACCAACTAACTAGTCAAATACCTAGCTGACCAATTAATAGACATCTCACTCAACTAATTGTCAACTAGTTGCAATGTCCTCTATGAATTGAGGTCGAAAGGAACTCATTAGCCTATCTATCCCCTAGGCTATAGTCCACCAAAAAAGGAGAAAACCCCAAAATAACCATTACTGGGCAAGTTTTGGGGCAACTGCGCTTAAAAAAACCCGAAGTTGGGGTTTAGAGTAAGGTTTACTCAATCACTTAAGAAAGATGAAGCCCCTCTAGAAATCTATAAATGAAGAAGGATTGAAGTCATTTTGGAGCATCAAGTGTGGATCATCTCATTCTGTTTTGAGCATTAGCTCTTAGGGTTTTAAGACCCCTATTTCATCTTGTCAATTCTGGTGGTGAAAGATTTCACCCTAGTTGACACATTTTTATTTTCCTTCATTGTTCTGGCACAAAATAAAACACTCAAGGAGGACAACGAATTTTTTGATAATCTATCTCTGTTTGGAACAACGAATCAGGTGGGGACAATCTCGGTTTGGGCAACGAAGTTCCTTGGGGTTTGGTTCTTGGTTACTTGTCACTTGGGTTTGGGCATAGAGACATCTGGAGGAGGTAGCAAATTCTGTTTAGCACAGCGAAACCCCTGAAGAGACACCGAGACCCTATTCTTACCTCGATTTTGATCATAGGAAATTTTGTTAGGACAATGTGACCCTGAATGTGGTTTCTAAAGAAGCATTGATCAACTCCTCTTACCATTCCATGTGGCACAAGGACGAATTTTCTCTGAAGACAGAGGGATTTCCGGGATAGATGCCACAACACTAATTCGACTGGAGGAGCAAAGCCTGGATGGATTTGTTGTTCTTGTCGTAGGCACAGGCAATAGCTCCAGGAGCCAGTACATGAAACATTCAAATTTGTTAAGGCGTGATTCTGTACAACATTACAGCGGTCAATCGTGACGTATCGAATTTGTAATTCAATCCGGAGATGTTAAAATTGGAAACTAGGGCCAAATTCCACCTTGGGGCAGCTCATATGATGGAGATGATTATTGCATTGGACTCCTCTTTTCGAGAGGTCCAATTTTGATATAATGATCATCTCATTCGGAAAAGAAGAAGTGGATTTTTGAATTTATTCTCTTTCATGCACAAGTTGTCAAGGTCGGCCTCAGTCAGATGTAGGCTCAAGAAGCCCAATGGATGTGTCGCCTCACCCTCAACGAATTGTATAAATAGGAGTGACCTCTCTTCTCATTTGGACATCACTCACACACATCATTCTTCTCTCTCTCTTCTCTTGATTGGTTCATACAGAGCTTGGGCAACCCCTTTCTCTCCCATGTGGCATAGAAGGATGAAATTTCAGAAGTCAAACTGCAAGCCGAAATTTTAGAGTGCAGACCAGCGTTGACCAAGGGTTGTTTGACTGTCTTTGACTGTGTTTTTCTGGGCAAAATTCCGATCTCTTGAGGCCGCATTCTCTGGCACAGAAATCGAGGCAATTAAGGTTGTTTGACCTGCGTTGACCGCAGGGCTGACTCAAGTTTGACCATGGTTGACTGAATTTTTGTGGACTATTTTGGTTTGAATTTGACCCTTCTGGAAGGCCGAATTGGACTATTGTTCACCGAGCTGCTTGGGGAAGTTTTGTTCCTGATTTGACCAGCGTTGACGTTCTAGTTAGGGTGGAAGTTGACCACTGATTTTGACAAGGTTGTTTTGACTGTGTGAATTTGATCTATGTACTCTCTCGCTATTGAACTATTGAATAATAATAAGAAGATTTGATCAAAGGGTTTTCCCCACAATGGGGTTTTTCCTTGGCATCCGCCAAATCTTGTGTCCTCTTTCCTTAGCTTGTCTTCTGCACATGTTTTTATGTTCTTTCTGCATTTATTGTCAATGTGATTAAGTTAATGTGATTGCAAATGGAAATAATTGGAAATTGTCATTGGGATGATAAGGAACATTGACGTAAATTGTATTAAGCATAGAACATACCACTGTTATCTAAAATTAACAAGAGATCTGTGGAATCCACAACTATTAGCGTTCGAAGAAATCTGCATTGAATCAAATCGGTGGCATCCTAGGCGAACCAAGGGTTTGAGTCGCAGCGATTTGACTCACAGCTCGTTAGAAAGTTCCAAAGCGTTTAGGAGGCATAAGGCCCACAAGTCAGGGACGATTTTATTTATTTTTGTGAACATTATTATGTCATAGGGGTAGCGTAATGGACCATAGAGCTCGAAAAAAGCAAGGAGTCGTGTAAAGAGCGTCGGGGAATTAAATATACTTTAAGGTTCGTGTACAAGTTCATGTAAGAGAAAGTCAGTTCGTGCATTGCAAATTTCATCCACTACAAGCTTCATTCTCCGTCGGAGGAAGCCTATGTGAAATTTGGTATCAGAGTCAGCAACGTCTGGTTGTACCGGGTAATTCTGCAAACAACTTTATACTCTTTTCTCGTAAGAATGGAAGCAAATAGAAGATCAGTCTCATTCTGAGAGGTCAAAGAAAATGAAAATGCAGAAGATCATCTTAGTATTCAAACTCTATTTAATAATGCATCTACTACAGTCTTAAATTTTGCTAAGTTAGAAATAATTGAAACTCAGCCTTCTGCCAGGTGGAAACTTCAGTTAATAAGTCCTTCCGAAGTTTATTCAAACTTAAGCATGTTCCACCTTAAGGCTATTACTCGAGTCTCTGTTAAAGAGTGTGTCTCTCAAGTCCAAGAAAATTCTGAGTGTATTCAAACTATACCTTTATTAGATCCCAAGGAGTTACAAGAAGAAGCCAAAAAGCATAATACATACTATATCCATCTTGGCTGCATCCGAGTGGGTATTTCTGCCTTGACTCACAAGGACCTCAATACTTTTGTTTTGGCTACAATCAAAGATCTTACCCATAATAAGTATACTGACTCACTCCTAGGTGGTATTGTTGCCGCTTTATCAAATGGCCCAGTATGGTTTGATTGTTATCCAAATTTTTTTAGTCTATGTTTCTAATGACAATATTAAAGATATCCTCCAGCTCCAGATTAAAACCTCAGGCTTTGATGTGAAGAGGCGAAGGACAAACATATCCATTCATACCCGAGGTTGTTTTCGACATACTAATACTCTTTATCCTGTAGTTCTACATTCCCCAAGTCATGAGTCCAAATCAAGTGTTGTCATAACAAATGCTCAAAACCAAAAAATAGAACATCAAACCATTCAATGGGAAGAATTGAGTTTTCCTAAAAACTGGGTTGTAGATATCCCCAGATCTCCTCAGATCCAAAACATTACTACAACACAGATCCAGGAAACTTTCTCCTCTGCAATCTTGTCATTCCCTTGCAGGTCCACCATACCCTGACAAAAAATTGCAGCAGCAGTTAGTGAATATAAAGAAACTCTTCCCTGTACAGCTGAAACCTCGGTCTCAGCTTCAAACTCCATCTCTACAGATTGTATACATGTTTCTTTATTTGAATTAGCACAAGTTTTGCAATTTCCTGAGTTAGAGGTTAAATGTCCATCTTGCCAATCCCTTGTAAGTTTAAAAGCCCTTGCCTATATGAGCACCCATAAGAATCATAATCCTAGAACTGGTGAAGCTCCATCCTCTCTTTTAAACAACTCATGTCCAAATCCATATTTCCTTTCCCCGTGACACTGTTTGTTTCATCCATGAATTGCCTTCTTTGGAAAATGAGGATCCTAGATTAACTGAAATGTTTCGCAAAATGAGGCCCCTTGATATGCCCAGGTATGGACTTGGATACCTTGAACAAATGGATGAGCTTATCCCTACCTGCCAATTCAAAAGCCCAGTACTTGAGGATTGTAAGAGACCGTCAAAACCAAAAATGTATAAGTTTTTCACATTGATGGAAGGATGCTCCAAATACTGAGTAGAGTCTAGCTGGATGAAATGTATGTTCAATTGGTATCTTTTACCCATCTAGACTCCACTGAATTTAACATCGGCATGCCTTTCGCTAAAAAGCAAAATCTCTCCCAACAATGGAAAAAATACATGGATCAAACAGATTCATGGATATCTTTTATGAATGGAAAAAACAACAAGAAGATTCAGATGTTCAAATGATGACAAAATCTTCACAGAAGCATCAGTGGATAGCCTCTAATGGATCCAAGGTTGAATCTTCCACCACATTTCCACCTTTCAGAAGTATCATACTACAAGAGAAAGATAAACAGGCAAAAGTGGTGAGCTCCAGTATTGCAGCAATAATGCTGCAACTCCTGGGACTCCCTTCTTTACTTTTATCAACCCGGTAGTTCGTAACAAACTTGGAAGCAATGGTGTTGTATGCACAAGTACTAGCTCTTGCCGCAGCTATCACTTGGTCAGCTCGCACAAGTCCGTTAGGAGCTTAAGCCAACTTCTATGAGCTCTGAAAAGAAGCTTTTAACTGATGGACGAAAGCTAACTCAAAGAAGGTTGATCTACTTGCAGAAAGAAACTGGAAAGCTGAAAAGAAACATAAACCCTAGCAAACCCTAATTTTACCAGCAATCCCTACCGATGCAAGAAAGAAGATGCAAGCTACTGAAAGAAATGCCATTGACTTCTAGGAAGGTAAATACATGTATCTAAGCTACTTCTACAGTAACATCTGAAAAGAACATCTTTTTGTATTTTTGAATAAGTTGCCAGAATTATCATGCATGCGATTTGACTGTTTTGACTGTGCAGAGGTGGATTGGCGAGAGGAAATGCTTGGAGGAGGTCGGGAAGGTTCAGAGAGGGCCTAAGGGGTCCCTAACACCCTTCCAGAGAGTTTCACAGAGTTTGGCTATCAAGAAACCTCATTCGTGAGCTTCTACAGGAAGTCTGCAGGGGTTCTACAAGATGTTTTGGAATTTCTACAGGATGTCTGTAATTTTTCTACAAGATGTTCAGAAATGGGATTTTGGAGGATGGATGGAGGAAGAAAGATGAAGGAGTGGGTATGGAGGTGAGATAGGGGTGTGAGGATGTCCAGGACTTGGGGAATGGAGCTGATGGGTGGCAAGGATGGTGGGATTTGTTCAAGAAGCAGTGGAGCAATGTTGCACAAGGATATGGGGAATTAGGGCAAAGTGAGCAAATGGCAAACGTGAGGCAAGAATCCGCGTTAGGGGATGGAGCAGATGGGATTGATGGAGTACAGGTAGATGGAGAGGTATTACAGGCGCTCTGCAAGTTATCTTTCGAATTAGACAAATGAAGACTTGGAAAATCAAGAAGCTAATTACTTTGACCTAATCTGACCTAGATAACAGCAAAGAAATGGAACAGAAGTCTATTTGCAATGAAACCATGTGAAATAACTATGCAACGAAGCAATCAAGAATCTAAACATGTAACCAACTTCTGCAAATAAAAATCGAACACTAATGATTGCATGGTGAAGCAAAGTCAGTATTTTTGGTGGCAGCAAGGTCACCTTCATCCCAGCACCTGATCCCACTGAGGGAGAGGTGAAATCAGAGGTGCTTGATGGCCCTTTTTCTGAATATCTTCCCTATTAATAACCTATCAAATCAATCTGAACATAAAAATCGTTTTTAATCATCAAAAGCAATCTAAATAACAAAGCAAGATTTAAATCTAAATAGCAGATTTTATTCTAAGAATGCAGCAAAAACACATAAAAGTAAACAAAGGAGGTACTGGGCACTTGAGATGGGCCCAACCCCAAGAGCTACAGCCTCCTAAGAGAGATTTAGAGCTGGTGCAAAGCTGGATTCATCTTTATTGATCAAAAGAATAGTTACATTCCAAAAACTGTCCACAAGGAAAAGCTTTAAAATGTGCTGAAATGCAAAGCTAACTTACTGCCTAAAAATGACTAAAAGAATCACTAAAATCGAACTACAAACTAGCTAACTTCTGCCTACAAAGTGACTAACTGAAATGAGGCCCTAAGCCCTCTTATTTATACAAATTGAGGACCCCAACAGCCCTCCTAAACTTTAGGAACTCAGCTGCCAAAACTTGTAGTTAACAGCACTTTTACTAGCACTTGCTCGGCTGCCCTTGTGATAATCGATTTGGTGGCCCTTGAACTCCGAGCTGATGGTGGAGAATTCGAGGTAAGGGCCCATAAATGAAGGGGAGACCTTCCTAAAAATCCTCTCCACGAATTTCGCTGCCAAGTGCTCATTTAAACCTTTGATTTTGTCTCCAAATTGACCAAAAAGACTGCATAAAGCACACATTAGACTTGTTGGCATAATGACTAACCCAATTCACTCTATTAGCATAAATATAATCAAAAACATGCAATAAACTAATGAGAATGGTGGATTAAGTCGAATTAGGAGGCTAAATGAGCCCATATAATTATCCATTTTTGGGGCTCATCATCACCCCCTACTGAAAGTGTTGCTCATCCTCTGAGCAACTAATCTATCTCCCCATCTTTGATGGCCCTAGTGGCCTCCCTGTCATGCCAAGCTTCTGAAGTGATGTCCTCTTCTCGGTCATGAAACCATGCTTTTCTCTCTGCTTCTTCCCACTGCCTGTGCTCCTTTTCCTAGAGAATTCTCAGCTTCTTGTAGAACTGTCTCAGCATCCTGTAGAGAGGCCTTGTGTCCAACATTTTCATTCTTTCTCTCCAGGTGGATGTCTTCGGGCTTCCCCGTTCATAGGTGATGGATGCCTTTGAGGGAGACTTTTCCTTTTGTGTAGCTGAGGTGTCTACAATTGTAATTGGCTCTTTTGACTGTGGTTGGGGTCTGCCAGTTTTTACCTGCATGCTCCTTCTTGCCTTAAAATACATGGGAGGCTCCCTCTTTCGCTTCCCTTTCTGATTTGGAGATGTGCTTAGGGTGGCCAGCACAGCTGTTGCCTCCCTGGCTAAAATCTCAGGCGATTTTTCCTTCTGTTGCCCTGTTTCTAGACTTCCTGTAGAAAGTCCTGTGCTAACTGTTTTCTGGCTTCCTGTAGAAACGGTTTTCATGCTTCCTGTAGAAACTGTTTCAACTGTTTTGGTCTGCTTGGCTGGATGTGGCTCTTCCTCCTTTTTTCCCTCTTCTTTTGTCTTCTCTGCCTCTGTTAGCTTGCTTCCTCACACTCTGTTTTGGCTTTCTTCTCATCTTGTTTAGCTTTTGCCTTCTCTGCTGTAGTCTTTTTCTTTTCTGTTCTTCCTTTGTTTTGCCCTCTGCTTGAATGATTTGTGCTCCCTCATCATTGGTTTTTTCACATTCTTCAGGCTTGATTCTTCCCTAGAATTGCATCGCTTCTTTTGCATAAACATGCAACAAATAAAACTGTTTGTTTTCTTCTTCTCTTGAAGCCAAAAATTTTGCAAAAACCCATGTTTTCTTCTAAAAAGACAGCTCATTGCCCCTCTTGTAAACTTGTTACTGCTCCTGGAATGTTTGTGTTTTTCACAACAACAACTTCCAATTTTTTCTCTCTTCAAACTTTTCCAACCTGAATTTGCTTCTTAGTTTTTTGAAAAGAAATCAATTTTTTATTTTTTTATTTTTTTTTTTTTTTTTTTTTTTTTTTTTTTTTTTTTACAGATCAGAGAACAAATAACATAGTTTTTTCTTTCAGAAAGTGGACAGTCTTGCAAATTCATTCTTTCACATAGGCTTAGTTCCTATGGTTGCATCTCTCTTTTCAGAAGAATGTGAGAAAGAAAAAAACATATTTTGGATGCAGAGCAGGAAAACGGAGAGACTGTGAATAACCCAAAGAAGGAAAAAAACACGGGCAGTCTTTTAAGCTTCACTTTCTTTTCTTTCAACCCAATATTGTGTCTTTAATCCTCCACCTTATATAAATATCATATGCAGAGCAGTTTCCTGAGCCTACCTCTTTTCAAGCTCCAAACTTGATGAAGAAAAACTCGGGCTTCTCTGCTTCGGAAGGATATACTGTACTTCCTATAGAATATCTTCCTGTAGAACGCCCCTGCGCCTCTGAGCGAGCCCGATACGCAGCAGAATCTCGAAGACAAGTAGAAAAACCGGTGGAGGATGACTAGTTAATCATTTGGTGCATACTTCAGTTGAGGATGTTGCAAGTGCAAATGAATAGCAGTTTGTGAGTTTCAGCCGAGCATTTAATTGCTGCGTGATTCGTGGTGAGGTGGCAAAAATGTGCGCTGGCCCATGCAGACGGCAGTGCTGTCACGAAACATCATGTTTCCTACCTGTGATCACTCCCATCAATTACGTTGAAGGCTAAACAGTCACCACTACCCATTTCCAGATTTCCTCCTGAGATGGCTGAGCACACGTGTCGTTTTGACCCACCGAGCGCTGTTTGAACTGGATGAGGGTGGCCAGTTAGCTGGCCACCGATTTTTTTAATCCCAACCATCTCATTGCTCATGCAGTTTCCAAATTACATTCATGCAATCAGAGGAATGAGTTTTAGTCACGTACCTAGAAGTCGAATGGTTGCTGTGAGGTGCAGTGGCCTTTCATTTGCTGCATGCATTAGTTTTGTGGTTGCATGATGGCTTGGTTGTTGATTCATGGTTGTTTGTCTTGTGCAGGTATCCTCTGGTCGGATCTACGCTGCAGGAATTTGTTTCCACGTTCAGATCTGCACCCTCAAGCTGTTGATGTCGAATTTTCACAGGACCGAAACTTGTTTTCGCCATTGCTCCCGAACGATAGATCAGATCGATCTGAAACTTGTTGAGCATGTTCCTATCATCATTATGCACCTCCCATAGCAAAATTGCGATCAATGAATGCACAAATTTCGAGAAAAATGGAAAATGGCTGAAGATTACAGAGATCAATTTCTCGGAAACCATGCATCGGAATCCGCTGAAACTGCTTGGGTAGGCTACTATCACCCATGTGCATCTCCCCATGAAACAGGTTTTGAAACGGATGCACGGATATGGAGAAAATGCAAAAATCGCTGAAGGTGATGGAGGCTGATTTCTTGGAAACCGTGCACCAGAATTGGCTGAAATTGCTCGAGCATGTTGCCATCGTCCCTATACAACTCCCCCTGTAACAGTTTTGCAAATGGATGCACGGTTTTCAAGCTAGGGAAAAAACAAATTCTGTTCTATGTATTTTTGCTTCAAAGCATTCTGCAAGTTTTTGCATGGTAAAAAAAAATGAGCTTGGGCTGTGATGCAGGCATGGAGATGATAGAGGAGTTTGAAGATTGTAGGAGGACTTCTGAACCCTTGAGGAAGCTATCATGTTCGCCAAACTACCTTTTTGAAATCCATTTCTAGCTTCCTGTAGAAATCCTGTAATTTCTACAGGAACTTCCTGTAGAACACACAGTTTTGAGGAAAGAAGCACAATGAGATGGAAAAAATGATGGAGAAGGGTGAGGGATGGAAACATGGATGCTTGCAGGCCTCATGGACAGATTCCCGGCCTTCAGGTCCTCTTCAGAGATCAATTTTGGCTTGTTTGTAGGCTTCCTGTAGAAGACACAGAACTTCCTGTAGAAGGCACAAAACTCTCTCTGTCTTTGTTTTGAGCGATCCCCCTGACCTGCAATGTCCTTCTTGCAACCTGCAATTATTCAATGGAAATTAGGTTTATTTTTCTTTTTCTTTTTCTCTTTTTTTGAAAAACAACTAGGGTGCCTTATGGAGGTTTTCACCCTAATTGCCTGCCCTGGGCGCCTCCATGGGAGGTTTTCACCCAGGGATCTTATTCCCTTTCTATTTCCTCTTCTTTCCAACCCATTGACCGCCTCATGGAGGTTTTCAATCAATGAGCCAATCTAAGGCGCCCCCGAGGAGGTTTTCACCTTAGATTTTTATTTTCCTCTTATTTTCATTTTTTTATCTTTTTTTCTCTTTTTTTTTTTTTTTTTTTTTTTACCCTACCCTACTTGAAAAACAAAATCATTTTCAAGTATACGAATACTTCCAATGGAGCCATGTGCACATCGAGATTAGAGACAAAATGATGTGGCGGCTTGAGATGCATGCTTTGACAGCTATCCGGATTTCAGAGACCAAATGATTTGACTTTGGAGGGATCAAACATAGCTAAGGAAGAGAGTACTGCTGCAACTTAGTGACCGTCTGAAACCATATTTCAATATAGCTCTGATATCCTTGGTCCTCTTGTTGATCTGGATCATTCTTCATGTCACCTTCTATCATGACCTTCTCATCTTCCTCTTTTTGCTGATCTTTCTCTTGAATACATGGAAGATTTGATGGTAACCATGAGAGAGCTTTCTCGATCTCTGATTCTGATCTCTTCTCTTCATCAAGTGCAGCCCATGGTTCTTTGATCTCCTCTCTTGAATCTTCTTTTGCCTTCGGTCCTTCAATGTTGTCAATATAATTTCTGTTTTGCAACACTCTTCCTGAGCTATGGTGAAGATCATTGAGCTCAAGAGGAGTCATTTGGACATGTTGTGTCTCAGCATTGCAATTGTGTTGAGCTACTCCAATGGGCAGGTTTGGGAATGGTGGTACGGGTAGTTGAGTGGGGGTGTATATTTGAGATGGATGTGGATGGGGTTGTGGTTGGGCAGGTGGTGGAGGAAAATGAGCGGGAGGAGAGTTGTACTGGGGCCTCCACCCCTGATGAGGTGCATTCCACTAAGGTTGTGGCTAAGCATAAGAATGAAACGAATGAGCAACTGGAGAAGCAAGGTATTGAGGAGGATACGACCAAGGAGGGGGTGTGGACCAGGAAGAATTAGCAGGGGGACCCCAAGAAGGCATGGAAGTGGCTTGATAAGGGTTATAATGGGTCTGGGATGTCCCTTGCATTCCCTCCTGGTAGGGTATGGGTCCATGTGGCCTCCTTTGGTTCATATAATAGAGTGATTCAGTGGCTCCTTTGGCTCTCTGATATGCAGCTTTAAGTCCAGGCAAGGAAGGGCACTGATTCGTAGGATGGTATTCTTCACAGACGAAACACACTTCTAGGGAGTGCATTGGACATTCGTTCCTAGGATGCTTTCTAGTGCACCTAGGACAAAAGATGACCAAAGCCCTCTTGGCTTCCTCTTGCTTCCTTTGGATCTGTAAGGTATCCAGTTGCATGGCAAGAAACTGCCTCATATCGCTCTTGAAATCTTCCATCTGATTTGCAAATTCGTTCTTGGACAAGGTACTGCTCCCAACATTTCTATTTGCAGCCATTTGCTCCAGAGGAATGTTTTCTTCTTCTTCTTCCCTCGGGGTTCTTCAAATATGTCTTGCTATCCACCTAAGGGTTCTTTAATCACAGCCATCGAAGAAGAGAGAAGGTTGGTTGTGTGAAGCAGTGGGCGCGTTGTGCAATCATTTTTCTGAATTATCTATACTCCTACAAGGCATGAAAGGAAATCTTTTTGGTTGTTTTTTGCTTCTTCTTTTTTCTGCTTGTACCTACAAAACTAAAATAGATTGAACTGCAACTAACTATCTTGCTGAAATGAAAATGCGGAATTGAAATGAAAGCAGGAAAGGACTAATCTATTTTGCTCAAATGAAATTGCAAGAATGAAATGCTAGGCTACGCTTGCGGAATTGAAATGCTAATCTACGCTTGCAGAAATGAAATTGCGGAATTGAAATGCTAATCTATGAAAGCGGGAAATGCTAATCTACTTTTGCAGAAACGAAATTGCATAATGGAAATGAAATAAACTACTTAGCAGAAGGTTGTAGTGGAAAATAGAAAAAAAGCAGCAATCACAAATACTCTGATGCTTCTCCCCGGCAATGGCGCCAAAAAGAGTGGTGAGCTCCAGTATTGCAGCAATAATGCTGCAACTCCTAGGACTCCCTTCTTTACTTTTATCAACCCGGTAGTTTGTAACAAACTTGGAAGCGACGGTGCTGTACGCACAAGTACTAGCTCTTGCCGCAGCTATCACTTGGTTAGCTGGCACAAGTCCGCTAGGAGCTTAAGCCAACTTCTATGAGCTCTGAGAAGAAGCTTTTTAACTGATGGACGAAAGCTAACTCAAAGAAGGTTGATCTACTTGCAGAAAGAAACTAAAAAGCTAAAAGAAAACGTAAACCCTAGCAAACCCTAATTTTACCAGCGATCCCTACCGATGCAAGAAAGAGGATGCAAGCTACTGAAAGAAATGCCATTGACTTCTAGGAAGGTAAATACATGTATCTAAGCTACTTCTACAGTGACATCTGAAAAAACATCTTTTTGTATTTTTGAATAAGTTGCCAGAATTATCATGCATGAGATTTGACTGTTTTGACTGTGCAGAGGTGGATTGGCGAGAGGAAATGCTTGAAGGAGGTGGGAAGGTTCAGAGAGGGCCTAAGGGGTCCCTAACACCCTTCCAGAGAGTTTCACATAGTTTGGCTATCAAGAAACCTCATTCGTGAGCTTCTACAGGAAGTCTGTAGGGGTTCTACAGGATGTTCTGGAATTTCTACAGGACGTCTGTAATTTTTCTACAGGATGTTTAGAAATGGGATTTTAGAAGATGGATGGAGGAAGAAAGATGAAGGAGTAGGTATGGAGGTGAGATAGGGGTGTGAGGATGTCCAGGACTTGGAGAATGGAGCTGATGGGTGCCAAGGATGGTGGGATTTGTTCAAGAAGCAGTGGAGCAATGTTGCACAAGGATATGGGGAATTAGGGCAAAGTGAGCAAATGGCAAACGTGAGGCAAGAATCCGCGTTAGGGGATGGAGCAGATGGGATTGATGGAGTACAAGTAGATGGAGAGGTATTACAGGCGCTCTGCAAGTTATCTTTCGAATTAAACAAATGAAGAGTTGGAAAATCAAGAAGCTAATTACTTTGACCTAATCTGACCTAGATAACAGCAAAGAAATGGAACAGAAGTCTATTTGCAATGAAACCATGTGAAATAACTATGCAACGAAGCAATCAAGAATCTGAATATGTAACCAACTTCTGCAAATAAAAATCGAACACTAATGATTGCATGGTGAAGAAAAGTCAGTATTTTTGGTGGCAGCAAGGTCACCTTGATCCCAACTCCTGATCCCACTGAGGGAGAGGTGAAATCAGAGGTGTTTGATGGCCCTTTTTCTGAAGATCTTCCCTATTAATAACCTATCAAATCAATCTGAACATAAAAATCGTTTTTAATCATCAAAAGCAATCTAAATAACAAAGCAAGATTTAAATCTAAATAGCAGATTTTATTCTAATAATGCAGCAAAAACACATAAAAGTAAACAAAGGAGGTATTGGGCACTTGAGATGGGCCCAACCCCAAGAGCTACAGCCTCCTAAGAGAGATTTAGAGCTGGTGCAAAGCTGGATTCATCTTTATTGATCAAAAGAATAGTTACATTCCAAAAACTGTCCACAAGGAAAAGCTTGAAAATGTGCTGAAATGCAAAGCTAACTTACTGCCTAAAAAATTACTAAAAGAATCACTAAAATCGAACTACAAACTAGCTAACTTCTGCCTACAAAGTGACTAACTGAAATGAGGCCCTAAGCCCTCTTATTTATACAAATTGAGGACCCCAACAGCCCTCCTAAACTTTAGGAACTCAGCTGCCAAAACTTGTAGTTAACAGCACTTTTACTAGCACTTGCTCGGCTGCCCTTGTGATAGTCGATTTGGTGGCCCTTAAACTCCAAGCTGATGGTGGAGAATTAGAGGTAAGTGCCCATAAATGAAGGGGACACCTTCCTAAAAATCCTCTCCACGAATTTCGCTGCCAAGTGCTCATTTAAACCTTTGATTTTGTCTCCAAATTGACCAAAAAGACTGCATAAAGCACACATTAGACTTGTTGGCATAATGACTAACCCAATTCACTCTATTAGCATAAATATAATAAAAAACATGCAATAAACTAATGAGAATGGTGGATTAAGTCGAATTAGGAGGCTAAATGAGCCCATATAATTATCCATTTTTGGGGCTCATCAAAAAGCTACTCCCCTTGTCCTAAAAGATGATACTGCTACAGGTACAGATAACAAAATCCAACAAATTGGTGAACAGTTAAATTGGATAAATACAACACTTAAGGGATTAGTTGTGAATTCTTCTGTACATAATGCACAAAAGGAACGAGTTGATTCACTACAGGTTTTTGTACATAGCATCACAAGTAGTCTAAATGATTTCCAGTTTTCCATGTCATCAATTGAAGGAATTGTCAAAGAAGAAAAACAAGTCACCAAACTTATGTCAGAAAAAATAGAAAGACGGTATGATGATACAGAAAGAGGTGTCAATAAGGGTCTCTCCTCAAGAAAAAATTCAGGAATTGGCATCAAAGTTTGATGAGCTGAATTTGACTAATAAAGATAAGAAGATTCCTTCTTCCTTTTTATTCAGCCATCCTGTTACCATACATCAACCACAAAAGACCATAGAAAAAATCCCAGCCTTATTTCCCAAAGAAAAAATGGATACAGAAGAAAGCTCCTTTGAAACAGGAGAACATTCTCATTCACTTCCAGTCTATGAGCCATTACCTAGCCAATTTACAAGATATCCTGCTCCTGATCTTAGTGGTAAGGGTAAAATGCCAGAAGCTCAAACCTACTTCTATGATGCCCACAAAGAATGGAATATTGATAATCTGAGTACCGGTCAAATTAGACAAATGATTGATCAGATGTATACCGAATATAAGCTAATGTGCATGAAAGGAAAAGGGGAAGTAGAAGCATGCAAAACACTCATACAATGCTTCATAGGCACACTACAAAGATGGTGGGAACTTGGGAAGTAGAATCTTCCCCTGCTCTTGTTGATAAAATGGTTGATGAAACTATTAAGATGAGGTAGAAGATATAGTCATGAATCCAGATGGCACAACACAAAATAACATGATAGGTGGATTGACTTCCATGATACTTGAACATTGGTGTGGTGCAGATACTGAAATTTCTGATAAACATTCTATGGTCCTGATGAATCTGAAATGCAAAAAGATGTCTCAATATGATGATTTCCATAGAGATTGGGTACAAAGAATTTATGAAGTTAAAGATAGCAAAAATCTCCTCTGGAAACAAGTATATCTTGTTGCACTCCCACATAAATTTGTTGAGTACCTAAAGATCCAAGAAGTCTTCCAAAATCCCTATGAGTCATACACATGGGGAGAAATATATAGTATTATAACAAAAACTTTGGTTAGCCTTTGCATAAACATGAGAGTGAACAAATCAATCCAAAAACTCTCAAGGCTGCCTGATAGCAAGTCAATATGCAATAAGTATGGCCTTCTCTTAGATGATCTAGTTGTACATAGAAGAAAGGCAAGAAAGGCGATAAAGAAAATACCAAAAAGAAAAAAAGATTTAGATACTCCTAGAAAGCCATAAGCTACAAAGCACAAAAGAAACCTTTTAAAGTGAATTACAGAAGGGTCCAGCGAACCCATTATTACAACCCAACAGACATTCATCTCCGAACACATAAACAGCAAGCTTGGAATAAGCTTACTTGTTGGCTTTGCGAGAACCAAGGACACACTTCCAACAAGTGTCCTCAAGGAGAAAGCTCTAAACTTCACAAAGGAAAGAAATCACAAGAAGTGGCCAAAAAAATTCAGCATGAAAAGTCCCAAAAAAGAAAAATGAAGTTGCTTGTTCAAATACAGTGCCTCAGATGTGGTTCTAAGAATCACAGAACAAAAAATTGTCCAAACATTACTTTTCGAGATGAGGTACACCTATTAGAACAAGATTGTTGTGATTCCACTAAGACTTCTAGTTTCAGTCTTTCTGAATCTGATTCAATTAATGATGATGCAGTCTTTGTAGCCCATGAATGTAATTGCACAGATTCTGAAAATTGCCACTGCAGTACTACAGAAATTGATTCAGAATATTCTTCTGAAGATGAAGCAGCACCACTCCCTAAACTAAAAGTATGTATGGCCCATTCAGCAGAAGATGAGGATGCAAAAGTCTTAGCTGGAATTAAAACTCACCCTAAAGGAGAAATGAAAGAAAAATTGATGGAGCCCACGGGGCTTTGGATTGACTGTGAATGGGTGCACTGTTAAGGCACTCCTTGCGATAGGTCATTGGTTCAAATCCCCCGTGGGTGCTTACCTACCAAAAAAATAAAGAAAAATTGATGGAAACTTTTCTACAAACCATGCTTAAAAATCAGGGATTATCGTCATCCTCGGCCCAGAAAGTTACTACTCCTAAATGTCTTTTTGTTGATGCTTCATATGAACAAAACACTAAGTCCTTTCAAAAGCATCACCAACAAGATAAGCAAAGAACACTTACTTTAAGTGAACTCAGCCATGAGATTCAACACCTCAAAAAAGAAATTGTTGGACTAAAAACTCAGATTACTGTATTAGAAAATGGAAAGGGGAAGAATAGTGAAAACATTTCATTAGCATCCAGTCCAGTGGCACCTCCTATCAAAAATCCAAAGATTGAAATTTTTGAAACAAAATCAAATGATTTCATGGGTCTGAATGCTATGAGGATAATGGCAGTACAACACCAGCAATATCATGTGATGCTGAAGATTAGAATCCAAAATGAAATCTTCCATTTGAAGACCCTGCTTGACACTGGTGAAGATATAAATGTGTTAAATAAAAAATCTATTCCAGCCAAATATTGGGTCAAAGCACGCAGAGAAGTCATAGGTCTAGGAGCACAAAAATTTAATCTCCAATATGAAATTCCAAAGGCCACCATTTGTTTTGAAGAATATTGCATGAATGTCAAATTTGCAGTAGGAGACATCCCAGTCGGATGTATACTTGGAAATCCATTTTTAGCAGCAGTCGAACCCCATGGTTCAGCAAGACTTGATAATGGGAGGTCTGGTTATTTCATTTCTATACCAAATTCTGATGGTTATTTGCAGGCCATTACATTACCTTTTGTATCCACTCCTAGAATCTCTACAATGATCCAGGCTATGCAAGAGCTAAACCAATCTGATCTCAAATTAGAAGAGCTCAAAGAGTTAAAAATGAGCCTCAGGATTGAAGAAAGGTTGAAACAACCTGAAGTAAAAAAGAAAATCAACGAATTAAGGCACCAATTAGAACAAGAATGTTGTGCAGAAGAACCTAATGCTTTCTGGCACCAAAAACAATATTTCATAGAATTGCCCTATAAGCCAGATTATATAGGAAGACCTTGCAAGAACCGCGCCATACCTATGAATGAAGAATACAGGAAACTCTACCAGAAAGAGATTCAGAACCTATTGGAAAGGAAGCTCATCAGAGAATCAAATAGTCCATGGAATTGCTATGGGTTTTATGTTAATAAACACTCAGAACAGATCAGAGGAATTCCAAGATTGGTTATAAGTTATTGCCCACTCAACAATGTATTAGCAAATGACACGTATCCTATCCCACATAAGGGGAATCTCATATCAAGGATTGCAGCAGGAGCAAAAATCTTTTCCAAATTTGATATAAAATCAGGGTTTTGGCAGGTTTCTATAAAAGAAGCAGACAGATTCAAAATAACTTTCAACATCCCTTCAGGACATTATGAGTGGAATGTCATGCCTTTGGATTAAAACATGCACCATCCAAATTCCAAAGGGTAATGGACCAAGTGTTCAGACCTTATTTTGATTGGTTGATTGTGTACATAGATGATGTCTTGATTTTTTCAAAATCATTAGATGAGCATTTTAAACATGTATATAAGTTCAAACAGATAGTTAAATTTAATGGCTTAGGGCTAAGCAAAAAGAAAATGGAGATATTTCAAACCAAGATAAGATTTCTTGGTCATGTCATAGAGAATGGACAAATCTCTTTGCAACAGAATGCTGTAGCATTTGCATATAAAATTCAGGACAAAACTCAGCTACAAAGATTCCTAGGGTGCTTAAACTATCTCTGTAATTTCTATCAAAATTGTGCTCAAGACAGAAAAAATTTGAATCGAAGGTTGCAGAAAAATCCCAGCCCGTGGACAAAAGCACACACAGAAGTTGTTCGCAAGATCAAAGCGAAAGTTCGGGTACTCCCTATCCTGTATCTCTCTGATGACAATATACCCAAGATAATGAAAACTGATGCCAGTAATATTGGATGGGGCAGGGTGCTAAAACAATGGGTTATAATATAGACTGCCCAGAATTATATTTTTAATTGTGGATTGGATATACCTTTTTTGTGATGGTGGGTTGGATTCGATCTGCCCAATAACAATTTGTTAAAATTATATGGTGGGAAAAATCGTATAGCATCTTGGTTCCGTTAATGAATTGGTGATCATCACATGAGGAACTGTAGAAATATATTGAGAATTTTAATTCCAGTACTGATTATTGTTCCTTGTATTATTTGTTTGTGTACCATATATTGAATTTGTATTGGAACCCTAGGGCAAGCTAGGGCAAGATTGGCTTAAGATCATTACACTACCTCCAAAATATCTAGAGGTGTGATAAACTTGCTTAACCTGCTATCCCAACATAATTTACCCACTAAGATATGAGCTCCCCAAATGAAAGGAAAACCCCAAGTTCTGGATTTCATCATCCATCCACCATCTAGCAATATCAAATCTCCAAACTTCTCATCTAGTGACTTCCATTGTTTTAGTCTCCACCATGTTTACAACGAATGCACATCTTTAACATTGAAAGGAAATCTACAATCATTCATATGAAACTGCAATACCCAAGAAAATGAAATGAAATTCAAATCAGTGGACAAGAAGCAGGGAGCGTAACATAGGTGGCAATCATTCAATCAGCTTCTTCATTCCTTATAATCTTATCTCTTTACTAATCTATGTCTCACGTAAAAATAGGAGAGGCAAAAACAAGCAAGTACAAATCACAGTGCACACTCTATCCCCCATTCTTAAATAGCAATTTCATTACCTTAAGTTTATACGTTACAACAACTAGAAACCATTGATCAACTTCAAGAAACTAGTACCCAACTGTAAAGTAACTATTATCTATTGAGCAACTGAATACCTAACAACAGTTGGGTTGCTTTAACATGAAATACAGCTCCCAAATGTTTATTTTCACGATTGTTGCTCACATCCAAATTACTATTGCATAATTACTCAACGATCTACTATTGCATAACTACTCAACGATCTACAATATTTCTCAACTGTTTATTTTCTGGTAAGCTAATCATCATCTTCAGAGTTGCTTTGACTCTTCTCATTCCTCCCATATACCTTTTAGTAATCTAGATCACTTAAATTTTCATCTGTATAGGAGCCATTAGAGCCTGCTCAAACGTGATTTTAGCTCAGTCTAGGTTTTGTAACACCATATGCCCTGCTGAATCGTGTAGCTCGGAAGGATTTTCTATCGCCCATCTCAGCATATTGCTCTTACTATTGACTTGCCAGTTAGAGCTTCACATTGAAATGGGGCATCTGACATTGCTATACCTCCAAAAATTTTGGCAGGATACAAACCTCCTAGATATAAAGGGAAATCCTTTTTCTTTACCCTTTTGGTACAACCTCTGTAAAACTTAGCCTGTGTGAAGATCCAAGCCTGACTACCATGATGGTTAATGTCATATTCAATGCAATTAGGGTTTCAGGAAGGCAGCCTTGGCTAAAGGCTTCATGTTTAGTTAGATGATTTTGCCAGCTGGGTTTGAGCATATTCAATTGGCTATTAACAAACCCATCTGGCAAAAGCCTTCTAACCATGCTTGAATCCCAATCAAAGCTACCATGCATATCTTAATTTAATATAAACAAAGGGGCATTCAGCCAAAATTCCTGTAAAGCAAGTCTACCCCCACTATCTCTAAAATCATTAATGCTGCTTCCTGCCATTGGTTCCTAGAATTGAGTTTCAGTTCAGAGTGCTAATGTGAAATTTCCCAGCCAGAAAACAAAATATAGTGAAACATGTTAGGTTCCTATACCAATAGGTGTCATATTTCATGATTGACTGTGGAAATGCCAAATATGATCATCCTTTCCATGCTGCAAAGGTTCCATATTTTCAAAAATCAAAAATAAAAAAAAAATGTAAAGAGGGTATGCCCTAAAGGAATAATCAAAGGGCAAAAAGAATGAATTGGTCAAGAAAAAAACAAAGAAAATGAACCCCAAAGAAAGACCAGGAAAGTGGCTAGTCAAAATGCCACCACTGTCCTATTTTTTGCAAAACAAGTTCAGAATGTGCAATCACTGACTTCTGTCACACTTGATGGATGGCCCAACAGCTCAATCTTGGCCAGTCCATGTTTAAATTTCTTGTGTTAGCATTAGAGAATAAGTTCTGCTCAAACAGTATAAGCTTGGCAGATCAGTAGTCAGGTAGAGAAGCAAGGGTGCTCAACAGCTAAATCTGAGCCCCTGGAAGAGATAAGGGCAGACTTAGATAGGAGGACAGTTGAAAGAAAACAAAAGAGAAAGGGTTTGCTAGTTCAAATGCACCCAATCAAAGGAAGAAAAAATGTTAGGTGTATTAGGCTGGGTAGGTAGGTAGATGTTGCAGAAGCAGGTTGGTGATCAGTTTTGTCTTGTTGAATTTGATTTATCTCATGGATATCACAAATACCATGGCAAGGTGATTGCAGTTCAGGTGGAGCATGACTAATTTCCCCTCTCATTTCCCCATGAACACTTACTAACATCCCTTCAAGGACATTGGGATCTGCTCAATGGTCCTAATTCATTTCATTTTATGAGAAATACTAAGTGGAACTCTGTGTTTACTTAGCCAAAACAAGCCACATTTCTTGTGTAAAAATAATCATTCCATTACACTTTCATTTCCCTAAAAACCTAAGTTTTTACCTTATAAACTTAGCCTTTTCCATCTACAAAACCATATTAACACTCTAACTCTATTATATAGCTCCCTTTTTAACTTTTCCCCACTCCTATTATACATAAAATAACGTAAAAATCCCTAAAAATCTAAATATCCCAACCCCCGGCTTAATATAGCCATACACCATAAAGTTTCGGGAATTATAGGTTCACTTGGAACCTTATAATAACCCTAGCCGCGTACATATCCTATGGAATTTAATTAACACTTGGTCAATTAAATAACCAACCCGCAAACCCGAAATTGCAATACACTGTAATACTTCGCAAAAACATTAAAAAGCGATGGAATATTATGGCGGGCCCCGTACATTACCCCTCCGCCAGTTTACCGTGCCACCAGCCGTCAGATCTGATCCCCCAGATCGGACGGTCCTCATCCATATCGCGAGCCCCCATATGCCGAACGATAGCGTCCGGGGGATGGGCGGTATTTCCGCCGTACGCGAGACACGCGTCAGGCGCCCGGTGTGATCGTTGCCCCCTCTGACAAAACCACTATCACCCAAAGGCGGTGCGGGGGCCAAACCGCTTACCGCCTATGCCCCCGCCCCGCTGACGTCACCCGCTCGTCACCCTCGCGTCATTGCCCACGTCATCCGCCACCCCGCCTCTGTACCATCCGCCGTGTCCGCCACGTCACTGCCAAGTCGACCTCCGTACCCCCCGCTATACGACAAAATCATGACGTCATGCTGACGTCACTCGACCAAAGCGCGCCAAAAGCCCGCCAAACTCAAAATTTTTGTCAAAAAGCCGTTAAAACGTCATTTTTGCCCATTTCATTTTGTTTGGTCTGCGCGTTACTTGCATGGTTTTCAACGACCAAAAGGCCATTGTTACTGCACAGTCCACCAACCAGGCAATTCAACTCCGTTGCTCGGTCCCTCAGCTCGCTCTGCCACCTACATTGTGCACCCGGCGTCCATAAAACAGGTATTTACCCAAATTCTTCTCCCAAACCGTGTTTTTCCGAGTTTTTATCCAAAAATTGCCCGTAGAACCAGATTTTAAACTAAAGACACAGTGTTGCCCCTAACCTTTGCAATTTAACCTCTGATTTGGCCCATTTTTCCCAAAGAAAACCTGTGGACTGTGTTCCCTCTGCAAAACCACCCATCGAGCTGAAATTAAGATTATTACCGCCTGCAATTTCCACAGAAAGCTCCAGAAACCGATATTTTACCTACTATTACTGTGAAAGCTCCAAATTTTAAATTAAATAATCACAGAGGATTGAAAAATGGAAACTCCTGTTGCCCTCAATGTTGCCCCCTTGAATGCACCACACAAGGAGCTGGAATGGTTGCCCTTAGCTGATAGGGACTTCCAAATACAAGACCTAAGGGGTATCAAAGACCATCTACAAACATTTTGTGAAATCAGGAACAGCTACCTAAACAAGACTGACCTCTATGGCATCTGGCAGTCCAATCTGCCCAGATATTATCTCCCATCAGTCAATATATTTCCAGATATAATCTGACTGTGTTGTGCTAACTATGAGCCCACTCAAAGAGCAATCATGTCCCCAAATGGCACTGTCCTGTTCTATATCACTCCTGACTCAATCAATGAGATGTTGCATTTCAAGCCCAATCAGCCTCTGGCTCCCCTGTCTATGAAAAATTTGCTAGACCAAGGCTCCAAACTATCCTCTGCAGAGATAGGCCGAATTGCCAATTTATTCATGAGACCAGACTCCCAGCCCAGAGACTCACCTCCTTATCACCAGGTCTATTTCAATGAAGTTGGGAGAACTGTCATTGACATGATATCATATGTCCTCGGCTTTAGAACCAGTGAGTATGTTGATGAGACCATTCTTGCCCTGATGTCTATATTTATTCCAGGACACCCTCCTGCCATCAAGTATGACTTTGCTACCTTCATTAGCAACAAAATCCATGAACAATTCATGAGCCTAAATAGGGAAGGAGTTTTCAAGTATACAGCCTATATCTATCATCTGTTTTTATACTATCAAACAGATAGTTTTCAGTTCCCTGTCAAGAAATTGGATGCAAAAGGAGAAAGGAGATCTGTTATATTTTGGACCCCAGTCTTCCATGTAGTCCATAAATCTCCTTATACTTATTGTGAGTTCATTGATCTATTCATATATCCAGTTTCATCTCTGCTGATGACAAGTCCCCCTCCCAGACTCACAGCTGAAATGCAGAAAATCTTGCAGCTGTCCAAAAGCTATAAAATAGGTGATTGGTACTTTTACCAAAATCACACAGAAATCAGGATTTATGGCTGTGAATTGTGCCCCTACAAGCTGCCAAGATATGTGCCTATGAGATTATTTGCCCTTGAATACTTTAGGCAGTTTATTAGCTCAGATTTGACTCATTTTTATGAAGCCAAGAAAAAGGCTCGGCTGAAGCTAAGAAACCAACTAGGCCCCCTCATCATTAACAAAAAGGAAGGGTGGAAAGATGCTGAACAGATATTAAGTGAGCAGCTGAAACTAAAGAGGAGTTTTTGGTGGGTACCCTATGACCCACAGGGATTTATCCATGATAGAAAGACAAAATATAGGCTATCAGGTTATGAACATTGTAAAATCCCTGATATAGAACAGTATGCTAACCAAGATGAATGGATAGAAGGCACATTGGTAGAAGAGATTACTGAGGAAGAGAAAATGGAGCAGGCAATGAAAAACCTTGAAAAAACTCTTGACCTGGACTCTTTTGGACAGGTCTCTTTCAAATTGCCTCAACACATTGGAGCGGGCACATCCTCTGCTACAACTGCACAACAACCTGCCCAAGAAGATACTCAACCTGCAGGGACATCCAAAGGCAAAGAAGTGATGCATTCAGAACAACAAGAAGTCACAGATCAGCCTACAT
This sequence comes from Pinus tabuliformis, assembly GCA_031772625.1. Classification (NCBI taxonomy): domain Eukaryota; kingdom Viridiplantae; phylum Streptophyta; class Pinopsida; order Pinales; family Pinaceae; genus Pinus; species Pinus tabuliformis. The sequence goes on along the minus strand of CM062819.1, from coordinate 714,579,184 downwards.
CATCACAGCAGCAAGGCCAAGGGCAAATTCCTCCTGCCCAAACCAACGCACCGGAAATACCAGCATTGCAGACTCCTCTCAATGAAGAGAAAGGAAGAAAAAGAGACCGAGAAGAGGCCACACCCATAAGTGGGCCAGCAGAACAGCCAGAAGCAAAGAGGCAGAGAGTGGATCCTCTACCTGAAGAGGAAGTTATTGAGGAGATTATTGAGAGTCCAAGAAGTGAAAGGGCAGCCAGCCCATTAATTTCCCTAGAGACAGAATCACCTACCAGTTCTCATGGACAGCAATCGGGAAAACAGCCCATTATGGAGATTTCATCAGCACGGCCACAAAGCAAACAAAGTTCAGATATCAAGAGGCCATTCATGGAGATCAAGGCACAAAATGAGCCAATAAGAATGCAGCTTTACGATCAGTTCCTCAAAATGACTCCGGCCAAGCAGCAGAGATTGATGTTTGCCTATGATATCAAGGAAGGGAAATTAATCTTGAGTCATTTCAAGCCCACAGTGCAGCAGCCACAGTCAGCTGCCGATTATATTAGAACAAATCTAGAGGCTCTGGCCAAAGACATTCACCCTTTGGACCAGGTAGAGTTGCACAAACAAACAGGTGAAATGGTTTATTCCACTTTGGCAGACAAGGCCATACAAGCTCAGCAATTGCAGAATTCACTGAACAATACATCTGCTCAATTAGAGTTGGAAAGGGTATCCTCTTTGGCCAAGGACAACAGGATAAAGTCCTTGGAAGAAATCATCATTGAGCTGGGACATAATCCCAAGGATCCCAAGGCAATAAAAGCACTCATAAAGAAAAAGGAGGATGACATAGCTGCCCTCAAGAAGCAGTTAAGACTGCCAGTTACTATGCATCCGCAGACCACAGAGATGGTGAAAGAAAAAGAAGAAGACATGATGGAGCTGTTAATTAAAATGAATGAAAGACTGGCAGAAACAGAGAAGGCTTTGGAGAAAGCATTGCAGGAAAAACAGGGAGAGTTGGCCTCTCAGCCGGCTCAAACAGCACCAATAGCCACAACTGCTCCTCCTGCAGCAACAACATCAGTCCCTCCCACTGCCCCAGCATCAACAACAGGTACCTCAGCCACAGATACTTCAGCAGCAGCAGCAACAACAGTGCCAGATACCAGCATGAGCATGGAGAAGATGATGGAGGAAATAAAGGCCTTGGAACTCCAAATGGCAGAGTTAAAGGAAGCCAAAGAAAAACTAGCCAAGTTGGAGGTAAGCTATGATAAATCAAAGATAACAGTGGCTGAGAAAACAAGAGAGGTAAAGGCCTTGGAAAACAAGGTAAAATCTTTAGAGAAAGACCTGACTCTGCATAAAACTCTGTCAGAAATCAAGACAATTTTGTGGACTAAAATTGGCCAGTCCATCACCGATCAATGGAGATCAATTCAAACAATTCATGAGCAAATTGAATTGATAGAAATAGCCCGAGTGGAGACTCAAAAGGCCAAAGCATTATTAAGAAACATGCCAGAACAGGCCAATAGATTAATCCATTTTTTGAATACTCATACCAGAGAGCAACTAGCAGCTCTAGATATTCAGGACAGAACAGGTGCAATTTTGACAATTAAAAAGGTGCTGACCATGAAGAGTTTTGTGCAAAATCTGGAGAGAAAATGTCAAGAAATGCAGGTAGAAATAAATGCATTTACAGAAAATTTTATAGCCTTGCAGCAAAGGGGTCTACCCAGCTTGTTAACCAGCAATCAGAGACTGTTGACACATGAACAGTATGCTCACAGGGTAAACACATATGTTGCAAATCAGATTACAGCATCATCGAGCACTTCAGAAGACATAGTGCCTCCCTCTGGACAAAGCTTGTATGACAAGTTGGAAAATCTGTTCTATATTGAACATGAAATAACACATCTTTTTGAAGTCCCACCCAATTTCTACAGGTACACTGAAGCTGATGAAATATTGATAAAACTACAAAGACACCAGTTGCCAACAGACCAATGGTGGCAGAGCATGTTGGAGGTTTTACCAAGGTAGTTTTGGTGCTTGTTCTTTTTTGATCATCTGCATATAATCAAAATTCAAATGTACGGGCCACCTGTCAGAAAATGAAAATAACCAAGGAAGGAATTCACGTTGAATGCGTTAAGGCAGAATCAAGCACAGATGACAGGGCCGTGACAGCAATACAGGAACGCAAATTGAAGAGACAGCTACCAGCCGACTTATTCAGTCAAAAAGTCAAATACAGCAGACCACCTAAGGCAGCCAGTACAGCGGAAGTTACTTCTACATTGATTACGCTCTGTTTTCAATGTTATTTATTGCCTTTGAAGAAGTAGATGGATAAATTTATTGCTTGATATTTTCCCTATGAGATATTTTGTAACTCTTTTTGTATAAATACCTCCCCTAGAAATGTATTGGGGGTTGGTTGGTGAATATCATTCTGGACCTGCGCTGTAAATTTTGAGAACTCTTCTGAATAAAGATTGTTGGAGTGCTTTACTGATGAACTTGCTGGTTGTGGGATCAATGGCAAAAGAATATGTTGCAGAATTCTCGTGTTACCTCATGGATCAATAAGTCTTTTTTAACTCTTGTTTATCGTTCCTATGTTTTATATATCATCTATATATCATATTCTGAATTGCAGGAAAAAAGAATAGCCCAGAATTTACTTTACTGTACTCTGTGTTCAATTCCTGTCAATTTTTGTGTTTTCTTCAGGACTAGCATAGGCAGGAATTCTTGACTGCTCCTGTCTCCCTGGTTCTTACACTCTAAATATAATTAAGGAATTCTTAACTGCTCTTTGGTAATATTTATTCATTTTCCCCCTGTTAGCATAATGAAAGATTCTTGATTGCCTTTCATTCCCTGACTTCATTTCATCTCATTACAGCTTGAAAATTGTTCTATGTTTAATTATCTTGCTCTGTAATTCCTCCTTTGCCTAAGAAACCATACCCAGAAATTCATTCTCACTGACTCCATTAACCCAATGGTCTGAACTTCTCTTATATTGCAGCCCTGTTCTATTGAATGTCACCTTCCAAACATCAAACAAATACTTGAGCCTCATAACTAGCCTAACATATAGCAAAACCAAGCTAAATCATAAAGAGAGAGCCCTCTCTGGTTGCAGATTGGCTAGAATCTGCAGCTAAAAGACTGGTTAGTGGTTACCTCGGCCGTATTCCCTCCTTAGAATTTTCCTGGGGAACAACCTGAGTGATAACAAAACACATCACTGGTCTCTCACCATCTGGACACCGTTTTACGAGGAGCATTGGTCATCTTGCTTTTGTGTTGAATTAAACGCATCTCAGCTCATATGAACAAAAGCAAAGTGTATTAGTAAACTCACCTGAACAACGAATGAGAGAATGAATTCCATGGGAGCTAAATTGGATCTTGGTAGTAGATCCATCCCTCTTCCCCTCCAAGAGCAATCTAGGTAAGGTTTGTTTTAGAGATAGTGTGTAGAATGTCTCAAGTTCTTTTAATCATCTGATGGTCCGGGGCTCCAGCAATTTCAATTTCATTAGGGAATGAGAGAAGCCCTTTATAACAAAACTACACTTGGATGTCAATTCAATTCTATGGTATTTTGCCACACCTTGTCAATCCACACTAGATATCAATGCCCTAGCTCTCTAAGTTGAAACATGAAGCTTCTATTTACCCCTGTGCTAAGGGGCTTTTCATTCTAGTATTCCAACTTGAAGAAGACAGGAATTTGATATTAAAATCAAGTTCCTATTTGTGGGGTGAGTCTGGATTATGCATAAACCCTGGACCCCATCCTTAAACCCATTGACATATTCTCTGTCCTCAGCATCATTTTGGGTCAGACTTCTGAATCCACCTCTGCATCTTTGGGGTTTAACGAATATCCTCTCTCCAAGCCATTAGCAATGCTCATCGAAAATTCCACTGTAGAAGGGGAAACAAACGAATACAATATCACTATATATGCTTGATTCGTGTTGAAATGGATTTTAGCAAAGGGTTTCCTGCTGAAATAAACTTGATAGGTGAAAACTATTCCTAGTCTCAAAAGTTGGAATACAAAATGTTTCTTTTCACTGCAGAGTCTATTTTGAAATAGAAAATTTGGCAACACATTGCCAAAAAGGCCAAGGCAAGCTAGGAAACATCAACATAAGTCAGCCTCGTGGGTTAGTGCCAATACAAAACATCAAGTGATTTGAAAGGATAAGACAGATGACTTGGAGCTCCCCAGGAATGAGCCAAAAATAGGAACATCCCTACTAATAAGCAAGATGTGGAACCATAGGATTTAGTGAAGAGGAAACTACCATTCCCCCAGACTTGGACCAAGAAGCATCAAAAGAGGAAAATGCAATACCATATGAATCAATGGCAGAAGAATCTATTATTCCCCTAGTCTCTCTTTGTTTGGAGCAGGGAACATAGAGGCAGTTAAATCCACAACCATTGGCAAGTTGGGCATGTCAAGCTGAAGAAGTTGAGGCACTGGAGAAAGAAAAAGCAAAACCATCAAATCATGACAATTTAGAAAAAGGCCAAAATAGCAAAGAATCCAACAAATGAAAAAGAAGTTTGGATGGTGGTAGGAAAGAAGAAGAAGCCTCCATCAACAACCCAACCAATGGTGACAAGAAGTTGGGCCACAATCCAATATAATTATGTATTGCTTTTGTCTAGTGTTATGCAAGCAATTTATGCAAATATATTCGTGTAAGCAATTTTGGAAGCTATCTTTTTTTTGGATAACTAACAAACTAAGCTAGTAGATTTTAATTGGATCTATTAAGCCCCAACAATAAAAAATTTGGTGTACCTTGTTAAAGGTTAAAAGAATCAGCCTGATGTAATACGCTCCTTACTTCAGCACACAGCCTTTTTCGAACGAATACAAATTTTGTTTTGGTTCAAAAAAAAATACTAAGCCTAATTGGTGTGTTGAAATTGACCATGTCGACCTCAATAAGTGTGCCCTACTATGATAGAGTGTAACCCCTTTCATGAATGTGCCCCCACTAGTGCTCATCAATGAGTGGAATAACTCCACTGATCCACATAGCTAATAGGATATGACAACCATCATAATGCCCCATGCCCATGCAGTAATGTGTCATGCATCAAGTATAATTACCATCATTAAAGCATTCCATTGCTTTAGCAATAGAGCACTGACCTAGGAAATTGTGCCCATCGTGGAACAAAATAATTTTAACAAAGCAAAAATGGTAAACTTTAAGACGGTTCATAAAAAAATACCTCCGTGCAGATCACCTTCACAAATGCAACCTCTTTCCAAATCTACAATCTTTACAACTGCAAAACCATGCTAAAGGGAGAAGAACTTGAACAACAAGGGAAAATCTTTAGAATGATTTTAGATGGAATTTCACTTTTTCTCATTGCCTTGCTTTCTTGGAAAGGCCCTTCGATTGGGGACACTTGGCTAGTAGGAGGTACTTGCAGTGTTTTATGGCACATGGCTCGGATGTCTGATATTAGCCTTTTGTGGAAATGCAGGTGCAAGGCTATTTTCATGAAAAAACCTCTCCCCCTCCTAGCTTAGGGGTAATGAGGATTTTAAAGCAAGTATTGGCTTTTCTTGTTAAATTCAAATTCAGTTTCTTCCATAAAGATCTTGAATTCATTTCTGTTAGGGCACAAGCTCATATGCTAGCAACTATGGGTAGGAATTTCCATGTAATCCTATTTTAAGACCATTGTAACTCTCTTTGTTCTATGATGTAACTCTTTGTTCCATGAAGTAATAATAGATGATGCATTATTTTTAAGTAACAGATAATAGAAACTTGTAATATATAGAGATAAAGTTAAAATGGCAGATATGTTACGTCAGTCTTATCAAATACAGTTTTCATCTTATTCTAGATCTCATTTGGACAATCAATCCCACTCATATGAAAGCGAATCTCCCTCGAGATATAGGTGGTTATAAACTTATAACTCATATAGTTTCATCCTTCTTCCCATCAATGACAATTTTTTGTTGTTCATAATTTGAATCTAAAACCACAATGTTTGTAAACCGCCAAAGCACCTTACTCTTCAATAAAGTTTCCATATCTTGTACCCATATTCCATAATTATGTCCATTCAAAACCATGGACTCTTGCTTAGAACACATGACGTTGGTCTAAAGATCTAGTCCCCAATTCAATCTACAAGTCAAAACCCTATGTAAATCTACCAAATAGATTCGACTTGTCAAGAGTGCATCCAACTGACAGACTCCAAAACACTTGTGGATGACAAGCTAGGTCCAAACAGCTCTGATTCCATATTCGAGAGCTAAGAAATTAGGATGATCAAAGAGCTAAGCATTCCAAGAAGAGGTGGTATCTAGAGACATTGGTACAACACTTAAGCACAAGTGAGCATAGCTCAATGTATATATAAGCATAGGAAACCAAAAGATTTCCATATTAAACATAAGTCTCATTATCTTCACATTGATATAGATCAACCCATAAGGCCATCTTATATAGCACCAAGATGTAACCAACTCCCCTAAAGTGGGAAAGATGAGGACATCTTAGATTGGTTAGGGCTTATAACAGACTCCTTGAATTCTACCTTATTTTGTGCACTTGTGAATTACATTAGTCAAACTGTCAAACTGATTGACTAATTAAATACCTAGTTGACCAATTAATGGACCGTTCAATCAAAAATCGATTGTCAACTAACTATCTCCAAAAGATCTAGGGTGTGATAAATTTGCTTAACCTGCTATTCCAACGTAATTTGGCCACTAAGAGATGAGCTCTCCGTATGAAAGGAAAACCCCAAGTTATGGATTTCATCATCCATCCACCATGTAGCAATATCAACTCTCCATACTTCTCATCTAGTGACTTCCATTGCTTTAATCTCCGTCATGTTTACATCTGGTGCAAATCTTTAGCATTTAAAGGAAATCTACCATCATTCATATGATACTGCAATTCCCAAAAAATAATGAAACGAAATTCAAATCAGAAGACAAGAAGCACGGAACATAACATAGGTGGCGATCATTCAATCATCTCTTCGTTCCTTATCATCTTATCTCTTTACTATTTAGCAAAAAGCAAGTACAAATCAGATTGCACACTTCACCCCCACATTCTTAAATAGCAATTTCGTTCCCTTAAGTTTGTACGTTAGAACAACTCGTAACCGTACTTCAAGTAACTATTATTTATTGAGCAACTGAATACGTAACAACAGTTGAGTTGCTTTAGCATGAAATACAGACTCCCAAATGTTTCTTTTCATGAATGTCGCTCACATCCGAATTACTATTGCATAATTCCTTGACCGTCTACAATTAGCTGTAACTGCTTATTTGCTGGTAAGCTAATCGTCGTCTTCGGAGTTGCTTTGACTCTTTTCATTCCTTCCAGATGTCTTTTAGTAATTTAGAGCACTTAAATTTTCATCTGTAGATGAGTCATTAGAGCCTGCTCAAACGTGATTTTAGCTCAGGCTACATTTCGTAACACCATATGCCCTGCTGAATCGTGTAGCTCGGAAGGATTTTCCATGGCCCATCTCAACATATTGCTCTTACTATTGACTTGTCAGTTAGCGTTTCCAGTTGAAATGGGCCATCTGACATTGCTAGACCTCTAAAACTTTTGGCGGGATAAAAACCTCCCAGCAACAAAGGGCAATCCTTTTTCTTTACCTTTTTTGTACAACCTGTGTGAAGATCCAAGACTGACTACCATCATGGTTAATGTCAGATTAAATGCAATTAGGGTTTCGGGAAGGCAGCCTTGCAAGAGCTTCATGTTGGTGGTAGTCTATCTGTTATACGTTTGGAGGTTTTTCCTAACATATTTTCTATTCTAATTTGCCCAGAATTCAGTAGTAGAGATTTATAGGAATTACAAGTTTGAGTGGGGAACTCTGAACACCTCGGTTTTTCAGATCAAAAACCAATTTGAAACAACAAAGATCAAAAATTTGACAAAAACAATATTCACCAAGATTCCAGCCAATATCTCCAAAACATATAATCGTTAGACAACGCCTTCATGTTGTTTACATGACTTTTCTCAGTTGGGTTTGAGCATATTCAATTGGCTATTAACAAACCCATCTGGCAAAAGCCTTCCAACCATGCTTGAAACCCAACGAAAGCTGTCATCCATATCACAATTTAAGATAAACAAAGGGGCATTCAGCCAAACTTCCTGAACAGCAAGTCTACCCCACTATCTCTAAAATCATTAAATGCTGCTCCCTGCAATTGATTCCTAGAATTGAGTTTCAGTTCAAAGTGTTAATGTGAAATTCCCCAACCAGAAAACAAAAGATAGTGAAACACATCCCTAATCTCTCACCATCTGGACACCGTTTTGCGAGGAGCATTGGTGATATTGCGTTTGTATTGAATTAAATGCATCTCAGCTCATATGAACAAATGCTAAGAGTAGTAGTGAACTCACCTGAACAACGAATACGAGAATGAATATGGTTGAAGCAAATGCTTCTGGGCTTTATTGTGTTTATGTCGACCATGGAATGCCCAACAAATTTGAATGAGAGTGAAGACATCGCCATTCCCACACAGGTGCAATTCAGGACTGAAGGAAATCAAATCGTGGAATTACATCCTCATCCTTATCCTTTCCATGATCCGCAGCTTTCAGTATTAATCTCGTTTCAAAGTATAGTTTCTTAGCGTCGTGATCTACGTGTCATGCCTTCCCTGGTTCTTATCCAGTGACACCATCCATATCGTGCTTCCAATCCGCATTCATATGATTATCAATCTAGTGCGACACCTTGCTTATTGATAATTTTCATTATTTTTTTCAATGGAACATATATTTCTCAAAATGGGCAATAAGCATATATCCAAATATTTTCCCACAGGGGATTCTTTTCCCGGCTTTAAAATTACAATCTGATAAATTTTAATAAGGTTACTGTATTACAAAAGAATCCACCAAGTGAATATAAAAATTAAACTCCACACCAATATAGCAATTAGTAAAATTAAATAAAAAAATATTAGTGATCAAGGGATAAATCCTACATTAATTAACTAAATAAAATTGGATTAATAAATTATAAACCAATTTATGTGCTAAGCAGTTAAATAGCAATTTCACATTAGTTCTAAGGATTAGTTCAATTGGTTTAGTTCCCTTTGCTAAAGCACCTATTAATGAGAGGTCAATTCTCCTCGATATCCTCAACGTTAGGCTTTGTTAATAAGCCAACGGGATGTAATCCCTTTAGAGGATCTCCCCGGAAATTCCCTAAGGGAAAAAATAATTAAATTTCATGTTAAATAATATAAATATGTAAAATTAAAATTAACTTTTCAATTATTTATATTAGATAATTAATAAACATGAAATTCTCTTTATATTTTATTTTATTTTGGACAATATTAAAAATATAATTTAGATTGTAATTTTATTTTATTATAATTCGCATGTTTATAAATAATGCATGGTAGAGATACAAATAATAAGAGAAAAAACAATAATAAAAAAATATATATATAGCAACAATGTACGTAAACCATACACACCATGATCTACTATGGAAAATCTTAATCAAGGAAAACTAGTCAACAATGGATGTATTATTATCTCATGGCTTAAACAAATGGCATGCATTGACTTATAAGCACCAACTAGTCAACAATAGATCTATTATTATTTCACGGTTTAAACAAATGGCATGTCTTTACTTATAAGCACCAAGTCGCCCAACATCTTGTGCCTACCAAGTGAGCCCTCCACCCAACTTAAACATATTACAATGGAGAATCCTCAAGCCTTTTAAAGGATTCATCACATCTAATCCATAGGCCAACAAAACCATGTTCCTAAAACCACCACTATGGAGCTAACAACTTTGACTCTTTCATTAAGTCAAGTTTAACCTAACACTCCCCCCTTTAAACTTGACTAGGGAAATCTATATGCTCTCCCCCTATCAACTATGTCTACTTGAAGAATTTATCGACAGGGGTACACATGCCTAGCCAAGTCTTATAGTCGTATGCCCATATACATATAATTTACAAATTTCATCTCTAAAGTTTTTTTCTTGTTATTGCTATCCAGCACTTATGTTTCCATTCTCTCGTGTTTACTTGCCTACTCATGTTAGGTGCTCTCCTCACTAGATCTCGCTTTTGGGGTTGCATCTCACCCTACTATACCTCTAATTCCTAGCATGTAAATAAATTGTGTTACAATACCATGGGTTATGAATATCATGTACCCAAACAACCATAACTCATTTAACTCATTCCATAACCTTCCAAAAGTTACATGAAGAAGTCAAAAAATTATATGCATTTTGTTTTAATTTGATTTGTTTTCACATCAAGCAATCTCCCACTTGAGACCAAATAGAAGCGTGAGCAAATATTTTTGTTATTACTTCTGTCTCCTTGCCAATAGTGCTTTGATAAGATTCCTTTCATCATGTTTGCATCACCCCACCCAAGGTTTTGAAAACCTTCTGCTTATCCCTTGAAAAAAAAAAATTTAACATATCAATTGGATTATCTTCAGTGTGTATTTTCTCCAACTATAGTAGTCTGTCATTTAACACTTGACAAATCCAATGATATCTCACATCAATGTGATTTGTCTTAGAATGATATGATGGTTTTTTCATTAAATGAATGGCACTTTAATTAATGCAACACATATTTGTCTTTTTTATTCCCATCTTTCCTAAGAATTGTTACATCCACAACATCTATTTGTGTGCTTCCATGGCAGCTATGTATTCTACCTCTATTATGGAGAGGGATACTACATTATGTAGTCCACACACCCAAGACATTGTTGCACCTACAAAAGTATATAAATAACCAGTAGTGGACTTTTTGGTGTCCACGTCTCCAACCATATTTGCATCTATATAACCTTCAAGCATAACATTATTATTATTACCAAAACATAAACAATAATGATTAGTACCCTTGAGATATCTTAAAATCCACTTTACCACTTCTCAATGTTGTCTATATGGATTTGCAAGGAATTTGCTTACTACTCTTGCTACATGTACAATATCTTGTCGGAGACATACCATGGCATACATCAAGTTGTCAACTGTTGAAGCATATGGGATTTTACTCATTTCCTCTTTCTTCTTGTCATCACAAGGGCACAAATCAACATTGAGCTTGAAATAGGATGCTAACAGTGTACCAAGTACTTTGGCATCCTTCATGTTGAACCTATTTAACACCTTCTCAATATATTTTTCTTGTGACGACCACAATCATTTGTTATTTTTGTCAAGCATGATCCTCATGTCTAATATTTGTTGTGTTGGACCCAAATCCTTCATTGCAAATTGACTAGCTAGATACTTCTTCAACCTATTGATCATGCTCTTATCATGTCCAACAATTAGCATGCCATGCACATATAATAATAGTGTGATGTACTTTTCTTGGTCATACCTCTTGAAGTAGACACAATGATCAACCTCTACCCTTGTAAAACCATTCTTCAACATAAATTAATCAATTTCTTGTATCATTGGTGATCCGTAAACTGTCGTGGATATTCCACTGGACAGTTCGTCACAACAAATCTGATAAAATTATATTAAAAATCTGAGATTCTACACTATTACAATTTTATCAAATTTCTAGATCTATAAAATTCATTGTAATTAGTGCATGCATGTAAAAGTAAATCAAGTAGAAAATTATAGAATGACAAAATAAGTTCACATACACCTAATACACAAGATATGCTCTCTGGGAAACCCTTTCGGGAGAAAACCCAGCTGGAAGGTGAGGTCACTTCGCTCTCTTTCTCTGTCTGGAAATATGGCTGTAGATACAAAGAAGTAATTTTTGTGGCCCGTGGGCTGCTACAGTGCACAAATCCTCTCTCTGTGATCTACCTCCTATCTCTCCTAGTTATCTTTGCTCAACTATGGAACAAAATGCTCTCAAAAGAATGGAATGCCTCTTTCTCCTAGTGGCCCGGTTATAACACAACCTGATAGCCTACTAGTGGTTAAGTTTGACTACATCAACTCTTAACTATAGTTACAAAATAGACTCTTCTAGAGCCTTTTACATCACAAACACGTGGCTAGCCCCTTTCCCATGAATAATGGGGGCTAGCGCGGCATCCTCTTGAACTATAGGTGTGAAAACATGAAGGTTAACTTCTGAGTGGCATAAATTTTGCATACGGACTCTGATTGACACGATTCTTGTGCCGTTGGAAAGCTCTCTGTGTGTATAATAGCATAAAAAAGTGCTACAGTACAGTAGCAAATTTTATCCCCAAAAAATGTCATTTGATGCCTCAAAACGCTCCTGGAAGGTTTCGAACCTCATTTTTCCAAACTGGGTCCCGCTAGTAAAAATGGTCCCATGAGCTGATTCCTTCCGCTCCAAATGCATCGAGATGGATGGAAAACAATATAATGATCCAATTCGGATCACACCTCCCCATTTTGGGAGGCTTTTGGTCCCCAAAAGCTTTTACTAAATGAGGTGAGGAAATTTTTCCTCCACCTTCTCTCTAGTGTACCATTTAGCTTTGCCTGGAAGTTGTCCCTTCAACCCAATCTGCCAAAGGTTTTGTTGCCCTTGTCTTGTAGTTCTGGACCTCTTCTGCAAAACTGTATCTTCTGTTAACTCTGCCTGAGCGTTTAGTGCCAAATCCTCCATAGAAGGTAGGACATGTTCCTCTTCCTGATCTAGCATGGAAGGCTCATAGAGTTTCAAATTCTCTACATTTACAACTAAGTAAATGCACATATATGGTGGTAAAATGAGTCGATAGGAATTATCACCCACCTTTTCCAGTATCTCAAAGGGACCATACCTTAGAGCCTTAATTTTATTAACAGGACCATGCAGTCTCTCCTTATTCAACTGTAGCCATACTCTATCTCCCACCTTGAATGATTTCTCTATTCTATGCTGATCATGTTTGGCCTTATACTTCACCTCGACTTCTGCAGTGTTTCATGTACCTGTAGATGAATCTTCCTTATCTTCTCTATAAATTTTTCAGCCCTCAAAGTATCTCTTGTAATGTCTTCCTTCACTCCTCCTTGCTGCCCATATGCAACATCCAAAGCAAGTTTCAAATGGGTACTTTCCTGTAGAAGTGTGGACCACTCTGTTATAAGAAAGTTTTATATTTACCTTATTTTCATCCCAGGTCTTTGGATGCTTCTGGTTGTAACCCCTCAGAAGCTGCACCAAAGACCAGTTGACTACTTTTGTCTTCCCATATGTCTATGGATGGAATGTTGTAGATATCTTCAACTTTGTGTCCATCTTCTCCCACAATGTAGTCCAGAGTGCACTGATAAATCTTGTATCCATGTCTGAAATGATGCTCCTTGGTATCCCAAAGTGTACCCCGACCTGTCCAAAGAACAAGTTTGTTGCTTCTTGTCCACTGATGGTCTTTTTGCATGGCATCAGAACACACATCTTATTGAACTTGTCAACTACCATGAATAGGTAGTCATGTCCCTTCCTGGTTGTTGGTAAACCTCCCACAAAGTCCATGGAAATTCTTTCCCAAGGACAAGTAGGTACAAGTAAGGGATGATATAGACCTTGTTTCCTATTATTAGGCTTGTTGGTACAACAAAGCATGCATCCTCTTATGAACTTAGCTACCTTTTCTTGCATCTTGGGCTAATAAACATACATCTGCAAGTTAGCCACGGTCTTCCCTACACTAAAGTGCCATGTAACCTTGGAGGTGTGAGCCTCTCTAATCAGCTTCAAATGCTCACCTTTAAGAACACATAACTTATCCAACCTATAGAGTAACCCATCCTGGAGATGGTAGTCAATGGTGTTGTCGACATCATGCACATGAATCTGACTTTGCAACTGCTGATACACCTCCTTGAAGTCCTCATCTTTTGAATATGCCTCTTTGTATGCATCATGGGTGAATGGCTCTATGTGCATAAGAGTCTCCAAAGTTGTAATCTTTGATGTAGGTGGCCTTGAAAGCATATCGACCAACTTGTTTGTGTTGCCCTTCTTATACTTGATCACCAAATGAAACTGTTGTAAAACCCCATCCACTTGTAGTGCTTGGTTTGTTGTAGCTTATTTGGGGACTGCAGGTACTGTAATGGTTGGTGACATGTGTGGATTATTGTCTCCTTTCCCATCAGATAGTGCTTCCACTTCTTCACAACCTACACCATGGCATAGAGCTTCTTGTCGTAGGTAGGCTAGTTAATAATTGCCCCATGAAATACTTCAAAATGGTAGCAAACGGGCCTTCCTCCTTGCATCAAGATAGCTCCCATAACATACCCACTCGCATATTTCTCCACTTCTCCCATAGCCTACCCACTCGCATCTTTCTCCACTTCAAAGGGTCGTTGTAAGTTTGGTAATTCCAGAACTAGTGCTTCACTAATATTCTTCTTTAACTCATCAAAAGCCTTATGTTTCCATTTTCCCCACTGGAAACTCTTGCCACTTGTTGTTATGGTGTGGAGCGGTGCTGCTACCACTGAAAACAAGGCTATGAATTTCCTCAAGTACTGCGTTTCTCCAGTGAAACTCCTAACCTCAATAACATTAGTAGGCACTAACCATTTCATGATGGCCTCCATATTGGAAGGATCGATAATTCTCCTCCACCAATCACATATCCCAAATACACCAAGGATTGTTGTGCAAACTCGCACTTCTTGAGATTTTCTAGCAGTTGGTGCTTCTCCAATGTTTCTAGAACCTACGTCAAATGTGAAATATGTTCCTCCCTGGTAGCAATATATACCATTATATCATCCAAATAGACAATAACAAATGAATCTATAAAATGGCATAGTACATCATTCAATAATCTCATAAATGTAGTTGGTGCATTACATAGGCCAAATGGCATAACTAACCACTCATACAAACCTTGCTTGGTTTTGAAAGCGGTCTTCCATGTATCTTCTTCTTTGACTTGAACCTGGTGATATCTAGACTTCATGTCCAGTTTGGTGAAATACTTTGCTTGATGCAACTGATCTAGCATATTGTCTATCCTAGGTAAGGGGTATCTGTTCTTGAGCGTGATTATTCAACACCCTGTAACCTATACACATCCACCAAGTCCCATCCTTCTTTGACACAATGATGATGGATGACCCACATGGTGATGTACTCGATCGAATGACATCCTGTTCCAGCAGCTGCTGCAACTATTTCTTCACCTCATTTTCTTCTATAACAGGCTACCTGTACAACCCAATATTTGGCAATGGGGAGTCTGGCAATAGCTCGATCTCGTGCTCCACTTCTCTCTTAGGGGATAGCCCTTTAGGCTTTCGGAACACATCCTTGTATGCGTGTAACAACTCCTACAATTGTTGTTTTTGTTTCTTAGTACACCTCTCTAGGATGCCTTGCCTCATATTTACTCCTCTACAGACTAACTTTCTCTTAAAAGCAATAAAACATAATTCTTGTTGTAACTGATCAATTTCTTGGCTTGGTTTGCACTTAACAATGAAATTTTCGACTTGCCTTTGTGCGCATTGACGATGAACAATTTTCCATCCTTGATGATTCGGTACTAGTTATCTCTCCTCATGAATATTGCATCACGCATGTACATGTATGGACTCACAAACACGACTCCATGTACATTAAGGGGAACCACATCCAGATCTACTTCATCAATAAAATCAATCTTCGTCAAACAAAGCATCAATCTTCGTCAAACAAAGCATCAATATTCATCTTCTTGACCTGTATCTTTACATGGAAGAGTTTGGTCATTTCTTTCTCTTCATGTTGCTAAAGGCTACTTAGATTCACCTCCTTTTGCTCTAATGTACAGACGGTCTTCTCATCCACGTCCCAACTACTTTCAACTTGGTTGCTCGAATTAGTGGCCATGAGATTCTTCTTCTTATTATCTCTCTTCTTGTTCTTCGAGTTTAGCTCTAGATGCAACTTCCAGTACTTCTCCTCTGTATGGACATCAATGTTGCAATGGTTGTAGCAGTTGCTAGGATCTTTGCACAGGTGTGTTGTGGCTGTCATCTTTTTATCTTCCCCCCTTTTTTCTTCTTTTGCCCCTCCTTAGAAGCGTCTTGTTGCTCCTTTTTCTTTGATCCACTTGATTGCGCTCTTTTCAGGCCTATGTTCTTTAGGTACTTTGCCTATACACAATCCTCGTCCACCGTTTTGGACTTGAACAACATCACCTTCTCACGCAGATGACGGTGCAGACCCCCCAAATACTTGAGGAGTACATCTGGGTTCCTTGGAGAGATACCCAACATTATAGCCATCTTTATGAATTCTTTGGTGTACTCCTACACGCTTTGGCCTAACTTTTGCCTGAAGTAATGCCACCGGATCTATTGTTTTTTCACGTACCCAATGGGATAAAGTTGTGACTTAATGAGGGTTTTGAAATCCTCTCACTTAGTCACTAGAGTTTCTCCCTCCAACCTCAGGGTTTCTGTGTGCCTCTCCCACTAAGTCAGTGCATGTCCCTCCAATTTTAGACGCGCGGATGAGATCTTTTGCCCTTCCTAATCTGATGGACATTGAAATAAACTTCCAGTTGTTGCAACTAGTGGTTCAGCTTCAGAGCGTCGATCTCACCATTGTATGGCTTGATATCAACTTTTGCTTCCACTTTAAATAGGGATTGGTTCACGACACTTGAACTAGGTTGATCTTTTCTAGGTTCTTTCTTTGGTTGGTTATCTGTGCCTTCACGATCTCCCAATCCCCCTTCTGATTTGTCCTCTGCATTCAAACCCCCTTATTCTCCAAATATCTCTAGCTTATTGCTTAGGGCCTCCAAGAGGAGGTTTACATTGCAGTTTATATCTGCGACTTGTTCTTTGAGCCACGGAAACCTCACCTCTGCAAGATCACGAGGTTTATTTACAGTTTCGTCGCCCATGATTAGGGTTTTACAATTTTCGGCCTCGTTGATCTAGATCTCTGTAATCCCCAAAAAATTCCCAAAGAAACCCGCTCTGATACCAAATTATTCATAAACTGTCGTGGATATTCCACTAAACAGTTCGTCACAACAAATCTGATAATATTATATTTAAAATATGAGATTCTACACTATTACAATTTTATTTAATTTCTAGATCTATAAAATTAACTGTAATTAGTGCATGCATGTAAAAGTAAATCAAGCAGAAAAGTAGAGAATGAAAAAATATGATCATACACACGTAATATACAAGATATTCTCTTTGGGAAACCCTTTCGGGAGAAAACCCAAATGGAAGGTGAGGTCGCTTCACTCTCTTTCTTTGTCTAGAAATACGGCTGCAGATACAAATAAGTAATGTCTATGGCGAGTGGGCTGCTACACTACACAAATATTATCTATGTACTCTACCTCCTATCACTCCTATATATCTTTGCTCAACTATGGAACAAAATTCTCTCAAAAGAATGGAATTCCTCTTCCTCCCATTAGCTCGGTTATAACATAGCCCGATAGCCTACTAGTGGTTAAGTTTGACTACATCAACTCTTAACTACAGTTACAAAATATACTCTTCTAGAGTCTTTTACATCACAAACACATGGCTAGCCCCTTTTCCATGAATAATGGGGGCTGGTGTGACATCCTCCCAAACTATAGGTGTGAAAACAGGAAGGTCAACCTCTGAGTGGCATAGCATTTACATACAGACTATGATTGACATGATTCTTGCACTGTTGGAAAGCTCTTTGTGTGTATAATAACATGAAAAGGTGTTATGATAAAGTGATAAAGTTTTACCTCCAAAAACATCATTTTATGCCTCAAAACGCTCCTAGAAGGTTTCATACCCCGTTTTGCCAAACTGGGTCCCGCTAGTAAAAATGGTCCTGTAAGCTGATTCCTCCAATTTTTCCACTCCAAATGTATCGAGATGGATGAAAAACAATATAATGATCCAATTCAGATCAATTGGTGGGGTTCTTGTTTAAACCTATAGTGGCTCTTCTTCAACTTACAAACTAGGTTCTCTTTATCTTTTACTTTGGATCTTTTTGGTTGCTCCATATAAATCCCTTTCAATTCTCCATGAAGGAAGGTTGTCTTATGTCTAACTATTTACATTCCAAATAAAAAGAAACAACAAGACCAAGAATAACTCTTATGGCTGACATCTTAACAATAGGTGAAAAAAATGTAGAAAAGTCTATACCTTCTTTTTTAGGAAAATCCCTTCACGACCAACCTTGCTTTGTATCTTTTCTTCTTTCCTTCACCCTCATGTTAATCATGTATACCCATTTGTTTTGTACGACATTTTTTCCTTTAGAGGCTTTACTAACTCCCAAGTTTTGTTTTTAAACACGGAGTCCATTTGTTCCTCCATTATTTTCTTTCACTCTTTATTATTCTCCACATTACAAGTCTTATGAAAACAATGAGGTTCACCTTCATCAGTTAAGAAAATATAGTTTGAAGGTGGATAACTTTGTGAGAGATTATGAGGCCTAGTAGACCTATGAACCAACTTTGGTGGTGTGTTTTCTAGTTAGATCCCTTGTAATGGCTACTGCAAGGTTTATTCATCCTATTGTCTATCATTTTCCACTTGTTTTCCACCAGGACCTTGAATTCCTTTCCCAATTTCTTGCAAAGGTTAGATATTTTCTTGTTCTTTTGCAAACATGTTAGCAATTTTCTTGACCTCCTTATCACCTATAAACGTTTTATACATCTATGAATCATTAAACATGACATCTTGCTTCTAACAACTTTGTGTTTAACTGGATCCCATAGATGTTAACCAAACTCATGATCCTCAAATCCCAAAAAAGTACATTTTATTGATTTATCATCAACTTAGTTCTATGTTCTTTGAGAATATGCGTAAATGCTTCACATCCAAAAATTTGCAAGTGAGAATAGATTAACTACTTACTAGTCTAGAATTTTTCATGAATGCCACCATTTAGGGATGTAGTAGGTGATTGATTGATGAGGTAACAATTTTTCCTTACTACTTCTACCTAGAAGGTTTTTTCCAATCCAGAGTTTGACAACATACTCACCTTCTCCAAGATAATGCAATTCATCCTTTTTGCAACACAATTATTTTGAGGAGTACTAGGAACAATCTTCTCATGTTTTATGTTGAACCTATTACAATAAGCCTTGAATGTATTAGAGTAATACTCTTCACCATTATATGTCCTCAAACACTTGAATAGTTTACTAGTCACTATTTCAAAAACAACATGAAAATTTTGAAATATTTCAAACACATTCCATTTTGTTTGCATGGGGTAGGCCCAAACCTTCCTGGATGCATCATCTATGAATGTGACAAAATATGAGGCTCCTCCTAAAGACTTAACATTTATTGTTCCAAACACATTGGAGTGTGTCAATTCTAGTAGATGTGTTTTCCTTTCATGGCCACTTCTCATAAATGAAATTCTTTGTTACTTGCCATATACACAATGCTCACAAAGTTTAAGTTCATAGGATTTCAAACCTAGAAGTAGATTTTTCCAACAAGGATTTTTAGGCCCTTTTTCCTCATGTGACCCAAGCGCTTATGCCATAAATATGTTGAGATTCCTTCTTTTGCAGCAACAACCAAATCTAATATTTTTGTCATTTTGCTATGTATACAAGGTTCCTACCTTCAATCCTCTATCCATATCCAATGACTCTGTACTAATTTTCTAGCCACATTTACTAAAGCTTTTAGAGAAACCTTCATCATGTAATTGTCCCACAAAGATCAAGCTCATATACATCTAAAAAATATTCCTAACGTGTTTCATCTATGAAATTTCTGCTATCCAAAAGGTGTTATTAACCTAGTTTATTAACCTAGTTTATTATTCTTATTACTTATACATGACACATTTAAATATTCATCTAAAAGTAATGAATAAAAACATAAATAATACCATTCACCAAACAAAATTGCAACAAAATAAACAAGAAATCAATCACAAAATTGACACGGATATTTTTGGACAAATGTCCCTGGAAAAACCCCAATGTCAAGAAAACCAATCTTCATTGTGAGCATTTTATTATTATCTTCAACAAAATTTCTAATTGGAAATTACATAAATTGCCTATTTGGTTTTGGCAAAGCTTTGACAAAAATGCATCTTCACTTATGCAAGCAACTTGGCCCTCCTATACGACACTCTTTACCAATAAATTCGGGCTTGAGGAATTCAACCTCCATTAGCAACTCACATTACTGCAGAGAAATATCGATCTCCACTAGCAAATTGGCCTCCTCTAAAAATTTTGCCTTTTCTCCTGCAAATTGACCTCTCTAGAAAATTGACCTCCTCTAAAAATCGAACCTTTTCTCTTTTAAATTGACCTCTCTCTAGAAAATTGGCCTCCTCCTAAAGCTCATGATCTTCTCTAGAAAACTTTGCCTCCTACAAGATAATCCAACCCTTACATAACCTACCTCTAAAACTTAGAAGTTGGAAGAATAGACTCCATAAAATTCCTTCCCAATCACTACTACTTTGGTATCTCAATGAAAACTCACCCAACTCAAATGATCTCTAATGCTACCCATCGATTCCCTTTATAATCTCTCATTCACAAATGAATGGCCATGATTAGAAGTTATCTTGATCCAATCGATGGCCAAGATCAACTTAGAAAATTTCTTGAAGCTTCTAGAGGTAAATCGATCTTATCTCCACTAATTTCAATTAATTAACCACTTTTCCTGGGTTTTTAACTTAGGAAATATTTAAAAAATCACTAATTGAGTTAATTAAGATATTTTTATTAGATTAAACTTAGGAAAAATTACATGGTCTTGGAGATAATTAATTCCTTTGTGTTCTTATCCTCCATGGCACCTCTCAAGGTTAGAACACATATCCAAGCTATAATATTTAACACTCCCTCTTAGCAAGGAAGGTGTTTGCCATAACACCCAACTTGTCCCTAAAGAAAACAAACTTTCATTTATTCAAGGCCTTCGCTAGAATGTCTGCCACCTTATGATTTGTAGGCACATACTATAGTTGAACTAATCCACTATACACAATCCCTCATGAAATGGTACTGCATGTCAATATGTTTTGACTGATCATGAAATATTGGATCCTCATATAGCTTGATGCAAGTATTATTATCACAGAGAATGGTGGTCAAATCTATCCTCTGACCAAACAGTACCACTAGCAACTTCTGAAACCATATGGACTTGCATGTTACCATGTTCACTATCATGTGATCTGTTTATTTAGAGCTTAATGCAACATATTTCTACTTCTGGTTGTAGTAAGAGATAACCTGTGATCCCATGTTGAAGCAACACCCTAAAGTTGTTTTCTGGTCCAATGCATTACCTGTCCAGTCTGCATCATTGTAGGAAATCAAACTGACTCAATCACCTTGAGTATATTTCAACCCATACTCAATTGTATCTCATAGATATTTCAACACATAATTAATTGTTTTCCAATGAACTCTCTTTAGTTCCACCACGAACTGACTAAGAGTATTGACTGCAAATCAAATGTTCAACCTTGTGTTGACGAGATACATGAGAGAGCCAATAAGTTGTCTATACAAGGTGGGGTCCACTGCCTCCCACTTTGATACATCAACCTTCCTCCAATTGGTTATCACAGGAGTAGACATGGTTCTATAGTCCAGCATCCTTAATTTCTTCATGATATCCAAAATATATCTCCCTCGACCAAGGAAAATTTCCCCATTTATCTACCACACCTCGAGTCCTAGAAAATAGTGCATCAATCCCATGTCCTTCATCTCGAACTCTACTGCTAAGACCTTCTTGCAATCTTCTATGAGCCCTACTGACCCAATCAAAAATAGATTATCCACATACAAAATGAGAATGAGTGGTTCACCTCCAACCATAGGATAGTATAGGTTTGAATCCACCTCACTCTTCATGAAGCCCATTTCCTACAAGTAGTTGTCAATATGACCATACCATGCTCTGAGAGATTGCTTATCTTCAACCTGCATACATGGGTTTCCCTCCCATGTGTCCCAAAACCCTTTGGCTATTCGATGTACACATCCTCTTGTATGACACCCAAACATGACTCCACATACATCAAGGGGAACCACATCTTGTTCTACTTCATCAATAAAATCAGCAAGTCTAATGGAACATATAATTTTGCACTATTTTGTTACATTTAGCTTTGCATCTTTATTTACCCATCCCAGTGGATATCGGTTTGGATGATCACAAACTTCCCATCCCAATTTCTTGACTAGCTCTGTTGCAATAGATTCGCCTGTGATCCTAAGTCAAACAAAGCATCAATCTTGGTCTTCTTTTCATGTATCTTTATATGGAAGAGTTTAGTCATGTCTTTCTCTTCCTATTGTTGAAGGCTGCTTAGATTCATCTCCTTCTACACTAATGTATAGACTATATTCTCATCCATGTCTGAGTTGCTTTCAACTTGGTTTCTAAAATCAGTGGCCATGGGATTCTTCTTCTTATTGTATTTCTTTTATTCTTTGGGTTAAGCTCTGGATTCAACTTCCAACACTTCTCCTTTGTATGGTCATCAATGTTGCACTGGTTGTAATGGTTTCTTGTATTTTTTCATTGGTGTGTTGTGGCTTTCATCTTTTTATCTTTCCCCCCTTTTTCCTTCTTCTTCCCCTCCTCAAAAGCGTCTTATTGCTCCTTTTTCTTCAATCCACTTGATTGTGCTTTCTTCACACGTATGTTCTCCAGGTACTATTCTTGTACACAAACCTCATGATCCACTGCATTGGGATTGAACAACATTACTTGCTCATACAGATGGTGGTGTAGACCCCCTAAATACTTGAGGAGTACACTTGGGTTCTTTGGGGAGATACTAATCATTATGGCCATATTTCTGAACTCTGTGGTGTACTCCCACAAGCTTTGCCCTGGATTTTTCTTGAAGTATTGCCGTCGGATCCACTATTCCTCTACTTACCCAATAGGGTAAAACTATGACTTAATGAGGGTTTTAAAATCCTCCCACTTTGTCATTGGAGGATCTCCCTCCAACCTCAGGGTCTCTGTGTGGCTTTCCCACAAAGTTAGGGCATCACCCTCTAATTTCAGCCACACAAATGAACTATTTTGTTCTTCCTAAGTTTGATAGACACTTAAATACACTTCAAGTTGTTTTAACCAATGATTTAGCTTCAGATCATTTATCTCATTGTGGTATGGCCTAATATCGACCTTCACTTCCATTTTGAACAAGGGTTGTGATTGATTCACGACACTCTAACTGGGTTGATCTTTTCCGGGTTCTTTCTTCAGATGGTTCTTTGTTTCTTCTCGATCTCTTGATCCTCCTTCTAATTTTTCCTCTACATTAGAACCCTCATCTTCTCTTAATATCCCAAGCTTATTTTCCAAGGCTACAATGAGGAGATTTACATTACGATTTATATATGTGACTTGTTGTTCCAGTCGTGAAAGCCTCTCCTTTGCAGGATCACGAGAGTTATTGATAGACGACCGTGATTAAGGTTTTATGCTTTTTGGCCCCGTTGATCTACATCCCCTATAAATATCCACAATATACCCAAAGAAACTTGTTGTGATACCAATCTGATCTGTAAATTGTCGTGGGTATTCCATTGGAAATTTCGTCACAATAGATTTCATAAAATTATATTTAGAATATGAAGTTCTACATTATTATAGTTTTATTAGATTTATGGATCTATTAGTTTACTATTAAAAATGCATGCATGAAAATTTAAAATTATGCAGAAAATAGAGAACACTGAAATAAAATGTCACACATGCATTTGACACAAGATATGACCTGGGAAACCCTATCGGGAGAAAAACCCAACTAGAAGGTGAGGTCGCTCTACTCCCTTTCTCTGAATAGAAAATGTTTGAGTAAAAATAAGTATTTCATGTGGCATGTGGGCTACTACAGTGCACAAATCCTCTCTATTTTCTCTACCTCCTATCCATATCGACTATTTTTTCTCATCTATGGAACAAATGCACTCAAAAGAATGGAACCCCTTTCCTCCTAGTGGTCTGGTTATAACACAACCTGAAAGCCAACTAGTGGTTAGGTTTGACTACCTCAACTCTTAACCATAGTTACAATATATAATCTTCTAGAGTCTTATACATCATAATCACGTGGCTAGCCCCTTTTTCATGAATAATGGGGGCTAATGTGGCATCCTCTCGAATTATGGTGGTGAAAACAAGAAGGTCAACTTTTGAGTGGCATAACTTTCGCATACACACTCTGACTAAAACGATTCTTGCATCGTTGGAAATGTCTCTTTGTATAGAATAGGAAAAACGGTGCTACAATGAAGCAACAAAGTTTTAACCCCAAAAAACATCATTTGATTCCTCAACATGCTCCTAGAAGGTTTCAAACCCCAATTTTCCAAACCGGGTCCTATTGATAAAAATGGTCCTGAGAGCTGATTCCTCCACTTTTTCCACTCTAAAAGCATTGAGATTGACGACAAACAATATAATGATCCAATCCAAATCAAAAAGTAAATATGAACACCTTACATAATATAACTCATTGATTAAAAGCATTAAAAATATCAATGACTAGATACATTTGGTGCATGTTATTGTTAGGATCACTCTTGCGATTCAATTATTATTAATTTTATATAAATAACACTTAAAATTATTTTTCAATACCTAATGGGATGTCTTAGATATCATCTCATGCATTGACTTTAACTTTGTTAATCTTCCTGTAAGAAAAAATAATAATGATAATTGATTAATATTTTTATTAGGTAAATATAGATAGGATATTAATTTAGTTAGACTAGTATATACATATAACATATAAACATGTTTAGAAACCCTATTCTTGTGTTATTGTAAATTCCTTCTATTACAAGTTTCATAGGTCATTTCCCTTATTCTATAAAATGGTTGTTATATTTTAAATATAACTAGATTGTTGGATTCATTGGAGTCTATAGATTCTTTCCATTATACCCTTCATAGTATTATACAAAAATCTCCCCTTGTCATTAACTATATTCTAATGCCACTCCTAATGAATTATGGACCAATTGATCATCATTTATATCATTCATAACTTTTTTCTCCTTAGAATTTCCTTCTATTACCTCATTTGTGCTCTCTGAACAATATTTTACATATGAACATGCAAATGTTTCAAAATCCTTAGCTATTATTTGTTCGCATTGGATCATCATATTATTTTTCATACATCTAAATGATTTCATGTGGAAAATTTGGTGGAATCAACTCATAGGGCCATTTTTACCAATAGGTCCCACTTTGGAGAATTAAGTTTAAAAACATTCCAGAGATATTGAGACATCAAATAAAGTTTTTTGGGGTGAAAAATCTTTCACTTACACCAAACCCCCTGACATTGTTATACACTTTGAGATGTTTCAAACGGTGTAAGAAAAACATTAATCAGACTCCATATGAAAAATTTATGCCACTTGAAAGTTAAACATCCCATTTTTCCACCATGGTTCTAGAGGATGCTACATCAACCCCCATTACTCATGCAAAAGGGGATATCCAAATGGGCACCATGAGGAAGACTCTAGAAGGGTCAAAGTTGTAACACTTATTAAGAGTTGGACTCACAATTGACTCCTAGTTGGCTATCATACTATGGTATAACCAAGCCACTCAGAAGGAAAAGTGGTTCCATTTAGTTTCGATTATATATTGCTTCATAGTAGAGTAGAGCAATAGAGAGTGGCAGTGAGAGTGCATAATGTAAGGGGTTTAGTGTATGTAGTATCTTATCAGGCCATAGATCCCAGATAACTCAATTAAGAGTGCCTTCTCCTTTGTAGTTTCATGATTTCCGTTCTAGACAAAAGAGAGCATAACACCACAAGGGTTTCTTAGAGCATATAATGTGTTCATTGTGGTTGTATTTTATTGTTCTCTATTCTCCACATTTTATTTATTACATGAATAAGCACAACAAAATAATTAATAAATTTGGAATCTACCGAAATTAACCCTCATAGTACAGATTTCAATCTATTTTTATCAGATTTGTTTTAATGAATTGTCCCATGGAATATCCATGGTAGTTTATGGATCAATTATTATGAAGAATTACATTGTAAATAAAAAGCAAAGACAATTTTCATTTTGATCACCTTTTGTTTTACCTTCCCATATTTGCAATATTTTCATAAAACTTTTGTATTAATTTTCACTCAAAGTATGTATAATCTTCAGAATTTTAATAAATTTTTCAACTTGCATGATACGTTTTAATCAATACACATTATTTAAACTCAAAAAAATAAAAATATTACCGGTATACTAAAAACTTAAGCATATTGCCTTTTATTTTCTTGGGATGTGGTTCCATCATGCTTATCACAATAATTTTTTTCCCCTAATCTTTTATCAGTCATGATCTATCCATAGAATACTTGCATAATGTAATATGAGAGTTATGAAATATGTTTTTTATTTTATTTTATTTTATTTTTAAAAGTTAAATAATTTTATCCTAAAACTATAATGATATATGTCCTTAAGGGTTCCCATGTTATTCCCTTCAGTGGGCCCTACTCAAGGAACTTATTGAACCCTGAAGGAATTCAAGGTTTCAAAACTTCAATAACCCTGCCTTATTCTATTTAGAAAATGTCATGGAATGGGAGGACAAAATTTTGCATCTTTAATACAATTTGAGTATCTTCAATAGTAACAAGGAATGAAATGATAATATCGACTATCGTCTTCTATCAACTAGGCTTCTATTTATGCTAGAAAGTCCTAACTAGCTAATGGGCCTATCAAATTTCAATTGATGTATTTGAGGCCAATTTTGGAGATGATGCGACTCTCTTTATATATCAAAATACTTGTTTTCATTATGACTAACACAAATATACTGGGATTTGTGTAGTTGGATATTATGAGATAATGAGATGATTGATTTATGAGGTGTGTCTTAGTCTGGTCATGGTTTTAATAAGTTCATGCATTTATAAAGGTGTATTAGCCCACTAATCATGTAGGTCAAATTTCAAGAGAAGTATTCAACAACATATACCCAAGATAAAAGGGCCATTGTGTACCCTCTTCAATCTCCAAGGCATGCCAAGCCTTCAAGGACTCAAGACACCAAATCAAGATCATCTTAGTTTGAATATTCGATTGAGGAAAACCAAACTAGAAGAGGATTTAACCCTAAAGACATGGGTCCCCAATTATAGGGATCCTAAATACATGAGCCCTTCAATCAAGGACTAATTGAAGGGTTTATTGATGAGTATTTTACATAAATAGGATCTAGGTGTTAGCCTTAGCTTAATCTTTCTATTTTGAGAATTGAGAAATCTATTTGGAGTTAGTGAATTCCAAATTTGGTGAGGGTAAATTTTTGTTATGGATTAATTTCTTAATGCATGAATGGTGTTTATACTCTTTCTCTAGGTAGTTTCATTAGGTTCATATAGAAGCCTTGAGTAGGCCCACTCAAGGCCGAACAAGGGACCTTTACATTATGCTATATTTTTCTTTTTCTAGTTGTCTTAAGTTAATCTTATCACTATTTTTTTGTTGTGCATTATTTCCTACAAGTATTCCTCATTTCCTATAGTAGTTTCCAACAAATGATTTAAAGTAGATTTAGTTATTTTATGACATTGACGAGGAGATTTTGTTAACTCTATTTTACAATGGTTTTCTCAACTTTACAACCAACATATTTGCATAGAGATAACTCTATTTTGCAATAGTTTTATCTTAGATTTATAGTTGGTCACTTTGAGAAGAGTTACAATGTTTTATAATAATTTCATTTCCATCTTTACAACATGTTCATTTGAGTAGAGTTAGTCAATTCATGTTGCATCATATGTAGGTGCTTTTAACTTTATTTTGCAGCCCCTTTCAATTTTTATTTTTCCAAATACACAATCATTTTGCAACATGTTATTTCCAACTTTCATTTGATCTATGTTCTTTAGAATTCAACCTTGGTTTAAGTAGTTCTTACATTCCTAGAGTTAACATGTCCACTTTCCAAGTGGATAATTTTCCTTATGTAGTTTGCACACATAGTGCATAGTACCTCACCAAAGTAGCACATTCTTGAGTTGATAATTTAAATTTAAGTTGAGGAGTTTAACATTCTTGTTGCAATTCTTTGGCCTATCACTTTTTGTGACCATTGTCGGGAGGTGCTAAAAATTTCATACATTACATCATTTGTCATGTAAGAAAAAAATCATCAAATTACATGCATTGACCTAATGCTTCAGATCGTATCATCATTTATTTTTTCATCTTTCTTGTTACTTTATGGGTGGAAAAATTGGAGGAATTAGTCTATAGGGCCCATTTTAGTGGTAGGTCCCAATTTAGAAAATTGGGGTCTTGAATCATTCAGAGCCATTTTAAGGCATCAAATGGCATTGTTTTAGGTTGAAGGGTTCAAAACAAATTTCCACACCCTCAACATTGATATACACATGGATAACTTTCCAATGGTGTGAGAATCACTTCAATCAGAGCTCATATGTGAAAGTTATGCCTCTTACAAGTTGACCTACCTTGTTGACCACCATTGTACAAGTAGATGCCACATTAGCCCCCCATCACTCACACATGTGGGGTAGCCATGTGTGGAATTTTGAGAAGATTTTAGAAGGTCCAAAATTTTATCACAATTCAGGGTTGAACAAGTCAAAACCATACCTCTATATAGTTGTCAGGCCATGTTAAATATCGAGGCACTAGGAGGAGAGGGGATTTCCATTCTTTAACACTGTATCTAGTTCCATAAGTGAGAAAAAACATCTAAGAGTGGTATTTTTTTAGCATAACAAAAGGAGGAGGATTTTGTAGCAACCCTTCAAGCCACAGTGTCAAAAGGTAACTCCATAGTGCTATGGAGTTCCCATTCCTTTACATGTGCATTTTTATAATTGAAGCAATGAGAGAAGAGGATAGGCCTCACCTTCTAGCCATATTTTCTCTTGTATTTGGTATTTTTTTTGGCGTTCATTTTTGTGGATAGTGTGTTCGTGTGCCTATTCTTGCCATTTCTTGTTTCAATTATTTCATAAAATCAAATAGAGCTAATATTTAATTAATATGGGATCTAAGGAACATTAATTTTCATGGTCTTCAATTTAAAAATATTATAACAATTGTTGTGATGAATTGTTACAATGGAATATCCATGGTAGCTTATGGATCATATAGGTATCAGATTAATTTTCTTTGGAGTATTTGCGGGAAGTTACATGATATAGGGATTGGCTTAAGAGAAAAGTCACAAAACCCGAGCGATAGTGGATGAGTCTGTTTAGAACAACCCTTAATATATTGTAGAAGAGATATTTGTGAGGTTGGAATAATAAATCACTAATATCTCTCGCAATATAGTCCTCCTCGTGGTGGCTCTAACAAGCAAACTTGGACAATATGGGGAGGTTGCATGCTGTAATTTAGACTTCATATCAAATTGGAATTTGAGAGAAAATGAACACCTAGAAAAGCAGTTGAGGAAAGAGCCCAAGAAAGAGTAGTTAAGTTTTAGTTCCATTGTGACAACCCTTCTTGCTTCCCTTCTTATAAGTGTCACTATGCATATTCGTTTAGGTGAAATTATGTGAAAATATAAAATATGGTTGAGTTGGAGGAGTGGAAACGTATTCAGAGACTAAGGAGGAGGAGTTGCTTGTGCTAAGTGTAAACCCAAGCCACTGCATTTATTTTACCACCTATCTCCCTGATGAATGAAATGGTTTGTTGGTGTTAGCATTGAAGTTGGGTACGGGCTTCCTAAGAGAAGGATAAGTCCATTTTGTCCCTGTTCTCATGGGATGTGTTGAGAAATTTAACATGCAAGAGAAGGGATGTGAAGAAAGTGGGGGGGAAGAGTGGTATTAGGGGGCCGATTGTCGGCATAACAAAAAAAAATCACTCCACCCTTAACAATATTAGCAAGGAGTGATTGGGAAGGGAGAGTGCCCATGCTTTTTTTCCCCACGACGTGAGTGAAGGGAAGCTAGGCTGTCTCATGAGAAAGCAGAGTGGTGAAATAAGAGCATATGCGTAGGAGTGAGAGCACTTGGGAACAACAACATTGCAGAATAACTTGGGTGGTGAGATTATGACATCATTCCCTGCATTCTAGAGAGACCCAAATTTGACCGAGAGGGCTTAGGGAAATACTAATTCACTCAGTGTTTGCCTTGGGGTTGAGAAAACACCCTTTAGAGTGAGATGAAGTTCCTTGACTGAGATAACCTTCCCTGAATCTTGGTTGAGTCCCCATGATTTATTTTTGAGAGACAGAGCGAGTCACCATGGTGTTCACTCCTTGGGAAATTAATAAACCACCTGAATAGTGGACTCCTCCTCTTAATTACATTTATAACTAATCATTGGTGTGAATACCCTTAAGCACTAAACTCCTCAGACTCTAAATCTGTCTCATGGGTGGTCAGCTATAAGAAAGACTGTAATACAACTTGCCTATGGTTGGGCAAAAAGTGGTTGACTCTTCTCTAGTTTCAAGCATATTTTTGTGAACGAGATAAGTGTAAATTTACTTTTTGTTAATGAAATGATATTGTTGTGTAGTATTTTATAACTAATTGAAATTCTGTAAATTTGCGGTAAAATTAATTTGGGGCCTTTAGAGCTGTTAAATATATGTTGGTAAATGTTTGAGAATAATCGTGAATACGATCATGGATTGTAACTTATGTTACAACAAGGAAGCTTAATGAGCCTTTGAGTTGTCATGGATCTGAGAATGATCTTTCATATTTAATTTCATGGTATCTAGTGATAATTACTTTCTCATGAGTACAATCATGGAATATGGACCCAATGCCATGGGACAATACATGGGTGCAAAAAAATTGTTTGACTTCTTTTATAATATTCCAGAGGCATGAAGAAATCAAAATATTTTATGTTTTATTTTACTTTGATTTTGTTTCATACCTAACATATTGGGAGAAGTTAAGGCATATTATGAATATGCTAAGAATTAACAAATATCATGGTTATATGATTTCTCTAGTCGTAGAATTCCTCTTTGGGTTACATGGAGATAAATGATGCTACTTCGATGCATGCAAGACAAATATAGTGCCTAAAGTAGTTATTTGTGTTTAACTAGAAGAACAAGTTATTAAGTTAACATAGTCCACGAGGAAGGATTTCCAATGGTGTTTATCAGAAATTTAAGCATAAAGTCAATAATGACACTTTCCTTCATTGGTGGGAATATTTCCTTTCCCCCCTAAATTTTTGTTGGGCTAAAGTTATTCAGTGTGTGAAAGAAGGTAGTATGCCCAAATGTAATTTTTGTGTCTTTACTTGGTAAGAATTGGAGAGGAAATTATAATTATGAGGTAAACTTTTAATTTATGGAAATGTGTTATTACTTACATTAACAAAAATATGTACATGCATATATTAATGTTTATAGGCCTATGTGATAAGTCTCCCAGCTTGAAAAATATTACTAAGTCTAAAACCAATGGAAGCAAGATATGTGTGGAAGCTAAGGAGTGTGCAGAAGCAAGGCATGTGTGGAAGCAAGGCATATGCAAAGCTAAAGTTTATGTGGAAGTAAAGCATATGGAGAGGTAAAAGGGTAAATTCCACTGCTCTCCACAAGGTGGAGTAAAAAATGAAATATTTAATTTATAATTATTTTGGGAAAGCGGTCCAAGTATTTAGACTTGGGCGCAAATGATAAATTATAAAGTGTGTGGTGAATAAATCAAGAAGATGTAATAAATTATTATTTATTTTCATTAGAATTTGACCCAATTATTTTAAGAGGATATGAAGAAATGGAATAATGCAATTATAGCAATAAAGTTAATAATTTCAGGTAAAGTATTTACCTAGTAAATATCATGATAATAAACATAGAGATGAGTTATGTGGAAATTGGGAAATGATTTACCCTATTTCCTTAATTTGGCATTGGGAATTGGGTATGTGATATAGTGATATTAGTGAAAAATGGTAGCACTCCCACAACCCGAGTGACATAAGGGGTTGTGAAGTGTTGCAAAGTGGTATCAGAGCTAGGTTCAATGCTTGGATTGGATGTCCTCAAGATCAGGTGAAATGAAAAGTGAAGGTTCTACACTAGACCTTTGGAGATAAAAATTTGAAGCTTTGTTACATAAGGTGAAATTTGAAGGGAGATTGTGTGTTATGTGCATTTTTTGATATCAGAAGTATGAAATGATAGGAATGGAAAAGTCTAATAAGTTAGTTTGTTTTCTAATTGAATTTTAAACTTGCAGATGTCATGATTGCTACTCTTGGTAAAAATGTTGATTTCAAACCTAATGATGATATGGTTATAAACATGTTGATATGCACCTTTTAATTTTTGTAATATATGGATGACATAGGTTTTAGATACGTGAAACAACAACAAACGACATGTTTTAGGCCAACGTGCATAGTATTGATATGACAAGGTAATAAGTTAATATATTTAATGTGTGATAAAACTAACAACTATGTGTGTGTGACAACACATAATAAGACCCAATTGCAGCAAGAAATAAAAGGATGGACAACATTGATACAACATAGTATGGACCGAGTCCATTAAGAGAAAGAAGGGGAAAGTTCCCATAATGGGACATAAATCTTCAGGAGCTTGAAAGCTGAGTTGAGGAGCTGCAAGGCAAAGAATGAAAGACTCGTTAGAAAGAAAAACGAATTGGAAAGGTTAAACACAATGTTGCTACAACACCTTTCATACATGCAAGGGTCGTTGAAATGTGCATCAAACTCTATGGATATAGAGAAAAGTCATGCTTACAAGGTTGGGAAGGAAAATCATAAGGCTGGAGAGAAAAGAAACCCAATTTCATGTTGGAAATGTGGATAGGAACATCTAAAGAAAGACTTCCCTAACAACCAACAAAAGAAGAAGAAAATTTCATGCAAACTCCAAGCACCTAAACCAACAACTTGTAATACAGAAAGAGATGAGGGAGCATCCCCTCAAGCTCTCTGAAATATTGAGAAAGTCCCCTTCTTGAATTATTTAGAGGGATACTAGAATTTTGAGGTTACTATAAACCTTGGAAACCATTGACTAAAATTTTGTGCATATGTTGGTGATGGACACACTGAACACAAGAACTCAAGGATTGAGTTTATTATGGACTAATGAATGAAGTATAGAGAGATTGTTTTACATGTCTTTGTTGTTATTGTTGGCTACAAATTTTCTTGTTGTTTTGTTCGCCGACTTTGAGCATGGCCATGTTGCTTTATATTTTGTGTCATGTGTTTCTATTGTGGTCTTTCTTTGTTTTTCATTCTTTCTCCCTACCCTTGTGGTTCGTTCTTGGTGGTTTTTGGGTGTGGGAAAGGAAAGAAAATGAGCTCTTGAGAAGAGCTAAATAAAACTCAATCAAAAGTGCAAGACCTTAATTAAACCATTTACATTAGATGAATGGAAATGGAAGGCAAAAGAAGATGAATAAACAATGAGGTTGACTAGGTGGGTCCACGTGAACGAAATGGACAATGACATGAAAACTATGAAAATAGCATAAGAAAGAAGTATCCTTAATCGAAATTGTGCATGGATAATATACGTGTGTGTGTGTGTGTGCATTCTATTGTAAATGAATACGAGGAATATGAGAAATTGAAACAAAGTTATAATGATGCCATTTGGTCTGAAAGGTCATTGGTTGAGAACCACCATAGTAGTAAAGATAAGTGGTTAATATTTAAAAATATGATTATTGTGTGGATGGTATGAAAATATAATTTTTACTTACCATGTTTTGGGTAAGATAGTGAAGTTATTCAATGGTTTCCATGCCGCGTGGATTATCCATTGGGAAAGTGTGCATGAATGACCTACTATTGATAATTATCATTATTAATATGTTATGTGTATTCTCCTGACATTTGTTGTGAGCATGAATGAAAATGACAAAGGCTGGAAATTGACAGCATATGAATGGCATGGATAAAGATATGATTGAAATGGATACCAATGAAAATGTCTTTATGAAGTTTTCATTGAAATTTATAAATAGTTGAATGGATGAATTTATAACTAATGTGTGAGGTTGAGATCATTTCAAAAAATGAAGTACTGCAATAACATGAATGTTATCATCTAGTTGGACCCTTCAAAAGGGTTCAATTGAAAGTGTTGGGAGTGACAACTAAGAAAATAAGGAAACAATAAGCTAAGGTAAAAATAGGTGAAGGAAAGGAATTCGGTAAAAATTCATTTCGTTGAATTTAAATACTATTGTTTCAAATTAATGCACGCATTGCATGGATACCAAGAAGGGGTATAGTGAAGGTGGGGAGCCTTCGATATGAAATATTACAATGAATTTTGTAATGTATGCTAAGTGAAATGGAGAATTAAAATGCTAATGAATTTAGAGATATGCATTTCTCATTTCTAACTTATTGGTTTACTGGAGTAAATGTTTAATTACATTGTGAAATGCTTGGAATAAATGTGATGCACATGTATAGTGTAATAACAATATCATTTCAATTCATTTGAATTTAGTTGAAGTGACATAATTATTACGAGTATAGGCCCCGAGGGTCAATTGGTCGAAGTCCCATTGCTAAAGCACCTTTCCATTGGAAGTTCACAGGTTCAATTATCCTCAATGCCCTTAGGGTTAGGCTCTGATTAATTTGGTTGGTAGGATGTGATCCCTTCAGGTGGATCTGCTCAGATTTTCCTCGAAAAAAAGAATTATTACGAGTATAATAATTTTGAGGTCACTTTAGGTTGTTGTGATTTTTTGCAATAAGGAGATTGAATATATATGTATATGTATATGTATACATATACATATACATATATATACATACATATATATGTGTGTGTGTATGTATATATATATATATATCTATATATATATATATATATATATATATATATATATATGTATACATACATATATATATACATATATATATGTATATATATATACACACACACATATATATAGAGATATATATATGTATATATATATATATATATATATATGTATGTATACATATACATATATATATATATATATATACATATACATATATATATATATATATATATGTATATGTATATATATGTATATATATATATACACACACACACACACACACACACACACACACACACACACACACACACATATATATATATATATATATATATATGCAATCTCCTTATTGCAAAAAATCACAACAACCTAAAGTGACTTCAAAATTATTATATATATATATATATATATATATATATATATATACACGTGCACTGACAAGCGTTGGATGATTGAAAGGTTAGGTTCTAGGAAGAGTGTTGGAATGGGGCGTGAGATCAAAACCACCATGACAGATCAACAACACCTTCAAAAGAGACCAATGACATGAGTAAAAGTCTTATTCCTATGAGATCAAGCTTCTGAGTAAAGCAAAGTTGGGCAATTAAATTTTTTAGTTTGAAATTTTTGAATATATCTCATGAAAATTAAATGTTGTGACAAAGGTGAAATAATGGAGATGAGAGCTCAGGAAGAAGAGTTTCATGATGACATAGAATCATGTGACACTCTTTTATCTCATGGGAGCCAATCATAATTGATACCTTGACTATAAGACTCCATGAGTAGTGCAATGGAGCACGCCATAAGGGTACTTAGCCATAAGACTCCATGCACATGTCATCAAAGCATGCCAGGAGGGTTCTTGGCCATAAGACTCTAATGACTACCCCATGTAACAAAACCTTGGGCTAGGTAGACTACCCAGAATAGGGGTTTCCTGGGCTTGAAGTTGTGATGAAAAGGAGGTGTGATGATATTCCCGTTGAAAGATTCTTACACTGATGGTAGATGATATGCCCATGCTCACTGGGAAGAGCAAGAGGGGAGGGATTGTTTGGAGCTATACAAAAAGCCGGTGTGGAGCATTATATCTACCACTGAGTGCTTCCCTTGCCAGTGAGACTACTCAATGAGCTGGAATTGAGGATGGAGTGATACGAAGAGACTGCATGGAGTAGTGTGACCGTCAATGAGTGCTTACTTCAATTGGTAATCCACTTATTGGGTTGGGTTTAAAGATGAAGCTAAAGAAGACGTGAAACTATGGAGCATATACACCACTCAGTAATTACAAAGCCAAGGAAGCAAAGAGTAACTATAGAGATAAGTATCAATTTGAAGAAATTCTCTACCGAAGTACGATTTAATTTAATTTAAAATTCTTATGATGAATCTCATAATATTCATATGCTTATGATGTAGGATAAATACCAAAATGTCTCGCACAAATACATGAAGTTGATTACAGAGAAAACATTATTAGCTTCAATTAGAGTACACTGCAACAACATATAGAGTTAAAAACTTTAGGAACTATGGTATTGTGATGATAGTGGAACCTTGTCATATGCATTGATCACCATGAGGTATTCCATGACACATGTGATGTGTTATTGAAGCAAGGAAGGGGTGTTCCTTGGTTGAGAAAATTCTTCCTGTGCGAGGAAGCCTTGCTTAGGGAAGGATCTCCTGAGGGACTGAGGAAGCAAAGAAGGGGATGTAGCAACTTGGAAGGTGAGTGACAGGGAAGAGGAATGGATTGCTTGAGGGACTGATGAAGCAAAGAACAAGATATTGGGATTTGGAAAGTGAACTAGATTCAAAGAATCATGTGCATACTCATTGGGATGAGAAATGCATTGGGTGTGTCCCAAAAAACAATGAGCGAAATTCATTCCTTGAAGGAGCCTAGAGTCTTAGTGCATTATGGATTGGAGACAAATTGGACTCCAGAATCAAGCAAGTCAATGTGCAACAGAAGCACGTTGGACTAGATGAAGCCACTTGAGAAATGACTAGTTAGATGAGGGTATCATACCCATTTTTTTTTTGTGTGTAAGTGAATGTAAAAGAGTTGTGTGTATATAAATATCATTGCTGAAATTTTGTGTTCTATGTATAGAACATTAAGGAGAATGTTCCTTTAAAGTGACAGGGTTCGTGACAACCCTTCTTGCTACCCTCTTGTAAATGTCACTATGCATATTTGTTCAGGTGAAATTATGTGAAAATATAAAATATGGTTGAACTATAGGAGTGGACACAGATTCAAAGACTAAGGAGGAGGAGTTTCTTGTGTGGAGTGTAAACAAAATCCAATGTATTTATTTTACCACCTATCTCCCTGATGAATTAAATTATCTACTAGTGCTATCATTGAAGTTGGGTATGAGTTTCCTTAGTGAAGTATGAGCCCATATTGTCCCTTTCTCATGGGACGTGTTGAGGAAGTCAACATGCAAGAGAAAGGATGTGAAGAAAGTAGAGGGGGGTAGAGTGGTATCAGGGGGCAATAGTTGACATAACAAAAAAAACAACTGCTCCATTCTTAACAATATTCACAAGGAGCAATTGGGCATGGAAAGCGCTCACGTTTGTTTTTAATTTTTCCCCAAGATGTGAGTGAACAGAAGCTGGGTTGTCACATGAGTAGGAGCACTTAGGAGTAGCAACATTGCACAATACTTTAGGTGGTGATAATGGGCATCATTCCCGACATTCTAGAGAGA
This sequence comes from Pinus tabuliformis, assembly GCA_031772625.1. Lineage (NCBI taxonomy): Eukaryota > Viridiplantae > Streptophyta > Pinopsida > Pinales > Pinaceae > Pinus > Pinus tabuliformis. The sequence continues at coordinate 714,541,567 of CM062819.1, read as the reverse complement.
CCTAGTCTATGTATTAGTGTTAATTTGACCTAGAGGACTGAAGGAAATTTTAATTCACTTAGTGCTTTCCTTGGGACCGAGAAAACACCCTTTCGAGTGAAATTAGGTTCCTAGACTGGGAGAACCTTCCCTAATATTGGTTGAGTCCTTGTGATTTATTTCTGAGAGATAGAGTGAGCCACACTGGTGTTCAATGGTTGGGAGTTGTTAATAAACCACCTAAATAGTGGATTTGTCCTTAATTACCTATTTGATTTATTATTGGTGTGAATACCCTTGAGCACTTAACTCCCTAGACTCTAACTTTGCCTTAGTGGTGGTTATCTGTAAGAAAGACTACAATACAACTTGCTTATGGTGGGGCGAAGTGTGGTTGTCCCTTCTTTAGTTTCCAACAATTTTTTGTGAACCAAATAAGTGTAAATTTCTTTTCTATTAATGAAATGATATTGTTGTGCAATATTTTATAACTAACATTAAGCTGAAAGTCTGTAAATTTGTGGTAAAATTAATTTGGGGCCTTTAAAGCTGTTAAATATATGTTGGTAAATGTTAGAGAATGATTGTGACTACAACCGCGGAGTATAACTTATGTCGCTGCTGGGAAGCTTAAAGAGCCTTTAAGATGTCATAAAGATTAAGATCCATTAGGACTATCATAAATCTGGGAATGATCATCTTTATTTAACTTCATGGTATCTAGTGATAATTACTTTCTCATCAGTAGAAACATGGAATATGGGCCCAATACCATGGGTGTAGAAAAATCATTAGAATTATTCCGTAATTTTCTAGAGGTATGAAGAAATCAAAATATTGTATGTTTTATTTTACTTTCATTTGGTCTCATACCTAACATATTGGGATAAGTTAAGGCATAGTATGGATGTGTTGAAGAATTAACAAATATCATGGTTATATGATTTCTCTAGTCGTAGAATCCATTTTTGGGTTACATGGAGAGAAATGAACGTACTTCGATGCATGCAAGACAAATATAGAACCTAAAGTAGCTAATTGGGTTTAATTCACATTAATTATTTAATTGGAAGAATTTATTAAATTTAATACAGTCCATGTGAAAGGATTTCCAATGGTGTTTATAAGAAATTTAAGTGTAAAGTTAGTAATGACACTCTCCTTCACTTGGTGGAAATATTTCCTTTTTCCCCTACATTTTTTCTGGGTTAGAGTTATTTAGTGTGTGAAAGAAGGTAGTATACCCAAATGTTATTTTTGTTTTTTTACTTGGTAAGAATTAGAGAGGAACTTATACTTATGAGATAGAATTTTAATTTCTAGAAAATAAGTTTTATTAATTCCATTGACAGAAATATGTTCGTGCATATATTAATGTCTATAGGCATGTGTGATAAGTTTCCCTGCTTGAAAAATCTAAGTCTAAAACTGATGGAAGCAAGGCATGCACAGAGCTAAAGACCGTGTGGAATCAAGGCATGTGTAGAGCTAAGGACTGTGCGGAAGTAAGGCATGTGCGGAGCTAAAGTTTGTGCAGAAGCAAGGCATGTGTGGAGAAGTAAAACATGTGTGGATGTAAAACATGCGTAGAGGTAAAAGGGTAAGTTCCACTACTCCACACAAGGTGGGGTCAAAAAGGAAATATTTAATTTATAATTGTTTTGGGAAAGTGGTCCGGTTATTTACACTTAGGCACAAATGATAAATAATAAAGTTTGTAGTGAATAAATCAAGAAGATGTAATAAATGATTACTTATCTTCTTTGGAATTTGACTAGATTATTTTAAGTGGATATGAAGTAATGAAATAATGCAATTAAGGGAATAAAGTTAATAATTTCATATAAATTATTTACTTAGTTAATATCATGTCAATAAAAATAGAGATGAATTATGTGGAAATTGGGAAATGATTTACCCTGTTTCCTTAATTTGGCATTAGGAACTAGATATGTGATATAATGGTATTAGAGAAAAATGGTAGCACTCCCACAACCCTAGTGGGCATAAAGGGGTGGGAGGTGTTATAGCCATTATCTCCTCATAGTCCTTATTTAAAATGGAAGCGAAAGTGGATATCAGGACATACCAAGGAGATCAATTCAGTGAAGTTGAATCATTGATTGCAATAGTTATAGGTATATTTTAGTGTCCTCCCTATAGAAGTGCAAAAAAAATTATCTTCCAAATTGAAATTAGAGGGCCATGGACTAACCTTGTGGGAAATTCACATAGGGACACTCACGTTGGAGGGTGATACACCAGTAACTAAGTGGGAGGATTTCAAAACCATCATTAATTCATTTCCACCCTATTGGATATGTGGATGACCAATGGATCCATTGGCATTACTTTAAGCAAAGATATGGGTACACTATGCAAGTGCACACCGCCAAATTAAGGAATATTACCATTGTGATTTTTATCTCTCGCAAGAAACTAGATGTACCCCTCTAGTATTTTGGAGTCTATGGAGTCATTTGCAAAAGCAAGTGATGCTCTTCAAGCCTAGGACAATTGATGAGGCCTATGTTCAAACATAATATCTCGAAATATAGGCCATAAATGAGGAAAACTAAGTGGTTCCAAATAGAAAAAGCGCCAAGGCATCCACGGAGGGAAAGAAGTGGAAAGGGAAAAATAATAAGATGACAATTGACAGACCATTTAATTACCTTTCTAATTTCTAAGTAGGCAGAGAGATTACACATTTAATTCTTAACACCATGATCATATGGAACTTGTGAGCTATCATGCAGTATATATGCAGGAAAATAAACATTCAGACAATGGCTTGGTTATGATGTTGTAGTTCCAAGGATGACAATTATGATTTTTTTTGAATATGTTCTAGTATTGGCAAGGTTATTAAAGAAGTTAATCTTGCAGTAAAAGGGATTTTCTAGCTAAATGTTATGATTGAAAATCTTTTAGGATGAAATTAAACTTTGCAATGTTGCTAGAAAGAAACCCCAAGCTTGCTTGAATGGTAAATTTCTATGTTTAAATCAAATTCATAATTGTTGGAATTAAAATCACTCTTGAAAAAATTGAATTTACACATGATGGAAATTAAAATCACTCATCAAGGAACTAGAAGAAATGCATAAACGATAGTCACATTTTGAAAAATGGGAAATGGTATTATGTTTCCAAACCATTAATATGATACTCAATTCATAACTTGATTAAGTGCATTCCAAGGATTCTATACTTGACATATGCAATCTCACATTTTTTAGAGATAATAAAAAAGGAAGGATCTATATCTTTGAACAAAAACTCTTATTCATAATGTTATCTATTCTTAATGCAATGTCTTATAGAAAACTAATGGAAGAATTTCACTATTTCTAAGAGCAATCTTCTGTAATGTAAACTAATCAATCTAAAATATGTGATTAGAATGTTTGCAAACTATATCATAGAAATGTTAATTGTGCAATTGCAAAGAAAAATAGAATTTCACTAAACCTGCTAAAGTACAACAATACTTATCTTGTTGGGGGGGGGGGGGGGGGGGGGGGGGTTGGTGGGGGCTAGCCTCTTTAAACGAGGTACTAGAAGAGAAAACATGGTATTATCTAATTACTCACCACACACATCAACAAAGGATCTTGTAGAAAATAACACAGGTCTTAATATTAGTTGGAGTCAAATCACCAAGCAGTGTGATACAAAGTCTTTTCTTTTTCTTTTTTCTATTCTCAAGAGATGGTGTGTTATCTGTATAGTGTTGATCCATAAACTGTCATGGATATTCCACTAGACAGTTCGTCACAACAAATATGATAATATTAAATTTAGAAAAACTAAAATTCTACAATATTACGGTTTTATTAGATTTCTGGATCTGTAGATTTATTGTTAATAATGCATGCATGCGAATGGAAATTATACAGAAAATAGAGAACGAAAAAATAAAATATCACACACACATTTGACACAAGATATGCTTTGGGAGAAAAACCCATCTCTTTCTCTGAATGGAAATATGGTTGCAGGTACCAAAAAGTATGGCTTGTGGCTTGTGGGCTGTTATAGTGCACAAAATCCTCTCTGTGTGTTCTACCTCCTATACGTTTTGGCTATTTTTGCTTAGATATGGAATAAATGCACTCAAAAGAATGAAATCATTTTCCTCCTAATAGCATCTACATTATTGTATTTTGATTTATATTAATGAAATACAAGACCTTTTTCTCTGAATATATATATATATATATATATATTAAAAAATGATATATATTTTTTAACTAAGAGATATTTAAATACATAACAAAGACAAGAACTAAAGGAATGCCATCATTTATGAAACTCACACTTCACCCTAAACTAATTTCTGAAAGAATGTCCAAAAATCATGTATTGAATTTTCTTATTTTTTCACTTATTTAATGATAATGTGCAATGTTTTTTATTTTTATTTTTATTTTCATATATATATATATCTATATATATTATATATATAAAATAATACTTTTTTTTACACCAATGAGTAGATTTGATATTAATATGTGCCCATACGCAACAAAATACCCAGGAGATGTTTACATTTTGATCCAAGCTACATGTTCTTCAAAAGAGAACAAGAGAGAAGTTACAAAATTTTCATCTAGGAAACTACCATTGACATACATTCTACCAACCAAATAACAACTATATGCTCTACAAAATTGACTAGACAAAAAAATAACTTTACAATGTGAGATTATAATTTAGGAGGGGGATCAATTGACATCTTATTATATTGGCATCCAAGAGAGCCCTATAGTGTTGAGTTTATCACTGGCATTCCTATGAATTTGTAACTCAACCAGTTGATGACGTAAGGCATCGATTTGCATTTCCTCAACCAGAAAAAGCATAGTGTTAGAATACTGGTGAATCTTCCATTGAAGGACTAGGTTCTCGGCTCAATAATCAACAGGGGGTGTAGACAATTGTTGCATGCACTAGTGTATCTTGAGGTGACTGAAGTATATCAATTGTCATCCATAGAAGACTGGTGAAAGGAATGGGGACTAAATTCTAGAAGTACCGAGTGCCAAATGGGGTTGTAGAATGCACCAAAAGGACAAGAAGGAGATGGGAGCTCAATCAACAATGAAGTGCCTAGAGTTGGCAGAGGGACAAAAGAGAAGGGAGAACATTCCATGAAGGAATGACTAGAGATCAGGGATGCCTAGGGTGATTAAGGCTCAATAAATGCTTCAAACAAGAAGAGACAATGATGAAGACCCAACAAAAGGATAAAAATAGGTCCAAACAAAAAATAGCTTTGAAATTAACTTCTAAATAGATAAAGGAATACTTTCGTAAACCAATGAGCCCAAATTAGCATGGAGTCTCTCATGCAACAGATTCCATAAGTTTGAACTACCTCTTTCCATAGAAAGGAGGGTTGGGAGTGCACGGGGTGATAGAGGGGCCCCGAATTCCTCGAAGAGGATGATAGAGCAACCTTGAAGCTCCCTAGAATTGTTCACTTGTACCACTTGAAAGACCACTGGCGAGCTAGAGCAGAAAATTTCCCAACTCCTTAACAATCAGAAGAGGGCGTAACAGCCCCGGTGAAAATTCCATGTAATAAAAGTTAATAAATGAAAAAATAATAACCACAGTTGATGGGATACTTATTCCAAGCTGAATGTTGGGAAAGATATCCTAGTGGGTGTTCATTTGGTTTATTATGGCTAAGGAAATTGGCAAAGGCAATATCTAAGGCTTTGGAAAGGAAAAATGGCATTTTTGGCACATTTAATTATGAAAATAATGGAAATTAGGAGAAAATGAAGGTTAAAGGTCACAGGTTGCATGGGAGGAGGAAAATGAAGAAAATAGAGGCCTCATTCGTAAAAAGGCTTCTGAGGATCAGTTGGTAACCTTTTGTCAGTTTGACTTTGGATCTCTCTCTCTCTCACTCTTGGACACTTAAGAGTTTTTCTTGGAGCACTTTGGCATTGGATCAAGAAAGGCGAAGAAGGAAAGAGGAAGCAAAGATCAAGTAGGGAAAGGCAGGATCAAGCAACTATAGCAAGATTCTTTGCAAGTATCGATTTGCATGTGTATTTTCCTTGCTAAATTTGGCATGCATGGTATTGCATGTGGTCCTTTTTCTGTTGTGGCATGGGTTTTACCAGGTGTAATAATGTTTCCAGCCTGGCCGTGCCATTTCTGGATAACCATGGTGTGATGGGGTTCTCATGTTTTTGTTGAGCTGGATTGCTGGATGAATTCGAAGCTAAGTGGGGTGTATATCCGAATGACATAGCACATGGCCTAATGGTCCCTGAACTAGAATGTGGATCACGATAAAGCCACTAGCCTAGTGACCGCTGATCCAAACTTTGAGTTGCGGTAAAGCCATGATTGTGTTGCCTCGGTGGGCCTAGGAATCCTTACCGATGAATGACAAGATATACGGTAAAGCCAAGAGGTCATTTTCTCTCCATTGGGCCTAGTAATCCTGGGTTTGCGATATGCGTAAAGCCTGGAGAGTGGGTCTCAGTTTAGGGCCTAGTGTTCTGGGTTTGGATTGTGGTAAATCCTAAGAGACTAGGAGACAGGAAAATTCCTCACGGTGTAGCTGGAGAAATCTGGTGGCATCCATGCTTTTTTGGCCTAGTGCTCTCGGTGGAGATCACAGTAAAGCTTGTTATGATGTGTTAATTATGTTGACCTAGTGATCCGGGAGGGATCACGGCAAATCCTGGTTTCTATTGATGAGGGTGAGGTGGTTTAGCCTCAGTATGCCCTGGTTGGTTCTTTTGGTTGAGTCCCATATTCATGCTTGGAATATGGCATGGGGGTGAATGATCGAAGAGAGATTTGGCTCAACCATTCTATGGTTAGGTGGAATGTGGAAGTCCCATCTTGGGTTTGGTTTTTTCATCATTAATGAAAGGTTATCTGTCCTTTTATTTCTTTGATCATTTTGATGGATTATATGTGGTTTATATGGTTGTACTTTCATTAGTATTTATGTTGTTATTATGCTGGTTATATGTGTGTTTTGTGACAACAGCTATGTATGGCTCTTAACGTGCTTTTGCTTGTAAATGAATGGATAATGTATCTATGGCCTAATAGATGGTAATGCATCAAATAGCATGAGGGAAAAATGGTTCTTAGCGATCCTCAGATAAGTACAAGATCCCGTTGTTTAATCCTGTTGGTTGCACCTATAGATTACATGCTTGCAACATGTCTGATGAAATGCCTGTCATGGCTAGTAGGGGTCTGATTAAGTTTTTGTTTAACTTATTGCTCATGCATCATTGTTTCCCTGTTCTTTTACTTCTCCTAAGTTATCATTCCATTTTGGGCAATGCCTTGGGCTCTGGGCCTGAAAAAGTGGCTCAAATCTTGGGGACGCTAGCATAACACTAGAAAATTGGGTCTCTCGACGCTGGAAGGAAAACCTGTGAGAGAAAATTTGGGTTTATGGATGTTGTCATGCCTATAACATGAGAGCGACTAAGGCTTAAGATGTCCAGAACATCAATGGGACCTAGGGACAAGATGTCTGAGTGGCTGACATGTCTCCTGAGGGTTCTGTTGCTGATGTGGATAGGTTGGTTGATGTGTTTTGTCGATTCCACTTCCTTAAGGTCACATAGGAGGTTGAATCCAATCATAGTAGCCTCTCGTCGCATGTTTACCCTGGTTGGATGGTTACTTGGGTAGATGTGTGAGGAGGGTGTTACAGAGTGGTATCAGAGCATGGTTTACCCCTCGGACTAGATGCGCAGTGTGCGTTGGTCATGCATGCATGCTACTCACATGTGTGTCTCTTACACTTGCATTCCATGTGCTTGTTACATTTGCTTGATGTTGATCATGATGGTAGTAAGGTTGTCATGAGGAACTTGATGATTTATTTTGTGGAATGCATCGTCATGAGTATATGATTGGTGCATATGGTTATATGTCACTTACATGTTGATTATATGTCGCTTGACTACATCCTTGTATATCAAGTGCATTCTTGAATGTTTGATTACATGTATTAGTCTTGTAGGTTGATTACAAGAATTGATCACTTATGCTCGACTACATGTGTTTATGTGTTTGTGTAGTTGATTAGGCATTGATTATGCATGTTGATGGTTGCATGTGGCAATGTGTGCAATGGAGTAATGGTTGTTGTCATGCATGAGGTCATAGCAAGCATTGTTGACATGGCCTTGCATTGATGACTAAACCCTAACTAGAGAGACATTTATGTGTTGATGCATTTTATTGTGTATGTCTATATGCTATTATGTTTATGTTATACATGTATCATGCTGATTGTTGATCTTGCAGACAAGGTATCCTCCCGAACTATATTAAGGTACGTTGATTTATTGTGATTTGGTTTATCTGACATATTATGCATTGCAGGAAAGAGACCAAATGGCTAGCAAGGTGGTAAACTACGTAGGATCTCCCTATGAATTAGATGGGTAGTGTGGTGTAGGTCACTCTTCTGATTTGGCAGACACATTGAGAAGCTTGAAGGAAGAGATAAGGAGTTGTAAGGCAGATAATGACCAGATCATACATGCACAAGAGAAACAAGCAGAGGTTAATGCTATACTTCTTCAAAGTTTTTCAGACTTGCAGCGACAAGGGCCACTTCGAATCAGCCATGGACATGAGGATAGAAATAATGGAGCATATGGAAATAGGTTTCCTGGTAGACATTGGTTAGATAGCTCTGATACGGTGAGAGATGGCAAGTTGTTGGACACTTCGGATAGGAGGGCTGATGAGCACTTGTACTATTCTAGTTCTTAGAGTTCTAATAGACACCATGATTGTCATCGCTATCATCCTTACAGGAGGAATTATAGGGTATACTTACCAGATGAATTTAAGAAAGTGAAGTTGCCTACTTTTGATGGATATGTGAAGAATACATGATGCAGAGGCTTGGATACTTGGGATGAACAATTTTTTTGAGTTGCATGATTACACAGATAACATGAAGGCCAGAGTAGTGATCTTCAGATTGAAAGGTAAAGAAGACATTTGGTGGGAAGATGTTAAGCGGGTCAAAGACATCAGAACAAGTGACTTGAGTTGGTGGGAGTTCAAGAGGTTTTTCAGGAAGAAATACATAAGGCCAAAGAATTCTATGAGCTAAAGATGGGATCAATGACAAATTAAGAGTACACGACCAAGTTTTTGGAGCTATTGAGGTATGTAATGTATCTTACTAATGAGAAGGCTAAATTTCAACAATTTTTCAGTGGTTTTCCATTAGCATTTAGAGATCGGATTGAGTATGATGCACCTTAATCACTTGAGGAAGTTATTAGGAAACTGAAGCATTGCTATGAACAATCAAAGTGCAAGAATGAATATCAACAAGGATGGAAGGGAAAAGACAAAGGTACAAGTAAATGGAAGCATAAGAGGACAAGGCCTCAGCATGTAGATGAGAAAGAAAATGTGGCACCACAAAAGAGGTTTAATGAAACTAGACAAGGACATGAATCGCAACAACAACATAGAGGTGTTGGTACTGGTCGGTTGGAGTGTTGGACATGTGGCAAGGAACACCTTAAGAGAGATTGTCCATAGAATCACGGTGGTAGGCCTCAAATAATAGTGCATAGGAGGCACATACTGTTGGGGATGTAGGGAAGATCATTCCTCGTATCTATGCAGCAGTGGATAACAGGCAGGAAAAACACCATGCATCTATAATTGAGATGGACAGTAAGATTTGTGAACAAGTTGATTCTATTTTGATTTACCCTGATCTAATTATAGCTATGTTAGTCCTCACTTGGTGAATAAGTGTGGTTTGAGTAAGGAATTGCATGTAGAGTCTTGGTTAATGCAGTTGGATATAGGTACGAAGAAGCGGGTTCATCATTGGGTAAGAGCTTGTTCATTTGATTTGAATGGTATGCCTACTGTAACACATCTAGATGTATTACCGTTGGGATCATACAATATGTTGTTGGGCATGGATTGGTTGTATCTACATAGAACCAAGGTAGACTGCTATTACAAAGGCATTGAGTGTGTTGATGACAATGGGGAACTAAGAATCTTGCAGGGTAAGAAGGAAGCCACATCATTTAGGATGGTACAATTATGCAAGCAAAGTGTAGTCACAGGAAAGGGTGTATGTTATTTGCAGTATACATTTCTAGTGAAAAGGGTAAGGAGGTTGAGGATGTAGATGTGTTGAGAAGGTACCTAATTTTGCAGCAGTTTCAGGATGTATTTCCCGAGGACATTACAAAATTTCCACCTCACAAGGAGATAAACTTTTCTATTGAGTTAGTTCCAGGGGCAACGCACCTTATAGGACAAGCACACATGAGTTGGTTGAGTTAAAGTTGCAGTTGAAGGAAATGTTGGACAAGGGATACATTAGGACAAGTGTATCACCATGGGGTGCACCAATATTTTTGTGAAGAAGAAAGATGGTACTCTCAAATTATGCATTGAATATAGGCAGTTGAACAACCATTAAGAATAGGTACCCATTTCCGATGATTGATGACTTGTTCGATAATCTGAAGGGAGCAACAATGTTCTCGAAGATTGATATGAGATCAAGATATCATCAGGTATGCATCAAAGAAGAGGATATTTACAAGACCACTTTCCGGACGGGGTATGGGAACTATGAGTTTTTTATTATTCCATTTGGATTAACTAATGCTCCAACTGCATTTATGTGTTTGATGAATAGTGTGTTGCGTCCATATTTGGATAAGTTTGTTATTGTGTTCATTGATGATATACTGGTATATTCTAAAAATGAGGAAGATCATGTCAAGAATTTACCAACAGTGTTGAGGTTGTTGAGGGAGCATCAATTGTATGCTAAGCTCAGCAAGTGTAGTTTCTTTCAGACTGAGGTACATTACTTGGGGCATGTTTTCTCCAAGAAGGGAATTGTAGTAGATCCAAAGAAGATAAAAGTCATCACGGAATGGGTAGCTCCTAAGAATGTGGATGAGGTGAGATATTTTATGGTCTTGGCAAGCTATTAGAGGAGGTTCATCAGGAACTTCTCACAAATTGCTTTTCCTATCACATCATTGCAAAGGAAAGGTAAGAAGTTTGAATGGATAGAGGAGTGTGAGGCTAGTTTCGAGCAGCTTAAGTAGTTGTTGACACATGTACTAGTGCTACAGATTGAAGATCTAGACAAAGAGTTTGTAGTGTGCACAAATGCTTGCAAGAGAGGACTTGGTGGAGTCCTTATGCAGGATGGGCAGAGTGGTATGTTATGAGTCACGAAAACTGAATGAGCACAAGCAGAACTACCTAACACATGATCTTGAGTTAGCAACGATCATACATGCATTGAAGATGTGGAGGCACTATCTTCTTGGTAGGAGGTTTGTACTGATGAGTGATCATATTGGGTTGAGGTATTTGTTTGACCAGCTGAATCTGAACGCCAGGTAGGCTAGATGGTTGGCCACGATCAGTGAGTTTGATTTCAAGATCAGGTACATCACAAGTAAAGAGAACAGGGTGGAAAATTATATCAGCAGGCTAGTATAGGTAAATCACTTGGAAACCATGAGCTCATATGGGATAGACTTACATGATAGGATCTTGCAGGCAAGTCAGCAGGATGTTAGGTATATGGAGATTGTGCACAGATTGCAGCAGGGTGGTGATATAGTTACATGTGATAGTACATGTATAGGTACGGATCATGGTATAAATACATGTAGTGGTATAGGTACAGGTACCTGTGCACAAGATGTGGATTGTTGCCTTACAGCGAATGGATTGGTTAGATTTAGAGACGTGATATATGTTCCAAATATCAGCAAGTTAAAGAAGGTGACCTTGAGAGAGTTTCATGAGAAACCTTATTCAGGTCACCCAGGTTATCAAAATGGCATTGACTGTATTGAAGAGATATTATTATTGGCTGAATTTGAAGAGGCATGTAGTAGAGTTTGTGGCTAGGTGTTTTTATTGTCAGCAAGTGAAGGCAGAGTGAAAACATCCAAGTGGATTGCTACAACCGATCACGATTCTAGAGTGGAAATGGGGGGTCATTTCCTTGGACTTCATCATAGGGTTGCCGAAGACAGTTAGACAACATGATTCCATCATGGTTATTGTGAATAGGTTAACAAAGGTTGCACACTTCATTCCTGTGAAGTCTACATTCTTAGATAGTGTTGTAGCACAAGTATTCATCAGAGATGTGGTTAGGCTGCATGGTGTTCTGAAGAAAATTGTGTTAGACAGGGATGCAAAGTTCACTTCTAAGTTTTGGAAGGAGTTGTTTGTAGGTTTGGGCATAGAGTTGGCCTTCAATGCAACTTATCATCCATAGATAGATGGATAGACATAAAGGGTCAACAAGATATTAGAGGACATGTTGAGGATGTATGTGATGCACCAACAACAGAAGTGGGGAGAGTATCTCCCCTTGGTAGAGTTTGCATACAACAACGGTTATTAGGAGTCATTAAGAATGAGTCCTTTCGAGACATTGTATGGGCGGAGTTGCAATACTCCCATCAGTTGGAGTGATCTGGTTAACAGGGTGCTGATTGGACCAGAGATGTTGGCAGACATGGAACAAGAAATGTAGGTGATCAAGAAGAACCTAAAGGCAACATAGGATAGGTAGAAGATCTATGCAGATTGAAACAGGTTTTTCAAGGAGTTCCAGGTTGGGGAACATGTGTACTTGTGCATCAAACCAAAAAATAGCTCCTTGCGGATTGGATCATGTGCCAAGATGGCACCATGGTTTTGTGGACCCTTCAGTATCATTGATAGCTGATTGGGCCAGTAACCAATCGACTTGCACTGCCTCCAACTGTGAAATTCCATGATGTTTTCCATGTGTCATTACTTAAGAAGTATCTTCAAGATGTTGATCATGTGATTGACTTGTCTGTATTGTAGGTGGAACCAGATGGAGAATTCAAGTTGGAGCCTTGGTGTATATTGCAAAAAAAGGTGCTCATCCTCCAGAACTGAGCAATCGAGCAAGTTAAAGTGCAGTGGAAGCACTTTGGGCCCGATGAAGCTACATGGGAGATGGTAGATCAGATGCATACTATGTAGCCTTCCTTGTTTGTTGATTGATGGAAGTCATTTTTGGCTTGATGTTTTGGTTTGATTTAGGTATATGTTTTGGAATATGTTCTGATATATGTTTTGATGATTTTACTATATGTACATATGTATACGGATTTAAACACCACCATGAGCTAAGTTATAAAGCTCCAATAAGCAGTATGGGTTTCATGTCATTATTTTGTCATGTTGTTATGATGTTGGTTTTCTTTTCAGCAAGGTGATCATTGTAAATACTGCATCGAGCTATGTTATAAAGCTCCATGGGAAGTATGTTTTTATTTTCAGTAGTTTTGTTGAGGTCTTGTTGTAGGTTTAACATAGAGGATAGTGTTTAGTGTTCCCTAAGGAAGGGGGGGGGGGGTTCTGTAACAACCTTGGTGAAAATTCCATATAATAAAAGTTAATAATGGAAAAAATAATAACCACGATTGATGGGACACTTATTCCAAGCTGAATGTTGGGCAAGGCGTCCTAAGGGGTGTTCATTCGGCTTATTATGGCTAAGGAAATTGGAAAAGGTGATGGCTAAGACTTTAGAAAGGAAAAATGGCATTTTTGGCACATTTATTTATGAAAATAACGGAAATTAGGAGAAAAGGAAGGTGAAAGGTCACAGGTTGCATGCGAAGAGGAAAATGAAGGAAAATAATGGAAAATGAAGAAAATAGAGGTCTCATTCATAAAAAGGATTTTGAGGATCAGTTGGTAACCTTTTATTAGTTTAGCTCTGAAGCTCTCTCATTATTCTCTCTCTCTCTCTCTCTCACTCTTGGACACTTAGAGTTTTCTTAGAGCACTTTGGCATTAGAGAAATAAAGGCAAAGAAGGCAAGAGGAAGTAAGGATCAAGTAGGGAAAGGTAGGATCAAGCAACTACAACAGGCTTCATTGTAGGTATCAACTTGCTTCCCAACCAAAGCGTGCCACATGGCCCTCTGTGGTTGGCTAAATTTTTTATAACAGGCCTGAGGACCTTAGTGGGGTTAGACCCCTAGGCCTACTGAACAACAACGCAACTCACTTCTGCCAAGACAAACCATTAGCTATTAACATACCATAGTCGTGGGCTATATTTTAATTTCATTGGTTTAATGTTTGGGAGGAGGGGCTAGGCGGTTAGCCCTGACCCTAAGTCACATCTTATACGCATATTCCCATAACACAGGTAGAGTAGAGAGGGTGGGGACATGGCCCCAACCCTAGTCCATTTCATCATCACGTGACCAAGCGAAGAGATTTGGCGAGAGGGGCGGGGCACTTGGCCCTGATCCTAGTTCCATCGATGCCCATATGATCTACAACAATGGAGGGAGCGGACCGAGTGGAACTTGGCCCATGTCGGCCCCTAGTCCCATGACCGCTATATAACCATTAATGAACAATTAGGATCCAAAGCTAGTTGGGGTGGGTAGTTGGCCCCGAACCCTGGCCATATCAGCACACATATGACCACAGATTGCAGCAGGGTGGTGATATAGTTACATGTGATAGTACATGTATAGGTACGGATCATGGTATAAATACATGTAGTGGTATAGGTACATGTACCTGTGCAAAAGATGTGGATTGTTGCCTTACAGCGAATGGATTGGTTAGATTTAGAGACGTGATATATGTTCCAAATATCAGCAAGTTAAAGAAGGTGACCTTGAGAGAGTTTCATGAGAAACCTTATTCAGGTCACCCAGGTTATCAAAATGGCATTGACTGTATTGAAGAGATATTATTATTGGCTGAATTTGAAGAGGCATATAGTAGAGTTTGTGGCTAGGTGTTTTTATTGTCAGCAAGTGAAGGCAGAGTGAAAACATCCAAGTGGATTGCTACAACCGATCACGATTCTAGAGTGGAAATGGGGGGTCATTTCCTTGGACTTCATCATAGGGTTGCCGAAGACAGTTAGACAACATGATTCCATCATGGTTATTGTGAATAGGTTAACAAAGGTTGCACACTTCATTCCTGTGAAGTCTACATTCTTAGATAGTGTTGTAGCACAAGTATTCATCAGAGATGTGGTTAGGCTGCATGGTGTTCTGAAGAAAATTGTGTTAGACAGGGATGCAAAGTTCACTTCTAAGTTTTGGAAGGAGTTGTTTGTAGGTTTGGGCATAGAGTTGGCCTTCAATGCAACTTATCATCCATAGATAGATGGATAGACATAAAGGGTCAACAAGATATTAGAGGACATGTTGAGGATGTATGTGATGCACCAACAACAGAAGTGGGGAGAGTATCTCCCCTTGGTAAAGTTTGCATACAACAACGGTTATTAGGAGTCATTAAGAATGAGTCATTTCGAGACATTGTATGGGCGGAGTTGCAATACTCCCATCAGTTGGAGTGATCTGGTTAACAGGGTGCTAATTGGACCAGAGATGTTGGCAGACATGGAACAAGAAATGTAGGTGATCAAGAAGAACCTAAAGGCAACATAGGATAGGTAGAAGATCTATGCAGATTGAAACAGGTTTTTCAAGGAGTTCCAGGTTGGGGAACATGTGTACTTGTGCATCAAACCAAAAAATAGCTCCTTGCGGATTGGATCATGTGCCAATATGGCACCATGGTTTTGTGGACCCTTCAGTATCATTGATAGCTGATTGGGCCAGTAACCAATCGACTTGCACTGCCTCCAACTGTGAAATTCCATGATGTTTTCCATGTGTCATTACTTAAGAAGTATCTTCAAGATGTTGATCATGTGATTGACTTGTCTGTATTGTAGGTGGAACCAGATGGAGAATTCAAGTTGGAGCCTTGGTGTATATTGCAAAAAAAGGTGCTCATCCTCCAGAACTGAGCAATCGAGCAAGTTAAAGTGCAGTGGAAGCACTTTGGGCCCGATGAAGCTACATGGGAGATGGTAGATCAGATGCATACTATGTAGCCTTCCTTGTTTGTTGATTGATGGAAGTCATTTTTGGCTTGATGTTTTGGTTTGATTTAGGTATATGTTTTGGTATATGTTCTGATATATGTTTTGATGATTTTACTATATGTACATATGTATATGGATTTAAATACCGCCATGAGCTAAGTTATAAAGCTCCAATAAGCAGTAGTCATGTTGTTATGATGTTGGTTTTCTTTTCAGCAAGGTGATCATTGTAAATACTGCATCGAGCTATGTTATAAAGCTCCATGGGAAGTATGTTTTTATTTTCAGTAGTTTTGTTGAGGTCTTGTTGTAGGTTTAACACAGAGGATAGTGTTTAGTGTTCCCTAAGGAAGGGGGGGGGGGGGGGTTCTGTAACAACCTTGGTGAAAATTCCATATAATAAAAGTTAATAATGGAAAAAATAAGAACCACGATTGATGGGACACTTATTCCAAGCTGAATGTTGGGCAAGGCGTCCTAAGGGGTGTTCATTCAGCTTATTATGGCTAAGGAAATTGGAAAAGGTGATGGCTAAGGCTTTAGAAAGGAAAAATGGCATTTTTGGCACATTTATTTATGAAAATAATGGAAATTAGGAGAAAAGGAAGGTGAAAGGTCACAGGTTGCATGCGAAGAGGAAAATGAAGGAAAATAATGGAAAATGAAGAAAATAGAGGTCTCATTCATAAAAAGGATTTTGGGGATCAGTTGGTAACCTTTTATTAGTTTAGCTTTGAAGCTCTCTCATTATTCTCTCTCTCTCTCTCTCTCACTCTTGGACACTTAGAGTTTTCTTAGAGCACTTTGGCATTAGAGAAATAAAGGCAAAGAAGGCAAGAGGAAGTAAGGATCAAGCAGGGAAAGGTAGGATCAAGCAACTACAACAGGCTTCATTGCAGGTATCAACTTGCTTCCCAACTAGAGCGTGCCACATGGCCCTCTGTGGTTGGCTAAATTTTTTATAACAGGCCTGAGGACCTTAGTGGGGTTAGACCCCTAGGCCTACTGAACAACAACGCAACTCACTTCTGCCAAGACAAACCATTAGCTATTAACATACCATAGTCGTGGGCTATATTTTAATTTCATTGGTTTAATGTTTGGGAGGAGGGGCTAGGCGGTTAGCCCTGACCCTAAGTCACATCTTATACGCATATTCCCATAACACAGGTAGAGTAGAGAGGGTGGGGACATGGCCCCAACCCTAGTCCATTTCATCATCACGTGACCAAGTGAAGAGATTTGGCGAGAGGGGCGGGGCACTTGGCCCTGATCCTAGTTCCATCGATGCCCATATGATCTACAACATAATGGAGGGAGCGGACCGAGTGGAACTTGGCCCATGTCGGCCCCTAGTCCCATGACCGCTATATAACCATTAATGAACAATTAGGATCCAAAGCCAGTTGGGGTGGGTAGTTGGCCCCGAACCCTGGCCATATCAGCACACATATGACCACAGATTGCAGCAGGGTGGTGATATAGTTACATGTGATAGTACATGTATAGGTACGGATCATGGTATAAATACATGTAGTGGTATAGGTACAGGTACCTGTGTAGATTTAGAGACGTGATATATGTTCCAAATATCAGCAAGTTAAAGAAGGTGACCTTGAGAGAGTTTCATGAGAAACCTTATTCAGGTCACCCAGGTTATCAAAATGGCATTGACTGTATTGAAGAGATATTATTATTGGCTGAATTTGAAGAGGCATATAGTAGAGTTTGTGGCTAGGTGTTTTTATTGTCAGCAAGTGAAGGCAGAGTGAAAACATCCAAGTGGATTGCTACAACCGATCACGATTCTAGAGTGGAAATGGGGGTCATTTCCTTGGACTTCATCATAGGGTTGCCGAAGACAGTTAGACAACATGATTCCATCATGGTTATTGTGAATAGGTTAACAAAGGTTGCACACTTCATTCCTGTGAAGTCTACATTCTTAGATAGTGTTGTAGCACAAGTATTCATCAGAGATGTGGTTAGGCTGCATGGTGTTCTGAAGAAAATTGTGTTAGACAGGGATGCAAAGTTCACTTCTAAGTTTTGGAAGGAGTTGTTTGTAGGTTTGGGCATAGAGTTGGCCTTCAATGCAACTTATCATCCATAGATAGATGGATAGACATAAAGGGTCAACAAGATATTAGAGGACATGTTGAGGATGTATGTGATGCACCAACAACAGAAGTGGGGAGAGTATCTCCCCTTGGTAGAGTTTGCATACAACAACGATTATTAGGAGTCATTAAGAATGAGTCCTTTCGAGACATTGTATGGGCGGAGTTGCAATACTCCCATCAGTTGGAGTGATCTGGTTAACAGGGTGCTGATTGGACCAGAGATGTTGGCAGACATGGAACAAGAAATGTAGGTGATCAAGAAGAACCTGAAGGCAACATAGGATAGGTAGAAGATCTATGCAGATTGAAACAGGTTTTTCAAGGAGTTCCAGGTTGGGGAACATGTGTACTTGTGCATCAAACCAAAAAATAGCTCCTTGCGGATTGGATCATGTGCCAAGATGGCACCATGGTTTTTTGGACCCTTCAGTATCATTGATAGCTGATTGGGCCAGTAACCAATCGACTTGCACTGCCTCCAACTGTGAAATTCCATGATGTTTTCCATGTGTCATTACTTAAGAAGTATCTTCAAGATGTTGATCATGTGATTGACTTGTCTGTATTGTAGGTGGAACCAGATGGAGAATTCAAGTTGGAGCCTTGGTGTATATTGCAAAAAAAGGTGCTCATCCTCCAGAACTGAGCAATCGAGCAAGTTAAAGTGCAGTGGAAGCACTTTGGGCCCGATGAAGCTACATGGGAGATGGTAGATCAGATGCATACTATGTAGCCTTCCTTGTTTGTTGATTGATGGAAGTCATTTTTGGCTTGATGTTTTGGTTTGATTTAGGTATATGTTTTGGTATATGTTCTGATATATGTTTTGATGATTTTACTATATGTACATATGTATACGGATTTAAACACCGCCATGAGCTAAGTTATAAAGCTCCAATAAGCAGTATGGGTGTCATGTCATTATTTTGTCATGTTGTTATGATGTTGGTTTTCTTTTCAGCAAGGTGATCATTGTAAATACTGCATCGAGCTATGTTATAAAGCTCCATGGGAAGTATGTTTTTATTTTCAGTGGTTTGTTGAGGTCTTGTTGTAGGTTTAACACAGAGGATAGTGTTTAGTGTTCCCTAAGGAAGGGGGGGGGTTCTGTAACAACCTTGGTGAAAATTCCATGTAATAAAAGTTAATAATGGAAAAAATAATAACCACGATTGATGGGACACTTATTCCAAGCTGAATGTTGGGCAAGGCGTCCTAAGGGGTGTTCATTCGGCTTATTATGGCTAAGGAAATTGGAAAAGGTGATGGCTAAGGCTTTAGAAAGGAAAAATGGCATTTTTGGCACATTTATTTATGAAAATAATGGAAATTAGGAGAAAAGGGAGGTGAAAGGTCACAGGTTGCATGCAAAGAGGAAAATGAAGGAAAATAATGGAAAATGAAGAAAATAGAGGTCTCATTCATAAAAAGGATTTTGAGGATCAGTTGGTAACCTTTTATTAGTTTAGCTTTGAAGCTCTCTCATTATTCTCTCTCTCTCTCTCTCTCTCACTCTTGGACACTTAGAGTTTTCTTAGAGCACTTTGGCATTAGAGAAATAAAGGCAAAGAAGGCAAGAGGAAGTAAGGATCAAGCAGGGAAAGGTAGGATCAAGCAACTACAACAGGCTTCATTGCAGGTATCAACTTGCTTCCCAACCAGAGCGTGCCACATGGCCCTCTGTGGTTGGCTAAATTTTTTATAACAGGCCTGAGGACCTTAGTGGGGTTAGACCCCTAGGCCTACTGAACAACAATGCAACTCACTTTTGCCAAGACAAACCATTAGCTATTAACATACCATAGTCGTGGGCTATATTTTAATTTCATTGGTTTAATGTTTGGGAGGAGGGGCTAGGCGGTTAGCCCTGACCCTAAGTCACATCTTATACGCATATTCCCATAACACAGGTAGAGTAGAGAGGGTGGGGACATGGCCCCAACCCTAGTCCATTTCATCATCACGTGACCAAGCGAAGAGATTTGGCGAGAGGGGCGGGGCACTTGGCCCTGATCCTAGTTCCATCGATGCCCATATGATCTACAACATAATGGAGGGAGCGGACCGAGTGGAACTTGGCCCATGTCGGCCCCTAGTCCCATGACCGCTATATAACCATTAATGAAAAATTAGGATCCAAAGCCAGTTGGGGTGGGTAGTTGGCCTCGAACCCTGGCCATATCAGCACACATATGACCACATGCTGACGGAGAAGGATCTTAGTCAGCGGGGGTGGGTGGTTAGTCTCGGCCCCTGGCCACATGATCCTATTTTAGCACTTAAGGGGGTTATGACTCATTTTAACTAGGTGACAAAATGCACCTTTTTCGGCAGGAATCGTGTCAATCCCGGGGGAAATCCTCGCTCGGAAAACTATGTAAAGGGATAAATCATCACATAGTTAGCAGGTTTTGCTTATTTTTACATCATATAATAGAGTTTGGATCGAAGAGGCATATCTTGCTCAATTTTTAACCTTTTTGAGCTCAAGAAGAGCTTAGATAGTGGTTTTTGAATGTCCTGGACTCAGTGGCAACCTCAATTTTCTGATTTGAGAACTGTATGATGGACTTTTTGTAGAGTCAAGTCCTTTAGTGCTAAAGATAGAGAGAGTTTTGTAGGAAGATAGAGGCATTTTTTAGCATGGAAAGAGCCTAGTTAAATGTTTTCCAAACTTCTAGTTTCATATGCAACAACTGTTACTTCACTATTAGAGCAACTATTTTGAGTCTTTTCTCAATGTGCTTATGAGAGAATCCCTTTTAAACACTTCATTGTGGAGTACTTGTATGTTTATGCTTTTTTATTTCAGGTGGAGTACAAGGACCTTTTGTGAGAGAGTCCCTTTTTTTTTTTTTGATCTCATGACTTGTTGTAGGGAGTCATATTTTTGAGTGAGAATTATTTGTAGGAGAAACGAGCCACTCTAGTGTCAAAAAAATTGTAATGTGCTCATTTTCTATTGAAATCAATATAGCAGGCCTAGCCATTGGAGTAAGGCCTAGAGACATAGCCTAGAGGGAGAACAAAGATGCAAGTTGAAAGTAGACCTGATTGTCATGAAAGTAACTTTAGCAGTAGTAAAAAGGAAGTGAAGGAACAGAGAAAACCAGAGGTTGCAGGAAGAAGAACTGAAATTGCAGGAAGCATAATAGAAACTGAAGGAAGAATGGGAGTACAGGAGGAGAGAAAAAGAAGAAAATAAGAAGGAGGAAGAAGAAGAAAGGCAAGGTGCGACGACAAAAGAAACAACACCAATACAAGTTGAAGAGCGGGAACAAAATCAGGCAGAAGTTGAGGAAGAAGGTGAACAGATGCAGGGTTGGGATCTTGCTCAACAAATTGAGCACTTGATCGATGTAACAAACATGTAGATGGATAATGAGTCGTAGAATGAAGACATTGATTTGATGTCGAGCGCACCTCAGGTCATCATTTAGTCTCCACCACCTCTAGTAGCAAAGACAACCCTGAGCAAGGAAAGGGATGTTGTTCCTCTTTATGATCAGCTGGCAATGGATGTGTAAAATGTTTCATTTGATGAGTTCTAGAAGAGGACTGTACTAGAAAGGAGAAACAATTTTCCAGATGATCACGCATCACCTTCATTCGTTAGAGAAAGAGTGATAGTGGAAGACACCATGAAGAATCCAAATGTCATTACCAAAGCCAACTTGGCCTTTGCAGGAGCAACAAGATCAAACATTCAGTATTTGATGAACTAGAATGAGAAATTGGAACAGAACTTGTAGGCTGGCATCCAAGAGGTAGAAAAACTCAGCATAGCAACATAGAATACAGAATCTACACAGGTCTACTTGAAGGAGATGAGAGCAACAATATTTGATGAAGTATCAACACTTAGAGAAACCATGCAGAAACTCTGAGGGGTTTGTGACCATACATAAAGAAATTGTATGTTTGCATGACCTACAACAACAAAGCAAAGAGTTTGTTAAAATTCTCAAGAACATACAAGCTTCCATTTCGTATGTGCAATAATGGGCAATTTGATACAAAGGGGCACCACTAAACTTAGTGAAGAAAATGAATCCATAGGCAGAGCTGGAG
This sequence comes from Pinus tabuliformis, assembly GCA_031772625.1. NCBI lineage: Eukaryota > Viridiplantae > Streptophyta > Pinopsida > Pinales > Pinaceae > Pinus > Pinus tabuliformis. The sequence goes on along the minus strand of CM062819.1, from coordinate 714,519,437 downwards.
AGAGAGCGAGAGTTCAAATGTTGATTCATAACAACAAGCAACTTGCCTCATTCATTGATATCATTTACGCCTCATATGTATAGTTGTTCAATAGTTTGGATGTCTTGGTGAAAACACACAAGATCCCATCAATTGGTTCGCTCACCAAAGCTAAGCCTAGAAACTAGGTCTGGCAGGAGATCGAAGAGTCTTGGAGAACTTGAGACAGATTACCACAAAGGAAGATTTGGAGCTGAACATACAAAATATGCAGAACTACATCGGTAGTCTTGTCCAGATTAGAAAAATGTTTCTTATGCTTCAAAACGAAGTTGAAACTGGTTCCAAGTCATTGTACCCAGATGCCATGGAGGCTAGATTCTACTTCAAGCCAGATACCATTACACAGTTTGGGGATGTCATCACACAATACCAGGCTTGACACCAATATGTTACCGAGAAGCATGAAGTGGAATTTGTTGTGATATAATTTTCCCAAACTCAAGAAGCATAGTGTTTTGTCTTGTTAGGCTGTCAAGTTGTTTGTACCCTATTTTTTCTTATATGGGTACAAGTGCAAATTGTAATATTATTTGCAATTATGTTGTAAGTGAAATTCGAAGTGTCAATATTGGAATATGAAGAGTCATGATGTAATGTAATGAGTCATTCTGTAAAGAAGTTGAAGATTCATGAGGGTAGCCCAAAGGTCACAAAGGGGTGTTGAAAATTCACCCCCTCTTATAATAAATAGAATCTCATAACCCACGTAAGGGGATTTTGCGAGGCAAGATTTTTGTTAGGCTTAGTCTTAGAAGGAGCTTGAGAGTATTGTGAAGAGCCTTGGCTTCTCTGTAGCGTAGAGAGAATATAATTCTTTGGAGGAGAAGATGTTCTTGACTTTACTGTTCCACTATCGGGGCTAGTGGTCAATCAATAGTTTATGTATGAATGGAACTTTCACTTATAATAAAACATAGAGCCGACACGCTTTCATGCATATGTTTTGGATATAGTAGGACTATTCTTGTTGCATTTTCAATGTATGTTATTTAACTTATGCTTATGCTTATGAACTATTTTGTTTGCATTTGTATGAATCTTGTTGAATGTGTGTTGTTGTATTAATTCATCACCTCAACTTGTGAATTATTCTGCATGTTAGATCATGATGTCATTACGCTCATGTGTTCATTTCAAGTTGCATACTATTACATGCTTCCAAGGGGTGCACTTCCTTTTTCCTTTGTGTGTTGGAATCACCATGCATCGCACTTGACTTTCTGCAAGGTCACACACTTTCTCTCAACAAAGTTACTGTACTTCACTCTGCGCATTTTCAAAGTCAAGGCTTAAGATTACCACCCACTGTTGGGACTCCTACTCTAAATGATGTGAGGTTTAGTTGGGATTTCATATTAGGGAGATCCCATGAATGTTGGTAGGTCCAATACCATCAACATTTTTGGCGCTAGAAGGAGGGTCAGATGACAAGCTGAGCCCTTGAAGTCTGTTTTGAATTTTTGTACTCATTTAATGAATTCTTCCCAAACCATAACCTCAACATGTTTTTATAGACAAAAAATATATGAAAGTGTTGACGAGAATTATTGATGAGATGTCAAATTTAAAATTCAATGGTGAGGGTGGAACAATATTATTTGAGCACACCACCCATTTTCTTTATTTTTTCACAAAGCACAATATCCACTGTGAAGATGTTGGTTGTAGGTTGTTCATTCTCACATTCAAAAGTCGCATATGAGAATGGTGTAACAGATTGTCTAATGACTCCATACACTCTTTTGAACACCTTATCACATAGTTGTTCCGTGCTTTTCATATGTATGATCGTAAAATTGCGTGCAAGAAAATTTTGAATTTGCTAAAAGTACCTGATGCATATGTTCAGGATTTTCACAATCATTTTATTCATATTCGCTTTGAATTTGAAGAAGATGACGTTGACTGGTTGTTCTTGGTAGAAAAATTCCTATATCTTGTTCAGATTTCAGATAATCCACACGTGCTCGAATCTTTCAAACCTATCCCAACATATATGGGTATTAGAGCTTCTAAATCTGTGACAAATCAGGTTATTGTTTAAAGTGACCCTCCGTCCCCTTCTCATAAAAAAACTCCAATTTCACAGGTTGAGGTGGGAGAAGTTGAGAATCCATCCGCTGATCTACTACCATCTTCTTCCACCCCACATACTCAGAAATTTAAAGCAAGTCTGGGCTGCAATTCTGATGGTCACAATGAAATTTTATCTCCTCGTCCTCCACCCTTTGGTTCCTTTGATCCTCTAAATCTGTTTTACAATTTTGGCACCCTCCATCTATATCACATGATCCCATCACTCATTCATTGGAGGAGTCATACATGGTGAGCACGGTCGCAAAAACAAAAATTTTCTTATTTCTTTATGTTTTCTCATTTCTGACAGTTCGAAAGTTTGTTCTTGCATGTCTTAAGGTCGCAGTGTGTCTAAACACCACAATGCATTCGCAAAATGTCATCCATGCACGTTTCTTTCTTTCTTTTCTGTGTGTCCTTTCAAACTTTGAACGTTTTGGTTTTAATTGTCTTATATTTTTTGTTTTATGTTATGCTTGTATATATTTCTTGACATGCATTCCCTCGTTTACATAGGCCAGTTAATGCGCCAGTGGCTGCATTGGAAGTATCATTTCATGCGAGTCTGGCCTATTCACTATTAGGTTAGGAGTAGTTGTTTGTTTTTCTTGTTTGTTTCTTTGATTTGCTTTCTTTTACTTTCCGCTCCACACTTTTCTTCTTTTGTTTTCTTTGTAGTCGTAGGATAGCTTCCACATGAGACCGTGTTTGGATTCTTAGACAAGCTTGGTGAAATCTAAGAGGAAGTTGTATTGCTATCAACTCTTGGATATTTGTTTATTCCCTCTCTTTATGTGAATCTTGCATTTATTTTAGTCAATGACACTCTAATGGAAAATATGTTTCTTTCGAAGGAAGTCACAGCGAAATCATGATTCTTGGACTTTAACTAGTACTGCCTACTCTAATCGGCCTTCTATTTTTCGGTTAATACTTGTCAACTAAGTCGAGTAAAGTAAGGAGGGGAGGAAAACCTTAAAAATTAATTTATATGTGTATATAAATATCCTTCTCTTAAGGGACAACCTCTTCTTCTCTCAATAAGTCAAGGTCCCTCTTCTGCCCCCATGAAATAAATAAGTGCCTATGCAAAGTTCTTTGAACAAATAAAAATGGAAAAAAAGGAAAATGAAAAAAAAGGGAAAAAGAAGAGAAATACTTCCTGCATAGAGAGGGGAAGCAAGCAACTCTGCGGGGGTACTATCCAGGCTCACTGGCAGTGGAACAATGCTTGTGTTCATGAAGTGACTCCACCGGGGTATTGTCTAGGCCTGCTGGCAGTGGAGCAACACCAGAGGTGAAAACTAAGTCTCTAACAATCTCTTTTACTTGTGAATTCATATAATCCTCATGCTCAACCGAAACAACTTAGTCTGACTCAGATTGGTATGTGTGTTTTCGATGAAGAGAATGGTAGGGACTATATCCTTAACTTAAGCTAAGTGAAGAAGTTGTGACAATTGATGAACTGAACAATAATTCCAGAAGAGTTAGACCTATTTTTCATGAGACAATATCCATACAGAGAGTTGGAGTTCTACCAATGTGTTTCCAGTGTTGTAGCGCTACAACCACCCTCCAAAATTTTTCCTATGCTTTGATTTTGGAGCCTTCCTTCCTATCCACATGAGCTTATCTTGCACTGATTTAGGTATTCATGTTTTGACTGAGACTTATCTTTTTCATTAGTTCTTGTGTTTTCTTATTTCCACACTTAACTGATCTTTCTAAGTCACAAGCTAATCTCCCGACTTGGTCTCACATCAATTCTGGGCTTGCCTCTGAGAAACTGCGCAATCCTTGAGGGCAAGAAACCTTGATGATTGGAATTGCGCAACTCAAATTGGCAGTCATCCTTAAGCTCAGAAACTGCACAATCATGGAATGCAGCGCAACAATGAGCCTAGAAACTGCGTAATCCCTCATTGAGCTCAGAAACTGCATAGTGCACTGAGCCAGAAAATTTGCTAGTTCCCCAGAATTGAGCAATCTTTCTTGGCAACATGCATGGAAAGTTTCCCAAAAAAAGAAAAAAAAAGGTAAAAAAATATATAAAAAAAACATCCCTAAAAAATAGGGATCCATTATTATTATCTAGGAGGCACACTCACTATTTTTAGAAAATTCCACCAAGTGTCACATTTTCCTTGATTTTAGGCATGCACGTCATAAACCCTAATCCACTCAAATCTATTTAATCGATGCCTCTAGAGTTCATTTTCACATTCGATCTTGGAACTCTATGATTCCCGAGGAGATCATGGATACTTTGGTGCGACCATCGTCGCTTTTCCAAGTGAGTTCCGCTTTTTTCGTCTTTTGCTACTTTTTCTGTCGCTTTTTGTTGTTTTGCTTGTATGAGTGTTGTTTTACTTATTTATCTTCATGTTTGTTGGTGTTTAAACTTATTTTAACTTGTAGAAGTGTTGTTCTAAGTTTTCATTTGTATTTTACAAGTGTCACATCACTTTTCCTATTTTCTCACCGATGGTCGTTGTTGTTGCGACTCTCCTCACATATTTGATTTTCCTTCTATTTGATTAGTTTTTGCACTTGATCTACATTGATTTACTTATACTTAGTCAGTTTTTCAATCATGCTCACATCATCATTCACTTTTGCTCATTTTTCACTCTTCCACCGGGCATATTTGCACTTCCCTTGGCCAAATATTGCCTTTCCGAGCTGGGCACTACGTAATCCTAAGGCTTAATCTGAGAGCTTGGCCTCTAGAACTACGTAGTGTGCAGTATAGGCTATCCCAAATACACATTGCATAGTTCCAAGGCTCAACCTATGACTTTGGCCACTAAGACTTCACAATGCGCAGTCTCTCCTAGTCTCTACCCAGTCTGGACTATGCATTGCATAGTCTCAAGCCTGAGGCTTCACCCTTGGTTGCTGGGACTGTGAAATACGCAAATTCCCACATCCAGTCTCCCTTGCTTGTTGATGAAATTTGTGAAATCCCTCTCATAAGTTGCTCGGTTTGCTGCTTGATCATGCTTTGAAGGTAGATTTTCTAAAGCTAATGTTTTCTTTCCTTGAATGTCCTTTTTGTCCCACAGGTACCATACTTGTGAAGCACTTTTATCGAGCAGTCATTGTTACCATGGCACCAAAGAGAGATGCTTCAAAAGAGACCACTAAAAGCAATACTGGGGAAGCAGTTGAGGAAACACCAGTAGACTTGCCAGTGTATGCGGACACTCAAATTTTTAGAGAAAATGGGTCAACACAAACATGGTAGAAAGTTAATGAAGCTCTTTCAGCAAAGAGCCTTGAGGTAGATCTAGAGGACCGACAAGTTTATCTCAGTATCCAACAATTAGGACTACACAAGGTTGCATGCAAATATCTAACCTTCCCATGTGCATATGTCATTAGCTGGATTTTTTCACACGTTGATGAGAAGAGCATGACATTGAGGAGTTCCAACAAACAAAATATTACTACCTTTAAGGCATAATATTATCAGCGCATGTATCACTTGCCCAAGCCAGTGAAGTTCATGGAATCATTTTTCTATGCCACCAGCAACTATGTGAACACAAGAGATATTGTTAAAGGCTGAGAGAAAGAGACATCGAAGTTTCAATAGACACCCACCCATTCATACAAGACAAAGTCTGCGAGGAAGGCCTACTAACTCTTGGTTACCTTAGATTGTGGGATCAATGGTTAGCAGAGCACCAAGTTCTTTCCTAAAGGGTGGGTTGTCTTATTAAACTAGGTTGTGAATAAGGGGAAGTTGTTCAATTGGTCAGATCTATTGGATTAACAGTTGAGAGGCCATGTAGCACAGGCCCAAATTCCTCTTGATGGTGAGCAAGCAAGGTTTTATATGTCTGCATATTTACTAGATGCAATCTATGCACAACATCAATTTCTTGGCATGAACTAGACATGGACACCACAAGAAACTACCGTGCATATCTAGTGCAGGCTTTGGATTGCGGTGATAGAGGAGTAATGGAAAAACTAACTGGCCACTTCATCATCTCGCGATACAAGCTCATCTTTGAAGAAGATCCACCTTGCATGTTACGAGGAGTAACGGAGGCAATAACATAGATTGCAGATTGGTATGCCTCACTAGGTGGCACCTTCCTTCGAGTGTTCGGTGGAGAGAAGCCTCTGCATGTTTTACTAAGGTATGCCACCGACAAGCTTGTCATGAAAGAAGTGTCAGATCATCTTGCCACAGGGTTTTCAGTTGCTTTGTATAGGAAGAAGAAAGCAACATGGGCCATTCTTCCTTTAAAAATTGGATTATACGAGATAAAGAACTTGAAATTTGCGGATACCGAGGTAAAGGGGATAGTGAAATTTGCATTCGGTACTTGAGACTTCAATCTGTATGATCCCCGTAGTATTTTCAAAGACCACTATGCGAGAATTCAATTTCAGTGGATCAATGAGGCTTTTCATTAGCTAGAGGAGTATCCATGTAGGAATTGCTACAATTCCTCCAAACTCCGTGAGTCAATCAGTTTAGCAAGGACTTCACAGGCTACTTTGAAGAGGGTAGCAACTTCGGAAGAAAAAACAGGAGCAGGAATCAATCCCATGCAGGTCAAGGGAAACATAAATATTTCCGACAATCCAAAGGGAGAACAAAGTTACAAGATGAAAGCATATGTGATTCTCATGAAAGAAGCTTTAGCAACATAAGTAAAAAGGAAGCGGAGTAAGAGAGAAAAGAAGAGATTGTAGGAAGCAGAACAAAAACTGAAGGAAGAATGAGAGTAGAGGAGGAGAGAACAAGAAGAAAATAGGAATTAGGAAAAAGAATAAAGGCAAGGTGCAATGGCAGAAGAAACAACGCTAATTCAGGTTGAAGAGAAAGAACATAATCAACTAGCAGCTGAGGAGGAAGGTGAACAAATGTAGGATCGAGAGCTTTCTCATCAGATTGAGAACTTAATCGAAGTGACTAACATGGAGATGGAACAAGAGTTACAAAATGAAGATGCTGATATGATGCCGAGCGCACTGCAGGTCATTGTTTAGTCTCCACCACCTCCAAAAGCAGAGCCAGCCCCGAGCGAGGAAGGGGATGATGTTACTCTTGATGATCATCTGGTAATGGATGTGTACAATCTGTCATTTGATGAGTTCCAAAAGAAGATTGTATAAGCAAAGAGAAATCATTTTCTGGATGATCACACATCACTTGAATTTCTTAGAGAAAGGGTGATAATGGTGGATACCAGGAAGAATCCAAATGTCATTGTCGAGGCCAACTTGGCCTTTGTAGGAGAAACAAGATCAAACATTCAATATTTGACTACCAACAATTAGTAATTGGCACAAAACTTGTAGGTTTCCAGGTAAGAGGTAGAACAACTCCATAGTTTCCGCACAGGTCTACTTGGAGGAGATGGGAGCAACGATACTTGTTGAAGTATCAACACTTAGAGAAACCATGCGGAAACTATATGAGGGGTTTGTGACTGTACATAAAGTAGTTGTATGTTTGCATGACCTACAGTAACAGAGAAAAGAGTTTGTTAAGACTCTCAAGAACATACAAGTTGTCATTTCCTATGTGCAAGAATGGACAATTCAATACAAAGGGCACCGCTTGACTTAGTGAAGAAAATGAAGCCACAAACAGAGTTGGAGAGAGCGCAAGTTTGAATGATGATTTAGAAAAACAAGCAACTCACCTCATTCATTGGTAGCATTCGAGCCTCATATGTACGGTTGTCCAGTAGTTTGGATGTATTGGTGAAAATACACAAGATCCCATCGGTTGGTTCTCTCACCAAATCCAAACCCAAGAAACAGGTCCAACAGGGGATCGAAGGGTAGTTGAGCAACTTAAAAAAATTGCTACCAAGGAATATTTGGAGTTGAACAGACATAATATGCAGAACTACATTGGTGGTCCTGTCCAAATTAAAACAATGTTTCTCATGCTTCAGAATGAAGTTGAAACTAGTTCCAAGTCATTGTACCCGGTTGCCATGGAGGCTAGAGTCTGCTTCCAGCCAGATACCATTATGCAATTTGGGGATGTCATCACAGAGTACCGGGCTTGACACCAATATGTTACTGAGAAGCATAAAGTGGAAGTTGTTGAGCTAGAGTTTTCCTAAACTCAAGCATCATAATGTTTTTTCTTGTTAGGCTGTCAAGTTGTCTCTAACCTATTTTTTCTTATATGGGTACAAGTGTAAATTGTAATATTATTTGACACTTGGAATATGAAGAGTCATGATATAATGTAATGAGTCATTTTGTAAAGAAGTTGAAGAGTCATGAGGGAGTCCAAATGTCACAAAGGGGATTTGAAGAGTCACCCCCTCTTGTTATAAATAGAACCTCATAACTCATGCAAGGGGCTTTTGGGAGCCAAAAATATTGGCTAGGCTTAGGCTTAGAAGGAACTTGGGAGTATTGTGAAGAGCCTTGGCTTCTTTGTAGCGTACAACACATATACTTCTTTGGAGGAGCAAATGTTCTTGACTTTAATGTTCCACTATTGGGGCTAGTGGTCTGTCAATGGTTTGTGTATGAATGTAACTTTCACTTATAATAAAACTCAGAGCCGACACACTTTCATGCACATGTTGTAGATATAGTAGTATTATTATTGTTATATTTTCAATGTATGTTATTTAACTTACACTTATTCTTATGAACTATTTAGTTTTCATTTGTATGAATATTGTTGAATGCATGTTGCTGTATTAATTTGTCACCTTAACTTGTGGAATATTACACATGTTAGCTCATGATGTCATACTCTCATGTGTTAATTTCAAGCTGCGTACTATTACAGGCTTCCAAGGGGCGCACTTCCTTTTCCCTTTATGTGTTGGAATCGCCATGCATCACACTTGACTTTATACAGGGTCACACACTTGCTCTCACCAAATTTATCGTATTTCACTCTGCGCGTTTTCGCAATCAAGGAATAACATTACCACCCATTGTTGGGAATCCTACTCCAAACAGTGTGAGGCCTAGTTGGGACTTCATATCAAGGAGATCCCCTAAATTTTGGCGGGTCTAGCACCGTTAACATTTCTGGCGCTAGAAGGAGGGCTAGATGACAAGCTAAGCCCTTGAAGTCTGTTTTGAATTTTTGTACTTATTTAATGACTTCTTCCCAAATCATAACCCCGACATATTTTTCTAGACACACAAATTTGAAAGTGTTGACGAGAATTATTGATGATTTGTCAAATTTGAAATTCAATGGTGAGGGTGAAACAACCTTATTTGAGCACACCACCCATTTTCTTGATTTCTGCACAAAGCACAATATCCACTGTGAGGATGTTGGTTGTAGGTTTTTCATTCTCATGTTCGAAGGGCGCGTACGAGAATGGCGTAACGCATTTCTAATGAATCCATACACTCTTTCGAACACCTTGTCACAGAGTTGTTCTGTGCTTTTGATATGTATGATCGTAAAACTCTGTGCAAGAAAATTTTGAATATGCGAAAAGCACCTAATGAATCTGTTCAGGATTTTCATGATCGGTTTATTCATATTTTCTTTGAATTTCCATAAGATGATGTTGATTGGTCATTCTTGGTAGACAGATTCCTATATCTTATTCACATTTTGGATAATCCACACGTGCTCAAATCTTTCGAACCTCTCCCAACATACCTCAGTATTAAATATTCTAAATATGTGACGGATGAGGTTACTTTTCAAAGTGACCCTCCGTCCCCTTCTCATCAAACAACTCCAATTCCACAGGTTTAGGTGGGAGAAGTTGAGGTTCCATCCACCGATCTACCACCATATTGTCCCACCCCACATACTCATATCAACATAGGTGTGGACTGCAATATGATGGTCACAATGAAGTGTTATCTCCTCATCCTCCATCATTTGGTTCCTCTGATGCCCCGGATTGTGAGTTATTGTGTTCACTTGTTTTGAATCCTTATTTTGATGTTCACGAGGATCAAGTTTTGGATGGCATTAGTGTTGAGCAACCAACTTGCGATATCATTTACGATGATTATGTGTGAGATCCCATAACTGAACAAGAATATGCAATGAAGGATGAGTCTTCTCCTTCCGCACCTCTCCCTCATTATCTTGACATCTTCCATGATCCAATTATCCTTGATAAATCTAGTGAAGAATCAATTTCTGATCATTCTCAGAACACATGGAATGTCAATTTTTCATCTGAAGGCAGAGAGGACAAATTTGTTTTCCCTTATCTTTCCAATCTCTCATCTTATCTTTCTATAAATATAGAGGATGGAATTTCTCATTCTCCATCATCTGCTCTTTACGATATATCAAATCATGAGGATGCGTCTGATTGTAATATTTAATTTTCCTATCGTGGTTTTCATGATCTTTTCGTTGATTCATTTGATCACCATTATGATTTTTCCACTGTCGATCTTTGATCCATCTTTTGAGGTGCTGGAACTTCCCCAATTTGTTGAGGCACTTCAACCCGAGTTGATGGTTATGTCAGGTTCTCGTAGTCTTCATATTAGTTCCACTTCTGATCATAAATTTGTTGAATGTTTCTAGGCTCCTCATCACTCTATCGCACACATTAAAAATCTATCTATTTTACAATTTTTGCATCCTCCATTTGTATCACACGATCCCATCACTCAGTCATTGGAGGAGTCATATGTGGTGAGCACGGTCACAAAACAAAAAATTTCTTCTTTCTTTATGTTCTCCCGTTTCTGCAGTCCGAAAGTTTGTTCTTGCATGTCTTCAAGTTGCACTGTGTCTAAACACCACAATGCACCTGCAAAATGTCTTCCATGCATGTTTCTTTATTTATTTTCTGCATGTTCTTTCAAGCTATGAACGTTTTGGTTTGCATTGTCATATCCTTTTTGCTTGTTGTTATGCTTTTATATCTTTCTTGACATACATTCCATTGTGTACATAGACCAACCAATGCGTCGGTGGCTGCATTGGAAGTATAATTTCACATGAATCTAGCCTGTTCGCTGTTAGGTTAGGAGTAGTTGTTTTCTTTACTTGTTTGTTTCTTTGATTTTCTTTCTTTTACTTTATGCTCCACACATTTTTTTTTCTCTACAATCATAGATAACTTCTGCATGAGACCTTGTTTGGATTCCTAGATAAGCTTGGTGAAATCCATTGGAAGTTGTACTACTACCAACGCTTGATTATCTATTTATTCCCTCTCTTTATGTGAACCTTTCATTTCTTTTAGTGGATGATACTCTGATGGAAAATACGTTCCTTTCGGAGAAAGTTAAATTGAAATCACGATGCTTTCACTTTAATTAATACAGCCTACTCTAATCAGTCTTCTATTTTTCGGTTAATCCTTGTCAACTAAGTCAAGTAGAGTAAGGAGGGGAGGAAAACCTTAACAAGTATGTTAGAGGTGTATATAAATATCCTTATTTGAAGGGACAAGCTCTTTTGCTCCCAAAAGAACTTTTCTATAATTTTCCCAAGACAATGCATAATACACTAAGGAGATACCAATGTTGAGAATTGGTATAGAGGAATAATAGACAAGACTTCCTTTATGATAATAATGTGACTAGCTAAAGTGAACCATATCCCTCCCCCAAGAATCCATATTGTTTTTTACTTTAGATAAAACATTTTTCCAAGCCTGAGGAGTTTGTGTTTTGAGGCAAATTAGGATACCCAAATATTTGAACTATTTCCAATTATCAACAATATTGAAGCAAAATACCTCTCTTAGACACTAAAATATTCCACTTGAAGATATGAGACTTGGTATAGCTTGAAGTTGTTGGGAAGTTGTCCGCTACCGATTTGAATCTTCTAGTTATAGTATCATCCACAAAATAAGAATGGTTGGCACTTTTTATGTCTTGAGTGAAGCAGAGACCTGGAAGGAGGCCATTTTTTTGCTCATATTCCATCTGAAGTCTCTTAGTTGCCGAAATATTCCACTTGAAAATCTAAGATTTGGTAGAGTTAGTTAATCCTCCTGGCGTTGCTAGGAAGTTATCCAACACTAATTTGAATCTTCTAGCTATTTCCACTGAGGCACCCCTAAGGAGGATAGTATCATCCATAAACTGAGAATTGTTGGCACTTTCGATGTCGTGAGTGAAGCAAAGAAATAGAAGGAGGTCACTTTCATGTGCATATTCCAAGCACCGACTCAAAGTATCCACAACTAGAATATAAAGAAAGGGAGCGAGTGGGCACCCTTGTTGTAAACCACGAGAGACTTTAAAGAATTTGGTGACTTTGCCATTCACAAGAGAGGAAATCCATGGGGAGCCTATACAGAGGGTAACCCACTAGATAAAAGTGTTATCAAATCCCAATCTAGTCAGAGCTTTGAAAAGGAAGTTGTGCCCGACTCTATCAAAGGCATTAGCCATGTCTAATTTGATTTACATCCCCTTGTCCCCTCGTGATCTACTAGATATTATGGCTTCTTGAATAAGAATAATGTTGTCAAATATTTTGCACCCTAGCACAAAACCACCTTTATTCTATGATAGATAGAATATAAAATATTTTTTATTCTTTTAGTGAGAATGTTAGAAGTAAATTTATAGGAAACTGTTAACACAAGAAAATCGTACACCTGTTTGCACAATCCAAAAGACACTGAGAGATGTCCAGCAAAATGCATAAGTTAAGATTTTCTAGCTTAAGACATCATGAAGTATAAAAAAATTGATTTCTCATAAGGTCCAAAGTTTATAAGGTTAAAAAATTGGGGACATCATGACTGTTTCTTCGATAGCCATGCGCCGCACGAAATTTTCTTCGAAAGCCACATGGTCAAAGAAATGGATGACTCAACAATTTCAGGACCACTTCAGATACTTGGAGGTGATTCCTTGATAGGATCTTAGTCCAGGACAACTGATTTTGAGTTTCCCTAAATATATGCAACCCTCAATGGAATCATATTGTCCTACTCATGAGTCATTGTCATGGATGAACCAAGAGAGGGAAGATGGATTAAAAAAATTCTATATAAAGAGGCCATGGGAGAACCAAAATATGAGACATTATTATGCTGGCCAAATTTCTATCAGAGCAAACCAACATTTTATTGTTGAAGCCAAAGAAAGTAAGCGAAATAGCATGTTGGACATATTCCTTCTAAGCAATCCATCATCTTAGTTTGAGGATAAGAGTCCACCATTGGAAAGTCTTCATTCTTCTTTGAGAGAGAGGAGAAAATTGCAAAGAGATTGAGGAAAAGAACCTCCTTGTTGAGGATTTTTGAGCACCATAGATCAAATAATTCTCTTCAAGTGTTTAAGATTCATCTGTTGTATTCAACCTCTACTACCAGCAATCAATAAAGAGAGCCTTTTCCATTGTTTTGTTGACTTGTTTTCTACATTGAGCATTGTTTGTGCATTTATCTCTTTGTTTTAGTTTATGTTTGTATATGCATTGTTTTCACTATTTGTAATGATTTGTTTATATAAGTCTGTTCACTAACAACACCAACTCTGTTTGTGATCCTTTGTACGGAACAAACAACTACTAAGGAGGTGTCTTTTGGTACACCATTTCCACAAATCACTACCACAAAAATGGCAACCATACTATTGTCTTTTCTTAATCTAAATGTTGTGTTTGCAAGATCTTCTCTCTGCATAACCACTCTACAAGTTGGTCAACATCTCTCTGGAATTTTTGCAGGACCTGTAGGACCTGTTCTGAGCCCATGAGTTTTCATTTTATTTGCTCGCCCGCACAACTTTTTCTGTGACAGACGCGCGTGCACGTCTGTGTGTGGTTAAACTCGTGTGGTTTCCAGAAAGTCAAAAAGAGCCTTGTGTTTTCTCAGGTGATTGGCAACCTTTTGAAAATTCACCTCTGTATTTGTTATTATCTGTTTAGTTTGCTTGGTTTATTTACTAACCTCAATTATTGGAGCAATTGGAGTATTCTTTCATTTGTATTTGCAACAAACACACATAGCTTAATTAGGGAGAAAAGTAAGTGGCCAAATTCCACATATGTTTTTCAAACTATTTTGCTAAAGTTTTCTGCAAATCACATAGCTTAATTAGTAAAGGAGTAAGTGGCCCATCATCCACAAATATTACTACTAACCAAAGTATTCATTTTTTCATTTTTGGGACTAAGAGAAAGTGTTATTATAGAAAGTAAGTAATCTTTGCTTCCCTTGCGTCTCTTAGACAAACCTGAGTTTGCATATGAAAACTTTCTTAAAGCATTTGAATTTCCATCTCTTTTGTTGAAATTCACATAGTTTAATAGGAAAAGAGTAAGTGGTCCATTATCCACACCATATTTCTTTTTCAATACAAGGAACAATCAACACTTAATGTAATTAGAAGGATATTGTAAAGGATCATCGAATATTCGCATCTTACCACACTTTGTATGTTCACTTGCATCACACTCTAAGCTTCTATAATATTTGTACTAGAATGCATCCAATTTCAAGAGCATTGTGTACTTATTTTATTGTTGCTTACAAAATCACTCCCTAAGTGAATTAATACTCCTTAAAAACAACCATAACTTGAACCAACTAAGTTTCCCCACAGGGGCCACCAAAAAAATTATAGTTTAGGTTAGGACCATTGGGGGTAGGCATCTCATAAGTTGACATGGTCATGTTACATATTTGAAACATATTTTTTGAATTTTTAGGGAGCTTAATATCCTCCAATCATCCCATAGAAAAGATTACTCAAGCATGGTAGAGACCCGATTTAGAGGGGGTTCAACTTAGGTCTAGTGTGTGTGGTACTCTTTGGGGCTACTCGACCATCTATTGCTCAGTACTGGTTACTTACTACCAAGAAGCTAAAGAATCGAATGCTCACGTGGGATGACGTTACTTTAGTGGCCAAAATCTAGGGAACCCTTTCCCTATAGGTGACAGTGCGGGAAACACTTGAGCCTCATTTCCATTACCTTGGTTGATTCTTCGACTGCTGGAAGGCGTCGCCAATTCTTTCGGGACGTTTCCCCTAGACCCATTAGAATATATCTCTACAAGGCCTAGCTACTTTGAGAGTGGAAAGGATGATTAGGTTTGCATAGGATTTTTTATCATACATAACAAATGAAAACCATTTTTTATTTGATTGATCGCATAACTTAATTGTAAAAGGAAAGTAATCATTTTATTTTCACTTTTGTTTTATGCATGTGATTTTATGACATTGATATTTATTTCCATCCCTCACCATAAACAAAGTGGTACACACTCTAATTGACACCATATGAGACCCCACAACTCCTTGTCGATCTAGAAATTTCTTAAACCTCTCCCCATTACTGGGAGGTGTGCTAGGACTCCCACCATTTAGGTGTAGAGTATATCACACAACCAACATTATAAGATCTTCCTTTATTGGTGCATATTTTCTCGGGACGCCTCCCTATCAAATCACACTCTTCACCACCCCACAAGTGTCCCCACGTGCTACCCCTTTGGGGATCCCACACACCACTCCTCCGGATAGTCCGCGAGACACCTATCGAGGTAGTTCTCCTGAAACTTCACCACAGAGGACCCCTTTACATATAGCGATCAAAAATCATTTCACGATGGCAGATAACTTACAAATGCCATTCTTAACTTCTTTAAAGCTACCATATTTAAGTAAGCTAACCAATGAACCAATCGCTGATGTCCAGAATTGCCTAGCTATGCCCACCAAGCTCCATTTAGACATTCCAAAGTTCGAACGAAAACATGGAGAAGACCTAGGAAACCATGTCATGACTTTTTAGCTGTGGTGTTCATATAATATTATCATAGATGATACTATTTGATTACGACTATTTCAACACACCCTTACTAGGCTTGCATTGAAATGGTACATTGACCAACCTTTAGCCTCACGTGGAAACTTCAACTCACTAGCTAGAACTTTCCTCACATTTTTCGAGCTCTTGGTTCGTCACAATTCAGGCCTGAAACTCCTCACCCACTTCAAAGAAACACCAGATACCCACATATCAGATCATATACATGAATGGCATAATTTTGTAGCTTATGTAAAGCACAATTTGAAGATAAAGCCCTCTTCGACTTGTTTTTGAGATCCCTCACATCAAAAATTTAAAAATAGGTGGAAAATTCATCCCCACATAATGAGGGAGAAGCCATTAACAAAGCTTAGAAGTTAGATCTTATTTGCACCCAGTCTGGATACAACTATCATGTGCTACAAGACACCCCATGCATGCAAACGTATAAAGAGACACCATGCACATCCAATTCCATTGATGGATTGATTATGTCCATAACCCAAAAACAACTCAACAAAACCTAGCAGTACCCCGGATACTTGTTCCATGGCCCAACCTTTGACGCTACACAAAACACACCACCATTGCAGGATATAGGATACTACCTCGATCAACCCACACCGATGTAGAATACTGTTAGTAGGGTTAACCAATTGTATCCCCCTCAAGGAGGCTCATATCTTACCCCACAAGGAAACCTATACTCTTCTATGAATATGGACGTAATGTCCTCTTCCCAGAATCCATATACCAACCAGGGACAAGGAAACCGATATTCTCCTTTCCCCACACAATGAAAAAATAACCCACCAATGCAAAATAAAGCAAGGGTTAATCTAGTGCAACCTTCTCTCACTCCAAAACAATAATCAGAGGAGAAACTAAACCCAACTAACTCGCCTAACGTTGCTAAGAAAAAACCAAAGGGAGAACCCGAACAGGGAGCAACAACCACGATAAACCCCCACGGGCACCGATAAGGTGAAACCCTAATCGGAATCAAATCCAAGGATTGACAAATAACAACCCACAAAAGCAAAACAAGAACAAACTTCTACGAACTAATCATTCAAGTGCCATCTGTGTGGAATATAGTCAATATACCCATCATTGTCATCAACTCCCTGAGTTAAAAAGGATACTAGACAATAGGGGGCAAGGAGGTAAAAAAACTACAGTAATGCATGATCCTTTCCCCCATCAGGGAGTGGTTAACACTCAACAACAATCATCCCACTCACATCCTTCTGGAGGGAACCCCCATAACAATTCTAATCAAAAAATTTTCATGACAGGAGAAGATATACTCCTGTAAATGAGAAATAGAAGTTATGAAGCTCCCTTAGAGCCCAACCCCTCGACCTTGACCATGAAAATATATACAGGTTCGTTGACCATTCCTCGACCTTCTATAGAATCTATGCTAAAGATGGTCAACAAACCTTTACGACGCACATGACATAACTCAAAAGTTCCTCATAGCTACAACATATTCGGAGATTTAGCACAATAACCATCAACTATGTTAGCATTAGAGGTCTTGCAAAGATGCCCAAGCCAAAGGAAAGCCTTATTTTCTGCTCTAGGCACAATTGACCTAGTTGATTCTCACCTAATGGAATTTAACTTGGATAAATATACCCCATGACTACCATCAACTGTTGCTTTCCAAATTCCAGTATCAACCCAAAACATCAACATCCATCATTGCATTGTCGATAAAGGGGCATCCACATGTATAATTTCCAAATCCGTTTGGAAGAAACTGGGATCCCTCGAATTCAAGCCTTCGGACATCACGCTTAGAGCATATGACGTGCGCCCTTATGCTTCAGTTGGCTTGTACCCTAGCGTGCCAGTTCAGTTGGCCAACAAAACCATACTAATAGTTATTCAAGTACTAGACGCCCAGTTGAATTACAATATCCTGCTGAGCTGAAATTACATGTACAAGGTGTTAGCAGTTGCCTCATCTTTTTTCAGGATAATGATGTTCCCCCATGACAGAAAAATCATTACAATAGATCAACTCACATATTATGAGAAGAAGACATTACTTGCACCCAACAGTGTGTTACCCTTAGTCTCATCTTCTCATGAATTGATCACCACTTACACTGAACTCATCCCTAGCCAATTTAAGCCGTCAACACTCCTAGGGACATTCCCAGGAGAAACTCCAATGATAGAGGAAATTTACCAACCACAAGAGCATCGATGTGCATGATGACCTCATCAAACACTCCCCAAGCTCAAGAACTAGTTCTTGATACTAACAACAATGTTGTTACTGATTCAAATTTCTTACCAAATTCCATCACTCACACACCCTTCTTATTTCCCCCACCTGGTTTCATCTCACATCAAGTCATCACAACACTCTCGTTGCCCCATATGGCTCTCGTAATACCAGTATGGTATTTGGCCCCTTAGGTCATGTTAGCAAGCATAGGAATCACTACAATAGGTGTCAGTCCTATTCCTCCTCAAGATATCACGACACCACAAACAATGCCTACTCAAGTAGCACCTACACCATAAGTAGTGCCTGCATTGACACCAGTCGATGCTAGAACAAGGGATAAGCAAAAGGTAAAAAGGTGGAAGCTTCAAACACTCCCTCCTCTAGGGTCCCTCAACCTTGTGCGTTGTGTGAAACTGTGGGGCACCCCACCAATAGGTGACTCGAGTTAAATGAGCTCAAAGCTCTTCTGCATGCCCCAAAAGTGCTAGTGAACCCTCCTCTCCCTTCCAGAGAAAAGAGCACATCCACGCATCATAAGGCATTATGCACCAACCATGCATACAACATATGCGTAGAGTATTATCATTACACTCATCATTGCCCCAAAAATCCCTTGATATCGAGATGCGTTAGGTGCACTCACCCAAGCCAATACCCCATTAATCCCCATAGAGGATGGATCCAAAAAAAAAAAAAAAAGATTGTAAGGGAAGAAGCTTCTTCCTTCTATCCCTCGTCTGGTCCATCAACCTACTATCATGCTCAGAGGCAACCCAAACCAACAACACCTCTACCAGTGCCCACTTACGCTTTGTGCGATGTACAAGATCATTTGATCAACTAATTCCCCAAATTTAGGGCCTTTAACCGATTATATTTGGTTCCCTGTGTCGCTTAAAGCACCGGACCCAGGCACAAATGCCACACTTGCCATATTTGTGCAGGAAATCATCATGTGTGACATTGTCCCCACCTTTC
Source organism: Pinus tabuliformis (assembly GCA_031772625.1). Classification (NCBI taxonomy): domain Eukaryota; kingdom Viridiplantae; phylum Streptophyta; class Pinopsida; order Pinales; family Pinaceae; genus Pinus; species Pinus tabuliformis. The sequence goes on along the minus strand of CM062819.1, from coordinate 714,500,358 downwards.
TCAATTCCGTTCTTTGTTAGGATTCATTCAGTGATTTATCACTAAGAATTTTGATTTTGTAAGATCAAATACCGGACCATCAGATCATACCACACCATCAGGGAATGAAGAATTTAGGTCCATTTTATGTGTATTTGAGGAGAAACGATCACCAACAGTGAAACAAGCCCCCCATCATTATGTCTCCCCTCACCATCATTAATCTAGATCAGGAAAAAAACAATATAAGGTTTTCTGGAAAAAAGGATCACCCCTAAAATGTGCCCTATGTGATAAACACAACCATTTGGTAAACCAATGCTGCAAATTAAGTAAGTTTAATGACATATTTCGCTTAGTGGTCCAAATCCCACAAATCCATCTCTCCAATCAAGAGAAAATCACTTGTTGTTATTGTTGCATTTTCTCTCAATCACATCATACGAGGGATTGTTAGTACCTTACACTTCTTCACGTAGCGAGAGCAGCACTGAGGCAAACCCACACCAGGAAGTAACACCATGCCAATACTAATATCTGCAAGTGGATACCACCCCAGGATGTCCCATCTCATTGTGTCAACTAGGTGTCAACATCTCATACTATGAGTAGTACCGCCACCCACACTATATATTCAGTTAGTTGTAGTCCAGTGTGCAGTATCTGTTCCAGTACCTCTCATGGCACCGAGACATGTCATATGTTACAAACATTTTGGCAACTTAGGATTCAACATCAAAATCATATTGAGGAAGTTACTTTTTCCCCTTGTACACCAACAAGGATGAAATAACTTCCTCCCACGCGACATCAACCCACTATAACTGAAATTATACCACCACCTAATGTTAATGACACGCAAAACCATATACAATTCATTTACTCATCCATAGGAACTATGATTTGTGTTGTCTGCTCATCATTTTTTAGTGTTGAGACCAAAAAATCCACCCCACCAGTGGTAACACCATCGATGGTGTAGAACCATACCATCTGCATCAACCAATGAATCATATTCTTTCTTGTCGACCAACACAACCAAGTCTGAATCCCAACCTCAAGACCTGGTGTAACTCAAGTCAATGCTAGATAATATTTTTCACTCATATGAATATATTTTAGAAGCCATGACAAAACTTAAATGCCCTTGAGACACCATGCACCATTGTTCATTTTTACCATCCTAAAAAATGTTTGTACCCACTTGCACACCAACCCATGATATCTGCACCATCGAATCAAAGGATTTCCTCCCACCAGGAAATGTCAATTGGTTCAAAAATCCCGTCCTAGCACCTGATGCATTTTAGGAAGGGAACATGTCAAGTATTTCACCTAACATTAAGGTTGATATTTCAATCAAACCTAGCACTCTTGAAGAGAAATCGCTAGGGGCAGCATGTTCCCTAGAAGAGGTAACCTCCTACAAAGCCCTGCCTCTAGAATATAGGGAAATTTCTGTATGGCCATATTCTGAGATGCCTGATATCATCCCTTCAATCATGGAGCACCACACCAACATGTGGCATGATGCTTACCCAGTTAGGCAAAAGCAACGTCAGCTTCACTCATTCAGAGAAACCATCGGGTGTGCCTTCATATGTTTTTGGTACATCCTTCTTTCTAGTTTGCATATCTTGATATATGGATGTTTTCGCTTGGGGTATTGGCTTTCAAAACTGTAGGATATCAAGACCTTCACGGCAAGCTCATTCCCCTGGTGGAAATCGACAGTTCAAGCATCATCCTCCACTCAACATGATTGTTATGGAAGCAACTCACAAAATAGAAGAATGAGATAGATCAATGACTTCAAAAGTAGCCTCTTCGAGGGGGAAACCTCCTTTACATTACACAAATGAACAATTCTTAGATGATGCAAATGACAAGACCTCCTTTCTATATATAGGAGTCTAAGGGGTCACAATATGATCAGAGATGACATAACAAGAATAATGTAAGGGTACAACAATAACAATAGTGGGCTTCTATGGGGCATAATAATAACAATATGGGGAAACATGGGCACCACAATAACAATAAGAGGCTACAATGATAATAATAATAAGGGAATACACTAGTATTATAGGGACCTAACATGCCCCTCTCCTTCAAAAAAGTGTTGTCCTCAACGCTTGAGTAGTTTTGGATGCTTCTGTATAAAATTCTCATCCTCCCATGTGGAAACTTTAGTGGGTAAGTTCTTCTACTTGATGAGATGCTCTAAAATTGATCGATTTCATCGCTATAGAGTTCTTGTTTCAGTGACTTCTTTATGTTCCAATACGATTTTTCCTTCCTTTTCAAGCTCTGGAAATATTGTTTGAACTAGGATCTTGTCACCTATAACCTTCTTTAAGCATGAAACATGGAAATCTGGGTGCACTCGGGAAGATGTAGGAAGTTCCAATTTGTATGCCATAGTACCAATATTTTGCAACACCTTGTACGAACCATAATACTTTGGTGATAATTTATTATCTTTCTTAGCTTTCTTAAGGGAAATTTGTTTGTATGGTTGTAGTTGTAGAAATACCTTGTCACCTACATCAAAATTTCTTTCGCTGCGATGTTGATCTGCCTGTTGTTTCATTCTATTTTTCACCCTAGTTAGGTTATACTTTAAGAGTTGGAGAACTTTATGTTGATGCTCGATGTGACCTTAGAATTTTCTCTTAAATATGATGTGATGGATGGTGGATGATTTACATAAAGTGCCATAAATGGGGTCATTTTTGCTGTAATATGGAATGAAGTGTTATATCACCATTCAATCAGAGGCAACCATTTGACCCATTGTGTCTATTTATCAAATACAAAGCAACGAAGATATCCTTCCAAACATTTGTTCACTGTCTCAGTTTGCCCATCAGATTAAGGATGATAAGATGAGCTATGAGCTAACTGAGTACCGAGACAAGAAAATAATTCTCTCCAAAATTTTACAGTGAAAATAGGATCTTTGTCGCTTACAATAATATTTGGGTTTCCATGTAGCTTTTGAATTATTTCCATAAATGCAGTAGCAAATGTACTAGCTTTAAATGGATGAGATAATGCACAAATGTGTGCATACTTGGTAAGTCTATCAACTACCACAATGATGGCACTCTTTCCTTCAGACTTGGGTAAAACTATGATAAAATCCATTGAAACCTCCTCTCAACGTTGACTTAGAATGGATAAAGGTTGTAATAGACTTGCAGTCTTAATTGTCTCAACTTTATTTTGTTGGAAAACCAAACATTTCACCACAAACTTTTCAATATCAGATTTAAGGCCATCCCAAAAAAATTCCTTCTTAACCCTGTGGTAAGTTTTTTAAAATCCTGAATTCCCTCCTAAGGGACAAGTGTGCAATTCCAGAAGAATCTTTTGTTTGAGTTGGGAATTCTTACAAAGGTATAAGTGATATTTGTACCATAATGAATCATTTTTCCAGCTAAATGTATCAGATGTACTGGGATCTTGCTGCAACTTTTGAATGAGTTCCCACACTTCTTCGCCATTCTTCCATTCATCCCTTGCTTCGTTTATCCAATCTGGTTGGATAATAGAAATGGCACAAAGCAATGCTTCCACATCCTCATCCTTTCTTGAGAGTGCTTCTGCAACAACATGTTGCTTCCCTTTTCTTTATATGATTTCAAAGTCATAACCCAACATCTTTGTGACCCATTTGTTCCACTCTTCTGAAGATAATCTTTGTTTTAAAAAGTATTTAAGACTATCATGATTTTTTTTTACTTTGAAGTGTCTTCCCATTAGGTAAGGTCGCCATTTCTTAAGTGCATGTAGTATTGCCACCATTTCCTTCTCATAAATAGCTTTGTGTAAATACTTTCCTTTGATTGGACGACTTTCAAAAGTAAGGGGTCTTTCTTCTTGCATTAAAAAAACACCAATTCCATTTCCCGAGGCATCACATTCCACAATAAAGGATTTTTAGAAGTCTAGCATAGCTAAAACGTTGCTTGGCACATTACCTCTTTAATATGTTCAAAGGTTTTCGTTTCTTCTAGAGTCTAAGAAAATGCATCTTTCTTTAGTAATGTTGTTAGAAGTGCGGCTATTCTCCCATAATTCTCAACAAACTTGCGATAATACCCTATAAACCCGAGAAATGCTCGCAGACGCTTTATGGATGTGGGGATTTTCCATTCTTTAATGGCTTTAATTTTTCTAGGGTCTACCTTAAACCTTCATGAGATACAATATGACCCAAATATTCCACCTTTTGTACTCAAAAGAAACATTTGGAGGATTTCGCATATAATTGTTTCTCCTCCAATAGTTTGAGCACTCTATCAACATGTTGAACATGATCCTTCCAAGACTTGTTGTAGATTAATATATCATCAAAAAATACTAACACAAATTTTCTAAGGAAGGGTTTGAAAATGGAATTCATCAAACCTTTAAATGTAGAAGGTGCATTGGTAAGGCCAAAAGGCTTGTCCAAAAATTCATAATGACCCTTATGAGTTCTAAATTTTGTTTTGAGAATGTCTTCAGTATTCATTCTGATTTGACGATATTCTAAACGAAGGTCCAACTTGGTGAAGTAAATTGCTCCATGCAATTCATCCAATAATTCATCATTGACATAAATGGGAAATTTATCTTTAATAGTGAGCTTGTTGAGTTCCCTATAATCCGGACACATGCGCCATGATCCATCCTTCTTGTTCACCAATACTACTGGAGCAAATAAAGAACTTGGATTAGGTTGAATTATACCAACCTCTAGAATTTCTCCAACCATACTTTCAATTTCACTCTTTTGGGCATAGGGATATCTGTAAGGTCTGATGTTTGGAGAAACACTTCCCGGAATCAAATGAATAGAGTGATCATGATCACGAATAGGTGGGAGGCCTTTGGGAGTCTAAAATACCTTAGAATGATTGTCCAATAATTTTTGGAGATATGGAGAAATAGACAATTTCGATGTGGGAACCTCTAGCGAACATAATTGTGCAATTACGCCACGTTGTTATTTCTTTAGAAGATTTGTCATGTCATTAGAGATGATTATCTTTCCCGGTTTCCCTGTGATACCCCTTAATTAAACTTCCTTTCCTTATGATTTTTTTTTCAAGAAAAGTTCTTGAAAATTAAAAGCTATCTCACCCAAAGATTGTAGCCATTGGACTCCTAGTACAACATCAACACCACCCATTGGAATCGAAAGCATTGGACTATTCAACACATATTCACCCATGGATAGCTTGATATTATGGCACTTTTTAGAGAAATTTATGGTTCCTCCATTTGAAACCATCACTTAACACTCTGGTGTTGGATATAGGAAGCAATTCAATTCCTTCACTATCTTACAATGAATAAAATTATGGGTACTGCCCAAATCAATCAACACTATTACCTTTTTTTCTTGATATGTCCTTCTATCTTGATAGTTTTAGTGGTAATTTCGACCAATGCATTACAAGATATGGTTGGCTTCATTTCTTCTTTCTCTAAGGTTTGTTCTTGGTGTGTATCTTATTCTTTTGATGTTTCTTGTTCCTTTTCTTCTTCCTCTTCACAATCTATGTAAAATAATTTCTTCTCAGCACACTTATGACCTTTAGTGTATTTGCTATCACAACTGTAACAAAGCCCTTTTGCTATTTTTTGTTCCAATTATTGTGGTGTCAACCTTTTAGGTTGTGGAAGGCTAGGGGCAACAACACTTCCTTATTTATAGTTGTGATTGGTAGGCTTGCTTGGTGCCATAATTTTGCTTTCAATTTTTCTTGCCAACTTGAATGCCTTCTCTAATGAATCAGGTTCCAAAAGGCGAACCTCATGTTAGATGTTATCCTTTAAAGTCCCTATGAACACATCAATCCTATGCTCCTCTGGAATATCTTTTACCCTTATATTCAATTTTTGGAATTCCTCAATGTGCTCCACCAATGAACCCTTTTGTTTGAGATTTATCAATTAGCTAAAAAAGTGTTCCTTTTCGGATCCTCATATTGTGCTATCATTTATTCCTAAAAATTGCCCAAGTGACAATTTGTTTACGAGAGAAAAGCCATCGATACCATACAAATTGATTGGGTTCCAAATATAAAGTCGCAATGTGTACCTTTTGTGTGTTTTTCACATTATGGAGATCAAAATATTGCTCCATCTGTCGTATCCATATTACGGGATCCTAGCCATTAATATTCCTCATATCGATCTTTGGAACAGGGTGGGTCTTCAATCCAACATTAAAGTCTATGAAATCATGACTAACATTTATTTTATTCTCATCATGAGTTTCATCTACTACCTTTTCGCCATTAGGAAGCATTTCTTGTAGCAACTTTGCCAAACCTCCTTTCAAACCTTCCATTTCTTTCTTCAAATCTTCAATGTTTACTTCTAAACCATCCATCTTAGTTTCCACGCCATACATATTAGCTTCCATGCCATTCATCTTAGCTTCCATGCCATTCATCTTAGCTTCCACGCCTTTCTTTAAATCATCCATCTTAGCTTCTATTACTTTTTGTGAAAGTGAAATTTTTTGCACTTGGTCTCGTAATTTTGATATATCATGTTGCACATCTTCCTCTTCTTCATGAGTCATGCTAGAGATTTCAGGTTTCTTACTAGGTGTTTCCATTTTCTTTCTTCGGGGCATCAATTAATGATAAATATGCTTCACTATGCCCTTTGAATCACTTCAAACAAAATTTTCAAACCAAACTTATGCAAATTTTTAAAAAAGACTACAAACCTTTTTTCTCTTTGTAGGAGCTCGATATTGAATCTGTTGTATATCTGTAATTTTGGATCTCCAAGGTCTAAAATTTCGTCTTGTGATATCCCTTTGCGTCCTCTTTCCAACCCCACAAGTCTGATCTAGATTGGATTCTCCAAGAAAGAGTTATGTCAAATCTCCCACGATGACCTGATTATAGACTAGTTTAGTAGAGTGAACTTGTACGGAGTTCCAGTTATCACTGTTTCGATCTTCGGACCTAAAAACAATACACAAAAAACTGCAGTCCATCCTCTTTTTGTAACTATTTACGAAATTTCAATTTGATGCTCAGAGAAAAAGTTATAATGATTTTCCAAAGGTGACTTGTTTGAGATCGAATTCGGGAGCCTGGAAAAACCCTAAATTCCTCAGTTTGTATCTCCGAACATATAGCAAGACAAGATCTAAAATTCAGTACCAAGGTTCATCACAATTTCAGCTCAAATGGGTTTTAATTTCATCTTCTGAAGCTTCATAGAAAAAAAGTATTGAAAATTCCACGATGACCTGTTTGAAATAGCGAAATCCAAGAATCCAAGGCTCTTATACCAATTGTTATGCAATCAGCTCACAAAATAGAAGAATAAGATAGATCAAGGACTTCAAAAGTAGCCTCTTCGAGGGGGAAACCTCCTTTAAATTACACAAATGAAAAATTCTTGGATGATACAAATGACAAGACCTCCTTTCTATATATAGGATTCTAAGGGGTCACAATATAATGAGAGCCGACATAATATTAATGTAAGGGTACAACAATAACAATAGTGGGCTTCTATGGGGCACAATAATAACAATATGGGGAAACATGGGAACCACAATAATAATAAGGGGCTACAATGATAATAATAATACGAGAATACACTAGTAATATAGGGACCTAACAATGATAGGCTTCCTCCACTGCCTTGAATATCCTACCATCACGTCGCTGACATTAACCATAGGGTTCACCATCTCAACCACACTTACCATCACCTTCTATCTACACATGGTAAGCGTCCATGTCAGTTGATAGAGCCCCACCTACATGGATCACCCTAGTTCATAGTCCCCTTCACACTATTGGTATCCATGTTCATCCCCCCAGGTCTGGGAGTCATTTTACACACATGTATCAAAGATAAACCTCATACTTCTCTTCTTTGCACCTTGCTTTCCTCCCCTACTCTTGGGTCGCCATCCTTGATCACAAACGGATTGAACTACATGCACCACTGCATGCTACACTAGGCCTACCATCCACCCATATTAACATAGCCCATTGGCATCACTTCATCGCCTCATCAACCCCACACGAAGACCAACCAATGGGGACCCCTCCCTTAGCAAAAAAACCACGCCTCCATATAGTTCACCACTCTCATAGGCGCTTTTCTCCGTGTCTATACATCCAAATCACCTTCATATTCTTTTAGCAAGTGTACAAAGATTTTTTTTTAGGAAATATCCTCCCACCCATATTTTCATGTCTTTTACTCGACAACAATTTCTAGTCACCCTTGGTCGGAGCTCGCACATTACCCACATTCATTTACCATCTTCACACTAGTCATAACATACTTACACCCACCTTGGAAATCCTACCAACTCCAAGACCATCCCTATCAGCAAATGTGTTTTGACTGCCTCCATTTGCATAACAGCTTCAACCTCAGGTCAAATGTCCACATCCACTCATATCGTTAGCTCTCATCATGCATTATATGACCCACACTATTACAGCTTGTTTACACCTTATATTGATTCCATGACACAACATGTTGAGTGGTTGAAGCCTCTTTCCTATCGACTTTAACACTTGTATTCCACGATAGAGGTAGTACCTTGTATACTCCTCCCTTGAAGGGATATCCTTAGGTGGCACAATGGGAATCACTATTGCCCACTGATGTCATCGATCCCCTTAACATTCGACACCAACACAAGTTTTCATGTCAAGGTGGTACCATACTTAATGACTATTGCAATTCTTTCATTTAGTCGAAGACCCCCGCATCACTAAGCACCTCATTCAACAATGCTTACATCATGATACGAGGGAGGTACCCAAAGTTGAAGACCCATGCATACCTCAACACCTCATTCAACAGTGCTTCACCTTTGTTATGCATGGGGGAACCAAATTCAGTCTATTTGTCCAAGAAGCGCCCTTGAGGGCGTCAACAATTATCATCATCAACCATCAACACATCAACCACCATAATGTTGATTGGACAAAACCATTTCCTGTCCGATTGTAATAATTTGTCACTACTTATCATAATGATCATGGGACATGCCCGCCTCGTATAAACACTCTTTTTATTCCTTAGGTTTTCTTTAGAGCATGGTTATCTTTTATACTCAGTCAAGGGGTTCCTCTACTCATCTCCATAACAAGTTATCCTCTCTCTAAAAAAGTTGATCAAATTCTCCATCAGAATAGAAAATGTGATGTATTTCAGCTATATGTTTGCTCCTAACCTCATACATCAGGGGGAAATTGTTAACACCAGAAAATCATACACATGTTTGCACAATCTAGAAGACACTAAGAGACGTCCAACAGAATGCACACATGAAGTTTTCCCAACTGAAGACATCATGAAGTTTAACAAAAATAATTTCTCCTAAGGTCCAAAGTTTATAAGGTTAAAAAATTGAGGACATCGCGACTATTTCTTCGATAGCCGCGCGTCACACGGAATTTTCTTCGAAAGTTGCACAATAAAATATATGGATGATTCAACAAATTTGGGACCACTTCACACACTTGGAGGAAATTCCTTGACAGGATCTTAGTTTTGGATATTCGAATTCAATTTTCCCTGAAGTTATGCAACCCTTCGATATGCATTTTTCGAACTGAACTCATAATGATTAATATGTCAAAAACTATAAAAGGAATTGGTTCACGTAGGAATGAACATCGAGTACTCAAAGGAGTTATTTGCAATGGAATCATCTTGTCTTACTCATGAGTCATTGTCATGAATGAACTACGAGAGGGAAGATGGATTAAAAAATTCTATATAAACAAGCCATGGGAGAACCAAAATATGAGATATTGTTATGTTGGCAAAATTGCTATAAGAGATAAAAACAATCCATTATTGAAGCCAAAGAAAGTAAGAGCACTAACATGTTGGCCATATTGCTTATAAGTAATCCATCATCTTAGTGAGAGGAGAAGAGTCCACCATTGGAGAGTCTTCATACTTCTTTGAGAGAGAGGAGAAACTTGCAAAGAGATTAAGGAAAAGAACCCCCTTGCTAAGGATTTTTTAGCACCATAGCTCAAAGAATTGTCTTCAAGTGTTTAAGATTCATCTATTGTATTCAACCTCTAATACCAACAGTCAATAAAGGGAGATTTTTCCATTTTTTTGTTCACTTGTTTTCTCCATTGAGCATTGTTTGTGTATTTATCTCTTTGTTTTAGTTTATGTTTGTATATGCATTGTTTTCAATACTTGAAATGCTTTGTTTATCTAAGTCTCTTCACTAAAAGCACCAACTATGTCTGTGATCCTTTGCAGTGAACAACCAACTGCTAAGGAGGTGTCTTTTGGTACAACATTGCCACAAAAACACTACCAGAGAGACATTACACAAGGAGATGGTTATGAACTTGTTAAAGGAGGATGTATTGTTTTATTTTGGGACCAGGGTGAGGAATGATGAATTGACCCATCCTCAAATGTAAAAATGCTCCAAAGAATACCCAATAATTCTGCAAAAATATCACTTAATTATATCCCAAAAATGTTGATAAAAGTGTGTAGAAAATCTATATGGGCCCAAGGTTGTATCTGGGTGAAAGGAAAACTTAACTATGAATTTATTCTTCTGAAGGGAGGATAGTTACTTGGAGATTCATACCTATAGTAATCATTTGCAGGATCTGATCTAACATATAGTATTTGGATTCCTCAGAGGGGGGATCACTTTGAGTGTAGAGATGGTTGAAGTATGTCATAAATTCCCCCTTAATTTGTTGAAAGTCTACAACCTTGATGCCATTCATTGTGATCTCTTGTATTGTCTTTTTTCTATCCCGATTTTAAGCTTACTTGTGGAAAAATTTAGTATTTCTATCTCCCGTCTGGAGCCACACATTTCTCGACTTCAATCTCGAGTAATTTTCATATTCTTTCAATAAGGAGTGGTATTTACCAAACATGGATCTATCGTGGTTCAATATTTCTGCAGACATGGGTTCAGATTCCATGGAGGAGTGGAGAAGACTAATTTTTTGTTCCAAATATTGAATACCTTCTTATTTGGTAGGCAAAGAGGTTTTTTCCCAGTATTTGATACATGCTTTAAGCCTTTTAATTTTTCCTTCCCAAATCTAAATTGGGCTACCTTCCACCCAAGGGATCCAAGACTGGGCGACCACATTATGAAAATATGGGTGCTGGATCCATAAAGGGCAGAATTTGAACGAGATAGGACCATAATTAAGAGGGAGGGTACAAGTAGAGTCTGATAGGGTGATGATCAGAACCATTCCAAGGAAGGATAATGGATTTGAGGGAGAGATTATGATGTAAAAAATTATTAGAGATTAGGAAGTGGTCTAGATTGGTTACTAAATGACTTGGGCCAACTCTATTATTGTTCCAGGTATGCTTGAGGCCAAAAGGTTTAATGACCATTAATTTAGAGTGGCTAATAAAGTCCTCCATTTTCTCTTGGAATGGGTCCCTAATTGGCGATCCCCCTTTCTTCTCCTAGTTGTACAAAGTAGTCTTGAAATACCCCCCAAAAATGCTAAAATCCCCATAATTAGAGTCATCAAGGCCATGAAGAGAGACCCAACATTCTTGTTTTTCCCGAAAATGAACCAATATATAAGTATTAATGACAAGACGCATATAATTTGAGGCAAGGTCGAAAAAAGAGATAGCAAGCCAATGCACCATTTTAAGAGAGTGTAGCTGCCATACCTGGTTCAGATCCCATAGAGTACAGAGATGTCCAAATCCACCTTTGGAATTGATGGAGAAATTTCGTTACCATTCCACAACTGGTTCTATTGTGCTAAGATTTCTTGTTCCTCCAGTTTGGTCTCGTATAGTAGAGCAATTGAGGGTCTTTCTTTTCTTATTATATATTTTACTTTCGTCCTTCCTTTTTCAAACCCCAATCCCCTACAGTTCCAGGAGAGGATTATCATTACTTACTCTTTGGATGAGATGCCCCCCTGGTTGGGGAAATGCCATAACTAATTTTATTTATCTTTCCTCCCATGTCATCCATTTGGATGTTTTTGAGAATGGATTGATGGTAAACTTATTTCTCCTTCTATCTTTTCTCTATTCTAATATGTTTGTTTGTTTTTCTGCCAGCTCGACGGGTTAGACATTCCTTCTCTATAATGTTTTCTACTTCCGATTTCTCATCAAATGAACTTGCAAATGTGTCTCCAACAGTGCCTTCCCACAGCAAAAGGAAGTCTTCTTGTTCCGAGGAATCATCTTGTATGGCTTCAGGTTCTTCACTAGATTTTGCATCAGTCACTAGCTCTGAAGACACTTGGGGAACCGATGGATTACTAGGCACATCTGAGATAGAAGGGCCTTGATGAGGAATTTACCCTCCAAGGTTGGGTTATTTTCTCGTCCCTTCCCCACTTTTGATAGTCTATATATTCTTGGGGGAACTAGGCCCAGATCCCTTTTGATGAGCTTGCTCGTGTTGTTGATTTGTGGGAGGTTGCTTTTTTTGGGATCATTTCTTCCTTTTTTCTTGTTGCCACTAGACTCCAAATTCCCCTTGCTTTTCCTGTTCTTCCAAATTTTTGGTACAATTTCTGGAAAAGTGGCCATAGTCATGATTTTTTTTGCATTTGAATGAGAGTTGATCATAATCCACCGCTTGGATATGATTCTAAATATCCAAGTTGGGGTTGATTTCAGTTGGTAAACCTTTATCCAGATCTATCTCTACATAGATTTGGGCACATGAGAAAATACATCACAAGGCTATGCACAATCGACGTAATTCCCTAGAGCATTACCAATCATCCAGAAGGTGACATCATTCCAACAATGTAGGGGGAAGAAGGGTAGATTCACCCAAATAAAAATAATGGAGGGGAAATCATAGTTAGGATTGAAGTTGGGGATCCAACTCTATAAATAAATCCCTTGCGCTCCCATGAAATACAAGCCACTCTGAAAGATCAAATCTTGATCATATTTGTTCTCAAAGATGAAGGTGAAAAAATCATTGTCGTAGAAAGAAGTGGTGACTTTTCCTTGGATCAATGGTTTCTAGTTATTCACGACCCACAAACAAATAGATCTATGGGATGGAAACAATCCCATAAACTATCCCACTAAACCCCAATCTAACAATTGTAGAGTATGCAGCCTGGCATGAGTGGTGGAACCCTCTACTTTCATAATATCATCCAACTTCCTGGCATACCAAGAAGAGGAGGATTTTTGGAACTTGGGGCCATTTGAAACCAGGGAGTTGAAGGCTATGATCTTTTAATCCAGTTGAGAAGGGGAGTCTGGACTGGTCATGATTGACCACCCGACCTGAAATAGGTACCACAAAACAAAGATCTAAAAGCCAATGAGAATAAGTCTAGAACTAACAATTAAGGAGACCTCGTGAAGGTGAACAGGAAAGGGATATAAATGAGAAAGGGGCTTGCCAAGAAAAAATTATCAAGCCCATAGGACTGCTGAGCTTAGTAGGGCGAATAAGAAATACTCCAGGCTATAGGGTCGTAAAGCAATCCTAAATCTCTCTCTCTCTCTCTCTCTCTCACAAACACACACACACACACATATAATAAATGAAGTTAAAAAATTATTTTTATTTTTAATAATTTTTATTTAAATTTTAGTTATCTATATATATATATATATTGTCTGTCAAGTTGTTTGTGATCCCCCAGGCTTGGCTTGTGGCTTGAGGAGCCACGACCTAGGGGCATCTAATCCGTCAAAGTCACCTGAGGATCACACTCGCTAGGACACACCAACCCTAAGATGATTGGATTTTTTAGCACGTCTCCTTCCCTAGCACAGGGAACAACCACCCCCTGTGAGGTTTTGATCTTGGGTTGCCTTGCTAGTAAAACTTAACTATTTTAGATTATATTTTTAAATATATAAATTAATTTAATTAAAAAAAGTATGCACAATTTATTTCAGTTGTCCACTGCTAGTATGTAGAGTTTGGTACCCTAGTACCTTCTTCATTTGGTTTTCAAATTTGTTATTGCTTGGCTATAACTACATTTTCTCTAAAGCTTCTTCCCTCATTTTCTCTTTATTGCTTCAAAGGTTGGGTTTCAGGGAGTTAAGGGTGTCTTTTGTTTTCAAGCTTTGTGGCCTCCTTTTATGTTTTCTTTTGCCACACAGTTCACCCTCTCTCATTACCTTAGTGGTTATTGTTTTCCTGGAGCAGAGACCCTACCCACCCTTGACATTGGGTATCCCTGTCCCTCTTCTTTCACACGTTGTCTTTCTCTACCATGTCCAAAGTTTATATGTAACCATGGCCCCTCAATAGACACTAGCCGCCACAGTGGTGAACTGGGTTCATCTTCTTCCTTTTACCGATGTTTTTTTAGATGGAAGTCAATGGCCAACCACTTCGACTCAGTTCCTCTTGAAGTGAGGAAGGAAATTCTTCACTTAGAGGCAAAGGAGTTTGGGGACCGCATATATTTCTCTGATTATGAGATTGGAGGCAACATCCTCAAGTTTGTTCCCGATCCAGGGAAATTCTGCAAGCAAAGCCTATAATTCCTCCATACTATTTCTTTGCATCGTCAGTTGGAAGCTCTACTAAGTATGTTCATTCATGATAAGTAGGTCAACAATTACAAGATGTTTTTAGGCTAGGAGGATATCAAAATAATTCTATGGGACATTCACTACAACTTGGATGAAATCATGGTCAGGTTGACTAGGGTGGAGAGATTTGTTTTATTTAACTCAAATACTGAGCGACATGAGGTTCCCACAGTCATTAATGCTCCTGGGATCTCTCCTAAGGAAAAATCCTTTCTCTCTCTCTTGTCATCATCTCAGACTAATAGTCCACCAAGGGTATTGCACTAGTTTCTATTGTCGGCTACTATATGTTTTTTTGTTCCAAGTTTCATAGTGGATTCACATTTTTGTCAACAGTTTGCTAATATGCTATTGTGGAGCATCATTTTGTCTTTTTTCCAGGCCTGTTTTAGAGTCAAATAGAGGCAACTGGTTTGTAAACAATTGTGGTGTAGTTACCTTGTTTCTCTCAACTTGGTAATTTTTTACCTTTGGTAGCAATGGTGTCTATGTCGTCACCCCTGGTTGAAGACATGATTTCCCTGGGTGTTTTTTTTATATATGAAGAAATCTCATTGTAATATCTTTACCAATAATGACAACCTATTGACCCAATTTACAAAAAAAAAACTTTTTCATTTTACATAATAATATTGGAACAATGGTTAAAAAATTGTTTGAAAATATCAAATATTTCAATATTTTTAATAATTTATGATATTTTTATTATGTAATTAATTTTTTAATTTTTTTTTAGTTTATATTTTTTTTAGTATCTTAAAATCTAAATTTTATTTATATCTTTACATTTATACAAATTTGGTTATAATAGTATTTAATGGAGGCCCGCTTAAAGGAAAACAAAGACCTTTACCAATTGAGAAAACTTGTCCATACTATTTAGAGATGACTTACGAAAAGCAATAATTAATTGAACTAATGTCTATAACTATTCATGATACCAATATAACTAAAAAGCAAACCATACATCGAGAAGAGGGTAGTTGACCACTATATTCCATAGTGACTTCCACAAAAACATTGGGCTCCTTTTCTTCATCATATGCAATCCCTAAAGGTTGTGACCCTTCATCTAGAATGATAAGGTTAGCTAGGGTTCCCTCTAATCCAAAAAAAACATCTTCTTAGTTCATGCTTTTATCTTCCTTTGTGACCTATGAGGCTAATATCATAATCCCAAATGATACTTTACAAATAGGCTCGAACTTTCTCTCAATATCCTGATGGTATGAAGGATGTCTTGTTGTTCCACGTTTTTGTTTTCAAGGGCTTGGGAAACCAAGGATTAAACTAACTAGTAGATCTCAATAATTTTTAAGAAAATAATTTCATAAATAAAAGGATAGATTGGATACTTAACCCACCCCTTAAGTTTCTCATTGACCTTATTTTTTCTCAGGTTCTATCTTTTACCCCTAATAACATTCTCTATCTCTTTAAATTATAAATTGTTCACTTTAGAACAATTTTCAAGGAAACACCTCTCAATCTCCTAGGTTATTTTCTAGTTATCAAGACATGTTTGTATTTCCCAAAGGATGTGGCCCTATGAGAACCAACTTGATGTTTTCTCTTTCTCCCATTCCCATCCTTGGCCACATTATGATTCATCTTGTTAGAGGAAAATTCGCTCATAAAAAGGCCCAAGTCCCACCCTATTGGCACAACAAAAAACATTTGGTTAATCAAGAGGAGAGGGTGCCAATTTGTTATACCATGGTTAGAAAAGAACCCTACATTTCCCCCAAACAGTAATGACAGTTCGACCACCTTATCTAAAACATGAAAATGACAACCCACCCTCTACCAACCCAAAATTCAAACCTAGAACAATAACTAGAAATGCTAAACATAATAGTTTAAGGTACCTAGAACTAGTATGAGATTAATCCCCGGGGCTCTCAAATTCTAGTTGCATAAAATGTTCCATCCATATTTATTTGGGATACTTGGGAAACCTAGAGTTTCAGTTGAAGCATATAATATAAGGACCCCCATTCAAACAAGAAACATCATCATGTTGATCTGCTCCCATCCACTCCTCTTTATATTATCATCGCAAAAGTTATCTATGGCACTTCTGCACCATAAAACACACCCCTTGGTTGAATGTAGGGTGGTCTTCTCATTATACTTGTGCATTAAATTACCAAAAAAAAAATCATATCAACATATGGTGGGATAAGGTTTGTACTTCCCCGTGCTATCCCTTTCCTCCTCGTGGCAAACCTCATTTAGGTTCCTTTCCTCCCACTATACCATATTTTCAATGCATGGAAAAGTGGCACCTCGATGACACACGTGAGGAGTTGTGGCACCACTTTTTAACACCCCATTTGGGTGTTGACTATCAATCTCGTTCTAGTGTTGATAATCCTAAGAGTTTGTGTTTTTGAGGTATGGTCTCAGTCCAATGACACACATTCAAAATTTTCGTTTGAGTGACTCCCTCATTTTTTAAATGGTCTAGTAAGGCATTTCCATTATGCTTAAGATGGGAAGGTATAATCATTGGTATTTGTTTGACCTTTTTATTTTATTTTCCATAGACCCGTAGATAATCACCAATTTATAGATACCTTATTAGGGTTAACTCCATTAATAATATATCCATGAGCATATATGAGAAACCAAAAACCGCTTTTTATAATCATGTTATTATATCCTATTTCCTCCACTAGCTACATTCCTTTCAATGTGTTAGTGAGTTCAACCCCTTTGTTTAAGATATTTCCAATCCTTAAGGCACAAATAATCTTGATGTTTTGTATAAGGTCATGGATCATCCCCATACTCTAGAGGGTCCTAGGTTATCCTTTGTGGTTCCACCAAATTCAATTTGAAAGTGATGTGTTGGTTGATGATCCTAGGTCTCTTTTAAAAGCACTTTGAGAGGCTTTTGCTTTCAAATAAGGGATTTATTACATGGGTCCAACTACTAGTTCTAGAAGATTGTTGGCTCTTCACTAGAGTGTTTCCATTCTTCATCCATCCATGGTATTGCAACAATAGATTCTCAAACATTGGTTTGGATTACTTTTTAGATCAATTCAACTATTTTCATTTGTTGTTTGAAGATACTTCTATTACTTTCTTTTTAGAGGCTCCAAAGTGGGAAACCTCAGAAATAATTCCACACTCTATTTAAAATGGGGTTTTTAAAGGAGTTTAATATCTGTACTTATAGAATTTTG
Organism: Pinus tabuliformis; assembly: GCA_031772625.1. Classification (NCBI taxonomy): domain Eukaryota; kingdom Viridiplantae; phylum Streptophyta; class Pinopsida; order Pinales; family Pinaceae; genus Pinus; species Pinus tabuliformis. Next base: position 714,482,614 of record CM062819.1, on the reverse strand, counting down.
ATTATATTTCCTTAGACCAAATCTAACTACCTGAATAAGGTTGCACCTTTGTCTCATAATATTTAGACCTCCCTACACTTGAGCAAGTTCTCCAAGGATTATACTTACATTATGCACATCAAATATGTTGATGGGCTTATGTATTATTTTTTAATTAGATAATTCCAGGTGAAGGTATTCCTTCTAGCTAATATCCATAGGAAGTTTGAGACTTCTAGCCAGAGTTTAGGGTTCCAAACCCTTCCCCATATGCCATTTTTGTTACTGGTGTCTAGGCCAAATTTCTTTTACTAGTTTTTCCCAACTTTAATATTTCCATCTCCTTGCTTATCCCTCCTAAACATGTCCCATGTGTTCCTATATTTTACCTATCTATATTAAATTTTAGCTCGCATTTCCTTATATATCATGGTTTCCCAAGTTATTGGCTAGAACTCACATTGTTTCCACACCCTTTTAGAGGAAGGTTGTGAATCATTATGATGTTCTAAATAGTGATAAACCTTTGTCCACACTTTTTGTATCATATATGCTTTTACTTGCTAGAATATGTAATGTTTACCAATAATAGGTTCTTGTTAGTAGGCATCCTCCAAGGAGAAGAACTGTCATTTTGAACTTCCTAGAAATAAAGTTCTTGGACCAAACCTTTGTTGCTCCATGCATTGTTCCATATTAATGATCTAGGATGCTCTCTTTCCATGTAGATGATCGATTCTTTAGGGATGTTGGTAGTGTAATTATCTCTCCATAGGTTTTTCCTTAAGTTCTCCTTATCCTTTTTTCCATCTCCACCAAGTCTTCGATGCTAGGTTTCATCCCATTATTAGAGGGTCTTTGATGCCTAGCCCTCTAACAACCTTTGGAGCATAACTTCGCCCATGCCACCATATCTCTTTTCATCTCTTTGGAAAGACCACCTAAGAGGAAATCTATATGTAGATTATATATTCTTTTGATGATTTTTGCACAGGAGCTATAAGAACATGAGAAATACAAGGGCATATAGTGTAGCATGTACTTTATTAGAAAAATCCTACTTGGAAGGGTAAAGAAGTGAAATTTCCAACTAGAAAGTTTGGCTTTGAATTTATCTAATAGATCTTCCTAAGAGAAGTTGAAGAGCTTTGTCGACCAAGGTGCCTCGAGGTATTTGGAAGGTAGAGAATCCCTTTGGAAACCCAAAATTTTAGAAATATTTTGTTGAATAGATAAAGGATTTTTGAAGAAGAATATTTGGGATTTAGAGTGATTAATAAGGACTACCATGGTTTTCATGAAAGTAGCTAAGATATAATTAAAGGTTGAAGTTAAGGATTAAGGATATACTTAAATCTCATTATGGCCTTTGAACTCTTGGAGTTAAGGATTTCATGTTTAGGTGCACTCTAGAGGAGATTTACAATTCTCCCATTTTAGATTTTTTTTAGTAGATTGGGTAATCCTCAAATGAGTGATCACCATCACCACATATTTTACAAAATTAGAAAACTATCCTTGACTTATGCTTTCCACTGTTCTTGGTTTTCCATGGAATTAATGAACTATTTCGATGCTCTCTTTCTGAGTGCTCTAGCGAATTGCAAAATTTTCTTTGCCTCATCTGTTATGTCCATTGCATCCAAATATTTCTCACATATAAACTAATGTTATTTAGGGTCTTCATCTCCTTCATGTAGTGGTAGATGACGGTGCAACATATTGCTTGTAGAGGAGGTTTTCATCTTCGATTAAATTATAGTCGGTGGATTAGATTGTGCTACTTCAGTGGTAATTGGAATTGACCATTTACTACTAGGCCCATTATCTTCTGTTGTTTTCAATTGAGAATGAAATTTCATCCATTTAACAACTTTGATCTATATATTCTATGAATTATCTTAATAATTGTTTCATCTATTTGTTGTGATTTTTGATGGAAATTGTATGGTATTCCTCATATCCTAAATATTATAGTGGTAGTACAATCATGAGATCCTTTATATGGAGGAGTACATTTTCATCACCTTCAATACTCACCTAGTTTCTTTCTAACTAGAATATTTTGATAAAAAATCTATCTACAACACCGCCTTAGTCATTTAGTTGAAGCCACACTAGAGAACATGTATAATATACTTGTAAACATTAGTGAGGAATTTTCAAACTCTAGCACTTGTTTCATATACGTTTGAATGACTATGCAATGCAAGTCCCAAATCCCCAATGTCCATGTTTTCATCATTTTTTGCTAGTTGAAGGACACCAATCCTATCCTTTTCCAATTGGAACTCTTTATCAACTCGAGAACTGTTGAGGGTTCTCCCTTGTCACATATAGTTGGTTAATGTGAATCTCATATCGGTCTAGTGCTTTAATGAATTACTACTCCTAAGGACTCTTTCTATTGGATTGATGAGATTATGCAACATCACACATCTCACCATTTTTATTTTGCTTTCCCCACTCAATTTTTTGAAGGTCAATTGCTAGCTTATGTAACTATATTCTCACAAAAATTATTTCTTTCTTTCTTCATCTAACATATATTCCCTTTGTCTTATGATTGATTTCCTTCCTTTTCTTAGAAATATTTACTTTTTTGGTGTAGATTAGCTAGGATTACTCCATTTTAGGCATCTCACAAAAAAATACGCCCATCACTGAGCCTAGCTTACTCAAGATCATATAGGAAACATTGTTTTCCATTTTTACTTTTGCATAAAGTAATCCCACGCTTCTTGAAGTTTTCTATAATCGATGCTAAAAAATAATTCACATCCCACTTGTCGTTTCTTGTGGTTGGAGTTGGCTAGTGTCGGAGAGGAGGTTGAGGTTCCACAATGTGACTGACACCCTTGTTGATCAGAGACTTGTGAAGTAAATTTAGTATTGTATAGATAAAAGTATTTTGTATATTCTCATATAATCTTCTCTTAACATTGTCCATGGATATTTTTTCTTCTATTTCTTGTTTTTCATATAATTCATCAACAATCTATTCTATTCACTCATATGGGTTTGTTTGATTGTTGTTGATCAATTTGGAAAGCAATTATTTGTCCTTCATATGGCTATTCATGTGTAGTACAATCCATATACTTCTTAATTTCTTTAAGGATTGCCTTTTTTTTTCGTGTCTCAGTAAAGAATTACGCTTTTGCTAACATAAGGGTCAATTGATTCCTCCTAGCATAATTATCAAATAGTTATCCAATTTTCTCTGCCACCACTCTCGAAACTCCTCTTAACTCAACATCTATACATATGCGAAATTATCATACAAGTCATAGATGATGTATTACTGACAATAAAACCAATATTATAAAAACCAATATTATAATTTAAAGAATTACATGTGACAATTACCAATAAAATACATACTTAATATAATATACTTCAAACAATATACATATGTACATACACCCAAAAAAAAAATAAAAAAATAATAATACTAAAATCAATAATAAATAATCTTATATTATATCATTTATGATCTTAGATTATATATATATATATAATTGCATTAATATTACATACTATAAATAATATAACTTAAATAACTAATATGTGTTTTCCAATCATAATATAACATGAGACTAAATAATAAATTTTAGTAAGTTATTTAGTTTTATATACATTGTACCTTGCTCATATAACCACAAACGTTGCTTTAATTATCCCATTAATCATTACAAATGGATCTCGAATGCCATGAAACTTTGCATTTGAAAGTTTCTCAATGCGAGGAATGCAATGGAATGGTAAAAAAATGAGGTAGGGATTATTTAGGCAACAAACCACTACATCTATAGAATATATCAAAATGTATATGATTTACGGAACAAACCACTACATATATACAGAATATATCAGAATGTATATGATTCCCCAATATATATACAGAATATATCAGAACAAGCTGTTGGTTGTAATGTTAAGTGTGTCATTGTTTACACCTAGCACCTATTTGTTATTAGTTATTGTAGATTTACAAGTGGACATTATGACCTTATCCAACAACCTATTTCTACCTTGCCAACTTCGTTATCTATTGAAACAAAAGTGTAAAGTGCCAATGATAGGGAGCATATGATATGCCCCATTAAAACTATAGATTTGGAGGTTTGGGCAACTTTACAAGGACCCTTACCAATAGTGTTTTGTTGACATCTATCATAACTATGTTAAGTGTGATCTTTAATTTGATTGTATATATAACCTCTCACTATGGCATTGAAGATTTATTATAAAGTATGATCTTGTATTTGGAATGAGATAAAATCACATTTCCAAAAATGAGTTAATGTAACATGTTTATATCATTTCTCCAAATGGTGTGTGTCATACAATGATTTCATTTCATATAGTTTTGTAATATTTATATAAAGATAATACAAAGACTAAGTTTTATATTTTGGATGTAACTCATAATTATCCAATGAATTGATGGTTTATTGATGGATAGTTAGGTAGTGTTGTTTGTTCATTTGATTGCTTAATATATCTTGAATGACTCCAATTTTATAATTATATTGTTATTATATTTTATATAATTTTGTTATATATGTTTAATGAATGGATGGTTTATCGATAGGTAGTTAGATAGTTTTGTTGGCTTATTTATGTGTTTAATATGCCTTTTCTGTTATTCAAATTTTATAACTATATTGTTTATTATATTTTTGAAGAATATTAGTGATATCTAATTAGGTGTATTTAAATTGAGAGATTATGATAATGGTTATAAAAGAAGAGGAGAAAATAAAAGAATATAAATAAATGAAATTAAAAGTAAATAAATAAATAAATTTAGGGCGAATAATAATTATTATATTTTAGTAATATTTAACAATTTTTAATATTAAAAATGTTACATGAATTTAATTGATTAATTAGTATTGTATTTTTTATTATAATTATTTTAATTAATAATATTTTATATTTGTAAATTTAAATAATTAAAAAATTTAATGAGTTTTTAAAAAGTTTTATTGAATAATAAAGAATGTTTAAATATGGGGATTTTATCATTGAATGTGAAGAACCATTAAATATTTAAGGAAATCATCGTATTTAACACTTAAAAGTAAGATTTATTTTGTTAAATAGATTTTGTAAAACAATATTAAAAAAACCGAAACAAATAAGGATATTTATATTAATAAAAGCTTGGATTTTGGGCTAATAACCTTACAACATAACCCTTATATCTTGATTCATCCACAAAAGGGAGATCTTCAAATGAGTAAACAAAGTGTTTACTGTCTCCATGACTAACAATACTCTTTAAATAGAAAATGTGTTCTCCATAAATTTTACAACAAGAACCTAATAGAAAGAAAAATTTGCAAGCTAGCATAGCTAAAAATTACATGGTAAGAGAAAACTAATATCCATAAAAAACTATTTTCATGACCTAGATGGGCAATCACCACATGCCACATTCAGTTTCTTCCAAGCCTCAAACACAACGAGTCATCCTGCTCCTAGTGACGCTACTGTCCTCATCATCCCTTCTATCACACGTTTGAAATTTCTAGAATCGCCACCCACTCATTGAGTTGGATAACCTCGGTATTGAGCCTATCCAATGAGTTTTTCATGTATGCATGGTGGTTCAGAAGCTTATCCTCCACAAAGGATTGGAACAAACATCGTTGTTGTTGGATCAAATTCTCCAACTTGTTGATTGTGGAGACCAAGGCTTGCATGGAATCCAACAACTTGTCAATCAACTTTGAGGCTCTGATAGTCTTGTGAAGCTCCTTAGAATTGTCTAGCCATGCCATGAATCCCGATGTGGAGAGAGAAATTATTTTCCAACTTTCCCTGAGAGGCTGGGAGCAAAGAGAGAAAAAGCACCACTGCCTGTATAACTTAAGTTCCTAACACCAACATGGAAGGCCTAAGAAAATGGACGATGATACCAATTACCTCCATGGAACCATATATAATTGAGCCTGAAATTCAAACACGATCCATACTGAGGCCTTAGATCTCCCATCACAATGAAAATCACACCAGTATAGAAGCAAAGTGACCTCATATTCATGTCGAACATTGAAATTGAATCCACGCTATTATGAAATGAAGTGATCATCACAACCAAAGTAGAGAGCAATAAATTAGTTCTAGAGAGAGTTAAGGTGATATAACAGAGCTTGAGTAGAGTATAAAAAACAAGGCATCTGTTCGCCGGAGAATGCCACTTGTGCAGAGGCCAAGTAAATGATTGGACCCAACAAAATCAGCGAAAGTCTTCCGTTGATCCAAAAAAACTTAAAGCCTAGGGAGTGGAGTCCATAAATTCCCCCCCTTCGAATCTTAGAATATAATGATTATAGTTCATTTATGGAACTGGAGAGGAGAATATTTTGCATTAATTTCGAGGATCCCTTGAGTCAAGTTGGCCCCTCTTTTTGCTAATTCATCAACATTTGAATTCAAATTTCTATATATGTGATAAAAATTCACTTGGATCAAATTTTGTCACTGATGTCTGTATCCTGAGAATCAAAGGGGGAGATAGGGAGTTGATAGTTTTCTTCGCTTTAGAGAATTGTTGAATAACCAATAGGGAGTCCCCAAAGATAGTGAGCTACTTAATTACCCGATTTGAGGCAAACTCTAAGGGAAAAAAAATCAGCATGATTGTTTGTGGCTTTTCCGAGTCCCCACACAAATTGCTAAACCATATATTCATCAGGGCCAAAAATGACCCCTCTTCTCCAACCTCCTTAAATTTTGTAAAACAATATTAAATTAAAATACTTAAATACTTTAAAATGTATGAGCATAAATAAAATATCAGATCCTAATAAACCCCCATGGGTTCTAATATCTATGCAAGAGGAACATTGTTTAAAGGGTTTTGGTATTTATACAAGAAGAACATTGTTTAAAGATTGATGAGAATCAATATGCAATGAAATTAGTAAAAAAGAGAGGTAGAATGTTTCAATCATTTATGAAATGGGACACCACCATACATTCCAAAAAATTAAAAAATTAATAGAAATTTTCATCATGGGATCTTATTTCATAAATGTAATTCACTATCAAAAGAAAAAACAAATCGTATTAAACTTGAATTTCTACGTTTTTTCTTATTAATTTGTATAATTGTTTTTTTAATATTAATTATGATTTACTTTTTTTCCGCCTATTGGGTGTAGAGTAAATAGTGATAAGGTATTATGTTAAGACACTTTGTGGTGTAAAGATCACCGGTTTGAAACTTCGTGGGAAATGCTAAAGTCCAATGTGACCCAAACTAAGTGCAATTCCTGAGTAATTTTAATAACCTTAACACAAACCACATATTGAACATATAAATTATCCAAAAATTCACATAACCTAATACACAAAACCAATCATAATATTTATTTTAATTTAACATTTCTCCTTACCTACTTCTCTCCCATATTTCTTATACTATACAATAATTTAAAAAAATACAAAACACAAAAATAAGAAACAAAGAAAGAAATAATATATTTGTTTAATTATACTTTCAAAACACTTCATAATAATATATATATATATATATGATTCAAAAGTCAATTTAGATCTAAAAAGATCTTCTATTTTTTTTAAGAACATTGGATGACACGATTACACGATGAGAACGAAAGAACAATATTTGGCACTAAATTCTTAATGGTAAGATTAAACTCTTAAGTACTTTGATGTCATCAATTTTTTTTAAAGAATCAAATGCCAACGAGAGTGAACAATGATTCTAATCATTATTATCTCTTATCTTGGAAATTGATTTGGTGTAATTGATTTATTTATTTTTTTAATAGTTTGAGAGTTTTTTGTTTGTTTAAAAAAAAAAACAGGTAGGTAATATAATATCAATATCTAGGGTTAAATGGTTTTAATCTGCGTATTGGTAAACTGTGTTTTTTGTTCTATGACATCATTATAAACTAGTCAAAATATGAGATATTTAAGAGTATGCAATAAGGCCATCTTTATGAATCCTTGTAACTAGGTGTCTATAGTATATAATAAAAAAGTTTGGAGTATTCATTTATACATAAAAATAGTAAAAACTACCGACTATACTAAAAAACACACTAATCATCAGAGGACTCAACTAGCATTGGATCTTTTGCATTGGAGCCTGGCAGCTCCGTTTGTGGTAAGAAATGAATATGCCTCTGTATGTGTGTAAGGCGTCCATTTTGATGTTGGATTTGATGCTGGATAAGCTGTAATTCTTTGTGAATTTCCTAAATTTCTTCTGTCGGCCCTGAGGTTCTGGAAAATGTGGTTGACAAGGCTTTTGCCAATAAAATCTTTTTCATCTAGAAAAGATATAAGTCTGTTGGAACTAAATATGACGGCCACATGTATGGCCAGGGTTGGGAATAAGATCCATCCACTCACTTAAATCTTGCTCGTTGTATTTAGTTTGCCGCCCAATCTCAGATTCCCATTCTATGATGATCTGGCGGGGCCGAGGGTGGGTGTTAGTTCTGTAAGTTTTGGCAGATGTTGCGACCAATTCATTGTTATTCCTGTTACCCCGACTTCTGGTGGAATGATTTTGACCTCTACTATGTCCAAGACCATGACTTTGACTAGCAGAAGCGACTCTCCCACGTTGCGAGGCTAGGTGTGCCATTTTCTAAGATTGACTGCAAGGTGGCGAGGATCTAGAAAATACCAAAATAATTAATCCCTCCTTGATCAAGCTTCTCTCCTAGGCTGGGAACCAAAAGTCTGGAGGGTGGTCTGGGGGAAGGAACAAGAGAACCAGATTGAGATGCGAACCTACAAAAGCTAGAAAAACATAGGCATTACAGAAGTAGTTAGAAAAATAAACCATAAGAGCTTAACCCCCCCAATTGACATGAGCTTGATTATTAATCTCGACCCTAGAGAACCAAGAAAATTTGTCGTCCCAAAGATGGTTAACATACATGAGGCATTGAATTTTTCCCCCTAGATCCTCCCCGAGGCCAACAAAGCAGAGGATTAATGAAAAATATGGAGGAGTGAAAGATTATAGAAAGGCTTGAGGTTAACAAATAGGCAAGGAAAGTATTCCTAGAATGCATGAGCCCACAATATAGAAAAATACTAAAATGTATGGCACTCTCCCTGGTAAAGACCCACCAGATTCCAAACAATCCAATGATAAAGCAAACCCTTCTTTGCATATCTAGAACTAAGACAATTCTAAACAAAATGGACGCGACATGGGCAATCTCCAATAGCTGTTTAAAATTCATGCAATGCATGCAAATCTTGAGGAACATGAAGTGGATGCTATAAACATACCCACAGAAAAATCGACAGTAGGGGCGAGCTCCTCCCACGGTAGTGGTGGGAGGACGTAACTTGCCAAAACCACTCGCAACCTCCCCAGAAGCACTTCCTTTGCATAAACTACCAGAAGAATAAACCCTGGTGTCTGCAACTCCTTCGACGCCACCTGCTATGAAATCCCAAGGTGATCTAACAATTAATTCCAAAGGTTGTCCCTTAGCCCTGTTAGACCATCGTGCCAACTTTCGCATGGGGTGGGAATGTGTAGAGGTATCCATGTCTCCATCTTCCCTTCTCGTGATTAATGGAAAAATCATGTACGAATCCCGCCAATACCCCTTTCCCACCACTCACATTGATCAGGGATGGAGCACATTTATTCACATCTTATGCATGTATTCAATAATGTGTTACATTCTCTATACGAATATATTGTTTATGCTAAAGAAAATATAAATACATTCAGAAGAGATTTGATTATATAAAAAAATTATTTATTATACAAAAAAAACAATAAATGAAGATGGTCAAATAATTCATCCTAATACACCATGGATATTATCTAGATAATTTTGAACTTGATGAGATTGTGATTTTATAAATCAAACATAGTCAATATCTAAAAATGAATTAGAACTTGTTAGGAAATGATCAAGATATGACTCTAGCCTCAGCAAAACATTTATTATAAATGGTCAAGTCTTAAATCACACAATCACCCTACTTTTTTAAAGTACAAGTGGTTGTGATATAATTGTCACTAATATTTTTTCCCATTTTAATAATAGTACACTAACCATTTTAGGATGAATTTGTTTAGCACTTCTATCTAGTATTTGTACATGGTTGTAATAGTCTCATATTGGATTTACATCATTCCTTTGGGAAATTTTTCACATTTTAAGGTAAATGTCAATTTTATAACACTAGCATTTTGCATCGGAAGGGCGCAAGGACACACCGATAGGACTACAAAATGGAAGATCCTATTGTTAATGATACATTAGACTAAATCTTCCTAGATAAAACATTGGAAAACATTGCTAGCACATATTTGTTTTATTCAGCGGTGTTGATCGAGAAAAATGTCCTAATCAACATTTGGGGAAATCCATGAAGTCAAGATTTGTAACTTAGATCTATATCTGTTTAAGTGGTGGTTCCGACTAGTATAATAGGACTAGTTATCCTTTTACACATCAAGTGTATAATATAGGAATAAATGAAAGATAAACTATAACTCTAAGGTATGTATTGCATACATATTACTCTAATATAAACTATAAGCCTATTAAGTAAATGTACCCGGGTTTTATTGAGTTGACATGCTTTTACAATTTTCCAATGTTACTTAATTATATAGATTAATAAGTAAAATTGGAAGTAATTCCCTTAAATGATAAAAGTAATATTGATTAATTAGCTAATCCAAATTAGCTTTTAATGACAACTGAGTTGTAAAACCCAAGCAAGGAGTAAGTTCTTAGAGTTCTGTGGAAAGTTGGTTACCAACTTTGATATAATATAAATGTTATATTTTTGTTCTCAAATAGCATTCCTGCAAGGCTTTGCATTTCGTTGAGGGAACATGAATTTGACATATCTAAGAGCTGATATTACTTTGTATTCCATATGAATTTACATTGAAGTTATGTAACAACAATCTAATTTCATTTCCAAATAATATCAATGAAATTAACTTGAATAACTTCCTTTCCTGAAAAAGAAAAAAAGAAAAAAAAAGAAAAAAAAGAAAAAAAAAAGAGTAATTCTCTAAGGAGTCCTCACCTCTACTTATTGGGAAGAAACAAAGGTTCTTTGAATCCTCACTTCAATTGTTCTTGGGGATTTCTGACTAACAACTTACCAACTATAAGAAGAATATCTAAAAACATTTATTTTGTTAATTTAGGTTAGGATTTTTTTGTTTTTGTTTTTTTTTTGAAGACTATGTTGTGGTAAAAACACCCCCCCCTCTATTATTCACTTAATTCTCATTATGGGGACTCTTTAACTAAATGATTGGTCATATTACTATTTGACTATTGAGAAATTGGATTGCTTTGATGAGTTCGATTTGTTTTTCTATCAAAACTCGTTTGATCTCATTTGGACATTTGGTTTGCAAATAGCGCCTAATTGAAGATTGGATGTTTTTCACTGCTTTGGCCATATATAATGTATTTTACCTTTTATGTTATAAATTTGTCTCTTTGTAAATAATTAGTTTTTTGTAAATATTTATATTTGTAAATATTATTTTTTATTTTGTATCATGCATTTCATAGCCCCCAAGACCAAGCCTTTTATTATGTAATGGCTTAATGTTTAAAAGTGGATTTAAACCTTTCACATTTAAAAAGTGGTCATAGTCGAAGGCTTAAAACAAGTGGCACATATATATATTGATATAGTATCGGAGCTATATTAAAAATATTCAAAGTCCGAACTCATATTTATATGGCTTATGGCATATATTAAAAATTAATCAAAACCTAAAGTCCAACCATATAGCCGATGGGAGGACCCACCTGCCACATCATTACTCTCGCTCCTAGCAGGGTCAACAATTATTGGAGAGTTTCAATTGAAAAAGATTTTAAAAACTCTGATACAACACTCCCTCTGATCTATGATAGCAATATAACCTCCTGCTCCGATATGCTGATACACCTTGCCTCTCCGACTTCCGATATTCATATCCCCTCGATCGCCAATATTCCGATATGGGACTTTGTCGATATTCCGATAATCAATCCTTTCAACCTCTAATATATGAAATCCCTGATACTCCGATATCCTCATATCGCTGATCTTCGACACCAGGCTTCGTTATGTTGGACCCGATATGGTATTAATGCTAGTCTATTAAGATATTACGTCTGCTGCATATCGAAGCTCCCGTATGTAACCACACAAGAAATTATTGATATCAGAAAATCTTTGACATACCTTTGTGCCCGCCACTTGTTTGCCTATGCCATCACCTCTGATACCACTAAGATTATGCCACGTATAAATAAAAAACCACTTAATTAATTTAAAAAGGGTCTCATGGCATAAATGATGTTTTATATGTATTATAGTGTTTTGACTTGTTTTCGCCATTTTAATAAAAAATCCTCTATTTGCAATTGCAGACTTCTACCCTAGGCCTCTGTGCACTCAACTGCAGAGCCTTCTTCCTACGCTAAGACTCTCTCTCTTAGCCCCTTTACAGACTCATCAATGACTCAACTTAACTTAATTGAACTGACTAAAAACTCCTCTAAGACCTCCTTTATATACAATCCCATGGCCCGCGGGCCAAGGGCGGATCTTTGAAAGCTGACACAACCTATCCAGACTAAGGGTGAAAACCATTTTTGACTCTTGATACCTTTACGCTCTGTGACCACAAAATGCAGAGAATTTACATTTATTTATACAAAATTCGGGCCTTCTACCCCAAAACTTGGGTTTTTAACCCCAAAATTGACCCCAGGGGACCCGTTCCCAACAGGCCCCCAACACAAACATGGTGACTCGCCCTCGAGTCACTCGGTCAGCGAGGTCTTGAACTACTGCAACTTCGGCAACACACTTTGTTGCTACGTGCATCATCTCCTCAACCAGCTGCTCCATCACTGGCCCTATACTTTTTGACTGTATCTTCTTACTGAGTCGCCTACAAACTAGCCAACTTTCCTTCGATGGTGGCGGTGAGCACATAGGCTTCATCAAGCCAAGGCCCAATTCTAGCCTTGAGGACACTCTCTTTGTGTTGCACTGCATCCACCTGCTCCTTTAGTATCTTTTCCTCCTGCAGTTTGGCTAGCCTCTGTGTAAGGGCAATGGTGTGCGCCGTTGCTTTTACTTCAGCATATTGCCCCTATAGCTCCCGAGCCTCCGTTTCCAACCTTTGCAAGGTGGGATCCTCCTGCAAATTAGTAACCACTTCGAGCGACTGCTCGAAGAGCATGGTACATTCCGTTACGGCGCTGTTTACTTCTACCACGGCATCCTTCACAGCTGTCTCACGCTACTCTCTGAATTCTGGTGGAGTTGAAGGTTGGGCCTTCAACTGCAGTTCTGTGATCTTGAGGTTTAGGTCAAACTGAACCTTCACCAACTCTGTTCTAGCGTCGCACACTCTAGCAACGAGCTTCCGAATCCGCACATCTATGGGCTCATCATTTAGAATGGCCAGCTCTGGGACAGACCTGCATGCCTCAACCACCACCTTGGCTGTTCGCTCATTTTTTTCTGTGACGACTTTGACGAGGTTGACAGCAGAATCTCTTTGTACTATCATCTAAGCGTTGTTGACTTTCTGCTCACTGATTACCTGTAACGCGTGCTATTCGCAAGCCCGAAGTTCCACGATCACGCCATCCTACAAATTGTGAAGCGCCTCACTAGGAAGTGTGGCCAAATTGAGCCCAATTCCTTTGAGGGTGCTGACAGTGGGCCTGTCAGCTTCAGTCTCTGTAGTTAGCGCTCCCTCCGGTAGCAGTATCGCCCGGGGATCCAGGGTGCGCACCATCCCTGCTACTTCCATGGGCCGGGCTCCAAACTAGTTGACACTACGCTACTTTGTCCCATGCCGGTCTGGACCTGCAGCGCCTAGATATGCAGCTCACACAGACCCATCTGAATGGCCCCAAGGCTTGCTTCTATTGTAACTCGAACTATTGTAGCAGTTCCGTGGTGGTATCTCTGACTGTATCACTGATATCATTTAAATCTTGTTTTGTTAAGGTGATCGGATTGAGAGAAGTTTTGCTGGCCTTAGAATTCTTGCGCGACCCTATCTTCTGTGGATCTTTATTACGCTTAATGCGGAATGGAGTGGTCTCTAGGTTCGCTCCTCCCTGGTCCGACTGTTATTCCTCCTCCTCTATCTCCGGAGAAGGCAACTTCTGACTCCTGTCAGAGTCGCGCTCCTCTTCTTTTGCCTATCCTCACGTCTGCTTCACAGTGGTGCGCTCTGCCTTGGCCTTGTCCTCAGCCTCCTTTTTTCTTTTTGCAGCCAACTACTCCATCTTCAGCTTGGCCTCCTCCTTTTTCTGTTGCGCTGTGGTCTTGCTAGACCCAGCTGTCAAGTCTAAGGCAGTGCGCCAATTTGCCGGCCAGTGGTCGAGGACCGCTGTAATTGCGTTGTTTGTGGCCAGGTATGGCAGGTCATACCATTTTTGCTCAGGGTCCTTGCACACATGTATTGAGACTCGGTGGAAGTCAGCCTTGAATTCCACATACTCTTTTAGCTTCTCATACACCATTGGCGACAGTTGCGGTTTGCGGTTGATGGCCATATGGATGCTCATTTGTATCAAGATCCAAAAGATCTTGCTATCCTTAACCCTTTGAGGGTCCTTCGTAGCCCATAGTGAAGCGAACCTTGTTTCCTCTGGTAGGCCGGGCGTGATCGGAGGAGATTGGCTATGCTCTGGTAACTCCCACGCGACCAGCACTATGGACAGCAGTAGCGAGGCATAATGGAATGTTTTGCTATGATCCCATGCCTCTCTACAGTTTGAAAGGAACTCTCCGTATGGGTAGTGCACCCAGTTAAACTGTACGCCCTCCACACACTGGGCTGCTAAGGCTACTACTAGTGCCGACAGTTCATCTGCGCGACACTTTTTCATAACATTTCCTGCCAAGATTTGTGTTGTGACTTTGACCGTGGGGTCAACTATACTTTTGATGGCATAACTGCATGACTTCTTGGCGAGTTTGAATTTGTCCTTCATTACTTCAGCAAGGTTGCACTCGCCTGGCTTTCCGCCAAATTCCATGGCTGATTTTCTCCCGAGTACGACAACCAAGTGATCCTATGGATCAGCATGTCAATGATGGGTATCAGCTCTTCTAGCCATAGACACCCATCGTGCACTAAGCACAACAACTGCTTGATCAAAACCATGTTTATGGGTGTGTGGTTATAGTGCGGTACCCACAACATATTTAGCAGACCCGCCTTATCCACCCCTTTTACCCACTTCCTTGGCTCCAGCGCGGTCACACTAGAGTCTTTGTGGAAGATGCAATGCATGAGCTAGTCCGTCACTAAATGGGGAAAGCGTTCTACATCAGCCAAATCCCATTCCTCCAATTTTAATAGGGGGATGCACCCTAGGCGCGGTCCTTCAAAGACAATTTGGTTTGGAAGTAAGGGTGTGTGTAGTGTGACCTTACTTTCATCAATATCCTTCAGAACCTTCGCCTTGCCTCTGCGCGGAGGAATGTACTCGGGTAGTTTAGAAATGGGGTCAGACCCCTCCACATCAATGTCCTCTGCCTCCTCCATATCAATATCGTCTGCGCCCACATGGAGTTCTTCAACCTCAGCTTCAGGCTCTAGGTCAATCACCTTACCCTTTTCCTGCGCAGTGGGCTTTCCTATCTATGGGTGCTTTCTGGGTGATGCGCGCACCGACTGTTGTGCTTTCTGCTTATCCTTCTTTGATTTTGGACCCTCTTGGGTCGGCGTAGGCCTCGACCTGGGTGTCCTGGGGGATTTAGGCACTTCTACCAATACTTCTACACTTCCAACCTCCGGGGCAGCTCCCTCAGCTGCCATTACGACCTCCGGGGTAGTTCCTTTGGCTGCCATTACTTCTCCTACACTCAAGGTTTCTACGGGCATTGACATTATGCTAGACAACAACACCTACGTCTCTGTGGGCAACTTCTCAAAGACAGAATTTGCTATCAGGGCTTCAAAGAGCTCAGGGTTCATATGTGCCTGAGAGCTTAATACCTCAATTCTCAAAATGCTAAGTGTTTTTTGCTGGGCAACCACCTATAATTTCTAAGCATTTTCGAATTCAAATTCAACCATTCCCCCCATAACTCGTTCATAAATGCTGGATTGGCAGCATATTTTCACAGATATTGTCCTTAAATTCTGACTTAAATTCTTCCCCTCGCTCCATTTGGCCGTTTTCCAACTGCCATGTCATGAACAGTAACCATAACGGTCACTTTCCGGCTACACTGCGCGGTCCTTTCTCGGGTAGTGCAGCTCCCTGCGCATGTCTGTTGACACTATGACATTCCTTCATTCTGCGCAGTTCCCCAAGCACGCAGCTCCCCAACCTGGGTAGTGTAGTTTATAGTCCCGCACCTCCTTTTAGCTGCCTAGAGCACTAAGACTATGCTTCCATCATGTAGTCATCTAGCTGGATCGCCAGTGTATGGCTTCAATCGGTTTCCATTCACTCATCCTGGGAATGGTTCTCCATTCAATTTGACCAACTGAACTGCTCCACCATCGGTAATCTCCTTGACTACATAGGGTCCTAGCCAATGCGTCCTAAATTTCCCTAGAAATTTATCAAATTTGTTGTCATATAACAAAACCAAATCATTTACCTTGAAGGTGTGCAGTTTGATTTGCCGATCGTGCCATGCATTTTCGCGCTCCTTTTGGACCTGTTGATGAAATCTAGCTAGAAATCTATCTTCTTCAAGCTCTGTTAGCTGCACGAGCCTCTCCTCTAGGGCTCTGTGATCTGCCATTCCTGTGAATTCTACTATGCATAGACTAGGTACAATGTACTCCATCGGCATCACAGCTTCCATGCCATAAACCAGTATGAACGGTGTTTGTCTAGTCAACTTCTTGCAAGTCGTTCTATAAGCCCATAGCACCACAGGTACACGCAAATCCCATTCATTTCTTTGAGCATTTCAAACCTTCGTGAGCACACTCTCCAATATTTTATTAAATGCTTCCACCGTCCCATTAGCCTATGGATGATAGGGTGTGCTCTTCTGATGGTACACCTAAAACTCCTCCGTCATCATGCTGATCGTCTCATTGAGAAAGTGTGTACCGCGATCACTCATTAGAATTTTTGGACAACCAAACCTTGTTAGTACGTACTCAAAGATAAATTTTACGGTTGTCATGCTGGTATAGTCTTTCATAGGCTGCACCTCGCTCATCTGGTTAAATATTCAGTCGCGGTGATGATGTACCGTGCACCCGTGTTCTTTCCTAGCGGCTTAATTGGTCCTACAAAGTCAATTGCCCACTTCTCGAAGGGCTATAGTGATACCTGCAAATTTAGCAGAATATCATCCCTATGTGAGGGCCTGGTCATCCTTTGTCATGCGTCACATGCCCTATAATATGCTTTTTAATCCTTATGCAAGGTTGGCCACCATAACCCAGTGCATAGGATATTTTGCGCTGTTGCTTTTCTACGTAATGACCTCCCAGGGCTTCGTCATGAGCCTCAACGAGGATGCTGTTTCATTCAAACTCTAGCACATATTGTCGCAATATTTCATTTGACCCCATTTTGTACAAGTGCCTTGCAATGACAGAAAAGTTTGTCGCATGCACCACTAGTTCCTTCCTCTGTTGGCTTGTATATCCTTCCGGAGCTGTGCCTGTCGTTAGGAAGCGCATTATATCTTCAAAGTGACTGTTTGCGATGCAACCTGCAAAGAGATACACGTTAAGTAGCCCTTCCTCCAAATTAGTAGGTTCATCTCTCGTTTCGATGCGTAACAGATGATCTGATCCAACATTCAAACGTCCTGGTTTCACAATAACTTCAAAATCATACTCCTGGAACAACAACAACCACCTACATATATTTCCCCCAACATAGGCTTGTTGACCAGGTATTTCAACGCAAAATGGTCTGTATACATCTTAAAGTGTCCACCCAACAAATAGTGCCTGAACTTCTGGAGCGCGTACACCATAGCTAAACCTTCGTGCTTTGTTGTGGAATAATTTTTCTCTGCTTTGGACAACTTCCTACTTGCAAACACTATAGGATGATCCAAGTCCCCTTCACTGGCCTGTGTTAGTACTGCTCCCAGCGCAATACATGACGCGTCCACATGCACATGAAATTCCTTCTTCCAATCCGGGAAGACTAGGATCGGCACGGTGACCATCTTCTCCTTCAGCACATCCAAGCTCTTCTGGAATTCTTCATTCCAACAGAACGTAACATCCTTTTTTAACAATTTTTCCATCGGTGCGGTAATCTAGGCATAGCTCTTGATGAATTTCCTATAGTATCTCGTATGCCCTAGTGTTGCGCACAACTGTTTCACACTCCTTGGTGCCTCCAAGTTGATTATGACCATGATCTTAGCTGGGTCTACCATCAAGCCTTGTCTACATACCACATGGCCCAACAAGATCCAAAAAGGGACGCAAAACACACATTTCTTCAGGTTGAGCGCGATCTTGTATCTTTGGCATGTATCTAGCATCAAGCGCAGAATTTCCATATGGCACTTCACTAGTCCAAACATTGTCTAATCATCGAAGTATACTTCCAGAAATTTATGAATAAAATCCTTGAATGCCGCGATGACTACGCGTGAAAAGATCGTTGGCACGTTCTTAAGCCCAAAATTCATTACCATCCCCATTTGGTTGTGAAGGTTGTCTTACTTCTATCCTCTAGTGCGATCTTGATCTGATGGTACCCAGAGAACCCATCAGTGAATGAATATGCTTCTTGGCCGCCAACATTATCCTAGACCTCATCGGTGAATGGGGTTGGGAAGGGATCATGCAAGTAGGAATCCTTCAACTTCCTGAGGTTTGCGCATATCCTTATTTCCTCCCTCTACTTCTTTTCCTGAACCACTATTGGGCTTACCCAATAAGATTCTTCCACTAGTTCAATAATTCCCACCGTGAGAATCTTATCTAACTCAATGCGGACCCTTGCCTTATACTTTGGGTTGAGGCGGTATGGTCTTTGTTTCACAAGTTTCGCGTTCGACTTTAGGGTGATCTTCATGACACCCATGTCTCCTATTATTCCTTTCAGATTGGAAAACTTCATGGGGAATAAGTCCTGATATTCATGGAGAAGTTCAGCAACCTTATCCACTTTCGCGTCATCCCAATAGTCCCCAATCTTTGCAAACTTTAGTTCTGCCTCTGTGCCAATGTTCACCTGCCTGGTCTTGAGTGGCTCAATTATGTCTGGGTTCTCTAGCTGTGGTCCTTCAACTCCATGGTGACCTTCAGTCTCCAGGATATTAATCTTTCTCGGGTCTTTGTCTTCTTCTTCCGCTGTTACATTGTAACACTCCAGCGCGTGGCTCAGCTGGGTAGTCCAATTAGGTTGAATCAGGTCTAGAGGATCCTGCGGTATCCTAAAGATGGTTGTCTTAACCTCCTACAACACTTCATCGATGGATTCAAATCCATCCTCAAAACTGAACGTCATCAGAAATCCTTGGTGTAAAACATCCCATTCTTCAGTGCCATGATGGAGTTCTGTCTCCAAGTACCAATTCATTGGTATAACCTCCAAGGTATGACAAAACAGATGGACCCACTCCGGCTGAGGCTTCACTCCATATGCTTCAATCCATTTGGCCAAATGATTGCGCGGATCATTCCTCTCGTCATACTTTTATGTTAGTTTTACCTTTGGGTGGCCAAAGCGTATCCTCATCATCCTTCTATATTCGTGCCATCTTGCAGGTGTAGTGCACAATGCCCAATCTAATGCTTGGAAGTGATGCTTCTTGGGCACTTCCCTTTCGAATGCATCCAAAAAGCGATCAACGTCAGATAGTCCATCATAGTGAGGTAGATTTCTTACCTCTGATGAATTGCAGTGCAACGACTTGGTCATCATATTATAGCGCAACGTAGATACTTCATGCAACCGGTTTTGCCAGTTCTTTAGTTCTTCATTCAAATCTAATGTGCAGGAGCTCTCGCGGTCCCATGAGATACGTCCGTCTAATGTCGAATTCACCCAATCCTTGTCTCGTGCCATTATCTTGTAAATCTGGTCCAAATTGTCATCACTTTCATAATTGCGGACCAGTTCTGTGTAGCGTAGTCCTTCTGCAGGATCCAGTGGCACCACTACGCATAGCAATTTCTTTTCAAATATCATCTTTTACTTCTTCAGGTTGATTACCCCATTCATGTTAGTGGCCCAATCGATCCCAAGGAGCGCGAGGTAGGGATTGCTATCATCCACAATCTCTATTACTTCAAAATCCGCCAGTGTGCTCACACCTTCAATGTCAACTGTTACCCCCTGTAGCCTCCCCATTGGGATGATTTTCTGTTGATTCTCCATCCTTAACTGGATCGAAGACCATTGGAGTGCAGGTCTCCCCATTCTTTCCCATGTTTGTTTTAGAAAAACATTCGCGTCAGACCCTAGATCCAAGATAACTTGGTCCATTTCATATTCCCCTTTTCGTGTAGTGAGTCTCATCTCACGTCCAGTTCTCACCTTATGATTACCAAGCTTTCTGACTACGCGTGGTTCGGCAGTAGCGTTTTCCTTGCCAGTGCACCGATTGATTAGTTCCTACAGTCCCTTCATAGCCTTACTATCACGGAGTAGTTTCATGCAGGTCTCCAAGAATGTGGTAGTCATGGATGGGTCCATTTCTTCAATCAGTTTCTCCTGATTTCTTGAGGTAGAGGCCTCAGCAAAACTTTTCTTTGCTTCCATAAATGTTTCTTTTGCGCATTCTAGATCAAACCCGGTCTCTTTTTCCGGTGCTTTACGGACCCACTCACCCTCTGCAGGCTGCTTCCCCTTATCCTCACCAATCGTCATTTCACTCCATAGCATAATGTTTATATTAGGTTCTTCCTCATGAGGCTCAGCCCTCATCATCTATAGGTTCTGAGTCGGTTGTGCCCCCTTCTCCCGAATATTAGCCAATAATATAGGGAAATCCTTAGTCGCATGGTCAAACTGAGTACAATAACAACATGACAGTCACATTGGATTCGGGCAGTCTCTCGCGTAGTGTTCGGGTCCTCCACAATTATAACAAATAAGGTGCCCTGGGCCTCTACCAGGCCCCCCTCCACCCAGCGTTGGCCGCGCCCATGATACTGATCTCGCGCTCCTCCAGTGCCTTAGTCTGGAGGCCGCATTTCTGCCTGCACCCTTTATGCAGGTGTCCTTTCCATCATTAATTTGTAACTACGACAATTGCGCTCGTAAAAACCTACTGCTTGACAGAAATTGCAGAAGAGCTGTTGTGGTGTCTGTACAAATTTATGCAGCAAATGGCAATTGTCGATCGCATGTTTCCCAGCTACCTCGCATATAGCACACCATAGCGTGGGCCCTGTACTTGGATCTGTTGTAGCCTCCGGCCTTAGAGGCATTGGTCCCCCTGCTGCAACATAGTTCGCAAAGACTAGACGGTGATCCTTGTCATGTACCTAACCCTTGCATCTCAGGCACCAGACTTCTTCACACGCCTTTGGATGAGCTGTTCTGTCTTTCTTTAGACTTTGCATTTCGAGGCAAAGGTTCTGCAACTACGTCTGAATCTAATGAACCCCCAGATTAGCATCCTGCATTAGTGTCTCATGTAGTCTCATCACGATTGCCTGGGTCCCAATATTTTGTTGTGATAGCACAACACTTAGGTGGGGCAGGAGCGAGGATAGAAACCATTCGTGGTGCTACCCATCAGTTGGGTTCATGTTGGCTTCATGGATCATACACTTCAATCTTTGATCCAAATCCCATGGCATCTCCCCAGGTTTCATCATGATCTCTTTGAATCCCACAATGGATTGCGCTTGAGACTTAGGCCTACTAAATTCCCTATTCAGCGCAGTCAGGATATCTGCCAATGCGGAAGTCAGGTTATCAGTGTTGTACTTAATGTACCACATTAGTGCACAGTCCTGAAAAGCACTAACCAACATTGCTTGATCATCCATGATACCCTGAGCTTCCCATACAGCCTTCGTGACGAACCAAAATTGGTCTGGATCTTCATTTCCTACGCCCTTAAATACATGTAGCTTTACGGAGTTCACCATGTTGAATAGTGGTGGAGGTGGCGGCGGTGTGGGCGATGGGGTAAGTGGTGGAGGTGAGGATGGAGGCAGTGTGGATGGATGATATGAGGATGGAGGTGGTGTAGGTATTCGCAGGAACCCTTGTCTTATCAACTGGATAGTGCTCAATAGAGAAGCCTGCACTGCTCCTTTATCGTCACTCAAAGGAGGCTCAATCAATGGGCTATACTCAGGACCTTTTCTTCCTCCATCCCTGAAAGACCTTCCACTTCACTTAGCTCCAAACATCAAGGTAACTGCATGATCCTCGTTTCACACAAGAGTATCTTAATCCAAGTATTTAGTGATTTCAAATACTTACCTTGCGGCCCCTTGAAGAAGCGGCGCTCTGCTTCGCTATAGCTGACTGAAGTATCAACCGCAAACTCTGTCACAAACCCTCCTATGATACAGTCGAGCCAATGATCGACAACGTGCATGATCTTATCTTCAGAGGCTTCCAATTTCTTTACTAACTCCGGGGTCCAGACAATTGGATCGTCAAGCCTCCACCTTCCCTGGTTGTCTGCCAACTTCGTGATCCACTCGTATAATTCAACCAGGAAAGAACAAAAGAAGATTTCATGAATTTCTATGTACATATATCTGTCCAACCACTGTTCCTTTGTCAATCACAGATTCTTGTTCTCTTGCATTGCAAATTCGTGGATATTTCTATCCAACCAGTCTTCAATCTCCTTTTTAGTTGGATTCCAGTGATGCGACATCACACATCTCGTTATGTAGATCCCGGTCCAAGCAACGGAAGCATTTTTTGGCTTGATGGGCCCTGAACTAGGTTTAGTGTTTAGTCATCCAAGCAAATCCCTACACTACTGGCCCTTTCGGCATCAATTCGCGGAGCACGGACTGAAGTCTCACCCAAAGAAGTATGGGGGGATGCAGGAACCAAGTTTCCGCACCCTGAGATGGTTGTGATGTCGGTTTTATACCTTAACCCTGCCTTCGCACAGATCGATAAGCCTTTAGGGCTTATCGATGTACTTCTCTATTAGTTTTTAGAACCTTCACGAAGGTATGCAATCGTCCTTCGTGTAACTCTAACAAGCGATCTCAGCACTTATGCGCCTCTGTAATTACTTTGTTGTATAGTTCTTCGAATTATCTTAAGTGTTTGCCAATTCTATCATGCAATTTATATTATCTTTGCATAAACATATATCTCTACTTGCGTTCATATAACAAAGGAAAACATATAGATTCGCACATCAATTTAGCAATAAAACATAAACCCAATGCTTAACATAACATAATCGCATGCAATTGACAGAAGTAAAATACACAACAATTTCAGAATACTCTTCCTTATTGATGATCCAGATGTTCAGTACAAACTCTGACCACCTTGCGCACATAGCTATAAGGGTTCGCGCACTTAGCTGCGGACTTTTACCCTAGGCCTCTGTGCACTCAGCCACAGAGCCTTC
The DNA here is from genome assembly GCA_031772625.1 of Pinus tabuliformis. NCBI lineage: Eukaryota > Viridiplantae > Streptophyta > Pinopsida > Pinales > Pinaceae > Pinus > Pinus tabuliformis. Next base: position 714,459,085 of record CM062819.1, on the reverse strand, counting down.
TTCCTACACTAAGATTCTCGCTCTTAGCCCCTTTATAGACTCATCAATGTCTCAACTTAACTTAACCAAACTAACTAAAAGCTCCTATAAGACCTCCTTTTTATACAATTCCATGGCCTGCGGACCAAGGGCAGATCTCTACAAGACGACACAACCTATCTAGACTAAGGGCGGAAACCCTTTTTGACTCTTGATACCTTTGTGCTCCGCGACCACATAATATGGAGACTTTACATTTCTTTATACAAAATTCAGGCCTTTTTCCCAAAAACTTGGGTTTTTTACCCCAAAATTGACCCTAGGGGACCCGTTCCCAATAGGCATATAGATCCAATGAGAATCAACACATCCAATCAACATTATCGAAGAAACTCCTCCAGGTGGTGTGAAGCAAACTTAAAATGGGCAGGGGCTGTTGAAGCTGTTATTCAAAGATCACCATGCTTGTGAATTCCACCTAGCAGTTCCAAGAAAGTTTTACAAACTTATCCGAGCGTTAACTAAGTTGGGAATTTTCTTAACCATGGCTATCTATATTCAACCAGAGATCCAACAGAAGCATAACCTCCAGATTTATATTCTTTTAATAAATTCTGATGTTGAGATATATGGGGGGATTGTTATTATTTCTCCTTGTATAAATATGATTTTTTGGATGAGTCGAGGGGGGGGGGGGAATGCACGAGATAGAGTAGAGAATAGAATAGAGAGGCATTATTAGAATAGGAGATTCTTTCACAGATATGTGATTTATGTGATTGGGGTTTGATCTCTTTGAATTCTGAGTTATGTAAAGAGAAGCAGGGAGTTGAATGTGATATCGGATCTGCTCCATATCAGAGCCACCCAATATCAAAACTATTTCATTTTGTCTCATTTTAAAAGTTCCGATGAGCTTACCTCTGATACCACTCAGTTCTTGCCACGTAGAAGTAAATACAATTGAGCTCTCGCAACGACGAAACAAAGTGTGATAAATGGCAGACGCGGATGGATATGGGAGGTTGGAACATATCAAAATTTTTAGGAGGAGGCGCATTGGGATATCAACATGGAGAGTGTTGTAACTCTTTTAATTTTGATAAGTTAGATATTAGTTGAAAAAATCAAAATGCCATTGAAAAATGATAAGTTAGGATATGGACCAAAAACAAAAATGAAAATAAGAAAATGTTAGGATTTATTATCATTTCAGGTCCATATCATTAAAATGATAGGGTAGTTGCTATAAAAAAGGAAGGCAAATAAAAAATGTTAGATAAGCAATAAAAAGAAGAATATTTGCTTTAGAAAATAAAAATTAAGGTTGCTAGCTCAAACACGCCTTTGAAATTGTTGTTTAGTTTCAAATAATGTTTAAATTCCTTAATCGGGGTTTAATTATTGTTTAAACTTGGTCGCTTTGCAAAAAGGTCATAACGTATGATGGGAACAAGCGACAAAATGTCAAATCAATATCAAATAACCACCGGACACCTTTCAACTGATATCATTCACTTCGCCCGAATCAATAGCAGAGGAAGCTTTCCGGCCCCCCTTCGGTCGTTTCCCGTTAATGTGAGGGGTGGGGGGGGGGGGGTCTGAAAAGTAGTTTTAATGGCCGCCATCTTTTGCTATGTGGCACTCCCGCAACGTTTCGGGCCCCCAAAGTACAAAACCATAAACCACCGCATCTCCCCCGAAATCTTGCCGACATTTTCCTTCCTTCTAACCATTGACCTTGTTTGCACGCTGTTTCATAGACCCGTTATCCCCTTCTCCATACGAAATCTGTCACGTCACTAGTCCGTTATATCTCACCCATTCACCACCGCCATGTCACAAAGCCGTTGTGCCCTACGCTCCAAAGCTGTTGTCAGCCTTAGTTAACCATTTAATCTCCCGTTAGACATTAATTCTTGCTCCTCTGCAAATTAATTGCCTACGGCTAGATTTAAACAATAAACTAACCCTGATTTCACCTATAAATATCCCATGGCCCTACTCTTTACCACTTTTTCGCTTCCATCCATACACCAAAAGCTTTATTCGCCACTCTGTGTATATTTTCCCCTGTTACCCGTCTTTTAGATAAAACAATTTCCGAATTTCCCACTGCAGCAAGATGGCTCCTAAAGCTAAAACATAGAAGGATGTCGAAGAAGATCCGTCCACATCATTGCTTGATTTAGATCAACTTCCCATTGTAGATTCCCTGTTCAAAGTCATTGACTGTGAATGCGAATTCGATTTCCACGAATTGCATTTATGGTTAAAGCATAAGTATCTAGACAAAGAAGATCCCATTCGTTTCTGGGAAACACTTTTGCCATTGTAATCTTTTCCCAAGACTCATCATTTCCCTGATTTAATCACTTGGTGTCAAGCCAGGTATGATCCTGTACAAAGAACAATGATGACTTAGGATGGAAAAATCTTGATCACCATTACTGCTCAGAGCATAAACCAAATGTTAATGATACCTTCATTTGACTCCCTCAACCATTTCTCGCCAGCAACTCTCATGGACCTTTACAATAAACTCACCTTCCCACAGAGAGCCCTTATCTTTGAACTTTTCTACCAAATGATGTTGAATTACTCAAGATAATTCCACCTTATTCATCTTCTATGTTCCCTGAAGCCACTAAACATATCATCTCCCTGCTATCATACCTCCTAGGATATGAAAATGATCAATCTGTTGAAGAATCCATCCTTGGATTCTTTTCCATTTTTAGCAAAGAATATCAACCAACTTTCATGTATAATTATAGCTAGTTCTTGGCTGATAATATACATGAACAATTTATGAATTTTACCAAACAAGGGGTTTTCAGATATAGCTCAGTCATAATCCATTTGATTTTGTTTCAGCGGGGAGATTCATTGCACATTCAACTTAACAGGCAAGATGAGCAGGGAGTGAATCAATTAGTGATTCAATGGATAGAGTTAGTGAAAGCAACATCAACAAAGTTTACATTCTATTTGTTCATAGATTCTTTTGTACATCTAGTTCTTCAATTACTCAATAGTTAGGCAGAGCCTAGAATTGGGGAAGATATTAGGAAGACATTGCACTTATCAGAACAGACCAAGATTGGTGATTGGTATTTGTACTAGAACTACACTGAAGTTAGAATATATGCAGTGAGTTAGCTCCATACAAACTTCCTAAGTATGTGCCAATGAGGATATTCTCACTGGAATACATCAGGTAGATGATAATATGGATGAAGTCCATTTTGTCTAAAGTAAGAAAAAGTCACAATTCAAACTCAAGGTCAAGGTAGGAACATTTATCTATAATACTAGGTTTGTAGGTACAAAGGTAGACAGATTATTAAAAAGCATGAATATCTAGCCAAGCTTCAATTGGTCCTATTATCCTTTTGGGATCATTTCATCCCTTAGAGTTCAGTTGAAGGAAACACCTTACAACCATACTCCCAGGCCAGAATTGGAGAAGTTTATGAACCAGGAGCAGTTGTCTGAGGGACTCTTTTAGAAGCAGATGAACATGTTATAACCACTCCAAAGGTAAATACTCTAGTCACTCAGAGTACTCAACGCAAAAGAGCCAGAGAGGAAACTCAGTCAGCGACAGAATCAGTTAAAGAGTACTATATACTACAAAAGAAATTGAACACTGGATTGTCATTGTCATTGGGGAGCAAGCCACCAGAAATCATTGATCTTGGAGATTTAGAAGATGTTTCATCAACAGGGGCCAGTGGTCCCAAACCTCCTTCTACTTCTTGAACTCCTTATTCAACTGAACTAATGGAGATTATTCAGTCAACTAGGACCAGCTCAGCAGAAGATACTAATATCTTCTCAACATTTTTGTAAATCAAACAAAAAAATGAAAGTCTTAAATCACAAGTATATAGTCAGTTTTGGAAGCAGGCATCCACTTCTCAGCACAAATTTCTCTCTGCCTTTGACAGTGAAAGAGGAAGGATGCAAATGGCATTTTTACAAGCTCAAATTCCATTTCCCAAATCCACAACAAATTACAAGAAGACCATATTTTCGATTGATGTAAACCAGATACATCCTATTGACCAAATGGATTTGCATAGGAAATCAGGTGAAATGTTATTTTTGACAATGACTACAACTGTCATGTCTCTTTCAAAGCTTAGAACTACCTTGTCAAATGTGCAGTCACAGCTTAAGATTGAAAAAATGTCATCTTTAGCTAAAGATAACAAATTAAAGTCTTTAGAAGATATTATTGTCAAAATTGGATATGATCCCCAAGACTGTAAAGTAATTGAAGAAATAATCCAGAAGAAGAATATAGAGATAACAACTTTGAAGAAACAGTTGAAACTGCCTTCAACTGAAGATCCACAGACCAAAGAGATGGCAAAAAATGAACAGCACAGGGAGGTTATGTTGAAGCTGATTATTGAGCAAAACATACAAATCAAGAAAATGGAAGAGAAAATAGAACAATTGCTCAAGTAAAAAGAGGCAACACAGCTTGTTGTGACCTCAGTGACAGAAATTCCCATAACAAGTATAGATTTAAGCTCATCTCCTAGTGACATTGCCTTATCTTCAGCAATAGTTGAAGAAACAAGATTATCACAGCAGTTACAGGTACAAAAACAACGAAATGAAAAGCTACTCCAGAAGTTCCAAGCCCTAGAGTCACAGAAGGTAAAGAAAGATACCTTGTATGTAGAGGAAATGCAAAAATCACACAGGTTAGAACAAAGGGCCAAACAATTAGAGAGTAAGACTCTAATGGTAGACACTTTGGCCTAGACCAAAGAGGACATATGGTTAGATATCAACCACTCCATAACAGAAATATTGCCATCTATTCAAATTAATTTTGAGAAGCAAGAATTGATTGCTAGATGCAGGACACAGATAGATAATTAGAGGGCAACATTGGGCACAAAACCCAAAGAAGCAGCAGGGATGATCAAAGTACTAAACTCTAAGACAAGGAAATAGTTACAAGAGATACATATTCCAGATAGGACAACTAATATTTTGGAAATTAAGAAAGTCCCAATGAAGAAGAATTTACTGACTCAGCTGAAAGCAAAGTGTGAAGCTTTGAACATTGTAGTCAAAAGGTTTCATTCTAAATTCAGTATTTTGAAAAAGAAAGGTTTACCAGAATTAGTGACATCAGATGATCAGCCAGTAAAATTTGATGATTACTGTGAAAGATTATATACTATTGCAACAGACAACAGTCAATTTGCAGGGATAAAAAGATAGATTACTGACAAAGAGTTTTTGGAATCTTTGAGCCCTGACCTCACAATCAAATATGAAGTTGGACATATTTTTCTCATTAAACCCAATTTTGAAAGATATACTGAAGTTGATGAGATATTAATAAGGATGGTAAATCTAGAGATAGCAAGTGAGCAGAGGTGGGCTCAATTGTGTGAAATAATTGATTAACTTTCCATCCCAACAAGAAGACATCACAATAGTTTTTGAAGGAACAATCATCAACAACTCCCTACCTAATAGGGACACATCATTCAACAATTTTCTTTTCCTATTTTGTTTCAGGCTATTTTTGTAATCAATTTAGGATATTTTGTTTACTATCCAAACTAGTATAGATAAATCTCTTCTATGAGTTATTAAAGGTGGTCCTTTCCATAAGCAATTTTGTAAAGCATTGATGTAGAATATTTTTCTAGATCACTGATAATAAAGCAAAGGATTCTGAATTTGGTATCATATAGTCTCGTTTTATTTTGTAATTCTTTCACGTGTTTCATTCATTCTGTTAATTCTGCATATGTTTAAGTTTTATAGAGATATCAGGTGAGAATAAATGTGTTACAATTATTCTTAGAATTCCTTCTGAAGTTATTATTATAAAGAGATTGAGATATTGGACTGTTTGTCCGAAAGGCTCCCTCTAAATTATAAAATTGTGAGTATATTATGTAATTTTAAGCATATTTTGTTTAACTTTTGAACATTGGTCAAAGGTTTTCCCACTTATGATGATTTATCTTTCTGTCTGAAATGTAAATAAATCATATCTCCTTACTATCCTTTCTGCACATCTTATCAAATTAAAATAACTATGTGAAGTTAAATAGTAGCCCTTTGGTTATTTATTAGTACTATCTAAAAAAGTTAAGACATCATTCTTATAATTTGTTTTATGTATTGGTCCTCCATAAAATCCAAAACTAAAACCCCAAAACATATATCTTAGATGCTCTGGCATGATCAATTGACCATTATCACCTCAGAGGTACAACATCAATTTGGCGTCGTTGCCAGGGACTCGAATTTGATTAGTTTTACTGGGAAAATGATATAAATCCTATTCCTTTAAAGGTGACTAAAGGACTAGATAGTTCAAAATTCTTCACTCGGTGACTCCATTGTGCCAAACTGGCACCTTTTAAGCACACTAGATCCCATTCTGAATCTGACACAGTTAGTCCTCTTGTAGACCCAGAAAAACTTGTGAGAAGGGCTAATTCCAAAAGAAGACTTCAACCATCTTCTTCTTCTTCAACCCTGTAGTTTGAAGATATATTATCATCAGATCCCTTAGGGAACATTCCATCCAATCCAGATTGGACATAATTATCACCTAGGGTTTCTAAACTTTTAGATAGGGGAGTTGATTTTAAATCAACTTTCCTTATTCACTCACTTGAAACATGTCAAGAACCCCCACTACCATTAGGATCACCTAAATCTGAGTCTGAATTGGGTGTTCATTTACCTGAATACAAACCTACAGACTTCATATCCCCCACTACTTATTCATTCCCTTCTACTTCTAAACAACCTGAAGAAACCTTCTCTGTATACTCAAATCCACTCTTTGAAACAAAAGAGGATATTCAGTCACAGGTCCAAAAGTTAGTTATTAAGACTCCCTTAAAGTCATTTAGGAGATCTCCTCCTTCTTCACCTCCACACAGATATACACCTTATTTATCACTGTTGGGCATGGGATCCCCCAAGGGCAGTTTTGGGGCTAACAGCCCAAATTTTGGTCCAACTTTGTAATCACAATGTAAAGACTCCACATTTTGTGGGCTCAGAGCACGTAGGTATTAAAGAGTCATAGGGTTGTCCGCCCTTATTTTGATAATGTAATGTCAGCTATAGAAGATCTACCCATGGTCCGCAGACCATGGAATTGTATAAATAGAGCGAAGCTCTAAGTAGATAAAAAGGAAGTGAAGCATAATACATAGATGGAATAAGGATGTATGCGAGATAGCTCTGGAGTAGAAGTCTAAGTTTGGGTCGTAGCATAGGTAGAGGCTCTGCAGCTGAGTGCGTAAAGGCCTAGTAGTCCGTACCTGAGTGCGCGGACCCCTGCAACTGAGTGCGCAGGGCGAGTCGAGTCTGTAATCTTTTGGAAGTATTAATAAAGAGAAGTTTCTATCATTTATGTGTATTTATTTCCTATTTGTGCATTCGTTATATTGGGTATGAATTTCACTTCTAATGCTTATATGATGCACGAATGTGTATAACTGTATTGGTTAAGTGAACGCAAGTTAGAATATCTGCTTACGTGAAGATAATTAAGATTTGTTAATAAGATAAGTAAGATAATTAGTCTAATTTGGGAAATAATTCAGTTTGCTGCCCTAGCGACGCGAAAGCATCTCAACCCCTGGTTAGGGCTGTGTGCAGGTTGGTTGTAACACTTTGCGAAGGTACTGAAGGTTAGAATAGGGCGCGAAGCGACCTACGCGAAGGCAGGTCTAGTTGGAATAAACCGACATCACATCCATCTCAAGGGTGAAGAAACTTGGTTCCAGCACCCCCCATACTACTTCGGGTGAGACTTCAGTCCGCGCTCTGTGGGCTGATGTTGAAAGGGCCAGTAGTGTAGGGATTTGTTTAGCTAAATAAATCTGAACCTGGGTCAGGCCCCTATAAGCCAACAAATGGTTCTGTTGCCGAGACCGGAATTTGCATGAGAAATGTGTGATTTCGTATCATTGGAATCCACCTAAGATAGAAATTGAAGCTGGTTGGACAGAAGAATTCACGAGTTCACAGCGCAGGAGAAAAAAAACCTGCAACTATCAAAAGAAGAGTGGTTAGACAACTACCTGTATACGGAGATCCACGAAATATTTTTCGCGTCCTTCCCTACTGAGCTATACGAGTGGATCGTGAAGCTAAAGGAAGGTGGAAGCTTGACGATCCTATTGTGTGGACCCTAGATCTAGTGTGAATATTGGAAGCATTAGTGGATAAGATCACGTGCGTCGTCGATCATTGGCTCAATCGTATTATAGGAGGATTTGTTATTAAGTTCGTGGTCGACACCTCAGTTAGCTATAGTGAGGTAGAGCGATGCTTTCTCAAAGGACCGTGAGGTAAGTACGTAAAGTCTTTGAATACTTGGATTAAAATGATGTTGTGCGAAAAGAGGGTTATGCAGTTACCTTGATGTTCGGAGCTACGTGAAGTGGAAAGGTTTACAGGAATGAAGGAAATAAGGGTCCAAAAAATAGCCTTTTGATTTCACCTCCGCGAGGAGATGAGGAAGATCCCATGAAGGTCTCTCCACGAAGTGTTATTCAGTTGATAAGATAAATAATTCCGCGAATACCACCTCCACCCACACCACCACCGACTTCACCACCATCACCTCCATCTTTTCCCATACCAACTCCACCACCACCATGATTCAGTATGGAAAACACAGTGAAGTTTCCTATGTTCAAAGGTTTGGGAAATGAAGATTCGAACCAATTTTGGTTCATTGTAAGGGATGTATGGGAAGCGCAAGGTGTTATAGATGACCATATAAAGAAAGCGACACTGGTTAGCACCCTGCAGGATCACGCACTAACCTGGTATATTAAGTATTCCAACGATAACCTGAATGCGAGAGTCACGATATCCAAACAACGCTAAATAGAGAATTTAGCAGGCCTAAGTCTAAAGCGTAGTCGATCGTGGGATTTAAAGAGATCATGATGCTACCAAGTGAGACTCCTTGGGAACTAGATCAAAGGCTAAAATGTATGATTCGTGAAGCCAATATGAATCTGACAGATGGACAACATCGCGAGTGGTTTGTAGCTTCGCTACTACCACATTTAAGGAGTGCGTTATCACAGTAGAAGATAACAACTCAGACAGAGGCCTTAGAGATTTCTATGAGGTTACATGAGACCCCGATGCAAGATCCTAACCTAGGAGTTCAGCAGATCCACGCGCAGTTGAAGAATCTGTGCCTTGAGATGCAGAGTTTGAAACAGGATAGGACTGTTCGGCCAAAAGTGCGTGAATAAGTATGGTGCGTAAAATGCAAGAGTCAGGGTCATGACAAAGACCACTGCCCGATTTTTATGAATTACCTTGCAGGAGGAGGACTGATGCCTTTAAGGCCAGAAGTTCAAGTAGGACCTAGTGCGGCGCCTACTTTGTGGTGCACTATCTATCAAATAGCAGGAAAACATGCCACGGATAACTACCACTTGTTACAGAAGTATATGCAAACTTCATAGCAATTGTTCTGCAACTTTTGTAGGTTGGTGGGACATGATGAGCGTACTTGTAGAAGCTATGAGTTGATGATGGATAGAATGCCCACCTACAGAGTTCAGGCCAAAACGCGACCCCTTGACCAGAATGCAAGAATGGCGTGGACAGGATTTCAGGGGCGTGGATGAGGCCGAAGTGGAGGAGGACTTGGTAGAGGTCGCGAACAGTTGATTTTCTACAATTGCGGAGGGCTAGGACACTATGCTCGTGATTGCATGAATCCAACGTGCCCGTCGTGCAAATATTGCACGTTGTTTGATCATGAGACGGAAGATTGTCCTACGCTGATAGCTAGGATACGTGACAAAGGAGCGCTACTGCCTCCCCTGACTTAGAACCTGTAGATGATGAGGTTTGAGCCACGCGAGGAAGATCTGAACATAAACATTGTGCTCCGAAGTGGAATCGCGACAGGAGATGACAAAGGGAAACAACCAGAAGACAGTACTTGGGTTCACAAAGCCCCAACGAAAGAGGCTGAGTTTGATTTGGAGCATGCTCAGGAAACCTTCATGGAAGCTAAGAAAAGCTTCACTAATGCCTCCACTTCAAGAAGAAAAGATAAACCGGAGCCGAAGATGGACCCATCCATGCTCACAACTTTCCTGGAAACCTATATGAAGTTACTGCGCGACAGTAAGGCTGTGAAAGGGTTATAGGAGCTCATCAATAGATGCTTTGGGACTGTGCTAGGAGAACCGTGCGTAGTCCAGAAGATCGGAAAGCATAAGACAAGGACATGCCGTGAAATGAGACTCACCACGTAGATCGGAGAATACGAGATGGATCAATTCATTCTGGATTTCAGTTTAGATGCGAATGTTCTACCAAAACAGACATGGGAATGAATGGGGAGACCCGCGCTGCAATGGTCTCCAATTCAGCTAAGGATGGCAAATCAGCAGAAAATAATACCCATGGGGCGATTGCAGGGAATAACTGTGGATATTGAGGGAGTGAGCGCGCTGGAGGATTTTGAAGTAATAGAGATTGTTGATGACAACAATCCCTACCCCACGCTCTTGGGAATTAACTAGGCCACTGATATGAATGGGGTAATTAATCTAAAGAAGCACAAAATTATATTTGAGAAGAAGTCACTGCGCGTAATTATACCCCTGGGCCCTGCTGAAGGATCATACTATACAGAACTGGTCCGCGACTATGAGAGTGATGATGATCTGGACTGCATCTATAAGATAATAGCGTGAGACCAAGACTGGGTGAATCTCACTGCGGATGGGCAGATTACATGGGAGCGCAAAAGCTCGGATTCCAATGAAGAAATAGAACAATTTCAGAATCGGTTACATGAAGCAACTATGCTGAATTGCAATATGATGACCAGGTCGTTGCATTGCGTGTCGACAAAAGAAAGAGATCTACCTACTTATGATGGTCTAAATAGGGTAGATACCTTCTTGGATGCATTTGAAAGGGAGGTGCAGGAAAAGTAACGCTTCCATGCCTTGGACTGGGTACTGCGCACTACACCCGCAAGATGGTGGGGTACGCACAAAGGAAGCTTTAATGATTTGTGCGAATGTAGGAGAATGAGGTGGACATGATTTGGGAAGCCTAAGATGTGATTGAAAAATAAGTATGATGGACAGTATGATCCACAGGTGCATCTAGCCAAGTGGACACACGCCTATGGAGAAAAGCCACAACCTAAGTGGGTTCACCTATTTGGTCATACCTTGGATGTTATTACAATGAATTGGTATGTAAAAACAAAGCTTGGCCATGAGACAGTTGAATGGGATATCCTACGCGAAGGGTTCATGATGACATTTAGTTTTGAGGATGGGTTTGACGGTATTGAGGAAGCACTACAAGAGGTGAAAGCAACCATCTTTAGGATCCCGCAGGATCCTTTAGACCTGACACAGCTTGAATGGGCTACTCAGCTGAGTTGCATGCTGGAATGTTATAATGTAACTACTAAAGAGGAGGATGAGGATCCACAGAATATTAACATTCTAGAAACAGAAGGCCACCACGAAGTTCAAGGACCACATATTGAGAATCCTGATATAACCACATCAGTGAAAACTAAGCAGGTGAATATTGGTACGGAGGTAGAACCCAAGTTCGCAAATATTGTAGACTACTGGGACGACATGATGGTGGATAAGGTCATTGAATTTCTCTGCGAGTATCAAGACTTATTCCCGACCAAGTTTACGAATTTGAAAGGAATAATAGGAGATCTAGGAGTGATGAAGATCACGTTGAAACCTGACGCGAAGCCAGTTAAGTAGAGGTCGTACCGCTTAAATCCGAAATACAAGGAGAAGGTCTGCGTAGAACTAGACAAAATGCTCATGATAGGCATTATTGAGCCTGTAGAAGAATCTGATTGGGTAAGCCCAATGGTGGTGCAAGAGAAGAAGTAGAAGGAAGAGATAAGGATATGCATGGATCTCAGAAAATTGAATGACGCTTGTGTTCATGATCCATTCCCAACTCCATTCACGGATGAAGTGTTGGACAATGTAGATGGTCAGGAAGCCTATTCTTTCACTAATGGGTTCTCAGGGTACCACCAAATCAAAAATCGCGCTGGAGGATAGGAGCAAGACAACCTTCGTGACTGAGTGGGGTTGCTTTCAATACACTGTCATGCCGTTTGGATTGAAGAATGTGCCGACTATCTTTTCGCACGTGGTTGTTGCGGCATTTAAGGAATATATTCATAAGTTCTTGGAGGTCTATTTTGATGACTGGACTGTATTTGGGCTAGTTAAGTGCCATGTAGCGAGCTTGTGCTTGATGTTGGATACCTGCCGAAGATACCAAATCGTGCTCAACCTCAAGAAGTGTGTGTTTCTCATTCCTTTTGAGAACCTATTGGGGCATGTGGTTTCCAGACAAGGGTTGATGGTAGACCCTACAAAGATCGTAGTGATTCTGAACTTGGAAGAGCCAAGAAATGTGAAACAGTTGCGCGCTACTCTTGGCCATACATGATATTACAGAAAATTTATCAAAGGATATGCCCAAATCACCACGCCGATGGAAAAATTGTTGAAAAAGGATGTCACGTTCTGGTGGAATGATGAATGTAAGAAAATCCTAGATATATTGAAAGAAAAGATGGTTACCGCGTCGATTCTAGTCTTCTCGAACTGGAAGAAAGAATTTCATGTACATGTTGATGCATCATGTATAGCGTTGGGAGTAGTATTAACACAGGATGGCGGAGAAGGTTTGGACCACCCTATCGCGTTCGCAAGCCACAGATTATCCAAAGCAGAGAAGAATTATTCCACCACTGAGCGCGAAGGGCTACCTATGGTGTATGCGCTAAGAGGTCACTTTAAGATGTATACAAATCACTCCACGCTAAAATACCTGGTCAATAAGCCTATGTTGGGGGGGCACATCTGCAGATGGCTTTTATTGTTCCAGGAATATGATTTTGGAGTTGTTGTGAAGCCTGGATGATTGAACATAGGACTAGATCACCTGTCACGCATCGAGACAGGGGAGGAACCTACTAGTTTGGAGGAATGATTACCCGATGCGTAGCTCTTTGTTGTGCGCATAGCGGATGGACATTTTGAAGACATAATACACTGTCTAACAACTGGAACTATACTGGAAGGATACTTTGTCTAGCAAAAGAAGGAATTAGTGGTGCGTGCGAAAAATTTCTCTATCATTGTTGGGCATTTATACAAGAAGGGGAATGATGAAATACTGCAAATGTATGTACTTGAATTTGAACGAAGCAGTATCCTCGCGGATTATCATGGGGGCGCTGTGGGAAGACATTATGTAGGAAGAGAAACCGCGCTGAAGATTCTACGCGCAGGGTTGTGGTGGCCAACCCTTCATTAGGATTCAAAAGCATATTGGAAGGCATGCTACGTATGTCAGAGAACAGGTAGGTCATCACGGAGGGACGAGATGCCTTTGAATCCACAAATGAAGTTGCAACCTTTCGAAAAATGGGCAATAGATTTTTTAGGACCCATCAAACCTCAAGGAAAGACATGCGCGAGGTACATTATCATTGCGACAGAGTATATGACTTGTTGGGCAGAAGCGTTGCCAGTGAAGGATTGCATGGGCACGATTGCCGCGAAGTTTCTATTTGAAAATGTACTGACGTGATTTGGATGTTTGAAGATCTTGATGAGCGATCACAGTACACACTTCCTGAACGAGACGATCAGCGCGCTGACGAAAGAGTTTCAGGTGCATCACTAGAAGAGCACATCGTATCACCCACAGGTTAATGAGACAGTAGAAGCATTCATCAAAGTACTGGAAACCGCACTGACCAAGGTATGTAATGTGCAATGAAGTGATTGGGACCTACGGATACCTGCAGTGTTATGGGCTTATTGGACGACATGTAAAAAACTGACGGGACAGACACCTTTTATGCTTGTATATGGAGTGGAAGCCATAATGCCTATGGAATACATCGTGCCTAGTCTACGCATAACAACGCGCACAGGTATGACGGATCGCAGAGCCTTGGAGGAGAGGCTCGCACAGCTGGATGAGCTCGAAGAAGAGAGATTTTTGGTTGGATTTCACCAGTAGGTATAGAAGCAGTGCGAAAAGGCATGGCACGACCGACACATTAAGCTGTGCACATTCAAGGTAAACGATCTGGTTTTATTGTATGATAGTAAGTTTGATAAATTTCCAGGGAAGTTCAAAATGCACTGGTTAGGGCCGTATGTTATTAAGGAGATTACCGATGGAGCCGCAGTGTAGTTGGTAAAGTTAAATGGAGAACCCTTCCTAGGAAAAGTGAATGGAAGTCGTTTGAAGCCATACACAGGTGGCCCAACCATCTGACTAGCTGATAGCAACACAGTCTTAGCGCTCCAGGCAGTTGAAAGGAGGCGCGGTACTATAAACTACTCTGCGCGGGAACTACGCGTTATCAGGACTGCGTGCAGTAGCGAAGTGTCACAGGGTCCATGAAAACGTGAAGACAGCTGCACTGGCACACGGGTCTGCCAGAAAGTGACCATTATAGTCACTATTCATGTTGTGATGCTTGATTTGAGGCCAAATGGAGCGGGCGACAGGCATTTAAGGTGAACTTTATGGGTTAGGTTCTTGAAAATCTACCGCCAATCTATCATTAATGGACCGCATGTGGGGGGAACGATTGAATTCAAATTTGAAAGGCGCTATAAATTATACGTGGATGTCCAGCAAACAACACTTGGCAATTTGAGAACTGAGTTGTTGCGCGCTAAGGTATTCATGAACCGAGACTTATTCGATATTCTGAAAGAGAATTCATTGTTTGAGAAATTACCAAAGACATTGAGAGAACTGTGGAATAGCACTATGTCAGCACCCGAAGAAGCCACAGACACAGGAATAGTGACAACAGAGGGAGTCATGTAGGAAATGGCGGAAGTAGAAGCCCCAGAGAGCGCCAAAATAATTGCTAAGGTCCCTAAATCACCGCACATGTCGAGACCCAAGAAGGATAAACATGCCATGATATCGGTGCATGTCTCGCCCAAAAATCCATTGAGGACAAAGATGACATTGGAGGAAAAGGGGAAGACCATTAATATGGAGGCTGATGAGGAGGAAGAGTTTGAAGAAATCCTGGTGGGGGAGGAGGATGTAGAGATGGAAGTCGAAACCCAGGGTGCGGACCCTATTACACGATTACCTGCATATGTTCCTCTGCAAAAGGGTAAATCCAAGGTGCCCACGGATATAGATGAGATCAAGAGCTCTCTACAAACCCCGCTGCTCGCAGATGATATTATTTTTGAGGGCGCGCACTTGGGATGGTTTCCCATATTGAAATTTGAAGATTGGGACCTCGCAGACCATGAGAAGTTCCCGCATTTAGCGACTGCGAAGCTAATGCACCAAAAGATGGATGCGCCGACTGGAATGATTGAATTGGAGCTACACAAATGGCTCAAAGGGGTTGAGAAAGCAGGGTTTCTAAACCTGCTCTAGGTTTTGCATTACCACCGCACCCCAGTGACCATCTTTGTCATCAGCAGCTGCTCATGATGGATGGGTGCTTGTGGTTGGAGGAGCCCATCCCCATCACAGACCATCTAGTTCATCGGATTACATGACTCCCTTGCACAGGGGAGGACCTAACAAACATTTCAGAGGGAATAAGTGACGAGTTGGCCATCGCAGAGGCAATGAAAATAAATTTTAAGTTGGAGAAGAAGAAGTGAGGGTATGCCACCTCCAACATCAACAACCCTGCAGTTAAGGTTGCGAAATAGATATTGGTAGGGAAGGTGATGCGAAAGTGCCACGCAGATGAGGTGCCCGCGCCAGTGATTGCACTAGCTGTGCAATGCGCAGAAGGGGTCTAGTTGGCCTGGGTAAACTATCTATGCGGTGAGTTCCTTGGGAACTGCCGTGAGGCACAGGAGCAGGGAAAAACATTTCATTACACATGGCTCCTGTTGTCGATAGTACTGGTGGCATGGGAGTTGCCCGAAGATAGGTAGTTCCCGTCAATCACGTAGGACCTTCCAAAGGCACCGAAGTACACTTCATTGTGGGTGACCAGGGATGCACAAAGGATAAGGGAGAGCAAGATATTTTGGGTGCTCATGGAAATGAACATCAGGATGGGGATCAATCGCAAGCCGCGATTATCGCCCACAGTCTACAACAGTCTACAGATATTTTTAGAATTCAAAGCAGACTTCCATCATGTCTTCATCAGGGCACGAAAGGACCCTATGAAGACGTGGCATGAGTTACCATAATTAGCGACCGACATTGTAATTTTCGTGGTCCTTGAGTCTTGGCTGCTGGAGTGGCGCTCTCTTGCTGAATCCGCAGTGGAAGAAGAAAAGTCTGCCACGCAGTGGAAGAAGGAAGAGATAAAACTGCAGATGGCATAGCTGGTGAAAAAGCGCAAGAAAGAAGAAGCAGTGGCTAAGGCCCAGGTGGTGCATGACGCTACGAAGTTAGCAAAACAACAATAGAAAATAGCAGAAGAAGAGCGCGAAGGACTGAAGTCACCTTTGCCCAAGCTGGAGACAGACACAAAAAAAGGTGGCACGGACCCGCAGACAATGTCCACACAGCTCAAGTGTTCGCGACCACGAGAATAGGTAGGGCTGCAAAATAAAACAAAGGCCTCGAAGACATATTTTGACCTTATCACCCTCATTGAAGGGGATCTACATGATATCGACGAAATCGTGAGGGATGTCACCGCGGAGGCCCTCCAGCAGTTTGACGAACAACACCAGTTGGTATTGGGGGCTCTCCAGACACAAATATAGGAGTTGCAGGTGCGCACTCCATAGGCTGGCACAATGTCCACCAGCCTCGCAGTCGGCACTTCAGCTGCCGAGGAAATTTTGCGCGCCAAGATGACCAACACAATAGTGCTACCAGATGGAGCACTCATGACAGAGAATGAGGCTGACAGGCCTATGGTCAGCAACTTGAAAGGGGTCAGATTAAACATGGTTGCGCTCCCTCAGGAGATGCTCTATCTTTTGCAGGATGGAGTCACCGCAGAACTTCGGGCCAGGGAGAGTCACGCTCTACAGGTAATGAGCGAGCAGCGCATCAACATTAAGCAGTTGAGCCTGCAACGCAACGAGGCAGTGGAGTAGAACAAACAGATAGTGTAGGTTGTGGAGGAAGCCTTCTAGATGGTCTCAGAGTTGGCCATTCAAGCAGAGGAACCAGTGGAGGTGCATGTCCAAAAGTTAGCCACAGGGGCGTGTGACGCAAGAGAAGAAATGTCCAGGGTTCAACTGGAGCTGAACCTGCAGATAGCACAATTGCAGTTGAAGGCTCAACCTTCAACCCCGCTGGAGGTCAGAGAACAGTGTACCACTGCGGTCACAACAACAATAGTGGCGATTGATAGTGCAATGATAGACTGCATGAAGTTGTCCAAACAATCGTTCAAGGTCCTAACCACCCTACAGGAGGACCCGAACATAGAGTGCATAGAGACAGAGGCGCGTGAGATGCAAAAAATATACGATGAGGTAAAAGGGACCGCACAAATGGTTTCCCTTACACAGAGGCTTGCAAGGATGTAGCAGGAAAAGGCGCTCAAGGAGCAGGTGGATGCTGCTCGGCACAAAGAAGCGGTCTTGAAAGCGCGCCCACAGCTATGGATCGATGAGGCGTATACAATTACAACATCCATTGAAGCAAAGTTCATGCAACTGCAAGCAACTCAGGAGAGGATTCAGGGCAGCAGTTCAACAACAACGATCACCGAACAACGCGTAGAGGAAGTCCAGCAGGCAGCCACTCAGTGTGCTGCCAAACTTGCAGCGATCCAATCAGAGTTGGGAGGTCTTCGCGCTAAGATCTCTGCACCTGCAGAGTGACTCGAGGGTGAGTCACGATGTTTATGTTGGGGGCCTATTGGGTGTGGGATCCCCCGAGGGTAGTTTTGGGGCTAAGAGCCCAGATTTTGGTCCAACTTTGTAATTACAATGTAAAGACTCCGCATTTTGTGGGCGCGGAGCGCGTAGTTATTAAAGAGTCATAGGGTTTTCAACCCTTATTTTGATAATGTAATGTCAGCTATAGAAGATCTATCCATGGTCTGTGGACCATGGAATTGTATATATAGAGCGAAGCTCTAAGTAGATAAAAAGGAAGTGAAGCATAATACAAAGATGGAATAAGGATGTATGCAAGATAACTCTGGAGTAGAAGTCTAAGTTTGGGTCGTAGCATAGGTAGAGGCTCTGCAGCTGAGTGCGCAGAGGCCTAGTAGTCCGCAGCTGAGTGCGCGGACCCTTGTAGCTGAGTGCACAGGGCGAGTTGAGTCTGTAATCTTCTGGAAGTATTAATAAAGAGAAGTTTCTATCATTTATGTGTATTTATTTACTGTTTGTGCATTCGTTAGATTGGGTATGAATTTCACTTCTAATGCTTATATGATGCACAAATGTGTATAGCTGTATTGGTTAAGTGAACAAAAGTTATAATATTTGCTTACGCGAAGATAATTAAGATTTGTCAATAAGATAAGTAAGATACTTAGTCTAATTTGGGAAATAGCGCAATTCGCTACCCTAGCGGCGCCAAAGCATCTCAGTCCCTGGTTAGGGTTGTGCACAGGCTGGTTGTAACACTTCACGAAGGTACTGAAGGTTAGAACGGGGTGCGAAGCGACCTGCGCAAATGCAGGTCTAGTTGGAATAAACTGACATCACATCCATCTCAAGGGTGCAAAAACTTGGTTCCAACACCCCCCCATACTGCTTCAGGTGAGATTTCAGTCCACGCTCCACGGGCTGATGCCGAAAGGGCCAGTAGTGTAGGGATTTGTTTGGATAAATAACTCTGAACCTGGGTCAGGCCCCTATAAGCCAACAATCACCATCTTCCTCTTTTTCTTCTTCATCATATACACAAACACCTCATACACCATCTTCTACTATGGCATTCCAACCCATTGTACAGGCTAGATATGCAGCTTTAGTTTTGCCTCAAAACCTCGATGCATTCTCTCCTGGATATTTAAAACACCTTCCTAGGTATAATGGAGAAACTGATTCCTCAGCTGAGGACCATCTTCAAGCATTTTTAGATTTTTTCAAATAATATGAACATAGAACAAGAAAATGTTTATATGAGGTTGTTTGTCCAATCTCTTGAGGGAAATGTTAGAACCTGGTTTAGGCAGTTACCTGCAAATTCCATTAGGTCTTGGGAGGAGTTAACAAATATATTCAAAACCAATGGGGTGTGAAGAAAGATGCTCTTTACTTTTTGACTGAGTTTGAAGAAATGAAACGAAACTTTGGTGAACCTGTAGCTAATTTTATTAAAAGGTTCAGCAAACTTTACCATTAGATGCCCCCGGATTGCAAACCCCCTATAGCAGCAACCAAATCTACGTTTTCAAAAGACTTTGAAGATGATTTTGTTGTAATTTTAAGAGAAATAACTTCTAGGACTCTCGAATACATGCAAACTAATGTTATAGAGGTGGAAGCAAATAGGTCTGCCTCAGCCACTTTAAAAGTTAAAGAGGAAAGGGCCCAAAGAAAGATTAAATCTAGTCAAGAGGCCTCTACTTCTTCAAAGACTAAAACTGAAGATTCCAAAATTGATGAGATCAATTAACTTCTTAGAAATATATCCAATAGAATTTCCAAGATTGAAACTCAACCCAGAACGGTTCAACAGATGGTCACTCGACCTCAAAATCAGAATCAAGGTCAATACAAAAGAACTCCACAATTACAATTTTTGCAAAGACCTAGTAATGATCAGCAGGTTCCAACTCCTTTGTTGATAGATGGTCAACAACCTGATGATAATACCATGACTATCACTGAAGAAATTAACAATACGGATACCTCTTCTGGTCAGACCACTATTGTTCAAGATAAACAAGTTCAAGAAGATCAAGAATCCTCACAAGTTTCCAAAAACCATGCCTTCTCTAAATTTCTAATTGCATAGCTAAACATAAGATATGATTTTAGACCTAGACCTGGCCCTAGAAGACCTCTTAAGGAACCTCCCACAATTGAACCTCATACCAGAGCGATTAAAACTGAAACAACTACTATTTGACCATTAAATCAACCAATTGATACAACTCAAATTGATAAAAATTTCTTAACTAATTTAATGTTGAAAAGGAGTTAGAAAGAGTTAATATCCCTATACCACTTTCAGAATTTTCAAAAAACCCTGGATATAAAAATCAAGTTTCCAAATGGATACAAAACACCTCCGTTGATGCTAAAAGCGATGTTATTAGCCTTCAGGATGAAAAACGAGTAGTTGTCTTTGGTCCTAGTTCAGATATGATAGATGAAATAGTACCCCCTTTCTATGTGACACTAAAGACAAATGACTCCATGTTTTACAACTGTATTCTTGATTCTAGAGCATCACATAATCTCATGCCAAAAACCATCATGGATCATTTAAATCTTGACATAACTAGATCCTATATGATTTATACACCTTTGATTCCAAGAGGGTATAGTCACTCTTGTCCAAATCCCAGTAAAGAGCATATTATTAGATATAGTTGTCACTGATATCGCTCCCAAATTTGGAATGATCCTTCCAAGGTCTTGTTGTGCCAAATTAGGGGGAACTCTTCAGATGGACATGTTTTATGCCACTATTCCAGTTTATGGGGGAGAACAACTTAGGTTGTATAGAGAAGTTATATTTGTGCACACTGTATACAAAATAGATCAACCAAAGAACCACCCCATCTATGCTATTGATCAAGATTTTGGCTTCTTTCAACTCTATTCAAATCACATACATGAATCTCAAGTAAAAATTGTAGATGTAGTTGAAAATCCTATATCAAATCAAACTGATGTGTGGAAGCTGTTCTTTGATGGTTCTTGTACTAAGGATGGAGTAGGGGCTGGAGTAGTACGAATCTCACCAGAAAAAGAAGACATTACACAATCATGTAAACTTGATTTTGAAGTTACCAAAATTGTAGCAGAATATGAAGCTTTCCTTCTAGGACTGCAGTTAGCCAAGAGTTTAAAGGTACACAATCTGAGTGTTTTCACTGACTTTGAACTCATTGCGAGATAGGTTAGCAATCTTTGCCAAACAAAGCATCCTAGGTTTAGGTCTTATCGAAATGAGATTTGGGATTCCATTGGAAATTCCTTTAATTTCTTTACTAATGTCCCTAGAAATAAAAACATACATGCAGATTCTCTAATTGTCTCTGCAAGCTCATTCAAGATTCCTGATCAAACACAAGTGTTATACCAAATCCAGGTCAAATACATGCCATCCATACCAGATAACCAAAAGCATTGGCAGGTGTTTGAGGACGATGAACAACTAAAATCTTTCCTTCAAGTTGTAGGTGAATTTTCTCTTCTGCAAATTGATGAAGACAATCTTGACATGATTAATCCTCAAGCTAATGATGATCCAAAACTAAACTCCAAGATTGCAGACCATGACATCATACAATTATCAAACAACTTTATTCATAAAGGTTTAATTCCTTTAGAGAAATTATTTGATTATAATGATGTCCCTCGAAACCCTCCATCCATTTCTCCTAAAGATGATATCGAAGAAATCAATATTGGAACCCAAGAACAAGTGAAAAATATAAAAATCTCTACATATTTAACCCCATAAGTTAAAAATGAATATCTTAAGTTACTTAAAAAATACAAAGATGTTTTTGCTTGATCTTAAAACCTATGACACATCCCTCATTGAACATAAGATCCCATTAAAAACTGAAGCTAAACCCTACCAAAAAAAACTCAATAGAATTAGCCTAGTTTTTCTACCAACTATTGAGAAAGAGCTTAAGAAAATGTTAGATGCACAAATTATTCTTCCACTAAGTTATTCTAATTGGATTACCAACCTAGTACCTGTCAGGAAAAAGAATGGTGAAATTAGACTCTGTGTTGGTTTTAGAAACTTAAAGAAAGCATCACTAAAAGATAATTATCCCTTACCTAAAATGGATCAGTTACTTCAACAAGTTTATGGAGCTAACAAACTTTCTATGTTAGATGATATTTTTGGTTATAATCAGATTATGGTCGATAAGGAGGATAGGGAAAAGAATGCCTTCACAACACCTTGGGGTAATTTCATGTATGCTAGGATGCCTTTCGGTTTGACAAATGCAGGAGCTACATTCCAAAGAGCCATGGATATAGCTTTTGTAGGCCATGTAAATAAATTTCTTGTTATTTATATGATCTTACAATCTTTTCTAATTCTGATAAAAAACATTTAAAGCACTTGATCAAGGCTTTTGAAAGATGTAGGAAATTCAGAGTATCGTTGAATCCAAAGAAGTCTTTATTTGCTATCACAAAAGGGAAATTGCTTGGCCATATAATTTCTAAAAATGGAGTAGTCATTGATCCAAATAGAGTATCAACCATTCAGACATTATCATTACCAAGAAATAAAAAGGAAGTTCAAGATTTTCTTGGTTCTTGGTAAAATCAACCTTTTAAGAAGATTCATACCTAATTATGCTGAAATTTTCAAAGATATAACTGATATGCTTAAGAAGGGTCATGAAGTTAAATGGACTGTCTCTTCCAGACATGCATTTGATCAAATCAAGAAAGCTATTTCTGAAGCTCCAACCTTGGTCAGTCCTGATTATACCAAACCATTCAGTATATTTTCATTTGCCTCTGAAACAACCCTTGCTGTTGTTTTACTACAAAAGAATGAAGATTCCCATGATCAACCTATAGCCTTTTTAGCAAAGTCATGAGAGATGCTGAGCTCAAATATGACATAATTGAGAAGCAGGCTTATGCCCTAGTCCAGTCTTTGAAATATTTTAGGATGTATGTACTACATTCAACCATCATAGCCTATGTTCCCAACATTTCTATTAAAATTATTCTCACTCAACCAGATATTGATGGGAGAAGAGGTAGATGGATCACCCAAATTTTGGAGTATGATCTAACTATAAAAAAACACAAAGCTAGTAAAGGGTCAAGGATTAGCTAAGCTTCTAACTAAGTCCAATTGTAAAGTGATAGGCATCAACTCTATTTTGGAAATACCAGGGGAGAATCCACAAGAACCTTCCCAAAATTCAAATGAGAAGAATCCACAAGAACCTTTTGTCTATGCAAAAGGGGAGAATCCACAAGAACCTTCCCAACATTTGAATGAGGAGTATCCACAAGAACCTTCCCAGCATCCTGAAGAAAAGAATCCACAAGAACCTTTACCTTCAGATCATACCATTTATGTACATATTGATGAAAAATTTCTTTTATCAAATTGGTATCAAGATACTGTAAATTTCTTGATTCATTTTGAATGTCCTGCATCATTTTCCAAAAGTAAATGTAAAAATATCAAATTGAAAGCAGTCAAATACTGTATCATAAATGAAAATTTGTATTGGAAAGACCCACTCAATATCTTGCTATTATGTTTAACAGAATCAGAGACCAAAGGGATCATCGATCAGTTTCATGCATGATTTCGTGGAGGACATTATTCTTGGAGAGCAACAACATATAATATATTAAGGGCAGGATCTTATTGGCCAACATTATTCTTACAAGTAGGATCAAAGGTCAGGAGTTGTGTCCCTTGTTAGATGTTTGCTGGTAAGCAAAAAATGCCAGCTCTTCCACTCATCCCAACATTGGTCTCAACACCTTTTCTCCAATGGGGATTAGATTTTATTGGAGAGATTCATCCTACTTCAAGCAATCAGCATAGATGGATCCTCACTGCAACATACTGCTTTACTAAATGGGTGGAAGCAATTCCAGTAAGAAATTATACTGATGTAGTAGTGATCAAATTCATTGAAGAAAACATTTTATCTAGGTTTGGTTGCCCAAGCCAAATTGTTACTGACAATGCCACAACATTTTCCAGTGTTAAAATGATTGAGTTTTTCCAGAAATACCAGATTTTGTTACACCATTCAACTCCATATTATCCTCAAGGTAATGGTCTTGTAGAATCATCTAATAAAACTCTATAAAGGTTATTGGAAAAACTTTAGCAGATCATAAAAAGAGCTGGGACACTCATCTAATTTATACAGTCTGGGAAAACAAGATTACTCCAAAGAGATCTATGGGAAAATCTCCTTTTTAGTTAGTGTTACACAACATTTTGTCACTATCCATGTACTCCCCGTTCCTTGATCCTGGAGGACCTCTACAGTGAACCCCACATGCTTTGCCTTCATGAAGAAACTCCCATTGGGTCCTGCTTCATGAGCAGATCATTTCCCTTTTGCACCATTTGCCCTGAAACTTCTGTTTTGCCCAGTTTACAAGACCAATGCTAATGGCCTTTGTCTCCCCCGCGCTGATGTGCAGAGATTAGCACTATTTCCCGTGCCGATCGGCGCGACTGAGCTGTGTTCCAGTTGTGCTGGTCATGTTATGGAAAGTTTTTTAAATTAGAGCCGAAGCTTCCAACTCTAGAAGCTTTGTAACGGAATTTTGGTAAATGGTTTGGCCAAATAGGGCCGAGGATGACAGTTTGGGCTCCTTTCCCCCATAATGATGGAACTACCTCAAGGATAAGTCCTTCCCCCATGAGAAGAGGATCCATCTCCCATCTATATTTCCTATATAAACCTCCCTTCTTCCCAAGCACAAGATAGTTAGAGTGTTGGCTGAGTGTGAGTATATATTTTGATTAGACAAGCAAGCTATTACTAGTTGTAGCCATCTAGTTGTGTGAGGGAGAAGTGTGTTTGGTTTTGAGTGAATTCTAAAGGGAAGAGCCTTTAAAATATTGTTGTTTGAGGCCGTCATGGAATGCTAGTAGAAGTGTGTGGGAACCCGGTTTTGTCAAAGGAAGATTGCGACGTCAAGACGAATGGTTGTAATCTCTCTTTGATATTAATATATGCAACTATCGATTGATTTCCTACATGTTTTGTAACATTACATATCCGTGTCTTGATGCTTCTTGACTCATTAAGTAGGTTGAATTGCAATTTGTCTATTATTATGTTTATGTGTTGTTGTCATTTAGTTGTTTCAGGAGCTTGAAGAAGGAAGCAAGAGATTGCTGGAGCGAGCAAGCGAGGACATCATCAAACAGGATAAGCGACCAAGAGGTGGGCCCTCTTGATTGATTCTAATCTAAGGAAATCTTCCATAGAATGTATCTGTTGTGGCTAGACCCATTATCGGGCTAGAGGAATTTTTTCGTGTCCACACTTATAATTTTACTTCACTACAAATTGGCAACTTCGCTGGGGAGATCCCATATTTTGTTTGTTTTGGATTTCATGATTTGTGAGAACTTTTCTAGTTTCACATTTTCCCTTTGGTTCTGTTTCTTTTCTCTTGCTTACTAACCTAAGTCTAAAATTCATAGTAGCAAATCTGGTCCTTGTTTTGAATTTTATTTTTATTTTTCCTTAGTTCCCTCAGACAGTGCGTTTAATTGGTTGACAGTCGCGCTGACCAGCGCGAATTGCGGAGAAACAATTGTGCCAACCCGCCTCTGGTGCTTGTTGTTAGTTAGGCAATCGCACCGATATCTGTAAGTGAAGGTTAGGGATAGACACCAATCTTGGCCAGTGTGTTCTGCTCTTGTGTTTTTGACCTCGTGAACCCTTTTTACTGTTTTCTCCCTAATTAGGAAGCCACTTTTCATTTGGTTTTTCTTGCTTGTTGCCTTGTCATCTTGCTGTTTGATTGATTGAGTCATTGAATGGCTAGCGACACTAGAACATATATCTAGCATTCCATTCAGCAACTTGTGGACTCATCAAGTCTAGTTGTGGGTGTGTTTGCTCCTTGCATTTGTTTTTGGTCCCTTTTACGACTTTAACCTCTTTTGCACGAGTTTGAAAAGGTTTTGTTTACTAGTTTGAACGTTTTTTCCTGGCATAGATTACATTGTCAGTCTTGTGTTTGGTAAAGTCGGTGTTTCACAGATCTGAATGAACTTCTCTTTTCATGTTTGCATCTGCTTGAAGAGCTCATAGTCTCAATTTTTTTTTCATTGAAAGATTGTATGCAAAAATTTTGTTTCGTGGCTTCATGAGAAAATATAAAATTCTAGCTTGTTGCATCATTATGATTTGCATCTCTTAAAAAACTAGAATTGCATCAACATTTGAAAAAGGAAGAGAAATTTTTTCATTTTGAAAGGACTGATAGATAAGCACTTGTAAGGAAATTAGGAATTGGAATGCATTTTTCATTACTTTATTTTTTGAAAAATTGAAGTAGTGAAAGATCATTTTGTTTTCAGTTGCTTGATTGTTTGCATTTGATTGAGTAGTTTCTACCCTCTCTAGTGTAGGAATTTCATCAAATTGAAAGGGTCTTGTCCCATTTAGCTGCATTTTAGGTTTTTCGAGTAGCATCGCTAAGACCTAAAAACTAAAACTTAACTCAAGATCAAATATAAAATGAATTCAATTAACCTAAGGTGCATTTGACATTAACGATCATATCTAGAAGGTCTAGGATAGAGACGTGTTCCGACATCTGTAAACGTAGCAGCTGTCGTTAGCTTCGTCATTAGACAGCGTTAGCATGGATTTGTGCTCCTCGTACAATCGAGTATATAATGGGAGACCCCACTAGGCTGCAATCATTTTATCCTTAGGAAGCCAAGTCGGCCGCCTTGCGAGCGTGATACACCGAACACAACATTTGGGGAGATTTCCTGCTTGTACTTCTTGGTTCGCCAGGAGGTATTCTGCAGTTCACAGTTGCCTAGTAATCCTATTTACCTAGATCATCCAGAGTAGTCATTTGATCTTTTTGACTCATTAAACTTAAAATATCATTCGAGCACTTGTCCTTTTGAGCTCGTTTCCAATCGAAAGTGATAGAGTCATCTTTGTTTCTTTCTCGACTCTTTAAAAATGAAAGAACATCAATCTTTTATGCATCTTAATAATTGATTGCCCATGATCCAAAACATCCTGTTAGTCTTTTTGACCAAATCATGAGTTCCCTTAAAAGGAAATTTTTAAAAGCCTTGAAGTTACTTGTTCTGTTGACTAAGACAAGGTCATCGTGGTTGAACCATCTGGTTCACCCAATTCCTCTTCCTCTCCTCTGTCTGAAAGATTGTCTGAGGAGCTGTTTCTTGAGTTACCAGAGTCACTTGAGGACCAAAATGTTGAACTCGCAATTGTTTTGAGTGTTCAACCATTGTCATCTCGTCCTCTGCCTACTTTTGATTCAGGGTCATTTGCTGATCTTGGCCTGGAATCTCTAGATAATCCCGTTCGAACTCTAGAGAACTCACTGACCACTGATGGTCAACTTGGACTAGTTATCTATCCTCCGAAACCTCTATTTGACATTGTTGAGATATCACTGCAACGTCCTTACAGTCTGTACCACCAACCGGGTGTTCCTTTGGAACTATCCCCCAGTACATGTTCGACCATTCGTCATCGTTTGTTTTCAGACATGGAACTTGAAGGCGATGCCCTAGTCACTTCTCCAGATGAGTTCAAAGTTTCTACTCCACACACTGTTGAGGGGGAAGAATTGCAGTTGTAGTTCCCTCCTGAGGGTTTCCCTTATTCAGAAGGTATTCCCGCCAGTTTGCCACCCGGCTATGTGTCTTTGGGACACTTAGTTTCAGGCACACCTAGTGCCTCATCACTCTACCATAATTATGTTTGGGCATCAGGTGTCAGGCATACGTCAAGTCCGTTTGTCATGAACACGACTTCCCAACCAGTTGTTACTTCAGTCTTGATGCAACCCACCGTCTCGAACACTCTTGTATCATCGATCCTAGTTACACGTCAGTCTCAACTGACGGTTTCAAAGATTGTCTCTGCCAGTTTTTCTGTCCCGTTAGTCAGTGACCAGATTGTGCCATCGCTTGGGGGGAAGAACCTGAATGTCTCTATGGTGTCAAGTGCCACTAATGTGAGAGGCTCACAAGCTCACATGCTTGGTATAAACCAACCCTCTTATGGTATTATTTAAAACCCTATTGACCCTACGAGATCAAGCAATGTCCAGTACCAATAGGTTCAGAATCCTGGTGGTCCGTCTAGATCGAGCAATGTTCAGTATCAGAAGCCCTATGGGGCTCAATTCTAATACCAAAATCCTTATGTTCCATATGGTTCTCAAGGATTGGTTAATCAACCTTACACCCTCCAACTTGGGTAGTACATCCAGCCTGACTACGGCCAGATTCATTTCAGTAATTTCTTGGGCACTGTTCAAGTACCCTTGCAACAGCAAGGATAACTTTTGCACCAACCAGGGCAGCCTTTGTTACCGCAAGGGCAACCTTTTTTGTAGAAAGGGCTTTCCACGCAACAACAAGGGAAGATTATCTTGCAACAAGGTCACCTGTAACAACCGCAAGGTCAGTCCTTTCAACAGTTGTAGCAGGTTGTGCAGTAGCAGATGCAATATGCTTTGCATACCTCTCAACCCATACCCTTGTAGGGCCAACCTCTACAGCCTCAGGGAAAAATTTTGCAACCGAAAGGTCAGCCCTTACAACAACAAAACCAACCCGAGTAGCAGCAACCCTTGTATACATATCAGCAAGGCCAACCCTTGCAGGGACAGGGTCAAGGTCAAATCTTGCAGCAGTAGGTGAAAAATCCTCTTGTCTAGGGTCAACAGGTTCAGAATCCTGCCAGCCAAGGGCACCAGGTACAAAACCCCTATGTCCAAGGGCAACAAGTGTATCAACCTTATGCCCAAGGACTACTGGTTCAGAACCCTCTTGTTCAGGGACAACAGGCCCAACAGCCCCATGTTCCAGGAAAACAGGTCCCATACCCATATGTCCAAGGTCAACAGGCTCAACAGCCCTTTAACCCATATGTTTCCTATCAACAACATGTGCATGGACAGTTTCAAGGTATTCAAGGTTCAAATCCTCCCTTTGGTCAAGGTAATCCACAATAGGTGCAACCTTAGATGCCATATGGCCAAAATCCCCCACTGTGGGGTCAAAATCCTTACCAACAGGGATGGGCTCCTCCTTATGGGCCCGCTTATCAACCTCCCATCCCTTTTAACACTCAATTACCATTCTTGGCTACACTTGAGTTTCCGGACGTATTGCGTCTTACGAATGATCTGATTCTTCATTTACTGCACTAGCCTCCGGTGCTATCCAAGATACCAAATGATTGCCCAAAGTTTCATGGACAAGCTAAAGAAGATCCTCAGGCCCATGTGATGAAATATCACCTCTGGTGCTCTTCGAACTCATATGTGGCCGATTCCATTCGTCTTCGTCTTTTCCAATGGACCTTGTTATAATTCCATTTGGCACATCAAATCCCAACATTCAGATCATTGTTTTAGGGCTCATCAAACCCTAATTTCAGTTGCTTCATGCCCTAAACAAGTCACCACTTTGAATGCCTCCTTCCCAGACAGTTTCATGACTTGAAGACATCCAGAAATTGCCTCTAGAGGGACCAACGCAGATAAGCCCTTATGAAGGTGCACTGCAGAGCAGTTGAGTCCACTGTTAAGGTGCTCTGCAGATCACTTAGGCTTCCTTTCACCTGTGTTGGGCGAGAATGAGTGAAATTCACATAGGGTTTGGGGAATATTCTTATCTTTTGGAGTCATCTAGAAGTTTCCCTGTCTTATCAACTCCTATGAGCTCGAAAATGGATGAGGAATGAGTCAAGGAACATCCTATCCTCTCATCCTTTTTTCCATGGAACTAATTCTAAGTATGGAAGGCCATTCAATGCCACCATTAATGATAAAACCTCCTTCATCTTCCTATAAATTGACCACTCATCTAAGTGATCAGGGGCTGGATTATGTTGAATTGTAAGGAGATAATGCTGCTATGAGACTTGACTTTGGAGCAAATAATGTGATGCCACAAGCTTGTCTTGCTTTTGATGTGATGTGGATGGGATCCAAGCTGGAGGAATGACTTTGAATCAGACACTGATGGTTGTATTTACTTCTTCTATCTAATAAAGTGTTTGAACCTTTTTCCATATGTTGTGTTCTCTCATAATGCTTATATGTATGAATTGCTTCTTATTCCTTTCATTTATATTCAATGGATCATATGCTTTGATTGGTTTCTATCTTCTGTTGTGTTTATAGGGTACTTCTCAAGTGGATTAAGTGCGGGAAGGAGCGACGGAATCGATAGAAGGGAGACGAGAGGAAAGCAGAACTACAGGTAGGCTCTCTATCTTCTCATCTTATCTATTGTTTATAGGAAAAGTCTAAAACACTTTAAATTGTTGTTCTAGGCACAACTACTTGTCTAGTGAATTAGTATTTATCCGTAGATGCTAAATTATCCAAAACAAATCCTCACGGGTGCTGCAGAGAAATGGAACATCGAGCTACCTCGAATTACTTTCCATGACTTCAATTCATTAGCCATGGCTTTCCTCACATATTTTCAGTTGCCGGTTCATTATGAAACTGGCGCCTATTTGCTCACATCGCTTAAGCAAGACACTGCAACACACATCTCTGATCATATCCATGAATGGAGACGTAGATGTCGCCTGATCAAGTTTGAGATAGCTAATCAGTTGCTCACTAAATGGTTTACCAAATCATTCGTAGCCTCAATTGCTCGCGATATAGCTGTGGGTGGATGCGTCATTGAAGAGAAAGCCATTGCCCGTGCCCAATACTTGGATTTGGTTTACTCTCAGTCTAGCACCTTATATGAATTGTTTCCCAATGCTCTGTGGCCATCATCCAATCCCGCAGCATCAAAGTCACCAGTTGTTCCCCCGTTGATGGAGTTATTTGTTCAGTATCCCAGACCCTCGCTAAAACTTCTTCCAAACAGAAGTCAGTCTCAAATGCTGCTCCTAATAATTCATCTCAAAATCTGCCAGGCCCTGGTAAAACCTCAGGGGTCCACACCGTCCAATCTACCACAACGGACAAATCCTCGAAAGGAAAAAATAAAGGCAAAGGAAAAGCTAAAGCCAACGCCCCGAAACAGGGTCCTCCCAAATCGTCTGTTGGCAAATCTTCGCAATGGAAACCTAAGTATCCCTGCCTCATTTGCGAGGAGGATCACTATACTAAGGATTATCAACGACGATCCGAAGTTAGTCGCCTGCTCAAAGGGACCCCTACTGTCCTGAAAGAGCCATTTATGTCTCAGCAGATTCAAATGGTAGACCAAACCCGTTCTGCTTCCTCTGGATCTCAAGTGTTCATGATGAGCATGCCCATTAATGTGGCTACCCGATCAAAAGATTATCAAACTCCAGCTACGACAGCTGGGAAAGAAAAAGAAGCTGCTCCTTCTTCTTCCACCCCAAATTTTGGCCCTTTGCAAGTCGAGCACCCTAACCCTGATTCTGCTACTCAGCCACCCTCTCGGGGTGTGCTGCGGAAATCCTCGTATAATCCCAATGCCCGAGCCACTCAACACTATAATATTGTTGAGTATTTGGCTCAGGTGTTGTCAACCATGTCGACTCTCAAGGTACTCCAAAGTTGCCCATCACTGCGGAAATCTTTGTTGTCGTCTATCAAGGGCATCGATCCCACCAATTCTAATTTGATCTATTTTGATATGGAGAACCATGTTCCACGACTCCCTCATCAGATTTCCTTTCTTATTCAGGTAATCATTAACAAGAATACCATCCACCGCACTATCATAGATGAAGGTGCTTCCACCTGCATCATGTCAACTGCATGCCGGAAGGCTATTGGTTCTCCTGCACTGAACCAATCTTTGAACACTTTGGAAGCTTTCAATGGGTGCGATTCGTGACCCTTCGGTGTCTTACCTAACCTTGCCATCACCCTGGAAGGCAAGACAGTGCAAGTCCAAGTAGACATTGTTAATGCCAATCTCAATTATAATATTCTACTCGGCTGAAGTTGGACTCATGCCATGCATGTCATGGCCTCCTCTTTGTTTCGCGTGATCTGTTTTCCCCATCAAGGGAAGATTGTGACTGTCGATCAGCTGTCTTTCTTCGCCTTTTCCTCCTCAGATGACAATGCTCCATACGTCAAGCACTCTGGTGCTCCCTATGAGAGTGTGGGGGTAGGTCTCTTCAAAGACTCTATCTTAATGGGAATTTTTCCACTCCCACCTCCTCATGTTGCCTCTGTCAACATGGTATTGGTCAAATCTGATCCTTGGGTCATACCTGCACCAGATCTTGTTGATGCTTGGGGCAAGGTCATGCCGCTTAGTCCCGCCGAAGTCAATTACGTGGAAATTGTTTTGGCTTCGAACTCTGCATCATATGATTCTCATATGTCAAAGACCTCTCTTGACATGTATTCGCAACATTGTCCAACCTTACTTGGATGACCTTCCTGCCCATTCTCGTAAGCGCCAAGATCACCTAGACCATCTTCGGCAGATTTTTCTACGCTGCAGACACTATAACATTCGGCTAAATCCACACAAATGTGTTTTTTTGCGTGGGATCAGGATGACTCCTCGAATTTATCATCTCCAAGGACAGAATTCGCCTAGATCCGTTAAAAGTCGAGGCCATTGTAAATTTACCCCCTCCATCTTCACTGCACCAACTCTGAATCCTGCAAGGAAAGTCCAAATTTCTACATCATTTTATACCCAACTATGTCGGGCTAGCTATAGGATTTACCTAGTTGCTTAAACAAGGAACACATTTTGCATGGGACGAGGTGGCCCAAAAATCTTTTGATGATCTTAAGGCCATCCTCATAAATGCTCCTTTGTTACATCCACTGGACTATTATCAAAATTAATTCCTTTACCTAGCCACAACCCTTAGCACCATCACTATGGTGTTGGTTCAAGACGACGACGAAAGTGGAGAACATGTGATCTACTACCTTAGTCAGAATATCCTCGACATTGAAACGTGTTATGCACATGTCGAGAAGTTGGCTTTGGCTGCCGTTCAGGCTGTTCAATGTTCGGCACTATATTCTTTTACGTACGACTATAATTATTTTTGAATGCAAGCCTATGACCTATATCCTGACTCATCAGTTGCTAGGGGGCAAGTATTCTAAATGGATCATTATCCTGCAAGAATTTGATTTGGTATTGACTAGGCCAAGTCTAAGAAGTCACTTGTTTTCCTTGAATTGATTTGTTCCCTTCCCTCCAAAGCTCTCCCTGTTGGTGCAGATGAACAACTCCTAGATGAGACCCTTTTCCTGATTAGCACCCTTGATCCATGGTATGGTGATATCATCATGTATCTCCAAACCTCCACATTCTAGTCCGTGTTGACCAAGGATGATCATCGAAGGATTCGGCATCATTCCCAACCCTATCGTATTATTGGCGATACTTTATATTGTGTCGGTGTCGATTCTGTTCTTCGCCGATGCCTCACGATCGAGGAAGCTAAAAGAGATCTCAATGATTGCCACTCAGGGGCATGTGGTGGTCATATGTCTAGTTATGCTATAGCTCAGAAAATCCTTTGCGCTGGTTATTTCTGGCCGTCTATCTTCAAAGACTGCATTCTTGCTGTCTGCAAGTGTCACGAATGCCAAATTTACCAACGCAAGATGCATGCCCCACCTGCTCACCTACACCTCGTCATTACTATTGGTCCCTTTGCCAAATGGGGCATCAATTATATGACATGTAACCCTCATTCGGCCAGGGGGTATGGCTATATTATCGTCGATGTGGATTATTTCACCAAATGGGCTGAAGTGATGCCTACATATTTGACAGATGGTAAGACGACGACTCAATTTCTTTTTAACCATGTTATTTCTAGGTTCAGTGTACCCCAAGCCATTGTCACAGACCATGGCTCCCATTTCAGAGATTACATGATGGCAGAACTGACATCTGCATTGGGCTTGTGCCACGATGGCTCGACCCCATATTACCCTCAAGCCAACGGCCAAGTTGAAGCCGTGAACAAGGTTTTGGTCACCATGCTTCAACGTACTATTGGGATGCACAAGTCAAATTGGCATCTCATGATTTTTTCAGCTCTGTGGGCCTACCAAACTTCAACCAAAGACACAACTGGGTTCACACCATTCCAGTTGGTCTATGGTCTGGAAGCAACATTACCGATTGAATGTGAGATTCCTTCGTTCAAGTTATCTGTTGAACTCCTCCCCTAAACATCACCTTAAGAAGAACACCTCTTATATTTAGAATGACTAGACGAGACTCGCCGTCTCGCTGCCTTGGTCATAAAAGCACAAAAGAAACGGGTCAAATCCCATTTCGATCAGTCTGTCTCCCCTTGCGCTTTCTCTGAGGGTGATTTGGTCCTGCTGTATGACTAAGCTAATGATAAGCTAGGGGCAGGTAAGTTCGAACCTATGTGGCATGGGCCCCATATTGTAAAACGTGTTTTGCAGAAAGGAGCTTATGAACTTATTGATTATGAAGGAAATCCTCTCGATAAGCCTCGAAACGGGCTTTACCTCAAAAATTACTATGCTTAGGACATCTTGCATGGTTACTTATGTACATTAATGTGTGATTCATTTTTGTACAACGTGGTTTTTTGTGATAGTTTTCAAACAGATTTCCTATTTACTATGCTTTTCTTGCTTTGTAGATGTCTTCGACTCCTCATGTTGGTTTCGCCGATGGTGCTTGCCGAAATACCCGAAACCTATCATCCGTGGCATGGGCTATCTACAAACCTAACGGTGAGTTGATTGACCTTCAAGGTATCTGCCTAGGTCGTACAACCAATAACATTGCTGAATACAGTGCGGTCATCGAATTGTTATTAGAAGCCATCACTCTGGGCATCAAAGAATTGGTTGCCAACCTGGATTCACAGCTTGTCGTCCTTTAACTCAACGGGAAATATTCCGTAAGGAACCCTCAAATATTACGAATGTACCTCCATATCCGTCTATTGGAAAGACATTTTGTTTATATTACATATCATCATATTCCTAGACGCATGAATACATTAACAGATGCATTAGTTAATTACATGTTGGATAGACATTTGCGAAACATGTGAAAGATAAGACAAACCATTTGTACCATAATAGACAGGAAAATACAACATATATATATATATATGTGTGTGTGTGTGTGTGTGTGTGTGAGAATGTTTGATACATCAGAACCCAAAAAATAATATGTATGTCTATAATAACATCGGCGACTCGCAGGCCTCGTACATCCGTGGCACGCAGGCCTCAAAAAATATGTAAGTACTGGACCTAGGAACTACTCAACATGGTGGTCATGATAGCATGAGACAGCTCGTGCAACACGACTCAGTAATCAACGAATCCGATCTGAGACTCCCACTATGTGCCTCTGGTACCACCGAGGCATGTCTCCTATCCGAGCATACTCCGGGATACCATGAGTCAACCCCTCGAGGTTCTTCGTGATCTCCTCATCGTTTTCATTCCCTTCCTAATAAGGGGTGACAACATTGATGGGGCGAGGTACGTACCTGGCAATCGGGGACATCCCCGCTGGTCGCTGTGGTCCAACATCTGCATAGACAAGAGAAATGTTATAAGCATGCATATACCCAAAACAATTAAAAAACGTCAAAATTAAAAATTTGATTTTTTTTACCTTCGTCATCGAAGTCCTCTCCATCTGGTAAGGGCATATCTGGGTCTCCACAGAAATCAGTTTTTTTGTACGACGAGTCCTCCACGACGATCTTCTGTCATCGTAGCCATGAGAAGAATGTTGGGTGGTATGACATATGCTGACCCCTAGTGATCATGGGTATCAAACGACTCTAGCAGGCCATCCGCAGATTGTGTGGTGCAGGAGGATCAACCTCAATCAACTGATACTGGAACAGTGGCACTCGTTCTAGGAAGAAAGTCACAAGTACTGATCCGAAGCCAAATTTCTTCAGATTCCCCACCTTGGCCTTAGACAACTGGCGCTTGATGTTCATCTTCATGGCCTCTACCCAGTTGAAGACCATAGGAGCTGTGCAGTCAATAACATAAAGGAACTTCGACTTATTAGTCTCATGTTCCGCCTCAGACCCCGCCACTCTGTTGATAGTCAATAGAGGCACCCTCAGTGTAAGATCTCGCACACTATAAATCTCTATCATCCCGCTCTTGGATTTCAGGGCCTCAGGATAATGTTTGGCAAGTAGGGAAGATATGCTTGCCTTGATCGGACATGACCCATACAAGTTCATTGGCTCACCTCTGCGAGACAGTCCAGTGATGAAGTAGATATCTAAAGTTGTCAACTCTAGCTCCTGGTCCCTAATGACAAAAATCTCATGACTGATGTCCCAAAGGCTTATCAAGTATCGAAGCAACTTGGGCTGGGCCCACATCCTTGGTGTAAGGAAAAATTTGAGGAGCCCATAAGACCTCAAATCCTCCAGGAAATTTGGATCATTCAATGCCTGGGTGTCAACATCTTCATGTTCTCTTTTCTTCCAATCCACCATTTTCGACAATTTCTCTCTTGCAAAAGCCATTTATTTGAGTCAATCATCAATTTTGGCACATAAAATTTAAGTTCTAACGGTCAGTTTTTGACGAAATATGATTTTTCCCTATCCACGGTGCCGACGCACTTGTTTTAGAAACAGTCGCACCGGTCGGTGTGGATGGTTATGCAAATAACCCCCGAAAATTGCGTTGACCGAGGGCGAATTGTATTCTCAAAAACCTCCTCAAAAATCCTAAAAAATGGCTAAAAACATAAATGAATGGCATGAAAATGGAGCTTAGGGCTTTAGCTATTACCTGGAACTGATGGCTTATCGATTGACCTCTCGGATCTCTCGTAATCTGCTCTAGAAAAACTAGGGCAAAAGTGGGTAAAAAGTCTTCACTGCAAAGGTGAAATGGTAAAAGGTAAAAATACATTTACTTTTCCCCTTTTTTTATTCGTTTTTATGAAAATATCAAGTTTTGTAAATATTTTTGACCTATTTTGCCCCAAGGACTCGATAATATACTTTACCTTGCTTGTGCAGCGACAGGTGATGGATGTTCGACAATGGCAATGAGTCACATTTCAGCTCTTTTCTTGACTCATTAAACTCATATGAAAATATTGTCGAGTATTTTTCCCTTTTTGACTTGTTAAAGAGAATAAAAATGGGGTGTCTGCTTTCAGCGCTTTTCCAACCCTTTAAAAACAAAAAGATGGCTGAGTCCTTGTCATTTCGAACTCGTTAATGGATGTGAAACGTCGTGCGCCCAATATAAGTTTACCCCTTTTTCGGGCTGGGAGGCACTATTTACGAAAAAGGTACTCCTTGACTGAAATGGTCAAGCAGTTCTCTCAAGTATTGTTTTCTACCTTTTCGGGCTCGAGAGACAAAAACGCACGAAAACGGACCATGTGGAGTTTTCTTTTACGTGTCTTTTTCAAACTCTGTAAACATGAAAAATATATTGAGTTACACCTTTGTCGAACTCATTAAACTATTAAATGACATTGAATTCATCACCATGATGAACACGAGCTTCTCCTTCCTAGGGCTCGTTAAACTTACTAGGTCAGATTCGTCCGAAGGATGAACTTACAGTGCAAGCATATGCTATACCCTTCAAGATTGTAATTGAAAAATAATTGGGGTACTCGCCAGAAATGGCGGGGGAAAATTTGGAAATCTATCGAGTTGTGTCAATAGCTTACTCTTGAACATGACACTCTTTGCTTTGTGTCGAGTTGGGACATCCTCCTTTGCATCGTTGACCTTCCTGGGTTTAGGCCATTCATTTTTGCCTTTCATTTGATCTCTGCCATGTCATTATGACCATCGATCCCATGGATCCAAAAGCTTCCAAACTTCTAGTTGTGTCGCTGATATGTTCAAGAGTTGTCCTTCTGTAGTTACACTTACTTCTGATTTTCTGTATCATCCAAAATCATTTTACATCCTATCGTCTCACTTCGATGATGTGGGATTCATTATGGCCCTCCTTTGACAAGGCCGCTTTCTGTTGACTTCAACTCATTATCTGGGAAGTTGACCGAGAGACTCCCTTCCAGTACCTTAGAGCTTGTACGCCCTAATGGCAAGTTCTTCGCACTCGACGACAAGTTCACATCATTGGTTTTCGATCAAGTGATTTCACGGGTGTTCGACTTTAGTTCCTGTATTCACATTTCGTGAATTGTGTTGATAGTACCTTGAGGGCCATTGTCATTATTGGTGGTTTCTCTCGCGCTTGTTAACAGTTTACATCATTTACTAGTAATCAAGTGACTTTCTAGCATGTTCGACATCAAAACATATATTTTCATGCTAGAATCTATACTTTGATCGGGTCGTGTTGGAGCGCAAGACCCTGGACTCAGATCACAAAAGTCCAGGTTGCAAAGCGATGTGACATGGTTATGATGATATGCATGTCTCTATCAGATGGTTGGCTGCGACTAGACCATGAGTTATCATATGTGATCCTTCTCATTATTGGATGGCTGCGACCATACCTTGGTTTTGTTATGATCCTCTTTGACGGATGGCTGTGCCCATACCTGGATCCATTTACATGATCATTCTCTGGATGGTTGTGTCCATGCCATGATTCATGTATCATTTGATAGAGATCTCAGTTTATGTATATGTATCTGTACTTTCTTGCAGGTTTTCCGACGACAGACCAGTCCCCCTCACTGATTTATAAAGCATTTCATCCCTCACTCTGATTTGGCCTTCACGCTTTAGGGGGCATCTGTTACACAAAATTTTGTCACTGTCCCTGTACTCCCTATTCCTTGATCCTGGAGGACCTCTACAGTAAACCCCACATGCTTTGCCTTCATGAAGATACTCCCATTGTGTTCCTCTTCATGAGCAGATCATTTCCCTTTTACACCATTTCCCCTGAAACTTCTGTTTTGCCCAGTTTACAAGACCGACGCTAATGGCTTTTGTCTCCCGCACTAATGTGTAGAGAATAGCACTATTCCCCATGCCAATCTGTGCAACTGAGCTGTATTCCATTCACACCAGTCCTATTATGGAAAGTTTTTTAAATTAGCGCCGAAGCTTCCAACTCTAGGAGCTTTGTAACGGAAGTTTGGTAAATGGTTTGGCCAAATGGGGTCGATGATGACAGTTTGGGCTCCTTTACCCTATAATGATGGAACTACCTCAAGGGATAAGTCCTCCGCCCATGAGAAGAGGATCCATCTCCCATCCATATTTCCTATATAAAACTCCCTTATTCCCAAGCACAAGCTAGTTAGGGTGTTGGCTGAGTGTGAGTATACTATTTTGATTAGACAAGCAAGCTATTACTAGTTGTAGCCATCTAGTTGTGTGAGGGAGAAGTGTGTTTGGTTTGGCGTGAATTCTAAAGGGAAGAGCCTTTAAACTATTGTTGTTTTAGGCCATCATGGAATGCTAGCAGAAGTGTGTGTGAACTCGGTCTTGTCAAAGGAAGACTGCGACGTCAAGACGAATGGTTGTAATCTCTCTTTGATATTAATATATGAAACTATCGATTGATTTCCTACATGTTTTGTAATATTACATATTCGTGTCTTGATGCTTCTTGATTCATTATTTAGGTTGAATTGCAATTTGTATATTATTATGTTTGTGTGTTGTTGTCGTTTACTTGTTTTAGGAGCTTGAAGAAGGAAGCGAGAGATTGCTGGAGCAAGCAAGTGAGGACATCATCAAACAAGATAAGTGACCAAGAGGTAGGCCCTATTGATTGATTCTAATCTAAGGAAATATTCCATAGAATGTATATGTTGTGGTTAGACCCATTATCAAGCTAGAGGAATTCATTCGTGTCTGCACTTATAATTTTACTTCACCACAGTTAGTTTATGGGAAAGATGCAATTTTCCCTACCAACTTGGCTTTCCCTGTTTTAAAGTTTCTGCAGGAATCAACTGATGAACCTGATGAATTTTCAAGTAGGATAAATCAAATCATTGAACTAAATGAGAATAGAGATGAAGTCCAATACAAATTGAAAAAATATCAGAATAAAATGAAGAGCATGTTTGATAGAAGAGCCAAGGAAAGGGACTTCAAGGAGGGAGATTTAGTTCTGAGATGGGATTCCAGAAGAGAAGACAAAGGAAAACATGGAAATTTTGACAACCTATGGTCTGGACCTCTAGATATTGTTGAAGTAAAAGGGAACAACACTTTTGTGTTACAAAATATAGAGGGACAATATTCCACATTTCCTATTAATGGAAGATTTTTGAAGCATTATATTCAGTGTTGAGAAATTGAAGTAGATTTTACTACCATCAATGCAAAAAGTTTAGTTTTATTCTACTTTTTCAATTGTTAGTATGATTTCTACAGCAAAGACTCCAGAGCCCGAGGAGAAGGCACATGGATATGCAAGTTCTTTGCATTCTACAGGAGAAAGCGGCCCCTAGTTGGAGCCGATGTTGTAACTCTTTTATTTTTGATAAGTTAGATATTAGTTGAAAAAATCAAAATGTCATTGAAAAATGATAAGTTAGGATATAGACCAAAAACAAAATTGAAAATAAGAAAATGTTAGGATTTATTATCATTTCAGTTCCATATCATTAAAATGATAGGGTAGTTGCTCTAAAGAAGGAAGGCAAATAAAAAATGTTAGATAAGCAATAAAAAGAATAATATTTGCTTTAGAAAATAAAAATTAAGGCTGCTAGCTCAAACTTGCCTTTGAAATTGTTGTTTATTTTAAAATAATGTTTAAATTCCTTAATCGGAGTTTAATTATTGTTTAAACTTGGTCACTTTGCAAAAAGGTCATAACGTATGATGGGTAGAAGCGACAAAATGTCAAATCAATATCAAATAACCATTGGACACCTTTCAATAGATATCATTCACTACACCCAGATCAACGGCGGAGGAAGCTTTTTGGACCCCTTCAGTCATTTCCCATTAATGCGGGGGGGAGGGGTTCGAAAAGAAGTTTTAATGGTTGTCATCTTTTGCTACGTGGAACTCCCACAGTGTTTCAGGCCCCAAAAGCACAAAACCATAAACCACCGCACAACCCCCCCCCCCCCACAAAATCCCGTCGGTGGTTTTCCTTCCATCCAACCGTTGACCTTGTTCCCACGCCGTGTCATAGACCCATTATCCCCTCCTCCATACTAAATCTGCCACATCACTAGTTTGTTATATCTCACCCATTCACCACACGCCATGTCGCAAAGCCGTTGCCAGCCTCAATTAATCGTTTAATCTCCCGTTAGACATTAATTCTTGCTCCTCTGCAAATTAATTGCGTACGACTAGATTTAAACAGTAAATTAAGCCTGATTTCACC
The DNA here is from genome assembly GCA_031772625.1 of Pinus tabuliformis. NCBI lineage: Eukaryota > Viridiplantae > Streptophyta > Pinopsida > Pinales > Pinaceae > Pinus > Pinus tabuliformis. The sequence goes on along the minus strand of CM062819.1, from coordinate 714,417,926 downwards.
TATAAATATCCCATGGATCTACTCTTTACCACTTTTTCGCTTCCATCCATACACCAAAAGCTTTATTCGCCACTCTATGTATATTTTCCCCTGTCACCCATCTTTTAGATAAAACAGTTTCCGGATTCTTTTCCATTTTCAACAAGGAATATCAATCAGCTTTCATGTATAATTATAACCAGTTCTTAGCTGATAATATACATGAACAGTTTATGAATTTTACCACACAAGGAGTCTTCAGATATAGCTTAGTCATAATCCATTTGATTTTGTTTTAGCAGGTAGATTCATTGCACATTCAACTTAACAGGCAAGATGAGCAGGGAGTGAATCAATCAATGATTCACTAGACAGAGTTAGTGAAAGTAGCATCAACAAAGTTTACATTCTCTCAGTTCATAGATTCTTTTGTACATCCAATTCTTCAATTACTCAATAGCCAGGAAGAGCCCAGAAATGGGGAAGAGATTAGGAAGACATTGCACTTATCAGAACAGACCAAGACTAGTGACTGGTATCTGTACCAGAACTACACAGAAGTTAGAATATATGGCAGTGAGTTAGCTCCATACAAACTGCCTAAGTATGTGCCAATGAGGATATTCTCACTGGAATACATCAGGCATATGATAAATATGGATGAAGTCCATTTTGTCTCAAGTAAGAAAAAGTTACAATTCAGATTCAGGGCCAAGGTAGGAACATTTATCTGTAATACTAGGTCTGCAGGTACAGAGGCAGACAAATTATTAAAAATCATGAATCTCCAGCCAAGCTTCTCCTGGTCCTATGATCCTTTTGGGATCATTTCAACCCTTAGAGTTCAATTAAAGGCAACATCTTACAACCATACTCCCAAGCCAGAATTGGAGAAGTTTATGAACTAGGAGAAATTATCTGAAGGGACTCTTTTAGAAGTAGATGAATAGGTTATAACCACTCCACAGGTAAATATTCCAGTCACTCAGAGTACTCAACATAAAAGAGCCAGAGAGGAAACTTAGTCAGCTACATAATCAGTTAAAGAGTACTATATACTGCAAAATAAATTGAACGCCAGATTGTCACTCTCATCAGGGAGCAAGTCACCAGAAATCATTGATCTTGGAGATTTAAAATATGTTTCATCAACAGGGACCACTGATCCCAAACCTCCTTCTACTTCTTCAACTCCTTCTTCAACTGAACCAATGGAGATTATTCAGTTAACTGAGACCAGCTCAGCAGAAGATACTAATATCTTCTCAACATTTTTTGAAATCAAACAGAAAAATGAAAGTCTTAAATCACAAGTATAAAGTCAGTTTTGGAAGCATACATCCACTTCTCAACACAAACTTCTCTTTGCCTTTGACAGTGAAAGAGGAAGGATGCAAATGGAATTTTCGCAAGCTAAAATTCCATTTCCCAAATATACAGCAGATTACAAGAAGACCATATTTTCATTTGATGTAAACTAGATACATCCTATTAACCAAATGGATTTGCATAGGCAATTAGGTGAAATGTTTTTTTCGACAATGACTACAACTACCATGTCTCTTTCAAAGCTCAGAACTGCCTTGTCAAATGTGCAGTCACAACTTAAGATTGAAAAATTGTCATATTTAGCTAAAGATAACAAATTAAAGTCTTTAGAAGATATTATTGTCAAAATTGGATATGATCCCCAAGACTATAAAGCAATTGAATAAATACTCCAGAAGAAGAATATAGAGATAACAACTTTGAAGAAACAGTTGAAACTGCCTTCAACTGAGGATCCACAGACCAAAGAGATGGCATAAAATGAACCACACATGGAGGATATGTTGAAGCTCATTATTGAGCAAAACATACAGATTAAGAAAATGGAAGAGCAAATAGAAAAATTGGTCAAGGAAAAAGAGGCAACACAGCTTGTTGTGACCTTAGTAACAGAAATTCCCATAACAGGTATATATTTAATCTCATCTCCTATTGACATTGCCTCATCTTCAGTAATAGTTGAAGCAACAAGATTATCACAGGAGTTACAGGTACAAAAACAACAAAATGAAAAGCTACTCCAGAAGTTCCAAGCCCTGGAGTCACAGAAGGTAAAGAATGATACCTTGTATGTAGAGGAAATGCAAAAATCACACAGGTTAGAACAAAGGGTCAAACAATTAGAGAGTAAGACTCTAATGGTAGACACTTTGGCATAGGCCAAAGAGGAAATTTGGTTAGATATCAGCCACTCCATAACAAAAATATGGCCATCTATTCAAATTATTTTTGAGCAACAAGAATTGATTGCTAGATGCAGGACAAAGATAGATAATCAGAGGGAAACATTGGGCACAAAACCCAAAGAAGTAGCAGGGATGATCAAAGTACTAAACTCTAAGACAAGGCAACAATTACAAGAGATAAATATTCTAGATAGGACAACTACTATTTTGGAAATTAAGAAAGTCCTAATGAAGAAGAATCTACTGACTCAACTGAAAGCAAAGTGTGAAGCTTTGAACATTGCAGTCAAAAGGTTTCATTCTAAATTCAGTATTTTGAAAAAGAAAGGTTTACCAGAGTTAGTGACATCAGATGATCAGCTAGTAAAATTGGATGATTACTGTGAAATATTATATACTATTGCAGCAGACAATAGTTAATTTGTAGGGATAAAAATACAGATTATTGGCAAAGAGTTTTTGGGAGCTTTGAGCCCTGACCTCAGAATCAAATATGAATTTGGACATCTTTTTCTCACTAAACCCAATTTTTAAAGATACACAGAAGTTGACGAGATATTAAGAAGGATGGTAAATCTGGACATACCAAGTGAGCATAGGTGGGCTCAATTGTGTGAAACAATTGATTAAATTTCCATCCCACCAAGAAGACAACACATTGGTTTTTGAAGGAACAATCATCAACAACTTGCTACCTAATAGGGACACATAATTCAACAGTTTTCTTTTCCTATTTTGTTTCACACTATTTTTGTAATCAGTTTAGGATATTTTGTTTACTATCCAAACTAGTATAAATAACTCTCTTCTACGAGTTATTAAAGGTGGCACCTTTCCATAAGAAATTTTGTAAAGCATTGATGTACAAGATTTTTCTAGATCGCTGATAATAAAGCAAAGGAGTCTGAATTTGGTGTCATATAGTCTCATTTTCTTCTGTAAGCCTTTCACGTGTTTCGTTCATTCTGTTAATCCTACATATGTTTAATTTTTACAGAGATATCAGGTGAGAATAAATGTGTTACAGTTATTCTTAAAATTCCTTCTGAAGTTATTATTATAAAGAGATTGAGATATTGGACTGTTTGTTTGAAAGGCTCCCTCTAAATTATAAAATTGTCAGTATCTTATGTAGTTTTAAGCATATTTTGTTTAACTTTTTAACATTGGTCAAAGGTTTTCCCACTTATGATAATTTATCTTTCTGTCTAAAATGTAAATAAATCATATCTCCTTACTATTCTTTTTTCACATCTTATCAAATTAAAATCACTATGTGAAGTTAAATAGCAGCCCTCTGGTTATTTATTAGTACTATCTAAAAGAGTTAATACATCATTCTTATAATTTGTTTTATGTATTGGTCCTCCAGAAAAACCAAAACCAAAACCCCAAAACATATATCTCAGATGCTTTGGCATGATCAATTGACCACTATCACCTCAGAGGTACAACAGAGAGAATATCGGAAGTCAGAGGGAGTGTTTTATCGCTTATCGAAGATCGAAGTTTTTAGAAGCTTGCTCAGGTGAAAATCTCTGATCGCTGATACTAGGGAGCGGAAGAAATGATGTGGCAGGTGGGTCCAACAAATATCAGAAATTTGGTTTATCACAAGTTTCATAATGTGAATCGTATAAAAAACTCCGATATGGGTATTTCCCTGATAGTGTGTTATTATACGCGTTGTGTGTTATTTGTGGTAGTTTTCACTTTATATTCATCGAACTTTGGCTATAAAGGTTTTCAAAAGAATACTCCGATAGCCTAAAGTTCCAGAATTTGTTTATTAAAGAGTCATTTCCACATGGTGTAACATGAGCTTGGTCTTGGGGTCTATTTATTAATTAATTCTAATCATTTAAGATTTAAAACAAAGTTTTATTAACAACAAACTTAGTAAGATCAAGGAAAACTAAATCTTTAGTGTTGTAGTGGATCATATGTTTGATTGAGATCGGAAGGAAAATATCTTTCATAATCGACCCTAGGTTTATCCTAGAAATTTAAATAATGTAACTCATCAATGTTGTATTGGAAATAACCCAAATCATAACCAATCACAAAAAAACCACAACAGATAACCTGAGAACCTTGTAATAGTGACTTTCCAAAACTTTATAGGAACGGTCAAATAACAGTGAAATGATTGAGAATCAAATAAGATACAACAAAGGATCATGTAACAATAGTATAATTAACTTGCAATGAACATGTAATAGTACTATAATGAACTTGGAAAGAGTATTTAATTGAAATGAACATAAAACCAGTTAGAGAGAAACAAGTATATCAGACAAACATTTGAAGACATGATGAGTAGATGATTATACATTTAATAATGAACCTTCAATTTCTATATCATAAAGACATTACATAAGATATTTTAAAGGTTTAACAATAATAGTAGGCGTTATCAAATTGAAAGAATTTATGAATTGATATTTGAATTAACAGAAGGAAGGATTATCCATTTATGATATTAAAAATATTATAAAATTGGTTGTTTGAGTTCCAGATATATTTGTTTGACGTGTACTAAAATAGAGGAAGAGGTGCAAACAAAATTGCATAAATGCTGGTGATAGAACATGTACAAAGAAAAGTGAAATATTTTGCATCCACTGCTATTCATATATACAGTGTGAGCAACAACAACAACAACACCAGTTTGTATCTACAACAATACCAAGATGAGAATTGTGGGACTGCCAATCCATCAGAAAGTTTTTTACATTATCTCTTTGATGAATATGTACAATGCGTTGCAGGAAGGCCTTCAACTTATTGATAAGGTTAATAGTTGACTGTAGACAATGGAGAAGGAAGACTAGGTGCGGAAGGTGTCTGGCCCTTATGTCAAGAAGAGAAAGTTGCTCAACACATATCTCTTTACAGTATCCATATAGTAGGGACATGTACTCGCTATCCATCTTGATAGTCTGCAAAAGGGGAAAAACAAGAGATGTTGAATTACTTGAATGCCATAAGTGGAAATCATAATCATAATATTATTAGTATAAGTAAAGGAGAGTGTAAAACATTGATGAAATGCAAGAGCACTACAAGGATAACAAGTTGTGGAGGAGGAAGATTTTATTTATTTGAAAAAGGGAAAAAATATTGAAATTTCAAATGAGTTTTGCAACAAATATTTGTAAAAGAAAGCAATAATATTGAAATCAAATCAAAATTATACTTACTGAAAGGGAATCAAAAGGGACTAGATGCATCAATCAGACTGTAGCTAGCTATAAAGACTTTGATGCTAACATTGATTCCTCTAGTTGCCTACATTTGATGTAAGCATTGCCTTGCATGAGGGAGTAGCGACTAAAGGGAAATGGTGGAGAGATATGAATATCAGCCAAGGTTCTAACTGTGGAGATGGCAGTGAATGTTAAGCCTTACCGGTTTGTGTTACCAATGTCCACTGTTTCCTTTGGTAATGTCATTCCTTGTGATTTATGTATTGTCAAGCCCCATGCCATTTGAAGGGGAATTTTCTTGTGAGACCCTTACGTTATTGTGGGAAGTGGAACATAAGATGGGTTGAACATATCCCATGGCGGGCCTTTGTATTGGAAGAATTCAATAACAACAAAGGATGGAAACTAAGGGGGTTTTGATCCAGGTACATAGAAAATGGAAACTAATTTTCCAAGTGCTTCATTCACAAGACCTGCTTCAACCCACAAGTTGCATGTGAGGAAAAATTGTTGCTCATTGCAAATAAGAAATTTTGCATCCAACTATTCATCTTCTTTGTGTGTACCAATAGGATGGTGATTCCTTTTCTCTACGTAACATCGTGCAATTGGCATATTTAATTTTTTTAGCATTTGTTTGTTATGCAATGTGACAGTTAGGTTGGTTGGATATAGGTGCATTGCATTGTCGAAATCCTACTGCTCATCGCTTGACAAAAAAATATTTTTTCCTTGACATGAGAAGGTTCCAGTCCTCCATAGTTGGTGTTGCATTCCTGAGATTCACGAGAAATTGGCGGAATGAAACTTGAGCAGGGTCGGTCCCCTGTTGATGAAAGATGGTAGATAGTGTGATGACTATGTCAAAGATGCGCCAAAGGGAATTGTCGCGTGAAGTGTCGACATACATGGGGATGTCCTTCACAGGAGGTAGTTGGCCAAGATCACCAACAAGTATGATAGATCGATTGCTGAAAGACACATTATGATATGAAGGGAATACCTCCCTTAAACTATCATCTATGCATGAAAGAAGTTTAGGCCCAATAAAGCTCATTTCATCAATTAAAATGTATTTGACATGACAAAGTTGCTCTTGGATATGTAGAAGTGTTTGGCCCTCAAGAGGATGCATTGAAACTAAAGGAATGTGAAGGGCGGAATGGATTGTAAGCCCCTTTATGTTAAATGCTACAACACCTATTGGAGCAAGTAGGAGAAATGGGCTTGAATTGGTAGTAGATTCAACAAGGAATGTATATTTTAGGCAATCAAATAAGTGAGACTTCCCGGTGCTAGCAATAGATTGGATGAGAATTCTAAGTGGAGGAATGGTGGAAGTGGTCCTAAAGTGGGTGAGGACAGTGTTGAAAGCAACTTGCTAGGTGGGCGATAATGAGGTAAGGGAGCAGGGAACTAGAGAGGGGCTAGAATGGATTTGGGTGGATGAGCGACTGAAGTCTATGAACATATGGCTATCTCTTGCAAAGTGGAAGGGATAGTATTATGGGACCAATTGTGGTTTCAGTCAAAGTCGCAATGGCCAAGCATGTCAAGGTCATCAATTTCCAATGTGTTTCTAGGGTGTAGTTGAGAAAGGAATTTCCATTCATCCATGTCTACGGATTCAGGGGGGTTCGGCATAACATTAGTGGAGGTGTCATCAGAGAAAGGGGAAAGGGGGTCTTTAGGGGCATGATGAACATGCCATGCAACATACATATTTATTTTTTTGTTCCCAATGTGAAATGATTGCTTCATCAGTGGAGCCAATGTCTGATGGGAGTGTGCGAAAAGGGAAGTATAGAAGTAGTTCACTCCAACAGAAAGAAGTGTAGCATGTATCAGCAGGAGAAGGGATCGAACTATAGCAAGGAAGAACATGAACAATATTTGAAGGGTTTATTTGTTTCCATTGGTTATGTTTTCGGCGAGCAGAGAAGGACCAGGAATGTGCAGCCTCAAGAAGAGTTAGTGTTTCAAGAGAAGGATGTCTATCCATGTATGCTACAATGAAGGATGGTGTTGGGAAGGGGGAACCTAGACCATGCGAAACACATCTAAAAACAGTTCAACTAACATTGAGGGAAACAAATGAGAGGCTACAAAGTGAAAAGGGAAATTTTTGTAGCATGTGGCATGTTTCTTGTGCGCCAATGTCCCTATTGGCAACTATTTTTGTTAAGATTTTTTGGACAACATTAAAAATAGGTCCCTCAGGGTGGACAACCTGCGAGACATCTAACAACATTTTGCGATAGATTATCGATCTTGTCTCTGGTTTCGTTGCATATTCCGAGATGTAGTGGAGAACAACATTGTGAGACAAAATCAGTTGGAAGTGAATGTTTTCTCTCCATATGGATAGCATTTCAAAGTTGTGTACATTTAACCTGTCGTCATTATAAGCGGGGACATATTTAATTCACCCATTTTCATCAATCATCAAAGAATATGTGGGATGAAAATCCCATGGAACTCCATAGAGGAAAACAAGAGTAGGACCTTTTTTGTGAAGACAGGAAGAGGGGTGGCATTTTGTATGTCGTTGAATGCAATTAACAAGGTCCTCATAGTCCTGAATGCGAGAGGATGCAAATGTCAATGGTGATGGGAGGATGCATGGGTCATGCTATGTAAAGCGGTGTACATAAGGTTAATGTTCTTCAGTAGGTCGAGGATTCCAAGCAAAAATGTGTTGATTGAAATAGGAATTTTCTCTATCAACTGTGACTTGGTCATGCCAATCGAGGTTGTCCATATCAAGTGTGTTTTCCAGCTAGAGGAAACCATGTATGTGTGCGGAGCCCTATGTTGCCACTCATACCTACAAAGATGAGAAAGGAAAATTTGTGAGGTGAGTGTAGATATAGGAAAAAAAAACAAAGAGGAGAAGGATGGTTAAACAAAAACCTGCACTAGAAGTCCTTTGCATGGAAACCTTTTTGCAAGACCTCTTTGAGGAATACTATGAATCAACAATGAATGTATTATGATGTAAGATGTGGATTCTTTATTATATTGTGGAATCTCCATCGAGACAACTCTGATGAATCCGCGGGGGGGACCGCCAAGCATGACCATGTGTAGGTCATGCCCTTTGGTGTTAGCTGCACTAAGTTGAAGAAGAAAGTAGGGCTACCTATTTGTGTGATCATATTAGTGAGTTCACCTCTGCATTTGTTCCAGAACAAGCGTGTCCCCCTAAGGCCTGACCCGAAGCGCATAATTTGGTCAGGAAGCATGGAATCATGCATGTCATGGAGGCGTGCACGCAGATCTGCAATGGTAATTGGCAAGCCCTCTTCAAGGTTTATTTTCATGAAAATGATAGCAGTTGCTTGACTACGATGCCACAACATAAGATTGTAAAAGTAATACCGAAATCTTGGATGTTGGCCAAAACAATTATCATAGTAGCATATGAGGTGCAAAGCATATCCTTGCATTAAAAATTTTCTAAGGCGTGGTTGACCAATCATGTAAACTCCTGTGGGGAAGAGTGTGGGGAATTCCATAGCAAAGAGGCCTTCCATGGTATATTCATTCTTAGCAGAGAGGGAAACAAAGGGCTAGGAAAGTGTAGGTAGTTGCATATTTCTTCAAGCTTAGTATGGGAATTTGGGAGTGATGATACAAAACGGTATGGTTGGAGGTTTGTTGGGGTGGGTTGTGCAGGAATGTCATCATCCAAAGTAGGGAAGGAAAGTCCTGGTTCAAGAAAGGAGGGGGTGATGTGATGGAGGAGAGAAGAGATCTCGGTAGGGTGAGTTAGCAAGGAAAATATTGCAGCTTGGTCCACATGGACATCCTTGTAGTATGGATCATGGGATAGTTTGTACTCCAAAGCTGCAACAATACATGCCCTGCTTACAATGAAATCATATGTTTTGTGGTCAGATCCATGTCTAGTAACAACTACGATGTCCAATTCGGAAACCAAGCGTGGCAAGATGTTGGCAATAACAATTATGTATTGGGGTAAACAAAAAATATGAAAAATGTACTTGTACTACCCACCTCGTGCATGGGTGACTTGTAAGATTGGGTTGACACGCACTATGAGCATTTCCTCTGTGTTAGAGCAGCAAGGACAAACAGTTGGTTTCCAGGGTCCATGTTGTTTGCAAGGGAGAAGCGGTGGGTGGAATTTGTATTTTCACATTGGGAGAAACATCTTGTTTTCATATTTGGGTATGATTCCTTGCATATGGAGTAGACATACAAGGGAGAGAGTTCATTTGTCCTTTCACAAAATTGGTGGTGTGCATGGTTAAGGGCAGGGTTGAACAAATTTTGGGGATGGGAGGGTGAAGAAGCATGGGTCGATGGTGGGGTGTGCGATGTAGATGGGGAAGAAGTGGAAGTGAATGGAGGAAGCTGAAGGGAAGGTAGATTGGGAGTAGGGAATGTTGAAGGAGATGGGTTTGCAAGCGAAGTTTGGAGATGTTGGGGAAGAGAAACATTATACGAGGGTATAACTGGAAAGATTTGGGGGTTTAACCTAGATTTATATTTGAGATGTATTTGTTTGTTGTAGGTGTCTTTATTCTATGCATAGAGGAGTCTCCTACAAACATTTCTTGAGGGGTTTCTAGAAGACTCTGGCATGTCCATCCTGATACAAACATGGGGACACAAATATTAGTGAATACATGAGATGAGAGAGAGTAGTATTGAGTGCAAAGAAAGAGTACATGGAGGAGTGTTCGTAGGAGGAAGAATGTTTAATGGAAGGGGAGGGAAGAAATCTAAATTCAAAAGGGAAGGAAATAGGAGCAAGTGTTTATTTCTGTTTTTTTTTTTTTTGAAAATTGTGAAAGAGTGTGTACATCCACATAGTATTGTTTTTTATTTATTTATTTAATTTTTATTTATATAATTTTTATTTATTTATTTAATTTTAATTCTAATTTATTTTATTTTGGAAATTGCAAAAGAGTGTGCACATCCACATATTAGCTGTGTGACATGAAGACATGCACAAGGAAAGAAGTATAAAGATGCAAGATGCGAGATAAGTAAAGATCGATTATATTTTATTTTTTTTATTTTTATTTTTGCAAATCGGGAAAGAGTGTGTACATCCAAGGCAAGAAGTATAAAGATCCAAGGTGCAACATAACTAAAGATCAAATAGATTTAAGGTAAAGAAACAAAAACATTTTCTAACAAGTTAGTGTTTGTATTTAATTGCACAAAAAATACTTTAAAAGGATGCAAATATACTACCTTGTTTAGAAGGAAGAAAAAAAGAGCATATATATTATATTTAAAGGTAAAAGATACAACATTATCTAAAGGTGGAAGCTGCAACATGTAACATAGGTGTATATACATAGAGGAGAGAAGTAGAATGATGAAGTGAACAAAAGAAGAGGGTGGTAGGGGAAGAAATGAGAATGAATGGAGAAGCATATAGAAGTTTTTTGTTGTAGGTGTCTTTATTCTATGCATAGAGGAGTCTCCTGTGAACATTTCTTGAGGGGTTTCCAGAAGACTCTGGGATGTCCATCGTGATACAAACATGGGGACATGAATATTAGTGAATAAAGGAGATGAGAGAGAGTAGTATTGAGTGCAAAGAAAGAGTACATGGAGGAGTGTTCGTAGGAGGAAGAGTGTTTAATGGAAGGGGAGGGAAGAAATCTAAATTCAAAATGGAAGCAAATAGGAGCAAGAGTTTATTTCTATTTTTTGTTGTTGCAAATTGTGAAAGAGTGTGTACATCCACATAGTATTGTTTTTATTTTTATTTTTTTATTTTGGAAATTGCAAAAGAGTGTGAAAATCCACATATTAGCTGTGTGACATGAAGACATGCACAAGGCAAGAAGTATAAAGATGAAATATGTGAGATAAGCAAAGATCAATTGTATTTTTTGTTTTTGTTTTTTTATTGTTGCGAATTGAGAAAGAGTGTGTAAATCCAAGGTAAGAAGTATAAAGATCCAAGGTGAAACATAACTAAAGATAAAATAGATTTAAGGTAAAGAAACAACAACCTTTTCTAACAAGTCAGTGTTTGTATTTAATTGCACAAAACATACTTTAAAATGATGCAAATATACTACCTTGTTTAGAAGGAAGAATAAAATATCATATATTTTATATTTAAAGGTAAAAGATGCAGCATTATCTAAAGGTGGAAGCTACAACATGTAACAGGAGAGAAGTATAATGATGAAGTGAACAAAAGAAGAGGGTGGTAGGGGAAGAAATGAGAATGAATGAAGAAGCATATAGAAGTTGTTGTCTACATTTCCATCTGACATGGGGGAAGAAAAGGGAGTTTCAAAGGTGGCGAACAGTTGAAGCAGTAGACAATTTTTTGATATCCTCGAGGACAAGGGAACATGCAGAGCCATAGTTGATTTCCTCTGAATTGATTAGTACAAGCTATAAGTGGTTGACACCATTAAATTTATCTATTTTTACAGAGATTGTGAAGAGGAAACATGAAACCCTTGAACAAAGCTCATGGATAGCAACAGGATCAGTGGAGAGTATGAACAAGTATTTTGCTTGGACACCCATGAGTTCAATTGCAACATCATCAAAAGTTGTGACATTTTTCAGTAGGCCTATGTGGTCATGCATTTCAAATTTCAGCACATAGCGATAGTCACATTCCAGGAAGTTCCCACACATTTTGTGTAGCACCGCATTCCATTTGAGTGGTGGAAAACTTTTTTCATGCACTAGATGCCATCAAATGAGAGAGGGCATGCAAGGAAGTATACATCTTGCATGTCAATAGAGGTGATGGTTCCACGAACAGAGAACCATGTTTCTTTTCCAAGGGGATGCAAGTCTACGGGGTCGGTAATTGTACGTTATGCGTGGGCTTGCTTGGAAGACCCAAAGAACTTTTTACTTAATGATGGTGAAGAACCTACATAGCCTTTTTCATGAAACCATGACTGAAGTTGGCGAGTCTCTAGAATGTCAGGATCCAGTAGGAGGTTGCTGGTGGAGATAGTCCCTATAGTTCTTCCATTAAATTCGGCTATGTGTCCCCCTTTGATTGAAAGCACGGTCGAAGCACCAGAAGAGTAGAGTTCAATGAGTTCCTTTCCTATAGTGTGGAAATGTTCACCCCATAGGGTGATGTTGATACTATACCCAGACATGTCTTCCAAGCTAAGAGTTTTTCTAGGTGTTTCAGACCCATATCTTCAACAAATGGTGGAGGTTGGAGAAGTGGACCTCACCACGCCAATGATGTCCACAATTGAGTCGAGGTTTGCAGATCTGATTTCACTTATAGATTTGAAACAAAAACGGTGGAAAGGAATTATTAGAACATCATCCAAGCAAGGTTCAATAGTGGAAGTTGCAGAGAGGAAGACTTCCCATTTTCTATCGAGATGGTTGTAATTTGTGTTTGTTGGTTTGACTATCCCATTTGAAACCATGCAAATATGCCCAATTTGGACAAGGTCATGCAAGGAATCTGCTAACTCATTGAAGGCAGAGAGATGGATTGCATCATTGGTGCAATTAATGAGGTCAAATCCAAAGACCTTTTTGGAGGCTCGAGTATTGTTGTACGAGTAAAGGGTTGTTTTTGCAAGCACCCTACCCTAGATCGACCAATGTTTACGGTAGGGGCTTAGCGCCATGAATGGCATGGAAATAGGCACAACAGAGGACAACTGAGTTGATGATGAAGCAGAACCCTGTGTCAAAGTAGGAGTATGTGAGCAGGGGCCATGTGATGTTGAAGAGGCCGCTTGGTATGTGGACAGTTGTACAATTTGAAGAAGGGTCAGGTCCCCAATCAAAGTTGCATGACGTTTGAGAACTTCAAGTTCAAGAACTTTTATAGTCTTGAAAATAAGGAAAGAAAGAGGAAAGAAATGCAGAATTAGTTGGAATGTCAGTGGCGAAGAGAGGGAAGGAAAAGAAAAACATAAAGGATGTGGTGAAGAGTGTGAACATATGCATAGTTTTGCAAAAGTGTGCAAGTGGCTTCTTTGAGAATGATAATTGACCCCAACTGCAGGCCACCAGAGACGACATGGGCATTATAAGCAAATGGAAGCAAAGTTCTGTGCTGAGAGGTACCTTTGGAGAGGGAAATGCGGTAGCGTTGGGATGATGTCTTTGTCGAAGGAAGAAGGTCGAGTTCAACTATTTGAAGCGATGGTTGGATCGTTGTAGAGCCAACTGGCAAAAGTGATGGCATTCACTGTCATGGTAGGCTCCATGATGAGGAGGAAAGGAGGTGTCCTGAAAGGTGAAATCGAGTGAAATGTTGTTAACATTGAAAAAGAAGGGGAAATCAATTAGCCAACAATTTCTTACTCACAAGATTACCATATTTGCAGGCAAATGAAAGAAGAATGATTCAAAATTTAGATTGCTACTAACATTGAAAGGTAAGGGGAAATCAATCATGAGATGTTTAATCATAGAAAGATGCCTCTCTATATATGATGTTTTAGAAACTCCACACCCCACTCAATGCATATATTCTTCATATAGTAGAAACATGCAAAAAAATAGCTATATATGCAGCATGACAACATTGATACTTGGCATATGATTTTACAAGGTGATATGGTTAGTAGGTTCTCGATTCTCACCTGTTTGTTAATGGACTTCTGGGACAGATATCTGTGTGAAGGCAGAAGTAGCTTACACCAACAACAACATAGTATCAACAACAAGAGGCTAGCAACAACACGACATTAACAACTAAAATTTCAACCTGAAAAATAGTAGAATAGATCGATGTGAAGAAGCTAAATATATCACACATCCATCCACCAACTAAGCAGAGGGAGAAATAAATGAGAGTAATGACATATGACATAGAGATTGGTGCTACTAATGACAGAGATCTTCATGCAAGCAAGAATAAAGTGAGAATAAATGCACATAGTCGGTCCATTAATTAGATTAATGTATAAAATAGCCCCCAAGACCAAGATGTGTGCATAGGATTTAAGTCTTAATCATTAAACAATGTGACATATTGATTAAATATATATCAGAGCTTTTGGGCATTGAGACTTTGACATCAGAAGAATCCTTTTGGAAATCTCTGAAACCCAAAGTTCGATCCATCATATTAATGTGGCTCTTTTCAATAAACATATATTATAAAGTGGCTAGGGAATAAAACATATGATAATCAACTGTCAGAGTAAAGGACCCACATTCCACATCATTGTCTCCACTCTTACATATCAAAGGTAATGCATATTAGGGTTTTCATTTTGAGACACATTTAAAAAACCCCAATAACATCATTCGTCGATACTTCGATATGGTTCCTCGCTGATATTACGATATGCCAATATCCCGATATGTTGATACACCTTGCCTCTCCGATATGCATAATGTTTTGATAGCATTAAAAACTGACGGGGAGCATCAATAAAGATTAACAATGGATTTCATCGAAAAACCAAAGGTTGACGGGCCCTTTTCTCTCTCCTCTAGTGGGACATGTGGCACCGTATGATTGGTTCCAAAAAGCTACATATGACAGCATATGATTGGATCCGATAAAGATACATGGCAGCATATGATTGGTTTTGATAAAGGTATAGTGACATCTGATGTCAGAATGACATGGCAGCATGACAGGACACGTGGCAGACAATTTTGGTGTTTTGAGGGGCCTAAGGGGACAATTCTAGGTGACACGTGTCACCACTCATGAGGTGCCACATGGAGTGATGACATCATATTGGAGGTTGGCATATCAGAGGTTGAATATGTCAGTACTTTATAACTGTTGGTGATTGGAAACTTCTGATAATGGGCTCTGATTTTGGGCTGGCACATGGTTGAGAAGCGTTTAAAGGACCCAGGGTGCAAAGCAATATCAGAGCATTGACACATTGGAAGGTCAACGAATCTGAGAATTGGAACTTCTTAAGGTGAAAACCTTTGAAAATTTTCGATATGTATAAAGTGTCAATAACGTCAAAAACTATTGGGGAGCACCGATAAATATTAACAAAGGATTTCATCGCAAAACCAAAGGTTGACAGACCCTACTCTCTCTCTCCTCTAGCTGCACACATGGAAGCACATGATTAGTTCTGATAAGCTACACATGGCAGCATATGAATGGCTCCGATAAAGACACATTGCAGGATATGATTGGTTATGATAAAGCTATAGTGGCATATGACGTTAGCATGACGTGGCAGCGCGATAGGACACATGGCAGGATGTTTTGCCATTTTGAGGGGCCTAAGGGGACAAATCTAGGTGACACGTGGCACCACTCATGAGGTGCCACATGGACATGATGACGCCATATCGGAAGTTGACATATCAGAGGCCAGGATGTCAGAGTCCTGCATATTGACGCTGTTAGAGTCGGTCTAGTAGCCCTCCACCAGAGATCAAAACTCTTTGCATTTCATGATTAGGTGTCCCATCAATGTGATCATGTTGCATTCCGTTAGGCATGACATAATCCCGGTGGAGGGAGTTTATGTCTTTTATTCCCCTCCTGTTTGGCACTGCTAGTTCAGGTTTGTTTAAGTAAATAAAATCTTCAAAGGGTCATTCATCTTGTTTTAAATTTCGAGGTCTTAGGTCTAGGGTTGAGTCAATTTTTGTCTTGAGAGGTCATAAAGGACCAGCAGGCCAGAGGGATGTCCTTTATAAAACATCATTTCAATAATTCTCACTATTGTACAGCTAAATCTTCACCTTGTTTTCAAAACTCTGTTTTTGAAAAACAAAAGTCATTATCTCGTTTTTGAAAAAATTGTCAAAATTTCAAATTCTCCAAATGTTGAAGCACAGCCTTGGTCTCCCTTGCCAAAGCATCTTAGAAGCTATCCTTGCAAAAAATTTCAGAAGAAATCATCATTTCAACCAATTTTTTCAAAGAAAGGAAACCAGAAGTCAGAGCCAATTAATTCAAAAAAGTGTCAACACTCAAACATTATAAAGTGGGTTTTGGGCAAATAAAAATCTAAAGGGAGCCTATAAAAGCACATCACTCTTCATTAGCAACTCATTTGCCTCTCACAAGCTAAGTGAATCCTTGCAAAGGCAATTTCAAGAGTCATTGAGCAAATTGGGTAGTTTCAGAGGCGCGCTACGCATCAGGGAGGGCGTGCTACGCGTCAGGGGCGCGCTACGCATCAGGCTGCCTTTCTCAGAACAAAATTGCAAGTGCGCTACGCGTCAGAGGGGCGCTACGCGTTGGGCGAGGCGTGCTACGCGTTGGGTTTTTCGCCTAACAAACTGCCAACAAGCTACCAAATCCTCTTTTCTCTCAAGCAAATTTCAGGTAGGCCTCTCCTCCATGGCTAGATTTGGTTTTGCAAGATGAATGAGAAATTAATATGTTTAAATGCCATGAAAATGAGAAGTCAAAACCCTACATTGCTGTGGAAGATTTAAAGACTTAATGGTGCTAGGGTTTCAAATTTTTTTTTTGCTGTCCAAGGTTGCCCATTTGTGTTCCCTCTTTTCCCTCATTTTCATCAACATTCTCCTTCAAATTTTCCCATAAAATTTCATAATTTTCCTCTCTAAAATCCCTAAAACTTACTAAATTCCCAAACCCTACTTCACCTTAAAATCCCACAATTTTATGATTTCCCATGTTGCCTTCCCTAAATTCCTTATTTATGTTTATTGTCCCTAATTCCCTCATGTTCCCCTATCCCTAACAATCCCCTTGTATTTATGTCCCCTTGGTGACAACATTTGAAAAAGTCAAACAACAGTTAATTGGGTGCAAAGTCAACAATACATTTCAGCCATCTTGCCTTCAAAACCATGTCAGAAACCGAAACAAATTATCAGCAGAGTTATGACAGTGATTCAACACCAGAGGTAGAAGTGCCAAGGAGGCATCACAAAGGTGGTAAAGGTGGTCGGCATGTCAGGGAGGAGCCCACTTCTCTGGCTCATTTGCAAGCTTGTCCACTTGCAATGACATGTTTTCAGTATCAATCATGCTTTGGATATTGTGAGAGGATCTCACAAATTCAACACCACAGAGAACTAGTCCGCTTGTTTGTCCTACATTTGCACAATGGTCATGTGAACCTTGCAGGAGTGGATTTCACCCTATCACCCGAAATTGTTGCTCAAGCCACTGGGATACCAAATGTTGGGGAGGAGTGGAACAAGCGCCAGCAGCTAGACAGATTTCATTATCAACCATATATCAAACCCGGATGTATGAGACACCTAACTGTTGTTTTTCCCTTCAGATTCTTAAGGGATGAGTATGCACCCTTGATGAGGCTCATTATGCGCTATTTCACTTGTGAAGGCAGATTTTCACGTTTATATTCGTACCATATCTGTTTGTTGATGCATTTCACCTGGGTACGAATGATGAACATTCCATTTTTCATGTGCCGAAATATAGAGAGGATGGTGCCCGTAGTGCAAAGGAAGAACCCCGCACAGCAACACAAAAGTATATATCATTATGCACTGATCGAGATCATAGTGATGCATCAGTTGGCACAGCAGGGTATTACTTAGGAGGATTTCATTTCTTGCGACTTCTTCATGGTGCCACAGCCACCTCCTGAGATTGTCCATGATGAGGGAGGGCCTTCACATCAGTTTCACATTCCAGAGCCCGAGCATGTCAGCACTCCAGCATGTGTTACATATTAGAGAGGCCACAGGGCCTTATTTGCATCTGCACGGCGAGTATTATCTCCACACCAGGTGGAAAGGGTCTCGCCTTCTTCATCAGCACAGCGAGTGTTATCTCCACATCAGGTGGAAGGGGCCTCGCTTTTGATAGCAGCACAGGTACAGGAGAGAGGCAAGCAGCCCATGATTGATGAGGGACCATCAGGTGATCCGGACATAGACATTATTGACCTTGACATCAGTTCTCCTAGCTCGGAGCTAAAGGAGATCATTCAGCAACAAAAGGCTGAAAATCACTTGTTGCAGCAGAAGTTGGAAATGGAAAATTGGACAATCACATACTTAGAGCAGCGCAACAAGCAGTTAGAGGATGAACACACTCTTGATGAGTCGCGGAGGATCCGAGAAGACCGGAACTTGGCTCGCAAGAGACCCGGTGATTTGACACCTATTGAGCAAGGGTCTATGCTCATTCGGGTGAACACTCATTTAGAGAAGTTTCTAGCCAAGGAAAACAGGGACAAAGATATGCTCCGCCACATGAAGAATCATTATTGGGCCCGCATGCATGTGTGCAAAGCGAAAATGAAGGTACTCAAAGGACGCTTAGCCAAGGCACTAAAACGGAGGAAAAGGCCTGATCCAATTCAGATTTTGGCTGAAGCCTCCTTGAAGGAGCATGGTGCTCAATGATACACCCCCAGCTCAAAATTCAGAAAATTTGGAGCAATTTTGGTCAATTTTGATTTTTTTTTGCTAAAAACAGGTTTTTGCCCTCAACGCGTAGCGCGCCGCGCGCTACCCTGAAGATGGGGAGGTCCATTTCACAAAAACTCTGCATTTTTGGATTTTTCATGACAAATTACACTTTCTCAGCCACTGCCAAGACATTTCATTGAGGTTTGGGCCCCCAAAAGGTCAAAAAACAAGCAAAAAATGACCTTCTGCCACTTTTTGGACACACAGGAAGCAGTCTTGGGAGATTGCAGTTTTGGAGGGGAAAATGGGCACCAAATTGAGAAATTCTACTTGGGCTGGAGAGTAGACATCCATACCTTTCCAAAAAGCCCACTTGAGCCTCATTTGGATGCCGGGAAGTGCCCCAAAAGTGGGCTCAAAGGCGCGCTACGCATCAGGACATTTTCTCAATTTTTCATCTTCAGCTCAGGAAAACGCAGCATTTGACCAGTTTTGACTTTTGGTGGGATTTTTCACCCTCCTTGATGTAATTGATGTAATTTTATGTTGACATGACACTTTTTTACCTATTCTAGAAGATTCATTCATAAAATAGCAAAAAATTAATGAATGAATTGGTTTCCTAACTTATAGAGGCAAGCTGTTTTGATTGCCTAGATTGTAGTGCTCAGTTTAGAATTGGTTGAAATAGCTCCTAGGATGATGAGCTCGACCCCTAGAGGCAAGGAAATGTGTTAGCTTGCCTATATTATGTACTTTCTTAGTCATTTTCATGGTTGGACTCTTGAGGGATAAGCTTAGACTGTATTACTCTTTGTATCTCTGCAATTTTGGCAAAGGAAAGACCAGGGTTTTGCAGCACTATTTGGGATTCCTGTGGTGATTTGTGTTGATGGTGTGTTTCTCTCATGTACTTTTAAGTTTGTTATGTGTATCATTTTCCTACTTTTCTCTTCTACAAATTAAGTAAATGAAGTGTTAAGGTAGAATTCATGGTTTCTATGCTCTGCCTTTAAGTTTGCTTAATATCTATGTTTTCATCTGTTTAAGGAGAACTCCTAATAGTTTCTTGCTCTCCTTAGCTCCTCACCAGTCATATCTATCCATTCACTTCCTTCAAAGGCATCAAGACAATCTCCTACCTTGCCCCAAAAAGACCTCTGCAAAAACTGTGTCTCATCCCCGCACCCAAAATTGCCGTGCTCAGTTTTCCAACAAAACCCTAAAAATTTGAAATCAAACTTTCCCTATCAGTTTACTAGCCTAAAATCAGTGTTCTTTATTGGTCATCTCAGCCCTTTGAAGATATTTTGCCGAGATAGACCCGGAGAGAGTCCTCTCCTGTCCCCGTAGGGCTAGCTACGAGGCTAAGTGGTTTGATGTTGCCTTGGATTTTGTCTTTTTCAGCCTGAGGCCAAATTCGAGCGCTAACATATTGGCGACCATACTGGGGAGAACAACTTGTTTGCGAGTTGATGTGTTTATTTTATAAGTCTTAGACGGAGCCTGAAGTTTTGCTAGGTAGCCTTCGAAACGCTTTTGCTTTGCATAAGCGGAAGTAGATAAACGCTGCTTCAGTCCATCTCCGTGAGCTTGTGAATACAACACTTCATTTGCATTTTACCCCAGTACATTTGTAAACTCTGAAACTTTTGATGATAAGTTGAGAGTTTTCACAGGCTGATTGGCTATTTGTTCCTTGATATCCAAGCTGGCTTCAGATTCTAGTCATATATTCAAATCTCACTCATGTCCAGATGTTTTTAAGTATCTTGAAGACATTGATTTTGACGAGAGCTTCGAGTTGTCCCTGTTCAAAACCAAATCTGAAAGTGCACTTGGTTCTCTAGTTCCCAACCCTGATTTTGCTACTGCCCTTGAAATCGAGAGACACAATAAATTGGTTGAAAATTTCATCCTAAGACACCTTCAGACAGATATCCAAGTCACTAATCTTGCTGATTTCCTCGAAACTATATCTGTCAATATTGGATCTACTATCACGGCTTCAGTTCCGCACGAACAGACCAATCCTCCTTTTATTTCTATATCCCCTATAGTTACACATCCTGAATCTACAGTCAATTCTCCCTCTTCATCCCATATCGCTTCTCCTCTGCCTACACCTCCCTATACCCCTCATTCACCTACTCCACCTACTACTCCTAGACCCAATCTACCTAAAGCAATGGCTGCCCGGTTTGCTCCTCTTGCTCTTCGTCAAAATCTGCATGATATGCCAGCTAATTATCAGAGTAAAATTCCCATGTTTGATGGCACTCCTCAAGGTGTTTCCGCTCAACAGCATATAGACAAAATGGCAACTTTCTTTGATCTATATGAGATAGATGAAGAAGATGTAACTATGCGTTTGTTTGTGCAAACATTCGGAGGAGAAGTAAGAAAATGGTTCAGAGGTTTGACAGCTAGAAGCATACCCACATTGGATGAACTTCAGAAGCAGTTTCTAGATCGATGGGAAATCAGAAAGGATCCACTTCAGATCAATGCCGAGTACAACAATCTCAAACGCAATCATGGTGAGTCTGTCCAAGATTACATTATCATATTTAACACAGTTTACAATGCTATTCCAGATGATTTAAGACCATCTAGAAAATCAGCTCTTCTCAAATTCCCGGATGGCTTTGATCTGGAGATGGCTTATTCATTACGAGATAGAGATCCACCTACCTTGGAGGATATGCAGAAAATCGTTGTTAGTGTTGAAGCGAATTTGAATGATAAAAGAGCAAGGATGAAAGCTGAAAAACGAGTGACAATCAAAGAAGAAGCTTCTACATCGGATCAGCTCCTTCGAAAGGTAGAAAAGTTAGAAAGGATGCTCGAAAAGGCTCATCTCGACAAGCCGGAACCGCAGATTCGCAATCCTAATTTCCGAGGTCCGCAGCAGCCACAATACAGAATTAAGTAGCGTGAAACAAGGGCACAAGAGTTAGCAGCTCAGCAGCAAATAAAACCTCTTCTTCAGCAGAATTTTGTTAGCCAAGAATCCGAGGATGAAGGTGATACTATCGGGGAGGAAAATCATTTTTTCACTCCTGATGATCTGCCTACCTATATTACAGAAGAAGAAGAATTTGTGAGAAACTCCATCATCCATCAGGATGAGAATTATATCTTATCAAATGATGCAGCGCTTGAGGAAGAATCGGAGGAGTACCAAAGAGGATATCTCAATTCTTTGTCCGCTCAGCAGAAACAATTAAGAAATCGAGCTGTTCCCATAAATCCCATTCAGAAGAAGAAAGATACTACAGCAAAAAATGATTCAGCTTCCCCACAGAAAAAAGGAAAATAGATAATTGATCCCCCAGCAGGTCAATCATCTTCAGCAGATAAGGTAAATCAGCCACCAAGCACAATGAGGGATAAAGTTGAAAGAAGAGAAGTTTCGGCCAAAGAAGGTGAAAAGGTTTCAGCATTTAGTTTGGAGAATGAAATTTCAAAGCTAAAAGTGTCTATTCCATTGACTGAAATCATGAAAAACACCACCTATCAAGGTCAAATTTCCAAAATTCTGAATATTGATCCAATGCTCGACACGGTAAATGTAGAAGATGATCAGCCGGAATTAATTTTTGGGCCTGATTTAGATGGTGAGTCTCCTGAAAGTGATGTTCCTCCCTTCTATATTAGTTTGAGGTTGCACGAGTATGTTTTACATAATGCTATGTTTGACTCGGGTGCTTCGCACAATTTGATGCCGAAAGCAATCATGGAAAAGCTGGGATTAGACATCACAAGAAAATATCATGATTTGTATTCATTTGATTCCAGCCGGGTAAAGTGTATCGGATTGATCAAGGACTTGGTGGTAAGCCTAGATCAAATTCCAGCGAAGAATGTCTTGATGGATGTGGTTGTGGCGGATATTCCTCCGCGTTTTGGTATGTTGCTTTCAAGGTCTTGGGGAGCTAAGTTGAAAGGTACACTTCAGCTAGATTTTTCTTATGCTACAATTCCAGTCTTCGGTCAAATGAGAAAGTTATATCAGGAGCAAAAGATGAAATACATGATAACTAGCAAAGAAAAGCCAATAAATCATCTTGTAAATTACGTACATACAGATTTGGAGTCGTTTGTTTTGTTTGCTGATAATTTTAATGAGATAGATAGTCAGTTAGTTCAGGCAGAGGATATACCAGAGATTACTGAAAATTTTAGAGAAGTTCTGCAAAAGGAAAGAGAAGAAAAGCCAGCTGCCACGAAGCAAACAACTGAAGCTAAGGGGCAGCAAACAGAAAAAACAGAGGCAACACAGTTTCAGCAGTTGGAAGAAGATGAAGATGGTCTTTGGACCATGGATTTTGATGGCGCTGTGGGCAGCGATGGTGCTGGTATTGGTGTGTGGATTCGAAGTCCCTTTTCTGCCCAAGACAAAGTCCCAAGCAAGGTGAGAGTGTGTTCTTATAAACTAGCATTCGATTGTTCAAATAATGAGGCAGAATATGAGGCTCTCATTGCTGGCCTTAAAATTCTTCGCAAGTTGAAAGCAAAGAAGATTGCAGTTTATGGTGATTCCGAGTTGGTGATAAAGCAAGTTAAAGGTGAGTTTCAGGCCAAGCATCCTCGTATGAGGGCATATCGAAATGCTGTCCTAGATATTTTAAAGTTATTTTCTGAACATAGTTTGACATGTGTGCCCCGCATACAAAATGGTGTTGCGGATGCGTTGGCCAAGGCAGCAAGTAACTTAAAAATTCCAATGAATTCCAGCAACAAATTTGAGATTTATGTGAAACACCGCCCCACAGTTCCAGATAATCAACGATGTTGGCAAGTCTTCCAGGATGATGAAGAAATCAAAGATTTTCCGTAGATTGAAGGTGAGTTTAAGGACATCTCCATAGATACTGAACGAGATGAAGTAAATCAAATGGATGTGGTGCAACTTAAGGACAATTTTATTCCTAAAGGATTGATTCCTTTGGAAGAGCTGTTTGATCAAGATGATGTGGCCCGCAAACCAACATTGGGACCAACTAAAGAAGGTGTTGAAGAGGTAAACATTGGAGCAGCTGAGAATCCCAAGATGGTAAAGATATCAAAGTCATTGTCACCAAAGGTAAAGAAGGAGTATGTCAGATTGTTATTTTCGTTTTCTAATGTCTTTGCATGGGATTACTCAGATCTGAAAACATATGACACTAATATCATTCAGCATACTATTCCTATAAAGCCAAATCAGAAACCTTTCCGTCAAAAGTTGAGGAGAATCAATCCTAAATTGCTGCCATTGATAGAAAAAGAAGTGAATAGGTTGTACAAGTCTGGAATCATAGTACCTATCAGATTTTCCGATTGGATATCCAATTTGGTGCCCGTAAGAAAGAAGACCGGTGAGATCCGCTTATGCATTGACTTCAGAAATTTGAATAAGGTGTCTTTAAAAGACAATTATCCGTTGCCCAAGATAGATCATATATTGCAGCGAGTAGTTGGAGCATCAAGGATGTCGCTACTTGATGGCTATTCCGGGTACAATCAAATTTTGGTGAATGAGGATGATCGTGACAAAACTGCATTCACTACTCCATGGGGAACATTTCATTATGCAAAGATGCCATTTGGTTTGAAAAATGCAGGTGCCACTTTTCAGCGTGCGATGGATATGGCCTTTGCCAATGAGAAAGATGTCTTTTTAGTTGTTTACCTTGATGATTTGACTGTATTTTCGAAATCTGATGAAGAACATTTATATCACTTGAAAATGGTTTTTCAAAAGTGCAGAAAATATGGTATTTCGCTGAATCCAAAGAAGAGTCTTTTCGCCATGAGTGAAGGCAAGCTCTTGGGCCACATCATTTCCAAAGACGACATCCGTATAGATCCTGCACGAGTTGAAGCTATTCAGCAAATCGAGCAGCCTCGGAACAAAAAAGAAATACAATCCTTTAATGGTAAGTTGAATTTTCTGCGTCGCTTCATTCCGAATCTTGCCAAGCATCTTAGAGAAATCACAAACATGCTGAAAAAGGACAGCCAGCTAAAGTGGACCGAAGAGGCGGTAAAATCTTTCAATTTGGTAAAGTTGGTTCTATCTTTAGCCCCTACTCTAATCAGTCCAGATTACACACAAGATTTTATTTTATTTTCATTTGCTTCTGAGCACACATTGGCAGCTGTACTAATGCAAAAAAGAGATGGAGTTGAAAAGCCTATTGCTTTTTTCAGCCGTATTATAAGGGATGGAGCATTGAAGTATAACATCATCGAAAAACAAGCGCTTGCACTTGTGAAGGCCTTGAAGGATTTCCGTGTGTATATATTGAATTCCCACATTATTGCATATGTTCCTAACGCAGCAGTAAAGGATGTTTTAGTACAGGCAGAACCGGAAGGAAGGCGGGGTAAGTGGATTGCTGCATTATTAGAGTATGATGTGGAAATTAAACCCACTAAGATGATCAAAGGTCAAGGTCTTGCCAAATTGATGGCTGAAACAAATCTCCACGTCCTAGATATCAATTTGATGGCTGCCATGTCCGGTGAAGATGAGGAGAATTCAACACAACAGGTATCTGACATATTTATTTCTTCTCCTTGGTATGCTGATATTATATATGTACTTCAAAATTTGTCTTCACCTCCCGGGATGCCTCGAAATAAAAGTAGGACATTGAAGTTGAAAGCAGCCAAGTTTTGCATCCTCAAATCTGCACTATATTGGAAAGACCCCGGTGGAATATTGCTGAATTGTTTGATCGAGGAGGAAGCCAAAACAGTTGTGGAAGATTTTCATAAAGGTGACTGCGGGGGCCATTTGTTTTGGAAGACTACAGCAAATAAGATCCTAAGGGCAGGTTTTTATTGGCCTTCATTGTTTTCAGATGTATATAAAGCTGTCAAGAATTGTCACGAGTGCCAAATTTTTCAAGGGAAACAGAAATTACAGCCATTGCCTCTCAAACCAATTGAAGTCGGCGCACCATTTCAGCGGTGGGGCTTGGATTTTATCGGCGAAATTCATCCGGCATCATCAAGACAGCATAGATGGATATTGACAGCTACAGATTACTTCACAAAATGGATTGAAGCCATTCCCACCCGGCAGGCCACGGATGCGGTAATTATTTCTTTCCTTGAAAATAATATACTGTCACGTTTTGGTTGTCCGAGTAAGTTAATTACAGATAATGCAGCAACATTTAAATTAAAGAGAATGGTTGACTTTTGCTACAAATGCAATATCATCTTGGGGCATTCTACCACCTACCATCCGCAAGGAAATGGGTTGGCAGAATCTTCAAATAAGTCCTTCGTAAATATCATTAAAAAGTTGCTGGAAATCAATAAGAAGAGCTGGCATAAAAAGTTAGTGAATGCACTGTAGGCTGATAGGGTAAGTTAGAAAAAGTCAATTGGCATGTCTCCTTTTGAGTTGGTGTATGGTACAGACGCAGTGTTTCCTACTTCGCTCGCTCAACCGGTGGTCAAATTGGTTCAAGAAGCTGGTAGTGAGGAAGATCCCATGCAGAAGCGGATTAATCAAATGATTCATTTACAACAGACATGGGAGGAGGTTCTTCACAATACTCTCAAGTTGCAAGAGCGCATAAAGAAGATTTATGACAGGAAAGCAAAACCAGATTACTTCCAAATAGATGATGTGGTTTTGAGGTGGGATGCTCGGAATGAAGACAAAGGGAAGCACGACAAATTTGACAATTTATGGAAGGGTCCCTACAAGATCGCAGCATATCGTGGCCAAAATGCTTTTCTTCTCAAGGAAATGAATGGAGATGATTATCCCAAAGGGTTGATCAATGGTCGGCTGCTAAAGAGGTATCATGTCTGAGCATGTTCTGTTCTTGTCACCATCATTGTACATACCGTTTTACTCTTATTTTATCGCATGTGTGTACTGATCTTTCATCCTCAGTCTGGGGCCCGCGGTGAAGGCTATAATTCTAAAGATGCAGATTGGTTGGTTTGAGGTTTGTCAAGGTGTTTTTATCAGTCCATTTTCTGTCCAAAATTGAGTTAGTTTGGGTCAAAGTTGTGTCCAATTTTCAGTCAAATCTGCAGTGACTAAAGCTGTCAGAGTTTGTGTCAAATGAATAAATAATGACTCCATCGCCCAATGGTTGAAAGCACTGGTCTGCTCTCCCAGAGGTCTGAGGTTCTTGGCATCTCCAAGGAGCTACCATCCCCATTGGAGCCAATGTTAGAGTCGGTCTAGTAGCCCTCCACCAGAGATCAAAGCTCTTTGCATTTCATGATTAGGTGTCCCATCAGTGTGATCATGTTGCATTCCGTTAGGCATGCCATAATCCCGGTGGAGGGAGTTTGTGTCTTTTATTCCCCTCCTGTTTGGCACTGCTGGTTCAGGTTTGTTTAAGTAAATAAAATCTTCAAAGGGTCATTCATCTTGTTTTAAATTTCGAGGTCTTAGGTCTAGGGTTGAGTCAATTTTTGTCTTGAGAGGTCATAAAGGACCAGCAGGCCAGAGGGATGTCCTTCATAAAACATCATTTCAATAATTCTCACTATTGTACAGCTAAATTTTCACCTTGTTTTCAAAACTCTGTTTTTGAAAAACAAAGGTCATTATCTCGTTTTTGTAAAAATTGTCAAAATTTCAAATTCTCCAAATGTTGAAGCGCAACCTTGGTCTCCTTTGCCAAAGCATCTTAGAAGCTATCCCTGCAAAAAATTTCAGAAGAAATCATCATTTCAACCAATTTTTTCAAAGAAAGGAAACCAGAAGTCAGAGCCAATTAATTCAAAAAAGTGTCAACACTCAAACATTATAAAGTGGGTTTTGGGCAAATAAAAATCTAAAGGGAGCCTATAAAAGCACATCACTCTTCATTAGCAACTCATTTGCCTCTCACAAGCTAAGTGAATCCTTGCAAAGGCGATTTCAAGAGTCATTGAGCAAATTGGGCAGTTTCAGAGGCGCGCTACGCATCAGGGAGGGCGCGCTACGCGTCAGGGGCGCGCTACGCATCAGGCTGCCTTTCTCAGAACAAAATTGCACGTGCGCTACGCGTCAGAGGGGCGCTACGCGTTGGGCGAGGCGCGCTACGCATTGGGTTTTTCACCTAACAAACTGCCAGAAAACTACCAAATCCTCTTTTCTCTCAAGCAAATTTCAGGTAGGCCTCTCCTCCATGGCTAGATTTGGTTTTGCAAGATGAATGAGAAATTAATATGTTTAAAGGCCATGAAAATGAGAAGTCAAAACCCTACATTGCTGTGGAAGATTTAAAGACTTAATGGTGCTAGGGTTTCAAATTTTTTTTTTTGCTGTCCAAGGTTGCCCATTTGTGATCCCTCTTTTCCCTCATTTTCATCAACATTCTCCTTCAAATTTTCCCATAAAATTTCATAATTTTCCTCTCTAAAATCCCTAAAACTTACTAAATTCCCAAACCCTACTTCACCTTAAAATCCCACAATTTTATGATTTCCCATGTTGCCTTCCCTAAATTCCTTATTTATGTTTATTGTCCCTAATTCCCTCATGTTCCCCTATCCCTAACAATCCCCTTGTATTTATGTCCCCTTGGTGACAGCATTTGAAAAAGTCAAACAACAGTTAATTGGGTGCAAAGTCAGCAATACATTTCAGCCATCTTGCCTTCAAAACCATGTCAAAAACCGAAACAGATTATCAACAGAGTTATGACAGTGATTCAACACTAGAGGTAGAAGTGCCAAGGAGGCACCACAAGGGTGGTAAAGGTGGTCGGCATGTCAGGGAGGAGCCCACTTCTCTGGCTCATTTGCAAGCTTGTCCACTTGCAATGACATGTTTTCAGTATCAATCATGCTTTGGATATTGTGAGAGGATCTCACAAATTCAACACCACAGAAAACTAGTCCGCTTGTTTGTCCTACATTTGCACAATGGTCATGTGAACCTTGCAGGAGTGGATTTCACCCTATCACCCGAAATTGTTGCTCAAGCCACCGGGATACCAAATGTTGGGGAGGAGTGGAACAAGCGCCAGCAGCTAGACAGATTTCATTATCAACCATATATCAAACCCGGATGTATGAGACACCTAACTGTTGTTTTTCCCTTCAGATTCTTAAGGGATGAGTATGCACCCTTGATGAGGCTCATTATGCGCTATTTCACTTGTGAAGGCAGATTTTCACGTTTATATTCGTACCATATCCGTTTGTTGATGCATTTCACCCGGGTACGAATGATGAACATTCCATTTTTCATGTGCCGAAATATAGAGAGGATGGTGCCCGTAGTGCAAAGGAAGAACCCCGCACAACAACACAAAAGTATATATCATTATGCACTGATCGAGATCATAGTGATGCATTAGTTGGCACAGCAGGGTATTACTTGGGAGGATTTCATTTCTTGCGACTTCTTCATGGTGCCACAGCCACCTCCTGAGATTGTCCATGATGAGGGAGGGCCTTCACATCAGTTTCACATTCCAGAGCCCGAGCATGTCAGCACTCCAGCATGTGTTACATATCAGAGAGGCCACAGGGCCTTATTTGCATCTGCACGGCGAGTATTATCTCCACACCAGGTGGAAGGGGTCTCGCCTTCTTCATCAGCACAATGAGTGTTATCTCCACATCAGGTGGAAGGGGCCTCGCTTTCGACAGCAGCACAAGTACAGGAGAGAGGCAAGTAGCCCATGATTGATGAGGGACCATCAGGTGATACAAACATAGACATTATTGACCTTGACATCAGTTCTCCTAGCTAGGAGCTAAAGGAGATCATTCAGCAACAAAAGGCTGAAAATCACTTGTTGTAGCAGAAGTTGGAAATGGCAAATTCGACAAGCACATACTTAGAGAAGCGCAACAAGCAGTTAGAGGATGAACACACTATTGATGAGTTACGGAGGATCCGAGAAGACCGGAACTTGGCTCGCAAGAGACCCGGTGATTTGACACCTATTGAGCAAGGGTCTATGCTCATTCGGGTGAACACTCATTTAGAGAAGTTGCTAGCCAAGGCAAATAGGGACAAAGATATGCTCTGCCACATGAAGAATCATTATTGGGCCCGCATGCATGTGTGCAAAGCGAAAATGAAGGTACTCAAAGGACGCTTAGCCAAGGCACTAAAACGGAGGAAAAGGCCCGATCCACTTCAGATTTTGGCTGAAGCCTCCTTGAAGGAGCATGGTGCTCAATGATACACCCCCAGCTCAAAATTCAGAAAATTTGGAGCAATTTTGGTCAATTTTGAATTTTTTTTGCTAAAAACAGGTTTTTGCCCTCAACGCGTAGCGCGCCGCGCGCTACCCTGAAGATGGGGAGGTCCATTTCACAAAAACTCTGCATTTTTGGATTTGTCATGACAAATTACACTCGCTCAGCCACTGCCAAGACATTTCATTGAGCTTTGGGCCCCCAAAAGGTCAAAAACAAGCAAAAAATGACCTTCTGCCACTTTTTGGACACACAGGAAGCAGTCTTGGGAGATTGCATTTTTGGAGGGGCAAATGCGCACCAAATTGAGAAATTCCACTTGGGCTGGAGAGTAGACATCCAGTCCTTTCCAACAAGCCCACTTGAGCTTCATTTGGATGCCGGGAAGTGCCCCAAAAATTGGGCTCAAAGGCGCGCTACGCGTTGAGAAATGGCGCGCTACGCATCAGGACATTTTCTCAATTTTTCATCTTCAGCTCAGGAAAACGCAGCATTTGACCAGTTTTGACTTTTGCTGGGATTTTTCACCCTCCTTGATGTAATTGATGTAATTTTATGTTGACATGACACTTTGTTACCTATTCTAGAAGATTCATTCATAAAATAGCAAAAAATTAATGAATGAATTGGTTTCCTAACTTATAGAGGCAAGTTGTTTTGATTGCCTAGATTGTAGTGCTCAGTTTAGAATTGGTTGAAACAGCTCCTAGGATGATGAGCTCGACCCCTAGAGGCAAGGAAATGTGTTAGCTTGCCTATATTATGTACTTTCTTAGTCATTTTCATGGTTGGACTCTTGAGGGATAAGCTTAGACTGTATTACTCTTTGTATCTCTGCAATTTTGGCAAAGGAAAGACCAGGGTTTTGCAGCACTATTTGGGATTCCTATGGTGATTTGTGTTGATGGTGTGTTTCTCTCATGTACTTGTAAGTTTTTTTATGTGTATCATTTTCCTACTTTTCTCTTCTACAAATTAAGTAAATGAAGTGTTAAGGTAGAATTCATGGTTTCTATGCTCTGCCTTTAAGTTTGCTTAATATCTATGTTTTCATCTGTTTAAGGAGAACTCCTGATAGTTTCTTGCTCTCCTTAGCTCTTCACAAGTCATATCTATCCATTCACTTCCTTCAAAGGCACCAAGACAATCTCCTACCTTGCCCCAAAAAGACCTCTGCAAAAACTGTGTCGCATCCCCGCACCCAAAATTGTCGTGCTCAGTTTTCCAACAAAACCCTAAAAATTTGAAATCAAACTTTCCCTATCAGTTTACTAGCCTAAAATCAGTGTTCTTTATTGGTCATCTCAGCCCTTTGAAGATCTTTTGCTGAGATAGACCCGGAGAGAGCCCTCTCCTGTCCCCGTAGGGCTAGATGCGAGGCTAAGTGGTTTGATGTTGCCTTGGATTTTGTCTTTTTCAGCCTGAGGCCAAATTCGAGCGCTAACAGACGCATCGCATATCGAAGGTCCAACCTTGCGGTGATCACAACATCAAAGCATCAAGCACATCGCTGCATCACAATATTAGAGCATTGACACATCGAAAGGTCGATGAATCAGGACTTCTTAAGGTGACAACCTTCAAAAAGTTGCGATATGCATAAAGTGTCGATAGCATTAAAAAATTCTAGGGAGCGCCAATAAATATTAATAAAGGATTTCATCGGCAAACCAAAGGTTGATGGGCCCTTTTATCTCTCCTTTAGAGGGACACGTGGTAGCATATAATTGGTTTCAATAAGCTACAAATAGAAGCCTATGATTGGCTCCGTTAAAGACACATCAACCCATATGATAGCCCCCAATAGGAAAAAAATTCCCTGGAATGTTAAGGCTAAGCGACAGGTCACAGGAAGTGGTCCTATGATGAGAAATGCGGGGAGGAGCTAAGCGCAGAAGGTCCAAGGACATTAGAACTCAGTGTTTTCATAATGTATTTGCAAATGAAGTTCCGATGAGTTAAATATCCGATATAGCACTATGGTAATGTTACAGGACATATTGGGTTCCAATAGTGTAAAGCAGAAGAGTTAAGAGATGGATGAGTCAGCAACTATAATTCCGGAACACCACTAAGGCCACCATAGTTGATCGCTCCTGGCTATAGAAAGTGGGGAATTCAAGCAGTTAAGGGGAAGAAATACCAACTTCATCCCTGGGCTGTCTAAACGCCCTAACACCTTAAGGCTAAGAGCATGTGCATTTGGGTCTTTGTTTAAATTGTGACTCAATAACCACTATCGATAAACTGTGAGTCAATAACCACCGTTGAATTGGTATATTTTTTCTAGGCCAATGAGTATGCTATAGTGTCATGAGTAAGAACCTCATAATAAAAAACCTATCGACTTAATTACTCTTTTAGGATATTTTTCATTTTTTTTTGTAGGAAAAAGTCAATGTTATATTTAATATTTGTTTATTATTACTATAATAATCTATGTATAAAATGGAAAGGTTTATGGAACTTTGTAATTTTAATAAAATTTCAATTTTTGTGTTTATTTTGAAATTATATGGATTATTTTCAAAGAAATACATTTTATACATATTGTGTTATCGTGTTTTAGCATAGTAACATATTAGTTGTAGTTATTATTATTATGTTTTAGTTGATCTAGTAATATAACATTAGAAATATAATATTTCAAAATTTAGGGTTTAATAAGCAGTTTATGCTTAGCATGCCCTCTCTTTCAAACAAGTATCATTCTCAACATTTGAATAATTTCAGGTGTTTCTGCATGAATAATTCATCTTCTCATTGTCTCTTCCACTGTTAGGTTCTTCCATTCGATGAGCTACTCAATATTTACGTGATTTATAGCCACTTAATCCTTGCTTCAAGGATTGTTTTTGGTTCTAGAATGCTTTTACTTTATTCATTAATCTATATTAGAATAGTTTGGATTGAGATCTTGTCATTGGTTACCTTCTTTAAGCAAGAAACATGGAATAATGGATGTACACGTGAAAATGAGGGCCACTCCAATTTGTAAGCCATAATTCTAATCCTCTACAATGCCTTACATGGGCCATAATAATTGGGTGATAATTTATTGTCCTTCTTTTGTTGTTTGAGGGACATTTATTTACATGGTTGTAGCCTCAATAATACCTAATCCCCC
The DNA here is from genome assembly GCA_031772625.1 of Pinus tabuliformis. NCBI lineage: Eukaryota > Viridiplantae > Streptophyta > Pinopsida > Pinales > Pinaceae > Pinus > Pinus tabuliformis. Next base: position 714,384,903 of record CM062819.1, on the reverse strand, counting down.
ACTTCAAATTCCATTTAACTGTGATGTTGATCTACTTGTTGTTTCATCATATTTGGTGCTATAACCAAGTTGTCTTTCAATAGTTTTAGAACATCTAGTCAGCACCCTATATGGTCCTCCATTGCTTGAGCCTGTATAGTTGCTTTTAAGGGTGATATGATGGATGGAAGATGATATACATAACGTACCACAAATGGAGACATTTTTTATGAGTATGGAAGGATGTGTTGTACCACCGTTCTGCCAAGAGAAACCACAATCCATTATCTTTTCTTATCATATATAAAGCAACAAATATATCTTTTTAAACATTTATTCAAAATCTAAGTTTTCCCATTGGATTGAGGATGGTAACATGAGTTGTGATCCACTTAAGTACCTGTATGTGAAAATAATTCAGTCAAAAAAATTCTAGTGAAAATTGGATATTTGTCACTTACAATAATCTTCGAAATTCCATGTAACCTTTGGACTATTTCCAAGAACATATTACCACTTTACCCACATTAAAAAGATGATAAAGAGAGAAAAATTGACATACTTTTTCCAATTAATCTACTATTACCATATTTACATTCCATTCTTCAGATTTGGGTAAACTTGCAATAAATTCCATAAAAGTTCTTCCCAACATTGACTTGATATAGTTGAATAATAGTAGGAGACCTCAGGTCTTGATTGTCTCTCCCTTATTTTTATGGTAGACCACACACCCAATAAAAAAACATGAAATACATTATGTGTATGCAAGGATGTATGAAATACAAGTATATATGCATATGACCTTATCTTGTCTAGTATCTCATAAGATTGAAAATCTCTACCTACCAACTTGGTGTAGTTTCCCAATTTTAGTGAACTTTGTTGATTCACTTTTAGAAATACATGTTCTCCTAGTAGGAATTCTTTGGCTACCCTACCATTATCTACATATATTTTTTTCCTATCCTAAGCTTCCTTAAAATTCTACTTCATTTTGATATCTATTCTTCCATCTCCTTGAGCATCTTGGGCCCAAGCACTACTTTGTCCGCTAGATTGCCCTAGATCACTAGAGTATTACACTTTTTTTCCAAATAATGCTTCAAATGGACTTATCTTTAATGAATCTTGATACCCATTGTTGTATGCAAATTTAACTAAATGTGAATGCTCTTGCCATTTTGATGGTTTATCCATCATATACATTCTCAACATGTTCTTAATTACTTAGTTGACTCTCTCTACATGCCCATATGACTCTGGGTGATATGTTGTACTAAGATTTGTGTTTCCCAAATCAATTAAATAATAATTTCCAAAAAATTAAATTGAATTTGGAATTTCTATTGGATATTATTGCCTTGGGCACACCATCTAGCCTATCAAATTTCTTCAAGTAAATATCTACAATATTACCTACTTTATCTGTTTGCTTCACTAAAATGGGTAACCTTTGTGACATTGTCCACCACTACCATGATGGACGTTTTGGTGGCTTGGGAGTGAACTTTATTGAAATGACTTCCCATTCCACTAAGGTATGAGGAATTGCTCTAGCAATCTAACTGCATGTATATGCTTAGCCATTACCTTTTGACATTCCATGCACCAGGAGATGTATTTAGCCACATCTTCTTCTTGCATGGCCAAAAATATTGGCCTCTTATTGCACCAATTGTATTTTTATATCTAAGGTATCAAGCATAATGAACAGTATGTATTTTAAGACTAAATTTCTTAACTCCCAAGAATTAGGAATATAAACATTGCTCCAATACAAGAGGATCCCATCCTTTTTCAACTAATAATAATTATATTTCTACTGTAAATTACTTCGTTGTATGTTTTCCTTAACTTGTAAATAAAGTATGTTGTTATAACCTCTAAAATTTTGCCTTTTAAATTTGTCTTGTACATGCTAATGGTTGTAGCATACATTTCATGTACTCTTTTATTAAGTGAATTATCTACTTTATTCCCTTTACCCTTCATATTTTTTTATGTCAAAATCATATTTGTTGAGAAGTTTTAGCCATGGAACTTATCTAAAATTTAATATTGGTTACCCAAACAAATTTTTTAGGCCAATATGGTTTATATAATATTTATATTTCTACTGTAAATTACTTCATTGTATGTTTTCCTTAACTTGTAAATAGAGTAAGTATGTTGTTATAGCCTCTAAATTTTTGCCTTTTAAATTTGTCTTGTACATGCTAATGGTTGTAGCATATATTTCATGTACTCTTTTATTAAGTGAATTATCTACTTTATTCCCTTTACCCTTCATATGTTTTATGTCAAAATCATATTTGTTGAGAAGTTTTAGCCATGTAACTTATCTAAAATTTAATATTGGTTACCCAAACAAATTTTTTAGGCCAATATGGTTTATCCTTGGCTCAAACTTTTTTTCCCATGAGATAATGTCTCCACATATTTAGGGCATGAACTATTACTTCCAACTCTAGGACATATGTGACATAGTTCCTCTCATGCTCTTTCAACTTCCATGACTCATAACATATCACATACCCATTTTTTGCAAGTACTCCACCAAGCCCTTCCATACATGTATTAGTGAAAACTATGAAATGCTCCTCTAACTCAACAATCTTCAAAATTTTTGCATTGGTTAATAATTCTTTCCGGAACTAGAAACACCCTTAACACTTAAATATCCATTCAAATTTCATCTTTTTTTATAAAGTGGTAATATGTGTTATACTCTTTGCAAGACCAATTATAGATTTTGTTACATTGCGTCGGGTACAACAGGGGCAACGGTAACCCCCTTGAAAGGGTTAAGGGAAGTGCCAAAATTTTTATTTTTATTTTGGGTGGACCCACTTGTGGTGGGCCGAACCCATCCATGGTTTTGCACATGGTTTTACACATGATGGTTTTTTCCATGGTATTTTGAAGAGCCAGTCAAGGGAACTATGGTTATGTTCTAATCCAAGGTTAATGGATTTGGGATTTCTGAATAATTCAACGTGTATATAGTGTATTGTAACATTAAAAGGGATATAATGAAAAATCAATCTGGTTTTCTCGATTTTGAGTTACAAGAGAAAATATCTATGTATATCTTCTGTTCTCACCATTGTATATTTTTTGTTTTTTAAGAATTCATTTGCAAATAATTTCTGTATAGGATTAAAACCTTCATTATGTATAATCTGTAAGTAGAAGTGAGATTGTCGCATTTCTTCTAAATGGGTTCACCACTACTTATGATCCCACCACTTATTATGTTATGGTTGCACTACGAGACCAATACCCCTCATGTTTGGTTACTAGCGAGGTTAATGGGTTTATAAGACCATCTCTAAGTGGTGATGTTAACTAGCAAGGTTAATGGGTTTATGGGACCATCTCTAAGTGGAATCACCATTGTTAGAAAAGTTTGCTAATATTTATTTATTTATTTATGTTTAAAATCAATACATAGAAATGATGTGATCCATGAGGATCGGTAGAGTCCACGAGAGAAAAAAAGTCAACTAAATGATTATATCTTAAATAAGAATGGGAAAGAAGAACATCACATAACATTACTATTTACAGATAAGTGATACTAAATTTTTATAGAAGTTAAAAATAATTATATTAGACATAAATGACACGGATTATGTTTTCTTATTTCTATAATTATGATTTAAAATAAAAATTAATAAAAAAATTAAAATATAAATAAATCAATAATTAATTGAAAAATGATCATTTATATAAATATAATTAAAAATATCATAATTTATTCCTTCAATTGGGGTGTAAGGACATATTGCAGCAGAGGTCAGGAGGGGTGTCTGTCGCCTCCCACTGGAATTAAGAGGGGCTGTGTTACACAATATTTTGTCACACCTCCTGCACTTCCATGTGACATACCCCGAAGTGCCCGAAACATGACCAATATACAATATACTCATACATGTATACAACTCAGATCCTAAGGACTTTCTTGGAAAATGACTTGAGCTTTCCTTGAAGAAATAGCTCTTAAAACCCTAAAATGAGAGTCATCGCGCTTATGAGGCTTAAAACAATGATGGTCACCTATTGCACTGTGTTTGACCTACGATGACATCACTTTTTTCCCTTGCATACCTGTGATGATCCCAAAAAGGTAATTTTCCCAAAGAGGATGAGAAGCTTCATGATCTAGAAGTTTCCAGAGTGGCGAGCTGGAGGTGGTTTCACATAGATGAGGTTGAATCCTCCTAACTTGACCTCTTTGTCTTATCCCTATGAGCTACCTCCTTGAGATGTGGGCCTAATCCTATCTCTGGAGAAGTCCTAACTCCCCCTCCCATCCTATAAATTCCTCTTCACCCATTCCCAAATGGTTGATCTATGTCCATTTTCACCCCTATGATGAGCTTGTGCTTAGAGGTTATTCATTAGACTTGGAGAAGGTGTTGGAGAGTTTCTTGGCTTGGACTTGGATTATCACTCAAGGATATACTTTCAACATCAAGGCTATGGTTGTAAGCTTCCCTTTATTCTTTAAATAATAATACAACTATTGGTTCATCTTCCCAAAATATATATGTTCATGTATGTATTGGCTTGGCATTCCTTGATCAGCTAAGTAGGTTATTATTGGATTTTATATTGGTTTTGGCATGATTTGTTGTCTCTTGGTCACTTGTGCAGGTACATAAGCACTGAAAGAAGCAGGAACAAGTCTATGACACAAGCGGTTCGAGGATCTCAACAAAGGAAATTGGATTAGCATCGAAGCAAGGTAGGCCATCTCTCTTGTTCTACTTTTCAATTATAATCTAGGAAGATGTGTAGTTGATTGTCACTTCAGTTGCTAGACCCAATCATTGGGCTAGAGGGATCGTCTTTGTCCATAGAGAGGATTAACCTTGTCAACAAAATTGTGACTCCACTAGGGAGCCTATGATCCTTTCCATCCAATCTTTCACCCTGATCTTTTGACTAGTTTGACCAACTGTCGATTTTTCGGCTTGTCTGCATCAGTCTAGGTTTATACCATCACTGATTACTGCCTTAGAGTGCTAAGTTTGGATTTTTTCTTGGAATATTTTTAGTTTTTTCCCATATTCCTCACCCATCGCGGGTTTACCCTTTATAGTTGCAATGTCATCATTGGTTTTACCTTTGCAGTTGCGATGATCACAGTTTTACCTTTACAGTCGTGATGGAAAAAAAATTCTTCATTTTTTGGTCGTGTTGAAATCATCACTACTTTTGCTATACAAAGTAGTGATGCCATCACGGGTTTGCCTATGCAAAGTAGCGATAATCGCGGGTTTGGGTATGTAAAGTAGCGATGATCCTTGAATATGATAATTTTTAAGATTTCTTCCTTAGAATCCAGTGTGTCTTGGCCCCTAAGGTCTTTTCCCATCTTGTATGCTTGGATTTGTCAATGTTTTGATTGATTGCCTTGATTAATTTGCAAAATTTGTCTCGTTGGCTTCGAAGTGAAATCTGACTGAATTCTAGGGTTTCTAGTCATTGGTCATTGCTTGTTGCTTGTTGGTGTCATTGAGATGCTTGTTTTGTTGATTGATTGAGTGTTGTTCTCTGTAGAAATCATTGAAAACATCATTTTGCATATGTTTTAGCTTGTATTTCGAAGTTTAATTTTCGTGAAAATGCATTAGATTAGTTGCATTGAGAAGTTATTTTTTGAGATTCATCATTGAGAATAGATCACATTTTTCGATGATTGAAAGCTAAAAACTATATTAGGTGCATCAAATCATTCAAAACGAAAAGAAAAGCATAATTCATATAAATGCATCTTAGTAAAGTCAAAATTATTTTGCTTTCGAAAAGTTTCATTTGGGATAGTGAAAAGTGGAAATCATTTTTACTTTTGGCATTATGTTTAGTGAAATGAAAGATTAGATTTTGTTTTCACATTTTGCATTTGGAAGACGAAAGTGAAAGTTAGTGGAAGGAATTTTGCATGATGCATTATTGATTGAAATTTCTTCCCTTGATTAGTCTAGCTTTCATTAAGACGAAAGTTTTGTTTTTCTCATGTAGTTGCATCTTAGATGTTCAAGTGACATTGTGTTAAGTCCTTGAAATCGAAACATAATTCCAAGATTAAATTTAAAATCTATCAATTAATCTAAGGAGAATTTGAAACATTAACGTTCATATTTAGTGGTCTAGGTTAGAGACGTGTTTTGACGTCTTTAAAACTTAGTAGTTGTCGTTCGCTTCAGCATTAGACAACGCTAGCACGTACTTGTGCTCCCTGTACCATCGCGTATATAAAGGGAGACCCCATAGGTTACAAACCTTTATCCATAGGAAGCAAGGTTTGCCACCCTGTAAACATGATACACCGAACACAACATTCATGGAGATTTCCTGCACGTACGTCAAGTCCTTGGCAAAATTCATTTGCTGAGGTGTATATTGTAGTTCACAATTACTTGGTACTCCTTTTTCCTAGAGTTACCTGAGTAGTCATTTCGATCTTTTTTGACTCCTTAAATTTGAAAAGATCATTGAGCAATTATCCTTTCAAGCTCGCTAAACCAACGAAAGCGACTAGAGTCACCTTTTCGTCCTTTTATCGACTCTTAAAACATGAAAAGGTAAATTTTTTGTTTCAAATTCTAAAATTAATTGTCCATAGAATAACATACTTCTTGCGGAAATACTCCTTAGTAGATCTTAGGTTGATACCAATGGCAACATTTCCTAAGTCTACCAGTCAAGGAAACCCCTATGACGGGAATCCTAGTCCTTTTCCTTCTTTTGGAAACACTGGTGCTCCTTATATGGTGACGTTGTCCCTTCCTAGATTGACCGCTGGTCAACTTTAGGATCAACATGATGTTGATGTTGTTCAGGTGGAGAAGAACTTGGCTGAAAAGAAGTTTGGACACTCAGAACCACCGAGGTAGAAAATAATCAAAATGTCTGCCATTTTGGTTATTTTCTACCTCGATGGTTCCGAGTGTCCAAACTAATTTTCAACCAAGTTCTTCTCCACCTGAACAACATCAACATCATGTTGATCCTAAAGTTGACCCCTTCCCTTCTTCGCCTATTTCTTCATCTTGTTCTTCCTCTTCACCTGGTGAAAGTCTAGATTCTAGTAACCAGGAAGCTAAGAATAAGAAGAAGAGGATGAAGAAGAAGCAACAAAATAAGCAAGGGGAAACCACACAACCATTGCTACAGATGCAACTAATGAAGAAAAATCTTCCAACGAGCCCTGGAAAGTAAAATTCCCTTGCATGTTATGTAAGGGTGACCACTTTCTTTGGAGTTTTACTGGTATTCCCAAGGTCTTAGAAGTGTGGTCCACAGGTTCACATCAACCTTTGGTGATCATGCTGGTGATAAACCTTCAACTAGTAAATCCCATGGGAAAAAGGAAAAATTCAAATTTACCTGTAAGTTGTGTGAAGGTAATCATCCCATTCACCTTTGTCTGTTAATGGATGAAGCTTCCAAAGAGTTGGAAAACCTTACAACTTCTCAACTTCGTTTTCCGACTGGGTATCAAAATCTTTCCCCTGATCCTCTGCTAGTTAATCTAGTGTTTGATCAACAATCATCTTTGGTCAACCCCATTCTCTCTGAAAATGAGTCTTATGATTTCATTCTCAACCAACTATTGGTTGCGAAAATGGTACACTTGACTCGACCTTCAGTTAACCATACCTTTCTGATTGAGAGTGAACCCCATACCACTAAATTTCTTCTGGTTTCGTCAGTTTTGAATGAACCGGAGGGAAATCCTCCTGTTCCTGAGGTGCATGAGAGAATTTCTCATGTTCCCATCAAGCAAGAGAGAAGCTCTCCCATTCCTACGACACCCCCTCCAAGTAGTTTAGTCACTTCTTTTGATTGGAGTCAACTGAAAGGCTATAGCCTTCCGTCTTATGTGCTTTTCTAGATTACAATACAGGCTTATTGTATGGCCGTACCTAGCATAGTCATGGACGAGGGCGCATTTGTTAGCATTCTATCCTCAAATTCTTGGAAGGATTTAGGTTCTCCTCAACTTTTCCCCATCACCCAGAATCTGTTAGCTTTTAACAGAGGAGCTAGTCAACCGATAGGGATCCTTCCTAAGTTACTTGTTACTTTGGGAGGAAAGACTATCTATATAGATGTGATGGTTGTCCAAGTCTTGTTGGATTTTAATCTACTCCTTGGTCATTACTATGTTTATGTCATGGGAGCTCTTGTCTCTTTCTTCTTTCAAGTAATGTGTTTCCCACATGATGGAAGCATTGTGATCATTGATCAACTTACATTCATTGGTCCTGAATCAACTCCCACTCAACCATCATCCCTAAATGATTCTTATGTGCAATCAGTATCACCCCCGCCATAGGTTAATTACGTGGCTACCTATTCCATGCCCGCATCTACTGATGATGTAGTAGGTGATGTAGTACACCATGTACTGTGGGCATTGGAGCTCAATTTTTCATTTGGATCCCTGGAAATGTATCCCTTCCATAGTGTTGTTCTCCCATGTGATGAGAAACTCTTGGAAGCCATGGCCTCTTTTTGTATTTGATTGGGTCAAGGTCTCCATGGAGCAGAGTTCCTTGTCTTATGTCGATCTCCTTAAAAAATGAAACAAGGGATGGAGCAGAGTTCCTTGTCTTGTGTCGAGCTCCTTAAAAAATGAAACAAGGGATGGAACAAAAGTTCCTTGTCTTGTGTCAAGCTCCTTAAAAAATGAAACAAGGGCCGAGAGGATAGTTTTTTTACTATGTCAACCTCATTTAAAAAATGAAATAGGTCCCATGAGGATAGTTCTTTTACTATGTCAACCTCGTTTAATAAATGAAATAGTTCCCATGAGGATAGTTCTTTCACTATGTCAACCTCGTTAAAAAATGAAACAAGGTGTCATGAGCATGGTTCTTTTCCTATGTCAAGCTCATTAAAAAAATGAAACAAATCCCCTTCCAATTCGAGTCTTTGATTAGATCTTGTAAAATCCCAGTCAAGTCTTTCACTTGATCTCATAAGTAAACCTTCATTCCATCCACCTGTTAGTAACTAGTAGTCTACTGCAGTGAGTGAAATGAAGCTTGGGGGGCATGTAACCTCGAATTGAGTCATTATGTTGGGGGCATGCAAACTTATCTCAAGCATAGTTTATCTTTGTTTCAAGCTTGTGTAAAAATGAAACCATCTTCAAGTATATTCAAGAATAGTTTCTCGTGTTTCAAGCTTGTGTAAAAATGAAACAATTCCCACTTTACATCTCGTGATTGCCGTTTTTATCAACTTATTTTTGCTAGATGAGCCTTGGTTGTTCCATTCCATCGTCACCATCTCTTTGGCCAACCATATGCTTTCACTTGGTTATTTTACCCTTGCCTAAGGAACATTTGCGATGAGTGGTCTTATTAGCCAACTTATTGACCTTTACATGTTTTGAATAGTTCCCTCATGACCGAAACCGGTTGCTATCCTTTCATACCACTCATTCCTCTAGGTGGAATCATCTTTCAACTCTTTTCAGACTCCAAAAATATGAAAAGATTGTCGAGTACTTGTCATTTTGAACTCGTTAAAGTGAATGAATCGACGTCATCTAAGTATATGTTTACCCCTTTTGGGATGAGATTGACTATTTACGAAAAAGGTACACCTTAGTCGAACATGGCTAGGAGGTTCTCTCGAATATTTTTTCTACCTTTTTGGATTCGAGAGACAAATTACGAAAAGGGACCTAGTGGAGTTTTCTTTTTTCGTCTCTTTTTCAAACTCTCTAAATATGAAAAATATATCGAGTTATTCTAACCTTAGACCCATTAAAATTTTTACAACAAAAGACTCGTCACCATGATGAGACCGAGTTTCTCCTTCCTAGGACTCGTAAAGCTTACTAGGATGGATTCATCTGAAGGATGAACTTATATGACAAGCATATGGTATCCTCTTCAAGATTGTGTAAAAATAAAGAGGTACTCGCTAGAAATAGCGGGGAAAAATGAAGATGAAACATCTCTTATATTGGTAGCATGTCACTTTTGAACATGACACTCATCTGTTTCTCGTGTCGGGTTTGGGACATCCTCACTTAGTCACTTGTCCTTCTGGGTTTGGGCGATCCATTTTGTCTCTCATATGACTATTCCACTTCATCATTATGACCCTTGGTACTATGTTGAGTCTAATCTTTCCACACTCCGGAGTCGTGTCACCATTATGTTCAAGAGAAGTCCAATATGTAGTTATTTACCTATACATTGTTTGGCTCTTTGCTACAATCTTGGATCCTACTCACTTTATTCCTTGTTTCATGTCGATGATGGGAGACTCATTATGACTCTCCTTCAATGGGTCACTTCTTGTCGACTTCAGCTCATTATCTAGGAAGATGACCTAGAAACTCCCTTTCAGTACCTTAGAGCTGGCATGACCTAATGGCTGGTTCTTCGCATTTGACGACAGGTCTTCATCATTGGATTTCGATCGGGTGATTCCACAAGTGTTTGACTTTAGCTTCATTATCAAATTCACGGATTGTATTGTTATACCTTGAGAGCCATTGTCATTATTGGTGGTTTCTCTCATACTTGTTAACGGTCCACATCATTGGCCGGTAATCAGGTGGTTTTCTAGCATGTTTCACTTCAACATATTTATTCACATGTTAGGATTCGTACATTGATCGAGTCGGGATGGAGTGCAAGACCTTGGGTCTTGTCTATTATGACTCAAGCTACATGGAGTTATATGTCATTCAAGATTGTACACATGTTTCTACTATACGGATGGCTGTGACCATACCGTGAGAATTTATATTTATGATGATCCTTATTATCTGGATGGTTGCGCCCATACCATGGATATTTTCATATAGTCTTCATCATTTAGATGGTTGCATCCATGCCATGGATTCATGTATTAATCTTAGATATGTATATGTATATGCATCCTTGATTTGTAGGTCTCTTGACAGTGCGTGTCCTCATCCTTGCAAGAGCTCGTAAAGCATCTCAACAATCACTCCTCATTCTGCCTTTATGCTTTAGGGTGCATCTGTTACACAATATTTTGTCACACCCCCTACACTTTCCTGTGACATACCTTGAAGTGCCTGAAACATGACCAATATATAGTATACGCATCCATGTATACAACTCATATCCCTCCTAAGGATTTGCTTGGAAAATGCCTTGAGCTTTCCTTGAAGAAATAGCTCTTAAAACCCTAAAATGAGAGGCATCGCACTTATGAGGCTTAAAACAATGATGGTCACCTATTACATTGTGTGTGACCCATGATGGCATCACTCTGTTCCCTTGCATACCCGCAATGATCCCGAAAAGGTATTTTTCCCAAAGAGGATGAGAAGCTTTGTGATCTAGAAGCTTCCAGAGCGGCGAGTTGGAGGTGGTTTCGAATAGATGAGGTCGAATCCTCCTAACTTGACCTCTTTGTCTTATCCCTATGAGCTACCTCCTTGAGATGTGGGCCTAATCCTATCTTTGGAGAAGTCCTAACTCCCCCTCCTAGCCTATAAATTCCTCTTCTCCCATTCCCAAATGGTTGATCTATGTCCATTTTCACTCCTACGTTGAGCTTGTGCTTAGAGGCCATTCATTATACTTGGAGAAGGAGTGTTGGAGAGTTTCTTGTCTTGGACTTGGATTACCACTCAAGGAGAGCCTTTCAATATCAAGGCTATGGTTGTAAGCTTCCCTTTATTCTTTAAAAAATAATACAATTGCTGGTTCATTTTCCCAAAATATATATGTTCATGTATGTATTGGATTTGAATTCATTGATCAACTAAGTAGGTTATTATTGGATTCGCTATTGGTTTTGCCATGCTTTATTGTCTCTTGGTCAGTTGTGCAGGTACATAAGTGTTGAAAGAAACAGGAACAAGTCCATGACACAAGCAGTTCAAGGATCGCAACAAAGGAAATCAGATTAGCATCAGAGTAAGGTAGGCCATCTCTCTTTTTCTACTTTTCAATTATAATCTATGAAGATGTCTAGTTGATTGTCACTTCAGTTGCTAGACCCACTCATTGGGCTAGAGGGATCGTCTCAATCTGTAGAGAGGATTAACCTTGTCAACAAGGTGGTGTGGCCAACCCCTCTCATGCACGAAGCGTGCGAGATCTTAATTCCTTTGGCATAATTGTGAATTCTCTACAAGATCGTTGAATTATTGTTTTATTGCTTGAAAGTTGGATTTTATGCTTGGTTCGAGTTACATCCCCACCATTGGTGGGATTTTTTTTTCCTCTGCATTGTATTGTAAGTTAGAATAATGGACAATTGGTTGGATAAATGGAGCGAGATTCAAAAATCTTTAGCATGGGAGTCACATACTGAAGAGGTTGCAGTGGCAATGATCCACACAAGCCTCCATTTTCCTCTGGTTTTGGTGTCTGAGAGAGTAAGGTGGCTAATTGGGGGTGTGGGTGACAACATTGTTCCTGTTCCTAATGTAACCTTAGCTCAACGAGTCAGGACTAAGGGAGGTCGGTGGCATTGCTTAGTGGAGGGTATTGGTGTCATCACTAAGGTTTAAAGGTCAAGGATTCTATTGGCCCTAACACTCCTATGCAACATTTTCTAGGTAATAACTTCTCCCTTACTCGATGCATTACATTTTTTGTTACATGTTTGGTGTTGGTTATATGTTTGTGGCCCTCATGATTTTCTCTTGGTGCAATAATGATTATTGAGACTCGAGGTCTTTGGGATTTTGACAATACTAGTGTCATTTTCCTTTTCTGGCCTGGTCTTCCTCCTATTGGGAGATTTTCGGTTCTGTCTACCAGGTAGCTTGCTTGCTAGGTTGTATTTGCCTTGAATCTTCCACTTTGGGAATGTCTAGTCATTTGATGTTGAAAAGTGTGCAACAAGAAATGCTTGTTGAGAATGCAACAAGATGATGGAGCTTAGTGGAAAGGAGTCGCCTTCACTAAGTGGTCCCGCAGGCAATTTATGGCGCAAAGTTTATTTTTGGATCACAACAGGAGTGATTACAGCAGGAGTGATCACAGCAGGAGTGATCCTAGTAGGAGTGATCACAGGAGGATTGATCACAGCGGGAGTGATCAGAGTCTATTTTTAGACTGCTAGTCAAAAATAGAAAAGTCAAATATTATTGTCTCATAATAATATTTAGACTATAAACTTTATCGTATCCTCTTGGAGCACTTCAATTTGAGCTACAGATGTGGCACATGCAGCTATCAGAAGGAAATACCCTTTGTTTATGAGTTAGTTGAGCTATTGCATGCAGGACATCAGTTAGAACTCATGTGGTTGAGTTTTGTGGAGTTGGATGAGCAGTTAATGGAGTTGTGTTCAGTTTGACTTAGTTGAACTAGTTGTATTTAGTCTAACTGATCAATAGACTAAGTGATGAGTTGTGTGAATTAGTTATTAATTAATTCACTAATTATTAACTCACAATGCAACTGAAGAATACATCAGTTAACTCAGTGCATGTATAGTTCAGTGGAGACAGGTGTTATAGGTTGAGATTGCTATCAGTTGTGCATGAGATTGTGTACATGCATGGGATTGAGTTATGCCAATGATCTCTGTGTAGTGTGGGCCAATACCAAGTGAAATATAGCTTGTGCTCATGTGATTTATAGTGTGGGTGATTTTCACAAGGTAAATAGGAGTTTGGATCAGCCATTCTGATTCATTCTCAGCAGGTATTGTGCAGTGGAGGTAGGCAAGTAGCGGAGGAGATTTGGAGATCAGATCTGAGCTGTATTATGTGTAACAGGTGGAGATAGTACTGAGTACTTGTGAGGAGTATTGTACTATGTTTGTTACATGTTCTCAATCAATATAATATATAGATAGTTGGGGTTTTTAGCGAGATGCTTTCCCCGGGAAAATACTGTGTTGATATGTGTGATTGATGCTTCTATGTGCGCATGTTATTGTTTCTGCTTCTGCAAATTGATGATCAACGTAGAGGAGGTTATGTATTATGCATGTATTCCACAATAGTGTATAATCAGGATAATCTCTGTTGAATAAGTGTCATATTATTCAAAATTTCTACATGGTATCGGAGCTGTTGATCATCAGATCTACTATTCAGGAAGTGTTTACATTCTATTTCTTCAGGCAGAGTCTGTAATCGGGCCAGGTAGCCTCTGGATTCATCCTTCTTTTGGAAGGTGAGATATCCGGTGAATGCCCATACAGTCGATCTCTGTACAAGAAATAATTTGTTCTCACGAATTCTAGATCAGAGGCAGTTGAGTTGTTGAGCTGGTGGAATTCGAATTTGCAGCAGTGTTTTCTTGGTGTCAAAGTTGAAATGTCTTTCAATGGATTGTGATTGGAGTATGCCCTTGAGGGCAGCTCAAACTATATTGCATGGAAGGATAGGATGGAGGCGGTATTAGATGATAATGGGTTGAAGGAGTTCATAGATTCGGATGTCCCAAAACCTACTGATGCTGCTCAAGTCGGGGATTGGCAAAAGAAGACAGCAAAGTGTCGAAGGATTCTGTTGGAGGGCGTGAGGGATCACATTGTGTCCAGCCTCCATGGAAAGGCTTCTCCATAGTTGATGTGGAAAATGTTGACAGAATTATTCCAAAGCAAGAGCGACCAGAGGAATTTGGCGCTCAAGGATAAACTCAGAAACATCAGGTGTGAGAATGGAGACAGTATGCCCTAGTATCTTACGAAGTTCACCCAATGCCGGGATGAGCTGGGAAGTGTGGGGGTAACTGTTGAGGATGAAGATATGGTGAGTCTAGCACTCCTTGGCCTTCCTAAGAGTTGGAATAGCTACCAGGACTCGGTGCATGGAAGGGAGAAATTATCAGGATGGGAGAGACTTTGGTTGGATCTTGTGCAAGAGGAGATTAGACGGTGCACCAGAGACAGTTCTTCATCTATGCATGATGAGGAGAACTGTGCCTTAGCGAGTAAGGAGAAGAAGGGGAAGGGGAAGGTTTCTCTTTCCGAATCCAGTTCTTCCAATGATGGGAAGAAGGTTGACAAGTCGAAGGTGAGATGCTTTCGTTGTCATGAGTTGGGCCATTATGCTACTAATTGCCCAAAGAAGAAGTCCAAGAAGGGATCCGGGGAAGGATCTGAAGGTGAGGCACTTGCTTCACAATTTGAGTTGGATTTCACACTCTTCGCATGCAGGTGGGAAGTGGTTGGTTTCTTGACAGTGGAGCTTCTTTCCACATGGCCGGTGACAAAATTTTGTTCAGTACTTTGGAGGAGAAAGATCTCCAGATACTCATAGCGATGGGTAATGATGAGAAGTATAGTGTCTAAGGTGTAGGCACAGTTATTTTTCAGAGGGAGCATGGAGCTCGCCTTACCTTAACCGATGTCAAGTATGTACCAGGACTGGAGAGAAACTTGGTGTCGATCGCGATGCTGGAAGACAGAGGCTATGATGTAGTCTTCAGTAAGGGAAAGGTTTTCCTTAGACACATCATCACTAGATAGGTGAAGAAGATTGGTTCACGGGTCAAGAACCTGTATGCTCTTGAGGTTCAAGATGCATGCAAAGCCTTGAGTAGCAAGGCAACTGATGGAGACTTGGTGGTTGAGAGGGAGCGTATATTACCTCTCAACATGCAGAGCCAGAAGAAGTCTCAGACGATTGTGGAGGAGCCACGATTGGTGCAGCAACTTCAGGAGGTTGTGGAGCAGCCACAACAAGGGAAGCTGAGAGGAGATCGAGTAGAGACATCTACTCATGCAGAGACCTCCAGTAGGGGGAAACTTCGAGCCAGGTGGACTGAGGGATCGCATGCAGCCATACCTCCAGGTAGGAGGTGGGGTGATGTGGATTGATCGTCCCAAGGAGGAGGGGCAAGATCCTTGAGGTACCCAACCTCTTGGATGAGACCTTGCTACGGGAGCCCCAATGTGTAGTAGCAGGAACTGACTGATTGGGTAGAGACAGATGCAGATGGAGCGACAGAGAGAGCGACAGTGTAGGGAATCCCAGGATAGCGCATAGCATGCAGGCTGCAGCAATGCGAGAGGCACAAGTGTTTTGCACAGTGCTAGGTGGCACAGAGAAGTGTGCAATGGTGCGAGATGCATGGAGATGTTGCAGTAGCGCAGATGTCAGAGAGGGAGCACTTGTCAGCAGCAGGTAGAGCTTCAGCATCAGAGTATGTTCCTAGCCCAACAGAGTGGTCAGTTGGGAGTGTTTTTTTTTCCAAGTGTTGTTGGAGCAAAGTGGAGCAGGCAGATGTGTTGCATGCAGAACATTCTAGAGTTACAGGATCGGGTTTGAGAGGAAGCCTTTCTTATTGAGAAGGAGTGTTGAAAAGTGTGCAACAAGAAATGCTTGTTGAGAATGCAACAAGATGATGGAGCTTAGTGGAAAGGAGTCGCCTTCACTAAGTGGGCCCGCAGGCAAATTATGGTGCAAAGTCTATTTTTGGATCACAGCAGGAGTGATCAGAGTCTTTTTTAGACTGCTAGTCAAAAATAGAAAAGTCAAATATTATTGTCTCATAATAATATTTAGACTATAAACTT
This sequence comes from Pinus tabuliformis, assembly GCA_031772625.1. Taxonomy (NCBI): domain Eukaryota; kingdom Viridiplantae; phylum Streptophyta; class Pinopsida; order Pinales; family Pinaceae; genus Pinus; species Pinus tabuliformis. The sequence continues at coordinate 714,368,418 of CM062819.1, read as the reverse complement.
TATCTTATCTTCTTGGAGCACTTCAGTTTGAGCTACAGATGTGGCACATGCAGCTGTCAGAAGGAAATACCCTTTCTTTGTGAGTCAGTTGAGCTATTGCATGCCGGACATCAGTTAGAACTCATGTGGTTGAGTTCTATGGAGTTGGATGAGCAGTTAATGGAGTTCTGTTCAGTTTGACTTAGTTGAACTAGTTGTATTTAGTCTAACTGATTAATAGACTAAGTGATGAGTTGTGTGAATTAGTTATTAATTAATTCACTAATTATTAACTCATAATGCAACTGAAGAATACATCAGTTAACTCAGTGCATGTACAGTTCAGTGGAGACAGGTGTTAGAGGTTGAGATTGCTATCAGTTGTGCATGAGATTGTGCACATGCATGGAATTGAGTTATGCCAATGATCTCTGCGTAGTGTGGGCCAATACCGAGTGAAATATAGCTTGTGCTCATGTGATTTACAGTGTGGGTGATTTTCACAAGGTAAATAGGAGTTTGGATACGCCATTCTCATTCATTCTGAGCAGGTATTGTGCAGTGGAGGCAGGCAAGCAGTGGAGGAGATTTGGAGATCAGATCTGAGTTGTATTGTGTGTAACAGGTGGAGATAGTACTGAGTACTTGTGAGGAGTATTGTACTATGTTTGTTACATGTTCTCAATCAATATAATATACAGATAGTTGGGGTTTTTAGCGAGATGCTTTCCCCGGGAAAATACTGTGTTGATATGTGTGATTGATGCTTCTATGTGCGCATGTTATTGTTTCTGCTTCTGCAAATTGATGATCAATGTAGAGGAGGTTATGTATTATGCATGTATTCCACAATAGTGTATAATCAGGATAATCTCTATTGAATAAGTGTCATATTATTCAAAATTTCTACATTTGACATTCAAACATAACAGAGATTCTGGGAGTTGATATTAATTTGGTTCTCTATTATTTGGGTGGTTCAGTGTGCTTGGGTATCCATTCCATTGTTGGTTTGAAATTGATGTGACTTTGAGTGGTAGGTTTTATTGGTGTGGGAGGTAGATGTGGTCTTGGTTTTGTGTTGGGTTACCTTTCCTTTTGTCCTCAATGTCGCGATAGAGGATGCATAGATGTAAAGGAACTGGTGGACGTGGCCAATAAGGCCAGTTGCATGCCTAGACCCAAGCCCAAGAAGCAACTGACATTTACCATTCAACAAATTCTCCCAGCATTAAGGAGGAGATTCATCAGCTTGAGAATAATGCCACTCATGACCATTAGGTCTACTAAATTCATAAATTGTGGAGTAGGTTTCTAATTGGCTTCCTGACTTTGGTCATATGAAGGGAAGAAGGAATCAATACATGCATTCCATCACTTTATATTGGTAGTTGAAGACCTTGTTAGGTCAAGTTCTTAAGGAAAAACATGAGGATAAAAATGGTATCATTTCCTCCTTGAATGAAATTCAAAGGGTGTAATGGCATCAACGATCTTGTCTGGAGAGATTGGATGCTCGCTTGGCCCACTTGGAGAGTCACTTCCAATGTGATTTCAAGCCCTTTGCGCCGGCTAATACAAGTACAAAGAACCCTTTTCCAATGACATATTTGGGTTTATGAATATGTTGTTATGTAATTCTTCTATTATATCGTGTAGTCTCATTGTAGTATGGCATCCCCTTGAATAACTGATGTTTCTTTTTGTTGGAACTTTATATCTCCATTTACTGGCCAATGAATCTAGTTTCCCTTGTAAATTGTGGTAGATTGAGGTCAATTAATTTTTGACAAATAGTTTATCAATGATGTGTTTTTAGTTTCATAAGTAATACAAATTTTAACTAAAACAATAGCATAATTTATTTAAAAAAATATTTATAAAATATAGTAAGATAATTAAAAATTTAATAATTTACTAGAAACAAAATATATTATCATATTAAATATTGCAGTTTTATCTCAATCAAATAAAATATCTAAAAACCCATTTCCATTGTTCTATTTTACCATGTGAATGGTAAAATCACATTCTTATATATCCATTGTTGTGTTTTAGTATTAATGATAATGAAGTTTATTAATAAAGTAATGATCAGGTGTAATAAGTATATTGATTGCTTATTTGGATGGGGTCATTTATTACGACAAGAACTATCCCACATGCCATGAGGAGCTTAGTTTGTATGCAAGTGTGCATATAAGGTATGATTTTAAAGAGGAGAATGGGGATGAAGACTATTAACCTATAATATGCATGTTTATCTTGTAGCTATTGGCATAATTTTTTTATCATGATCATTCCACATGCTATTAGGGAAGAAAAAGGGATTTTGGTTCTTCTAATCTGTTGTAGCAGCTGCAAAACTTTCCAAAATATAGGCCTGCATCCAATTTCGGAGCCTCCCTTGGGTTTTTCCTTGATTTTTGCAAGCACTCGGGCTCATCCCGTGAGCTCGTGTTGAGTCTTTGCACCTCCTTGCTTGACCATTCAACGAACATCTTTTTGCATGTTGGTCACAATGTCATGCTTGCAGCCATGTTCTGGTCATGCACAAGGTCCTGCTTCATGTGTACAAGTTGTATTCGCCATGTAAACATCCGTTACACTCACACACGATCTATCACAAGCGTCGCACTTGTCGCTCGCACCGTCGGTCAGTCACACTAAGTATATGTTATCTTGATGGTTTGATGTGTCTTGTCGTCGAGTCATGTTGAGTGTGTGTTTGCTAGATCACGTATGCACAAGTTCACTCACTCACACACTTAGTCATTTTGCTGAAGTTCTGACGATCAAATCACCCTCCAACAACTGGACCCTCGTTGAGTTGCATTTCACAGTTTCAACACTTAGTGAACATGTACTGCTACCCAGAATTGTGCAGAGCTTGAGGTTGTCTCCCAGGAAACCTGCACTGCACAATCCTAGAATCGACCGGACTGACTGTCATCTAGAAAACCGCAGAAGTTCCTCAACAAGCCATCTCAATTTGTGCTGCCTACAAGCGAGTCAACCAAGCCTCTAGCTGGTCAACTAGAGAGTTCTAACGGGTAGTGACCCTGGGACTCACTCCCCTAAAAAATTACGCAAAATCTATAGACCTTGCCGGCTCTGTTGATTGAAGAAATTGCGCTGACATGTCGGATAGACACCGTGTGTCCATCCCTGTCTCCCTCAAAAAATTTCACAGTTTTTCCAGCCAGTCACCTAGACAGCTAACTTTCTGCTCACCGAAAAACTCCGCAGTTTTCATGAGCAGTCACCCAGCTGCCCAACATCCCGTTCAGCTCAGAAACTGCGATGGGATGTCTAGCAGGCCAGCCTCCCAGCAATTGCACAGTGTTCACTAGCAGCACTCTTGCAGCCCACTGCCATATCCTTGAAAAAAATACGCATTTTTTCCCGACAAGCCTCCCGCTGCTAGCTCCACAGAGGAATTGCGTAGTTTTTGCTGCCAAGCCCCTCTGCTGCTTGCACTGCTTCGCTCAAAAAATTGCACAGACCTGCCCGCCATCTGAGCCAGATCCTGCGGACAGTCACTGTTGACCTAGATTGTCCAACTCAGTCTCTAAGTGACTTCCACGCAATTTTCACCAGTAGTGCTCGAAGCCCGCATCCTAGCTTAAAATCTACCCTTCACAGTTTCATGGCCTTGTCCTCTCTCCCAGTCACCTGCATCTAAAAGCGAACAACAATGCATCATGGTAGACTAGGAGGTTTATGGATTTGATGTCATCTCGTCATGAGTGATTGTAGATACAGGTACATGGATAAGGCATGACGCGACAATAGACGCGATGAACAAGGAGATCACATGTGAGGAGATTTGTTCACAAACATATGAACAGACAATGCATGTGAGGAGAATTTTTCACAAACGAACGATGCATGAGAGGAGAATTTTTTGTGAATAGACGATGCATGTGAGGATATTTTTTCGCGAATGGACGATGCATGTGAGGAGAATTTTTTGCGAATGGACAATGCATGTGAGGAGATTTTTTTGCGAATGGACGAACATGTGAAGCATGCCAAAGTATAAGCAAAGGAGTGACATGCACATGCAACATCAAGTAAACACCAAGACCATCCAAGACTGCACACATATTTCCTTGCAGAGGTCAACATGGACACCAGCAACAGCATGAACATATCAGCACTGTCGTGTCAATCGTGTCATGAGTCACGTCAGCCACATCACTACTTTGGGCCATTGTTATACAGAAAAATGAACCCCTCATCAGCTCAGAGGGGAAAGACATGATAGCTGAAGAGAAGACCAAGATCACAAGCCTTGTTTCCACACTAACGCTGGCTAAACATTGACAACATGCTTTATAAAGATTCTCTGCAAAGTCTAAGGGAGCATTAGTGACCCTACTAACTCTAGTTGTTAGTTCGGGAACAGCATTAGTGGATCCTAATGAGAATCTAGAGGTCAAAGGAGCAAATTGAATCATAAATATATCTATATTCCCTCCTAAATCTACTCAAAAAAGCAAGGAAACATCTCAAGTTCGACCTATTTGTGGGATTTCTAAATCCTAATGAAGGAGGCAAATGGGAAAGAGGTAAAAAGCATGGCAACATCATTGCTTTTACCTTAAGAGACTCATGGAGGAACTTGGCAACCCTAACTCACTTGCTACATAAGCAAATCCCAGGCTATGGTGATAGGGGTCAGATCATTTGAAAGGATAGCTTACTTGATTGTCGAGCATATACTCAAATCTAAGCATAAGAAGTTGGTAAGAAGGGAGAGAGAGAGAGAATCTGGAGGGGTAAGGGAAGGTTGATGCAACAAATGGTTGTAATCACTCTTCTGACATTAATATAGAACTATAGTTGTACTATCTACTCTGTGGTGTTGGTACTATCATTCATTTACTTGTTTGTCCAATACCTTTTAGCATGAGTAGCTTAGTTATGTGTAACTAGATGTCTTTTATGTATTCATGTATTAGTTATCAAGGTTGTATGTTGTGATTATGCTTGTCTCTTCTATGTGCAGGACTTGATCTGGAGCCGGCTCAGGGGACTTCCACCTAGCTGCATTGCGCTCTCTAGCAAATCTACATGGAGGCTTGAGGTAATCAATCTGTTTTGCTTTGATAGTTAGTTATTGTTTATGGACATGCATGTAACTTTGTGACAACTACAGATAATCTTACAGTCTACCAAAGGTCCCGGGAAGACCTTTGAGGGTATCTCCATTCTCCATACACCGTGCATTTTATCCTATAGCAGAATTGGCGACTCCGTTGGGGACTATACATTTAGTTCCCAGTTCACTCGGATAGTTCTTAGTTTCCTCCTCCTTCTAAGACCTCCCTATACTTCTGCATTCCTTTTCTGGCCCATCAAGACCTTGCTGCATTCTTCCCTCACATATTTAGCCTTGGATATGATCCTAAAAGCCCTGTTTTGAACTCTTTTCCCACACTAACGCAGGTTAGCAGAGTAAATAGAGCTTTATAAAGCTCTGTGTCTGCACAAACAGTGCATTAGTGGACCCAGTAACTCTCTGTGGCCACTACTACAGAGCGTTAGTCCCCCAAATTTTGACATGCAACTATGTCTGTAAACTCAAAGGGATGGGAAACCTGCTCATGGACTGAAAGAGGATTTGCAGCTGCATTTTTTTAGCAAGATCTGTGTCCTAAAGGATATATATATATTTTTTAAGGAAATAAGTTTTTTTTCTTTCTTAAACAATTTTTATAAAAGAAAAATCAACATTTTTTTTTATTCATTCTTCTGCTTAGTTGGTTAAAATCTGCTTTATTTTGGTTTCAAATAGTTGTTAGAAAGCATTGGAAATATTTATGTTGGTTATGCATGTGTATTAATGACTAGGATGCATGGAACAAATATGAATGTATGAAATACTCTCACTCGTAGAATACAACTTATTTCATCGAATTGAATATTTTCAAGCATTGTATTTTGCATGATTTTTGAGTCAGAGTCCCACCACACATCATACGTCAACACCCCTACTGAAGACACTAAAAAAGTACACATAAAATTTACCTAAAATCAATCAGTAACTCTTTATAGAGCAAACAAACATTAGTTCAGGCTAGGATCTTGGGATAGGCAGTGTGAGTAAACTACCCAAGATCAGAAACCAAAACTAGTGTCATTAAAAGAGAGAAAATTCCTTTTGCACTCATACTGTTGGGACCACTCCAGTCAAAGCGGAGCTAAATATGAGACAACATCGGACTGTAAGTGAAGGTAGCCCACCTTCGCTTGCAACTCCTTTGGGTATTCTGTGTATTGGGGATCCCTTCGGGGATTTCGGAGCTGAGTCGGGGACTTAGGTATCCTACCCACATAGCGTACTGTCTGCGACTATGTCCCCCCCGGTAGTGTCTGTGATCTGAGGTATCCTTAGTGGCCATACTTTTAGGGACTTACACAAGGTGATTGGGGCAGGCTGCCCTGGTACTTAACACAGACGGACCTACTCTGTCTTCAATTTTTGGGAGGGTGCTCGTCTACATGAGAGTACTTGGCCCCTTAATCTAAGGTTCAAGTGAAGCTCTAGAGTAACCATAACTGTACATTTTGCCAGACCTATCTGTTATTCATTGTGATATTGAGTTTCATCTCCAGTGATCAGTGCTTATCAAATAGGGTCATTTCCCTCTGTTTTTTGATTGCTTCACTTAGTGTATTTTTTATTTGTTATTTTTATTTTTTTAGGCACCCGAGTGTTATCATTGGGACTTTAACAAATATCATGATAAAATTTATTGATAAAAATTAACAGTCACTGTGGCTAAATTCGGCCCTCATCGTCAATCTAGACGACTGTTAGGAATCCCTCCACTCATTGTGGAAGATCCATCGAGCTCCAGTGAATCGGATTCCCCATCTTCAGGAAATTAGTCTCCAAGATCTCACACAGAATCTGTTTGGACAACTGACGATTCAAGTTTATCGGAGGATTTCTTCACTGCAGGATTTCTTCCTCCCTACAACCCTCTAATCACGAATCTGTTGGACCCACTCTTGGTTCACGTGGCACCTGTACCCCCTGTGTCTTTAGTTGGAACATTTCCATCCATCCCGTCAATGACTAATGGGTCGTGGAACTTTGTGGACACTTTTGGTCCCCCACCACTTCCCCAGTTGACAGTCACCACCACACCGTTGATGGCAAACCTTGCTATCCCATTTGTCCCAGGTACAAACACTCACATGACACCCTCCACGAGTGGAACCCAGCCTATGCCGGGCTCCACCCCCTTAGTGTCAAACTCAATACCTTTGACAAGTGCTACATACAATGCTCAATATAGCACAGTTAGCACAGGTCCCTTCAACCAACAATATGGTTGGAATCCATTGTATAACCCCCAGATTCAAGTATCTGGGGCCACTCCCAATATGCATATACTGGTAGGGAATGTAACAGTTCCCCTTGCATTTTTCAGGCATGCATGGTCAATCACTGATTGACATGAGCACTCCTTATGTCAGTCAAGGACATATGGTTAGTTCTGTGGCGGGCAAGAATCCTCAAGGAGGTCCCAACCAATCCATGGGGGCACCCTACTCACAACCTCAAATGAGTCAAGGGGGCACTGCTTATCCTAGGGGCAATGCTATACCCCAACATCACAATCCCCATGGAAATCCACATTACAATGCCATACCCCAAGGAAACTACTATACCACACAACCTATGTATAATATTGGGACTCAAACAATGGGAGGACTGCAAGGATCCTCAAGTCATATGTCATTGCCTTGGTCCAAGTCGGGGGCATCACACACTCTGCCTTTTTTGGCAATGTTGGATATCCCCGACTTGTACAAACTTACAAATGACCCCATCTATCATAACTTACTCTGGCCGCCAATCCCACATAAAATACCAACAGACATCCCCAAGTTCGAAGGGAAACAAGGGGAGGATTTGGGTACCCATATCACCACCTATCATCTTTGGTGTGTTTCTAACTCCATGGTGGATGATAGTATCCAGTTACATCTTTTTCCCCGCACCCTTACTGGCAACGCAACCAAGTGGTACATCGAGTTACCACATGTGTCAGTAAATACCTTTGACGCTCTAGCGATGGAATTCTTAAAGCACTTCCAGCTACCCATCCGCTATGAGACTGGGATGGAACTCCTCACTTCATTACGTTAGGATACTACCACCCACATCTCTGATCATATACATGAATGGAGACGTAGGCGGAGGTTAGTTAAAGCTCCCCTCCCAAACTATCTCTTAGCGGACTGGTTCTGCAAGTCCCTACTCCCCCAAATCGCTAAAGATGTCGCCTTAGGTGGTGCGGTCACAGAAGACCAATCCATACATCGCGACCAACACTTAGATCTGATATATTCACAGTCTGGTACTCTTTACGACATAATCCCCAATGCCTGTCACAACTCCAATGCTTCTGCTACTCAGAACCCTGGAGCACACGCCGATGGGATTATCGGCGCAACCTCTAAGGCTGTTGTAAAACAACTCAGCAGTCACATTGCCTAGATGTTAGTGGACCCCTCTACCAAATCGACTGCTCTTCCTACCACCACGATAAACTCTATGCATTCTACACAAAAACCCGATGGTAAGAACAAGAAGAATAAGAAAAAGACCGCTCCTTCTGAGGAGTAGTCGACAAAGCAGCAAAACCCAAAGCAGAAGGCTATTGCGCCTCCTGACGATGGAAAGGATAAACCTGCCAGATTCCCTTGCAAAATCTGTGCTGAAGACCACATGACCTATCGCTACCTGCGTCTTCAAGAATGCACAGATTTCATTGCTAAAAAGGATACTGGTAGGACCCCCACTGTCCTTAATAATCCTTTCCCTGCTCAGCAACAGCAACACCTCATTGCAAACCAAACCCAACCCCCACAAGGGGGCAACAGTGGTTCACAACATCCTTCAGCTGGTGAAGGATCTTCTACCATTTACACCTTTGAAATGGTAGATCTACAAACAAGAGCCAAATCCTATGGAGATCCTGTCGCTCATGCAGAGGAACCTTCCTCAAGTCAAAACCCACCGCCACCCAACGATTTTCATATCGAAAGGTTGGTGGTTGACCTTGTGATTCGCCACCCTAAAGGGTCACTTTGACGCACAACGCACAATACATCTGCATGTGCCAAACTACAACATTGTAGAAGATTTGGCGCAAGCGCCATCGACTATGTTGGCGCTTGAAGTATTACAAACATGTCCAGCACAAAGGAAAGCTTTGCTTTTGGACATTGGTGGTATCGACCCACATGATTCCATGCTTTCATTTTTTGACATGGAAAAGTGTAAACGTCCCCTTTCCCACCAGCGTGCATTTCAGGCGCAAATTTTTTCGAAAGGTAAAGGTATACACAAAACTGTCATTGACGAAGGTGCTTCTACCTACATCATGTCGGCTTCATGTTGGCTCACTTTGGGTTCTCCAACCCCATCCCCGCCGTCGAATTCCCTTAAAGCTTTCGACGACCACACTTTCATCCCAAAAGGTTACCTAGCTAGCTACCCCATCACTTTGTATGGGAAAACGGTAACGGTGGACATAAAAGTCGTAGATTAAAAAACTCGACTATAATATCTTGTTTGGTTGTAGTTGGACATATGCCATGACGGCCATTGTATCTACTGTCTTTTGCATCATCCTATTTCCATTGGATGGAAAGGTAGTTACAATGGACTAGTTGTCCTTTCGCACCCCTGATTATTCCCCGTTACCAAGTGGCTATGTAACCTTAGTAGGTGGTGTACCTGACTCTTACATCAGTATTGGTACCGGTCTACTAAAGGCTTCTTCCCTCATGGGTTGTTTCCCTCTTTAGCTGCCCAAGGTTCACAGATGGTCAATATGCTTTCATCCATTCCTCATGAACAGATTGATCCATGGATCATACCAGCTCCTTCAAACATTGACACTTACAGAGAACAAATGCCATTGTCACCAGATGAATCGGCCTACCAAGCCATTCAATTTGCATCCGCATCTCTGGTCACTTTAGTTACGGCCAACGGTACCACTGTCCCTCCCACAACGGCTCCTTATTTCAATCCATTCAATCAAGTCCTACCTATGGACGAAGCTATTCGAGAAATCATGAGTTTAGAAGAGTGACCTTGGGAGGACTTGCACCACCGTGTTTTGATATCTGATTTGGACATGATGCCTCTTCAAATCCTGTCACCTGACATACCAAAAATCGTTTCCTCACCCTATACGACTATCCAAACTTTGGAGGCGGAAGGAAACATGGGCAATATTTCAAAGACATTGCTCATCGATATTTCTGTCAAGATAGGCATCATGGAAAACATCCAGATTGGAGCGGATTGCAATCCTGAGGAAATTGCAAGCTTCACCTGCCTTTTTAAGGAATTCCGTGATGTATTCGCCTAGTCTTATGAGGAAATTCCTGGCATAGATCCGTCTATTGTCGAGCATGAGATCAAGCTTTACGAAAATGCTAAACCTGTCCGTCAAAGGCTTCGACCAGTCCATCCCCGCAAAATGGCAACCATCAAAAACGAAGTGGAAAAGTTGTTACATGTTGGTTTCGTCTATCTTGTTCCTTTAATGGAATGGGTTTCCAATCTGGTTCCTGTCGATAAAAAACAAGGAATCATCTGTGTATGTGTCGAATACCAAGACTTGAATGTCACGTGTCCCAAGGATAATTATCCGACACCGTTCATCAATCAAATCATTGACGACTGCGCCGGTTGTGAATCATTTTCACTCATGGATGGATTCTCAGGTTACAAACCAATTGCTTTAAAACCCAAAGACCTGCACAAAACCGCCTTCATCTTCCCATGGGGCATCTTTGCCTAGCGAAAACTCCCATTTGGTTTAAAGAATGCTGGAGCAACTTTTCAAAGAGCCATGGGTTACGCATTTCACGATATCAGGCATATCATTCAAGCTTACTTGGATGACCTTCCAGCCTATTCCAAGCAACGAACGCAACACCTAAACTATTTAAGAGCCATCTTTCTTAGGTGTTGGTTTTACAACATCTGTCTGAATCCGCATAAATGCATTTTCTTTGTTGAGTTTGGATGCTTACTTGGATTCATTGTCTCCAAGTACAGGATTAGGGTTGATCCCGATAAGGTAAAGGCAATTACTCAATTGCCCGAACCACAATCCATTCTACAGCTCCAACATTTGCAAGGGAAAGAAAACTTTTTACGACAGTTCATCGTAAACTATGCTGAGTTGACGAAAGGATTTATGTGCCTACTTAAGAAGGGAGTGCCGTATCTATGGGATGATCAAGCTCAACGATCATTTGATGCCTTGAAAAAGGCGCTTATATCAGCCCCACTCCTTAGCGCTCCCAACTACGGCCGCGACTTTATTCTATACCTGGCAACCTCACCATCCTCTCTTAGAATTGTCTTGGTTCAAACTCAGATATTCACATGTGGAAAATATGTCATTGGAAGTGGTCTTTGTTGTCAACCGATTCTGACACTACATCCTGCTGCAACAGACTATTGTCATTTCCTTGGAGAATCCCATGAGACATATTTTGTCTCGTCAAGTCATTGGAGGAAAATATTCGAAATGGATAGTGATCCTCCAACAATTTTATTTGGTTTTCATAGCTACCAAGGCGAAGAACTCCTTAGTCTTCGCTAAAATTTTATCGGACCTTCCCATCATTGATCCTAACAAGATAGCCCACGATCCTCTTCCAGATGAAGCTGTCTATCTTATCGACACCACTGACCCTTGGTACGGTGACATTCTTATCTACCTCCAAGCACAACGGTTCTGCCCCGAACTATTGACAGGTGACCGTCATCGCATCTGCCACCAATCATGACATTATCTAGTGATTAACGATACATTATATCATCGTGGTGTGGATACAGTTCTTCGACGTTGCCTCACTCATGAAGAGGCGGAACATGTTTTAAATGACTGCCATGCTGGGGCATGTGGCAGTCATCTTTCTGGCATATCTACTGCACATAAAATCTTGTGCGCAGGCTATTACTGGCCAACCTTGTTCAAAGATTGTGTCAAGGCCATCCGGCAATGCCATCCTTGTCAAGTGTTCACAAAGAAAATGTGCGCTCCTCTGGCCCTACTGCACCCGGTTATCTCCGTCGGCCCCTTTGCCAAATGGGGGATAGACTTCGTAACTTGCAATCTTGTTTCCTCTGCTGGACACAACTATATCATAGTAGCTATGGACTATTTCACGAAATGGGCCAAAGCCCTTCCCACCTACCATGTTAATGGATAAACCGTGACATTATTCCTATTTAATCAGGTTATCTGTCGCTTCGATGTACCCCACACGATCGTTACAGACCATGGGTCTCATTTCCAGAATCACATGATGTCTGACTTAACATTGCTGCTAGGTTTTCGCCAAGATCAATCATCCTCCTACTACCCCCAAGCTAATGGTCAAGTAGAGGCCGTCAATGGTGTCTTAAAAACCATGATCTGTAGGTTGGTAGGAAATCATAAAACCAATTGGCATCGAATTTTATATTTGGCGCTATGGGCATACTGAACTTCAGTAAAAACTACCACAAGCTTTACACCATTTCAACTAGCTTACGACCTGGAAGTAGTTTTACCCATCGAGTGTCAGATCCCTTCCCTAAAAATAGCTATTGAACTCCTACCTGACACTACTACTGAAGAAGAGTGCCTACTATACCTCAATCAACTAGACGAAACTGGTCAAGATGTTGAATTGGCACTGGAGGCTCACAAGTGCCGGGTAAAAACCCAATATGACAAAATGGTCAAGCCTCGTTCTTACTAAGAGGGAGATCTTATTTTTCTCTATGATAAAAAACATGACCTCTTGGGGGCAGGAACACTTCAACCCTTATGGCTAGGTCCCTATGTCGTCAAGAAATCCCTCTCAAAAGGGGCATATGAACTTCATGACTGGGAAGAAGTCCCACTCGCTGAGCCTAGAAATGGGCTCTATCTAAAAAAATTATTATGCCTAGTATTGCACTAGGCATGTGCTTTGTAGTTTTATGTATTTATAAGTTTTTTCTTCCTTTCTTGGTGTGATTGGATTGTTTTGATATTTATTGGAGTATTTGTCTCATACATCCTTCTCGCAATGCAGATGTCTTCGTTACCCTTAGCATACGTAGGATATGCGGATGGTGCCAGTCGTCACACACAGCACATTGCATCAACTGCTTGGGTCATCTACACACCTAAGTTGGAACTATTTTGTTCCGGAGGAGTCTTTCTTGGTACCGCCACCAACAATATTGCTGAGTACATGTCCGTAATTTCACTTCTCACTGAAGCGTCATCAAGGGACATCTCCAATCTGGTGGTCAGGTTAGACTCTCAGCTAGTTGTTATGCAATTGACAAATTGTTATCACATTCGTAATCCAACCTTGTTGTGTCATTATTTAAGGGTATGACTCTTGGAACTTCAATTTGAAATAATCACATACGAACACATTCCTAGAGAATTTAATGCATTTTTTGATTCATTAGAAAAATATGTGTTAGATTGGAATCTATCTCATTCACTATAGAAGTATGCATGAAAATTAAAAATTATAGAGTTAAAAAATTTACAAAAACATTTAAAAAAAAAAAAAACATTTACGCCATCAAAATACCAAAATGTCTGTATATATATATAGATAAAATCCAGTCTTTTACATCGAAATATTCCAAAACTTGGATGTTTTAAGTACAAAATGGCTACTAATCCTAGCTACAAACACCCTTTGGCTACACCAAAACACCTGCTAAAAAGAGCCTACTGCTCCTGAAATGCTAAAACCACTCTAGCTATCCTCCGAAGAGGAACCAGAAACCGCTCAGGTACACCAACTGTGTGCCGTTGCATATGAGCGGGAATCTCCCTCATAGGAAGGGGGGGCACACCCATGCTCAAGCCCTCCAGGTTCCTCAAAACCTCACGAAGACTGTCGGCATCACCCCCCCAACAGGTAGTTGGCCTCCTCGTCTCATATGGCAGGGTTCGCCTGCAGGTCATAATGGCACCACATCTATGTTAGGCATAAAGCTTCATGTTAGTACTTGTTCACCCACAAAAAACATCACATAAACATTCAAAAACTAAAAAATACTTGAGGTACTTTCAAAAATAATTCTCACCTTGAGGACCCCAGTTGGTCCCGAGTGGCAACATCAAGTCAGGGTTGCCGGTGAAGTCCATGCTCTCATAAGCATAGTCATCAATCATCACAATCTAGCCGCAAAGCCATTGGAAGAAATATTCCTCGAAGAAATTTCGGATCGGTCCTCCTCCTGTGCGAGGATCGAGTGATGACCATCGGCCTTGTCTCTGCTCCCTCGGATCAAAGGGACCTAACCTCATCCTTGGGTGCATAACAGGTACCCTCTCAAGAATGAATGGGACTATGAGAGTACCATACCCGAAACTTTGTTGAGTTCGAGTCTTGCATGCGGTTAACTCTGCCTTCAACTGGCGAAGCACTGCTTCACACCAGTTGAGCATCTGTGGTTGGACACAGTCAACTGTAAGTAACAGTTGGGCCTTTGTCGCAACGTGGGGACTCTTTGACCCTGCCAACCACACAATCAACCATAAAATGGCCCTCATATACCTGGACCTTATCCTCTCTACGTGGACCCTGTTGTTGACAAGTCCACTCTCCGGGATGCAGTAGGATTGCACCAGCGCTAGGGTAGATCGTGGATCAGGCCTACCCCTGATAAGGTTTTCCTATGCCCCACGACACGACAAACTAGTTAAAAAGTATATGTCATCATGGTCAATTGATGCAGGAGCATCCAACACCCTTAGACGAAGGGAGGAATCCAAAGCGGAAAAAGAAAGCGGATGTGGAACAAGGGAGAAAAACAGGGAAAAATCAGTTTTAAAACAGATTTAAAGGTGGAATGGATAAAGTCTCAAGGAGATTTATCAATGTAATCTGCCATGTGTTATATGCGCTAGGGGATTGATCGGATCCTTCCGTGATCCGATCCAACAATGCTTCCATATATATATATATGTGTGTGTGTGTGTGTGTCTCGTGAACCCGCGTGTTCAGAAAAGAGGAGAGACAGGGTAGTAGTTAGACAAGATGTAGTCGATAGGAGAACTGCTGCTAAAGTTGAAATTCCTTAGAATCGTAACAGTGCTGTGTTAATATAATATATGTGTGTTTCAGTGTTGATTGTGTGCTGTATTTATTTCATATATATGTGTGTTAATGGCTTGGAAGCCAACGTTTATAAGTGTGTTCATATATTGCAGGTTGATTGACCATCGATCACGGTTGGATTGATGACGGTCCACTAATTAATGGGTTGTTGCTATATATGAGTGTTCGTGCATAAATCGAGTGACGGCGTGCTTAAATAGAGTATTTCCATATTGTAGCAGATCCGTGCTTTTAATGCAGAAATCCATCAATCGAAATATATTAGGTCCAAGAGGAAGTTGGAGCAAAGATACACATGATCCGTTAGATCTGTTAGATCAACGGCCTGGATCAAGTCGTAGAGGAGTGGAGAATCCACATTGCATTGGAGGAATCATTGAAACGATATTGAAACTGACAGTTGAAGCATTGCGATTGCGATGGATGATTAATCATCAACCATCAGATTAAGAGCCAGGATCGACAGTTGCGATCAAATCGCAAGTCGCAAATCGGGAAGGCCAAGGGACAGTGGACTGCGACCGCCGATATGCGATGGACCGATAATGTGACATCGCCGATATCGGAAAGCGGTGATCGGAGATCAGGTGTATTGGGAGTCTGAAGGAATAGCGCTTAAGGTGGCAGACCCGATGATGTATAGATTCGGGCCTATATATATTTTAACGTCCTGTATAAGGATTCAGAGCGGGATTTCCATGGTTTTCCTGTATTCTGATAATTGAATGGTTGAAAGGGGTTTAATGCTTAAACGCCCATATTTTTAAGCTCCCAATATGGTGGAAAAGACCCAATAGTGTAATATCTCCAATGAAGTATAATTCCATGGTTTAAAGGCTTAAAGCCTCAAATGCTTCCGATGGGCTTTGTGGGCCATAACACACAGGCCTCAAGATTGATTTGTTAAGGAAAAGGGATTTTGATTTACCCTCAAAATATCATTCCCATCATTTGGTATCAGAGCAGACGAAGATTCTATGTGCAAGAGAAGAGGAAGGATTCCAAAGAGAAAGAAATATGAAGCAGAAGATGGACCAACCCAAAGATATGTTGGACATAGAAATTGAAGAAATATGGCAACAGATGATGAAGTAGTCCAGATGGAGAAAAATGGTAGCAGCAGGAAGCAAGATCAATCAGAACTTGAACCTAATTGACAAGAAGAAGAAGATAGCAGACATACAATAGCAGCAAAGGAACAAAGAATCTGGAAAGTTATAGAACAAAGTGTGGGATCCAGAAAGACCAAGACCAAAAGACACATGATCAGGAGATCATTAATATTTTCTACTTTGGGAGTCTGATGTAGGAGCATTTAACCAAAGGAAAATCATTGTAAATAGTAGACATAGGGGGTCATGCATTTTGGGAAATAGTTTTCCTAAGTTCCAAGTAAATGTAATATTTAGGCCTTTAAGTGTGATTTAATTAGATAATGGGAGAATATGTAAATGCTTTCAAAATAAATAAATGAGAACATGAGTGATAGAAGTCAAATCCAACTCTTAAACAGTTCCATGATTCTAGGAACAAGAGAGAGCTTTTAGGCATTAAATGGGAAGCTGATAAGAAGACTTTTATATTTTAAAACAGATTTAAAGGATGGAATATCTTATGCAGGAGCATCTAGCAACCTTAGATGAAGGGAGGAATCCAAAGTGGAAAAAGAAAGCGGACATGGACTAGGGGAGGAAAACAGGGAAAAATCTGTTTTAAAACAGATTTAAAGGTGGAATGGATAAAGTCTTGAGGAGACTTATCAATGTAATTTGCCATGTGTTATATGTGCTAGAGGATTGATCGGATCCTTTCGTGATCTGATCCAACAATGCTTCCATATATATATGTGTCGTGAACCTGCGTGTTCAAAAGAGAGGAGAGACAGGGCAGTAGTTAGACAAGATGTAGTCGATAGGAGAACTTCTACTAAGGTTGAAATGCCTTAGAATTGTAATCGTGTTGTGTTAATATAATATATGTGTGTTTCAGTGTTGATTGTGCACTGTATGTATTTCATATGTATATATGTGTGTGTTAATGGCTTGGAAGCCAATGTTTATAAGTGTGCTCATATGTTGCAGATTGAACGACCATCGATCATGGTTGGATCGATGGTGGTCCACTAATTAATGGGTTGTTGTTGTATATGAGTGTTCATGCATAAATGGAGTGATGGCGTGCTTAAACAGAGTATTTCCAAATTGTGGCAAATCCATGCTTTTAATGCAGAAATCCATCAATAGAAAGATATTAAGTCCAAGAGGAAGTTGGAGTAACGATACACAGGATCCGTTAGATTTGTTAGATCAACGACCTAGATCAAGTCGCAGAGGAGCGGAGAATCCACATTGCAACGGCGGAATCATTGAAACGATATTAAAACTAGAAGTTGAAGCATTGCGATTTCGATGGACGATTAATCGTCAACCACCGCATCAAGAGCCAAGATCGACGGTTGGATCAAATCGCAAGTCACAAATTGGGAAGGCCAAGGGACGGTGGACTACGACCGCCGATATGTGATGGACCAATAATGCGACATCCCGATATCGAAAAGTGGCAATCAGAGATCGAGTGTATCTGGAGTCTGAAGGAATAACGCTTAAGGTGGCGGACTCGACGATGTATATATTTGGGCCTATATATATTTTAAAGTCCTGTATAAGGATTCAGAGTGTGATTTCCATGGTTTTCTTGTATTTTGATAGTTGAATGGTTGAAAGGGGTTTAATGCTTAAACACCCATATTTTTAAGCTCCCCATATCGTGGAAAATACCCGATAGTGTAATAGCTCCGATGAAGTATAATTCCACGGTTTAAAGGCTTAAAGCCTAAAACGCTTCTGATAGGCTTTGTGGGCCATAACCCACATGCCTCAAGATTGATTTGTTAAGGAAAATGGATTTTGATTCACCCCCAAAATCTCATTCCCATCATTTGGTATCAGAGTAGGGAAAGTTTTCTTGCGAGGAGAAGGAAGAAGGAGTGTAAGCAGAGGAGAAGGAGGTACAGTTGATAAAGCTGGAGAGTTATGGTCTTACTGTCATGCAGATAACGATAGTCGAAGGTGAGAAGATTTCAGCAATAGCCTAAGAGCAAGGAGTGCTCAAGAGAAGCTGAGAACAACTTCCAACTGCAGTTGGGTAGAATTGTTGGTCAGCAAGGGGTTCGAGAAGAGAACCATAGAGCTTACCAAAAGAACAAGTCCAGAGGAGAGCTTGGTGAGGTAAGTGGCAGCAGGGAGGACTTACTGTTGCAAAGGTTTGGTTGCAGCTCACAGAAGACCATGAAGGTAGTTCCACTGAAGATTGCAGTGGGTAGACTTGCTAAGGAAAAGGAGAAGCATATGACCAGGAGGTCATAAATTTTTGTGCCTCAGGAGTCTGATGCAGGAGCAACCAGCACCCTTAGACAAAGGGAGGAATCCAAAGTGGAAAAAGAAAGCGAATGTGAACCAGGGGAGCAAAATAGGGAAAAATCTATTTTAAAACAAATTTAAAGGTGGAATGGATAAAGTCTTGAGGAGACTTATCAATATAATCTACCATGTGTTATATGCGCTAGAGGATTGATTGGATCCTTCCGTGATCCGATCCAACAATGCTTCCATATATATATGTGTGTGTGTGTGTGTGTGTCGTGAACCTGCATGTTCAGGAGTGAGGAGAGACAGGGCAGTAGTTAGACAAGATGTAGTCGATAGGAGAACTACTGCTAAGGCTGAAATGCCTTAGAATTGTAACTGTGTTGTGTTAATATAATATATGTGTGTTTCAGTGTTGATTGTGCGCTGTATGTATTTCATATATATATGTGTGTTAATGGCTTGGAAGCTAGCATTTATAAGTGTGTTCATATGTTGCAGGTTGATCGACCATCAATCACGGTTGGATCGATGGCAGTCCACTAATTAATGGGTTGTTGTTGTATATGAGTGTTCGTGCATAAATGGAGTGATGGCATGCCTAAACAGAGTATTTCCAGATTGTGGCAGATCCGTGCTTTTAATGCAGAAATCCATCAATCGAAAGATATTAAGTCCAAGAGGAAGCTGGAGCAACGATACACAGGATTCGTTAGATCTGTGAGATCAATGACCTGGATCAAGTCGCAGAGGAGCGGAGAATCCAGATCACATCAGCAGAATCATTGAAACGATATTGAAACTGGCAGTTGAAGCATTGCGATTGTGATGGCCGATTAATCGTCAATCGTCGGATCAAGAGCTAGGATCGACGATTGCAATCAAACCGCAAGTCGCAAATCGGGAAGGCAAAGGGACAGTGGACTGTGACCACCGATATGCGACGGACCGATAATGCGACATCGCTGATATTGGAAAGCAGTGATCAGAGATCGGGTGTATCGGGAGTTTGAAGGAATAACACTTAAGGTGGCGGACCCGACAATGTATAGATTTGGGCCTATATATATTTTAAAGTCCTGTATAAGGATTCAGAGCGAAATTTCCATGGTTTTCCCTATTCTGGTAGTTGAATGGTTGAAAGGGGTTTAATGCTTAAACACCCATATTTTTAAGCTCCTGATATGGTGGAAAAAACCCGATAGTGCAATAGCTCAGATGAAGTATAATTCCACGGTTTAAAGGCTTAAAGCCTAAAACGCTTTCGATAGGCTTTGCGGGCCATAACCCACAGGCCTCAAGATTGATTTTTTAAGGAGAAGGGATTTTGATTCACCCCCAAAATATCATTCCCATCATCAATAGCCAACTCATGATCTACAATCCTGAACACTTGCTCGTGTTCATCCCAGCTTTGGATAATCCATCTCAATAAATCCTCATGCCCTTTCATCAACTCCAACTTTGCATACTTCAATAAAATGCAGCAGAGAAAAGAAAGTATGCATGCTAGATCATTTCGCATCAGCAATTCCTGGCTATCATGGGCCCATTCTCTCCATAGGCTAGTCATTATGGCCTGAAACCTGTGCAAAATAACCCAAAAATCAGTCAAAATGGGGCAATACAACTTCAGGAATCACTGCATGAGGTTTTAAACTGTGCCCTCAAGCTCTAACGCTCCCCCCAGTGGTACACAGGGAGGATTAACGCCCTCTAGCAGGTCGTATAGGGCATTTAACGCTCCCTACAGGCCAGCCAGAGGGCATTAGTGTGAAAATACTTCTTTAGGTCACCTCAGATATGCAAAAATCCACCCCAGAAACTGATAAGAAAGGTTAAGCAATGCATAGAGCAAGGTTTTGGCCTCTACCTGGGACTGACGGCATGTCGAATGGTTTCCCAGATCTCCTACAATGGTCCGTGGAAAATATGCTCCTCTTTGGCTCCAAAACGCTCTCACAATTCTCAAATAGTGAAAATGGTGAATGTGAAAGCTCAAAGAACTTCCTTATATTTATTTTTGGAGACATGATTTTTTGGAATCATTAAAGAGGAAGTAGTCCATTCCCCATGATTTTTTATCATGCATGAACCCATATGGATAGGAATTGCTGCCTTTTTATACCTTTTTTTGCTTTTGATGAAAGTACCCTCAGGAATGAAAAGTAGTAAAGCACTGCATGCAATTCTCAATGAGCACTTTTCTTTTATGGGATATTTTCTCGCTCTCAAAAAACTGAAAAATCCCTGAGTTTGTCATTGTTGGGCTCGTTAAACACATACAACGACGGTCCGAGCAACTCTTTTTCACTCTTTTTCTAGCTCATTAAACTGAAAAAGATCATTAGAGCATTCTTTTTAGGCGCTTTTTCTCACTCATAAAACTGAAAAAATCCTGATTTTTTTCTTTAGGCTCGTTAAAAATTTACAAAGATGACCCGAGCATTCTTTTAGGTACTTTTCTTTCTCATTAAACTGAAAAATCCTGAGTTTTCGTCACCGGGCTCGTTAAAACATCTACAACAGCAACAAGAGCACTTGCTCTTTTGGGACCATTTCTCGTTCTTAAATCGCAAAATCCCCAATTTTTTGCCCTTCTTCGGGCTTGTTAAATCTACGAAGAATGAGCAGTTCTTTTACCTTTTTTTCCTTGCTCAATAATCTGAAAAAGATACCTTGAGTTTTCTTCATTTGACTCATTAAAATTTGATGAAGGTATTGAGTTTATCGTCGCGTGACTCATTAAAAATTCACGACGAAAAACGAGTTTAGTCCGTCTCCTCATACTCGTAACAAAATGAGGTCAACATCTATTGAACATAGGTTTCTCTTTATCCAGATTCAATAGATTAACTCACGGAAAAGTAACCAATCTAGGTATACTATTAACCTTTTGTCGCACCCGGTTAACAACTATGACAAAGGGACCACCCTGGAGTCGTTCTTTACGATCTTTTCAGACTCTCTAAATATGAAAAGACCACCGAGTTGTCTCATCTGGACTCATTAAATTAAACAAACAAGATATAGAGTCGCTCTTTTTACGATCCTTTTCAGACTCTCAAAACATGAAAAGATCGACGAGTTTGCCTGTCTGGACTCATTAAACTAATCAGATAGGGCATAGAGTCACTCTTTTCATGGTCCTTTTCAGACTCTTAAAATATGAAAATATCGATGAGTTTACCCATCTAGACTCACTAAACTAATCAGACGGGGAAAGTAGACAATACAACTACATTCAGTATTAGAAAGCGTGGTTTGGCAATAGTCGTTCCCTTGAACATGGCACTCCCTCAAATAAACCTTCTTGGCGATGGCCTCTCAATATGAATCCTACCATCCTATGAGTTTTAGCCTAAATACCCCGATGTTCTTGCATCTCTGTATCCTAACACTCTTTGGTGTTCATGAATCTAATGCTGCATGGTTAAAACCTTTCTCATGCCTTATATTGTTCAAGGGTTAACCTTTTGTCTCCTCCATCAACCCATCAAGCATATCCTTTCATCATGCCCTCTGTCGTTTAGATCCAATGCTCAAATATTCCTAAAAAAAAAAATCATTCTTGTCTCGTTCCGTGTCGATTGACGTAGGACACATTATTGCCTACCGTTCGACAAGTATCTTCCTATCGACTTCAACACTCTATCTAGGAAGAAAACCCAGAAACACATTCAGTGCCTTGGTACTTGCAGACAATAGTGGCAGGTCACCTTGTGTTTGATCAAGGGTTATCATTATCGGCTCCTGGATAAGTGATTCTATGAGTGTTCGATGACAAAAACATCTTTCACACTCATTAGATTATACTATGCATCTTGGAGACCATCACCATTATTGGTGGCCTTCCTCGTGTCCGTTAACAGTCTCCATTATTGACTGGTAATCAGATGATTTCTTGCATGTTCGACATCAATGCATATATTTACATGTATCGATCTATGTTGTTCGGTGAAGCGAAAATCAAGACCTTGGGTAGAGGCTTGCATCACTCAGCCTTGCTTCCTCTCCCAAGTTGCGTATATTGTTTTTTGGAGACAACTCATTAGAATGATCCTATTATGACACCGAATCCGCATTGTGCTTATTGGCGGCCAACATCGTCATATCTCTTTTATGAGAAAATCACTCTGACATAGCTACTGAGCATGGGAATGCCCGACTCAGGAAATGATTTTAGTTGTTTTATATATATGTATTGTATCAGGTTTCCCGTATGACCCGAAGCTCCGATCCTTTCTCTCTTTTTTTCGAAGAAGCAAAATTACAGTTAAGTAAAGTATTTCGGCCATCGTCGCAACGTCTAATCTCACACTTTAGGGGGCATTTGTTATACAACAAAATGACCCCCTCATCAGCTCAGAGGAGAAAGACATGATAGCTGAAGAAAAGACCAAGATCACAAGTGTTGTTTCCACATTAACACTGGCTAAACACTCACAACATGCTTTATAAAGCTTCTCTGTAAGCCTAAGGGAGCATTAGTGACCCTACTAACTCTAGTTGTTAGTTCGGGAACAACATTAGTGGATCCTAATGAGCATCTAGAGGTCAAAGGAGCGAATTGACTCATAAATATCTCTATATTCCCTCCTAAATCTACTCAGAAAAGCAAGGAAACATCTCAAGTTTGACCTATTTGTGGGATTTCTAAATCCTAATGAAGGAGGAAAATGGGAAAGAGCTGAAAAGAATGGCAACATCATTGCTTTTACCTTAAGAGACTCATGGAGGAACATGGAAACCCTAACTCAATTGCTACATAAGCAAAGCTAGGGCTATGTTGATAGGGGTCAGATCATTTGAAAGGATAGCTTACTTGATTGTCGAGCATAGACTCAAATCTAACCATAAGAAGTAGGTAAGAAGGGAGAGAGAGAGAGAAGCTGGAGGGGTAAGGGAAGGCTGATGCAACACATGGTTGTAATCACTCTTCTGACATTAATATAGAACTGCAGTTGTACTGTCTACTCTGTGGTGTTGGTACTATCATTCATTTACTTGTTTGTCCAATACCTTTTAGCATGAGTAGCTTAGTTATGTGTAACTAGATGTCTTTTATGTATTCATGTATTAGTTATTAAGGTTGTATGCTGTGATTATGCTTGTCTCTTCTATGTGCAGGACTTGATCTGGAGCCAGCTCAGGGGACTTGCACCTAGCTACATTGCGCTCTCCAGCGAATATACACGGAGGCTTGAGGTAACCAATCTATTTTGCTTTGATAGTTAGTTATTGTTTATGGACATGCATGTAACTTTGTGGCAGTTGTAGATAATATTTCAGTCTGCCAAAGGTCCTGGGAAGACCTTTGAGGGTATCTCCCTTCTCCATACACCATGCATTTTATCCTATAGCGGCCATACTGATGTAAATCAATGTAATGTAACATGGAAGTCCAAGAGACCAACATGTAATTGGAAGAGTCATGTAAAGTTGAAATGTCATGAGGGAATTCAAACAATCACAAGGGCCAGTTTTACCTTTGGCTATAAATACCCCTCATTTGTACATACAAAAGGCTTTTTCACCTTAGCTCCTCTCGCATAGCCTTGAGAGTCTGTAGTCTTTTCTTTGAGGAGTGAGCAGTGGCTCCAACGCCCCTCTCACGGGGCTAGTGATGTATGGTGTACCGATGTGTCTTGGAACTAATTCAGAAGCCTGACAATTGGCCAACATGTTTTCACACATGTATTGTAATTGTTTGTAAGACTAATCTTGGAACACTTGTAATGCATGTTGCTTTAACCTGTGTTAAAACATTTGAACTTTTTCGGTTGTTCTAATACATATGTTTATGAAAATGTATTGTATAAGCTATTAACGTTATCTTGCTCGCATGGTCTACCTCACCGGACATCAGACAAAACCTTTCCATAAAATTGTTATAATGAACATTGCACTTGCGCACACTACTTCGTTGAGTGTTGTACGTGATATTCCTTCTTGTGTGTGTGACTACCGCATCCATGTGGACTGCTCCATTGGAAGCTGCGCATGTCCTGTTGTGTTGTGTGTCTTTGGCAGAGTTGGGACTTTTCCCATTCGACTGGAGACTGACTTCCAACCCCCTCTCTCTGCGGTGAAAGAACCTTGACACAAGTAACAATAGTACTCACCAGGCACGCGAACCTCACTGTTTGAAGACAAAAAAGACCACTCTCATGTGTTGAAAAGAAAGAGCTAAGATATATCTTTAAGATAATGGAAACTGGGCCATCGTATCAGATGGGACTCCTACACCATGTTATGCTCCTATACCAATAGGTGTCATTTTTCATGATTGACTTGATGAGCTATTAATATGTTCATACCTTTACTTGTTGCAAAGGTTTTCCATATTGTCAAAAAATCAAAAAAATTAAAAAATGTAAAGAGGGTATACCCTAAAAGAAAAATCAAAGGGTGAAAAATAAAATGGTCAAAAAAGTGAAAGAAAATGAACCCCACCAAAAGGAAGACCAAGGAAAGTGTGCAAGTCTAAATGCCACTACTTTTTACTCTAATGTAATAAACAGATTGTGTGCAACTTGTAGCTTATGCCACAATTGATGAACAGTCAAACAGCTTAAACTTGACTAGTTCATATTTTTCAATTTCATGTTTTAGAGATAGAGAATAAAATTTGACCAAACTGTTTAATCTTGGCAGATGAGTAGATAGGTAGAGTGAATAAAAGTAACTCAATAGTTTAATATGAGCCCTTGGATGTAATAAAGTTAGAATTAGATAGATTTCTACATGTAAAAGAAAAAAAGTGTGATAAGGGTTTGCCAGTCCAAGTGCATCCTAATAAAGAAGAAAAAATGTCAGGTTAAAGTAGGTAGGGTAGGTAGATGATGTGGTAGAATTACATGTGATGGATAATGTCTCTAAATGTGTTAATTTTCACTTTCATCACAAGCGCAAGGCAGACATTACACTGGATGCAGTTCAAGCAAGACAAGGTCAAATAATTAACTTTCCTTCTCATTTTTCCCTAAAGATTTCACTAATTCCCCCTAAGTATTAAGGTCTTTTAAAATTAGGGGGGCTCAAAGCATTTCTCTCACTTCTGGAGGGACCGCACCCTCGGCCCAATAAATTAAAAGCCTAAATACTTAAAATCATCATTCATTCACTCTCATAAGTCTTTTCCTAAGTAAAGTCCTATTTTACTTAGGAAAAATAAACAATATCACATAGAAACCCCTTTTTCGCTCAAGCCTAAGTTAAAATACTCATTTTAATGTTTTACTTAGCGCTTTTTACATTTACATGGTCATATTAACTTCTAACCTATATTATATAAATCCCGCACAATATTACCTTTTCCTGTATTATTTAAATATATTAAAATCCCCAAATTATTATATGCCCCGCCCCCGGTTAGTTATAACCATAAACACGGTTAAAAAAGGGATTAATGAGTTAATCTATAGTTCATTAAGAGCCTAAACCCCCCGCTCCATTAATGGTATTAATTAACCCTTATGGTTAATTAAGAACCCCCCCCCCCAACCAATTATATTGCACTCGATACGATTAAATAACTTTTAATTGGGTTGGGCCTGCATCCCTTAAACCCCGCCATATAGTGCCTCCCGCCAGCCGTCTGATCGTGCCTCCATCATCCAACAGCCATAAGTGATATCGCGCACCGCTTTGTGACCGCGCCTTAGGCGCGATCACAAAGCGGTTTTTGAATAGTACCTTTCCACGCGTTGCACAATGCATGGGGTCGCTGGCTCCTGGCCGAAACCCGCTCGTCTCCAAAAGCGGTGTGATCACGTACCACTTACCACCCTCCGCATGCGACAAAACGTCCTTTCCCGCTTACTTCACCTGCCCGAATAAAAAACTCCTGCCACCTTTGACTTTGTTAATAAAACCAACAAAGTGTCGTTTTCTTTGTTATTCTGTACTGCGACCGTGCTCCCATGCAAACAACGTTCAAGTCAACCTGCCAAGCTTCCAACCGCCACCCTGCCAAGGAAATTGCAGCCGACTCAGCCCGAACCTGTTAGTCACCGTCAGCACCTACCATTACTCTGTTCAGTCCTCAAATACAGGTATTTAGCCGATTTCTGCTGAAACCCTACAAGTTTAGTTTTATAGCATAAAATCCACAGAAAAAGGCAAAATTCCTTGCAAATTTAGTCTTTATTTTGTCAATATAAATTCCCAGACCAGTTAATTTGCCCAGTTTTCACCAAAAACCCAAAATTCCTTTCTGAATCCACAAGAACCAGAAATGGAAACCCTTGTGGCTCTGTCTGTTGCACCCATGAATGCCCCTCATAAAGACTTAGACTATCTGCCTCTTGCAGATAAAGACTTTCAGATAAGGGACTTATCCACTGACATGAACCACTTGAAAGTTTTTTGCCAAGTCAGAAACCAATACGTAAATGGCTTAGATATCCTGGGACTGTGGAAATCAAACCTTCCAAGGTATTTTCTCCCCTCAATCCATGTTTTCACTGATCTGATTCATCAATGCCAGGCAAACTATGACCCTAATCTCAGAGCTGTCATGTCCCCAAGTCAAACAGTCATTTTCCCCATAACAGCTACATCCATTAATGAAATGTTGCAATTTTCCCCTGAATAAGTTGTCACTCCTCTTTCTATGGGATACTTACTTGAGAAATCTTCCCAATTATCTCAGTCAGAACTAACTCGCATCTGTCAGATTTTCATGGACCCTAAACATTAGCCTAAAGGCCCACCTCCCTATCTGCAGACTTTCTTCACAGACATAGGAAAAATCATTGTTGATATGATAGCCTTAATCATGGGATTCAACTCCGGTGAGTATGTTGATGATGTAACCTTAGTGTTGTTGTCAATTTTTACTCCTGGACAACCCCCTGCTGTTAAATATGATTATGCCTCCTATATTGCTAATAAAATTCATGACCAATTCCTAAGACTAGATAATGAAGGAGTCTTTAAATACACCACTTTCATTTATCATCTTATGTTGTATTATTAGTCAGAGAACTTCCCTTTCCCTGTGAAGAAACTTGACAATAAAGGCAATCCAAGGTCTGTTACCTTTTGGAGCCCCATCTTCCATGCATCCTATGAGTCTCCTTACTCATACAATGAGTTTATTAACCAATTTGTTCATCGTCCAACCACTTTATTGACAGGGGTTTCCCCTCCTAGAATCAGTGGTGACATCAAGAGAATCCTACAGCTGCTAGAGCCAAAATTGTGGGAAGACATATTGGAAATTTTGTAAAATTATCCTTGGTAAAATGTAAATTTTGGTTATTTACTGTAGTAAGTAATGGTAAAGAAGATGAACAGAGATCAAACAGGTCGAAGTGTATCAGAACAGGTAAAGAGTATCAGTCAAAACAGGGCAGCCAACACAGAGTTACTAAAGAAGACAGCAGCAAGCCAAATCATAGGGCCTGCCTCCAGCACACTCAGTGAGAATAGGAACAGCACAACATCAATTTACCTTTTCTCCTATCTTCGAGACCATTTGTCTCTATTTTCTTGTAACTTATTCATAGTCATCCTAGAATATATCTCACTCTGTTATGAGATATTTTTTGTATAAATACTCCCTCAATTGGAGTATTGAGGGTGGATTCTTAGACATTGTTGTAATACTAATTAGTTTAGAATAAAGTGTTGTTGGACCAACTTTTGTATGGGTTGCTGGATAAAGAATTGATGCAAAGGACTTTCCACATATTTCTTGAATCAAACACCAAATCAATAAGTCCTCTATACTTTATGTTTTAAAGTTTTCCTTGTTTATTATATCATCTATGTTTCTTATCTAAATGATAAACGAAAAAGATAAATTCGGAAAATGCTTGATTGCACCCTTGTTTTCAATCGCTATTATTCTCAATGTTTTCTTCTGAACTAGAATAAACAATGAAATCTTAATTGCTCCTGTTTTATAGTTTATTCACTTTGATTATTTAGTAAAGAATACTCAACAGCTCTTTATTAGTAATCATTCAAGTTCCCTTTTTCAAATAGGTTGAAGGATTCTTAACTGCCCTTCACCCATTTTGAACCCATTCCATCTATTTTAAGTCTTTATTTATTCCCTGTTTGAACATTTGGCCCTGTGAAACCATCTTTTGTTAAGAAACGAAGTCCAGTTAAGCCATCTTCTTTGACTCGATTAGCCCAATGGCCTAAACTATTCAGTCCTACCCCTATGCTATTGAATCTCACCACCCAAACTCAAACAAAATTCATAAACTTCACAACTAGCCTAATATCTTTCAAAACCAAGCTAAATCATAAAGAGAGAGCCCTCTCTGAGTACAGATTGGCTAGATTCTGTACTTAAAAGTTGGTTTGTGGTTACCTCGAACCCCTTTCCTCTTCCCAACAACTTCAAGGAAAATTTGAGTGATAACATAGTGGCGACTCCGCTGGGGATTTGAATAATTTGTTTGTTACTATTGTTTACTTTATAAACTACAGACGGAGCTTGAAGTTAGTCAGGTAGCCTTTGAACTGCTCTTGCTTTACAATTGCATAAGTAAATGAATGTTGCTTCAGTCTATCTCTGGTCTAGTTTATGGATTGAACATCTGGTTTCAAATACTTGATCAGTTCCTCTTGTCAAATAAGTCTTTGAGAAAGTTCAAATTCCATACCTAAAGCCTCTTGAAGAAACTGTTGAAGTTGTATTGTCCAACCCACTTAAAGAAAAAACCAAAATATACCTAGAAACCTGGCTTCAGAAAGGACTCATTACACTAGAGCTAATCCTGATCCAAATCCACCACCTGTGTTTGAAAACCCTAATCTAATCCCCAGGATTCTTAGGAGACAGGAAAGCCAAGAAAGTTCTGCTAGTTCTCGGCCTCTATATAGATCAAGATCCTGTCTTGTGAAGTGGATTTACCTTGAGGACGAATCCTTTGATGAGTATTTTGAGACCTCTTTATTTGTAACCTTTTCTGATTTTGGGTTAGCCCACACGGTTCATGACCCATTATTTATTGAAGATTTACAACTTGAAGTTGTCACTTCACATCTTGAAAGACATTTGCAGAATTCCATACAATCTGAGCTTACCTCTGAAGGAACACCAAACCTTTCTGTGATCACTACAACCTCTCCAAGTTCATCAACAGCACCTCAGACATCCCAACCTCAAGCCACCCCTTCCACCCTTCCATCCACCACTCCAAGACCAACCCCAACTGTTGTTTCAACCCTATCTACTGCAATGGCAAACAGATATACTCCTCTGGTATTACCAGCCAATCCAGGGGCTATGCCCCAAGACTATCAAAGTAAAATCACTCCTTTCGATGGCTCTGGTACTTACATTGCACAACAACATACCAAAAATATGACTTAATATTTTGAAATATATGAAATAGATACAGATGATGTCAAAATGAGAATATTTGTTCAAAGCCTGACTGGGGAAGTTAGAACCTGGTTTAGAGCCCTCCCTGTGAATAGTATCAATGACCTAGAAGTCCTTTATAGAACATTCTTAAACAGATGGGAAAAGAAGAAAGATACTCTCCAAATCCTATCAGAATACGAAAACCTGAAGAAAGGAACACAAGAAATTGTGCAAGATTACTGCACAAGGTTCAATAATTTTTACAATGCTATCCCTCAAAACCTCAGACCTCCTCCAAGTTTGGCATTGATCAAATTCCCTGATGGATTTGATTCTGATATGGCATACCAACTTAGGGAAAAGGCTCCTCGGACTTTAGAAGATATGCAAAGTATAGTTGTTAGTGTTGAAGCCAACCTGATATCCAAACGAGCTAAAGCCAGAAGTGAAAGGAGGATACCATTGAAAGAAGAACCCTCAGCCTTTGAATAGAAAATGGATGTTATTATTAAAGGTATGGATAGGCTAGGAGATAGAGTAGAAACAATTGAAAGAAAATCCCCTTGGGATGGTCATCCAAGCAATACTGGGAGAAATCCGAATTTCAGAAAAAACCAAAACCAGAACACTGGAAAGATTGGTCCTGATCAAAACATTAGGCCCCCATTCCAGGAAAATTATGCTGAAGCCTTAACTTCTGATGAACCATCAGAAGATACTCAAATCAATTTGATGGGACTCAACGATGAACAAGAAGTTTTCTTGACCCAAGAGGATCAAGAAGCTCACATTCTTAAACAATTCCAAACTCGGTCAGGTGAATCATTTGACTTCAGGGAGGGATATGATATAGCCATTTATGAAGTCCACAAGTAATATAATCTGAGGAGCCGAAGAATCGATGTCCCTGAAACCAATAAACAGAAAGCTACAAAACAACCCAACAAAGGTAAGACCAATACCACCCCTGTACATATTCTTTCTATAATAGATCCTAATCCAGCCAACCCAATTATTGAATATGTATCCGATAATCAACCAAATAACAGACAACTCTGCACTTCTCTTCCTCCCAAAGGAAACGTGGAAGAACCTCCAGAAGTTGATTTGGAAACAACTTTAGCCCATAACCCCACTCCTAAAAAGGAGAAAAACACAGAGAATACAGAAGATAAAGAGAATCCAAATGTCCGAAATACAAGAACTCAGACTAAAAAACTTTTTAATCTGGACACTGAAGTAGCAAATTAAAAATAGTTGTTCCATTGTCTGAATTAGCTAAACATGATGTCTACCGAAGCCAAATCAATAGATCTCCTAAAATCTCTGTAAATTAAGACTCAGTAGATGTTTTTTATGACCAACCTGAATTAATTTTTGGCCCTGAAGTGAATGGGAAATCAGTAGATGGAGGAATTCCTCCTTTCTATGTAAGTTTGAGTGTACACGATAAAATACTTCATAATGCCATGTTTGATTCTGGAGCATCTCATAACCTAATGTCTAAGTCTGTAATGGAGAAATTAGACCTAGACATCACCAGGCCATACAAAGACCTCTTTTCTTTTGATTCAAGTCAGGTCAGATGTTTAGGATTAATCAAAGACTTGTGTGTATCGCTAGTTCAAAACCCTACCAAAACCATCTTAATGGACATAGTAGTAGCAGATATTCCACCAAAATATGGCATGTTATTGTTCAGATCTTGGGGTGCAAAGCTTTAAGGATCTCTACAATTGGACATGTCTTATGCTACTATTTCAGTGTTCAATCAATCTAAGAAACTATACAGAGAAACCTTAATGAAATATATAGTAAGTAGTCAGGAGAAACCTCAAAATTTCCCCATCTACTCAGTGCACTCTGATATGGATTCTTTCATTCTTTACATTGCTAAAAGTGATCCCTCAAATGAATTGAAAGTTTTAGCAGTAGAACCAAAAGAAATTACAAATGAAAAGTCTAGTGTTCAAATCCAGGAAATCTCTTAGAACAATGAAACATCAGATGCCCAAGAGAAACCAGAAGGAAGTAAAAAACCAGATCTCACTATTAAATAGATTCTTGAAACTCCTGATACCAATTATGAACATGAAATTCTTTGACACTTATAATTTGATGGTTCAGTTAACAAATTAGGAGCAGGAGCAGGAGTTTGGGTGCACAATCTTCAAAATGATCATGCTGAAGGCCATGCCTACAGATTAAACTTTAGGTGCACCAATAATCTGAGAATATGAAGTTCTGTTGCTAGGTCTTAAACTTGTCAAAGATTAGGAGCAATTAGGGTATCTGTCCTAGGAGATTATGAGTTAATAATTCAACAGATCAAAGGACAATATTCAACAAATGATCCCAAATTGAAGTATTAAAGAGGTACAGTGATAGAGATTCTCAATACATTTCTGGAAACTAAGCTTGCTAAAATCCCAAGAAAACATAACTTGCAAGCTCATAGTCTGGCAATGTTTGCCAGCACCTACAAATTACCATTCAAACCTAATCATCAGTTCACAACTGAGATTAAACACAGACCAGCCATACTTGACAATTTAAAGAACTGGCAAGTGTTTGATAGTGATAAGCATATTAACAATTTCTTGACTTTAGATGAAGAATTTTCTAGCAGTAACATAGATGTAGATACAGTTAGTGAGTTTGATCAAACAAATAAGATAGAAACAGACATTTCAACAGAAAGTGCAATTCAAATGCTTCATCCAACAAAGTTCACCATCAAAGAAATGTAGGACCTTAAAGAAATGGATATTGATGAGATTATTGAAGGAGAATCTGAAGTTATCAATTTAAAGGACAATCATTTGCCTAAAGGATTAACTCCTTTGGAAGATCTCTTTGATTTTAATGATATTCCAAAGAAACCTAAGATGGAACCATTAAAAGCAGATATTGAGGACTATAACTTGGAGACTGAAGAGAATCCGAAAATGATAAAGTTATCTAAATCTTTACCCCCTGACCAAAAACTCAAATATGTTGAACTAATGAGAGAATTCCAGGATGTCTTTATCTGGAGCTATGAAGACTTGAAATCATATGATACCTCTATAATTCAGCATACAATACCTCTGAAAGAAAATCAGAAACCATTCAAACAAAAGCTCAGAAGAATTAACCCTGTACTGCTTCCCTTAATTGAAAAAGAAATCAAACATATGTATGAAGCAGGGATAATCGCTCCTATCAAGTTTTCAGAGTGGGTGTCTAATCTAGTACCTACTAGGAAGAAAACTAGAGAAATCAGATTATGTGTTGATTTAAGAAATGTTAACAAGGTTTCTTTGAAGGATAATTACCCTTTGCCCAAGATGGATCATATTTTACAAAGGGTAGTAGGTGCTTCTAGGATTTCACTTTTAGATGGGTTCTCAGGCTATAACTAGATTCTGGTTCATCCCGATGACCACGAAAAGACTGCTTTTACAACACCATGGGGCACATTCAAGTATATCAAAATTCCATTTGGACTTAAAAACGCAGGAGCAACCTTCCAAAGAGCAATGGACATAGCATTTGCAAAAGAAATTCATGATTTTCTGGTTATATATCTAGATGACTTGACTGTTTTTTCTAAATCAGATCAACAACATTTGGATCATCTTAGACAAGTATTCTTAAAATGCAGAAAATATGGTATTTCTTTGAATCCAAAGAAGTCCTTATTTGGTCTAGAGGAAGGCAAGCTTTTGGGCCATATCATTTCCAAATATGGCATTAGAATTGATCCTGCTAGAATAGAAGCTATTCTGCAAGTACCCCACGCTAGAAATGTCAAATAACTTCAAGCTTTCCTGGGAAAGATTAATTTCTTGAGAAGATTCATATCTAACTTAGCTGAATTAATTAGATTACTTAATAATATGTTGAAAAAGGATTCAAGTATTAAATGGACAGTAGAAGCCAAACAAGAATTTGAATAAATTAAAATGGCTTTGACCAGAACACCAGTCCTTACAAGTCCAAAGTTTGATAGAGACTTCATAACATTTTCATTTGCATCAGAACACACCATAACATCTGTTTTACTACAAAAAGATGATCAAGGATGTGAGAAACCCATAACCTTTTTTAGTAAAGCACTTAGGGATGCACCATTAAAATACAAATCACGAAGAAACAAGCTTTTTCTCTTGTAAAAGCTATTAAAGACTTCAGAGTCTACATATTGTACTCCCATGTAATAGCCTATGCACCAAATGCTATTATCAAAGCATCTTAACCCAGAATGGAATTGAGGGCAAAAGAGGTAAATGTATTGCTACTATATTAGAGTATGATATTGAAATAAAACCTACAAAGCTTATAAAAGGACAGGGATTGGCCAAACTCATGACTGAAACAAATCGTCAAGCCCTAGATATTAATGAACTGGATAATGAATAGGAGATGGCGACTCCACAAATCATCCAGGCCTTTTTAAACTCACCTTGGTATGCTGATATAATTTATGTACTATTAAACCTGCAGGCTCCTCCAGGGTTATCCAGAACAAAGAAAAGGTTTTTAAAGATGAAAGCTTCAAAGTTTTGTATTTTAGATAATGCTCTTTTTTGGAAAAATCATGAAGGTATTCTATTGAATTGTTTATTAAAAGAAGAATCTAACAAGGTTCTCCAAGAATTTCATGCAAGAGACTGTGGTGGACACCTTTATTGGAAATCAACTACAGACAAGATCCTAAGGGCTGGATTTTATTGGCCAACCTTGTTCGCTGATGTAAAGAAATTTGTCACTGCTTGCCATAAATGTCAAATTTTTGAAGGCAAAAGAAAACTATTACCTTTACCTTTGAGACCAATTTCCACTGAAAAACCCTTCCAACAATGGGGCCTGGACTTCATTGGAGAAATCCATCCTCCCTCTTCTGGCCAACACAAATGGATTCTCACTGCCACAGACTATTTCACCAAATGGATAGAAGCCATTCCTTCCAGACAGGCCAATGACACAGTGATCATAGGATTCCTAGAAACCAACATATTGTCTAGATTTGGCTGTCCTGAGAAAATCATAACTGATAATGTTGTTGCCTTCAAATCCAAGAAAATGATAAGTTTCTGTAATAAGTACCATATTACCTTAGGCCATTCCATAGCCTATTACCCTCAAGGTAATGGTTTGGCTGAGTCTTCCAACAAGAGCCTAATTAATATTATTAAGAAATTATTGGAGGAGAACAAGAAAAATTGGCACAATAAACTTACTAATGCACTATGGCCAGACAGACTCACCACCAAGAAATCTATTGGAACTAGTCCTTATGAGTTAGTCTATGGCACAGAGGTTGTATTTCCTTCATCTTTAGGAGTTCCTGTAATGAAATTACTTCAAGAAGCTCAAGTGGAACCTAATGATATTCAAAGGAGGATAAACCAAACCATCCATCTGCAGCAGACCAAAGAGGAAGTGTATCAAAGATCCCAAGTGTTGCAGGAGAAGCTTAAGAAAATATTTGATAAAAGAACCAAGGCAGAAGATTTCTACCTTGGAGATAAAGTTTTAAGATGGGATTCAAGGAGAGAGGATAAGGGAAAACATGGGAAGTTTGACTTTCTATGGAAAGGACCTTTTATTATCCATGCCTTACAAGGAAACAATACCTATTATCTGAAAAACTTGGATGGCACACAGACATAAGAAGGGCCGGTTAATGGTCGGATATTGAAACATTACTATGATCCTACTTTTTAATGTATTCTGATTTTAACATGTACATACTATATCCTTGGTAATGTCACAGTTTGGATTGGATAGTAACTTGCTGGAGTTGAAGCCTGAAGAGAAGGCCCTAAGCTTCAGAAGTGTTACTGTCATACATACAATAAAGCAACAAGCAGAAGAAGATTTCACAGTTCAGTCAAAATCATTCAGAGGCCATCTGACCTGCTGTTCTTGACTTTCCACCAGGAAAAGCCATCCCCAAGTGGAGCCAGTGTTATGCTCCTATACCAATAGGTGTCATTTTTCATGATTGACTTGATGAGCTATGAATATGTTCATACCTTTACTTGTTGCAAAGGTTTTCCATATTGTCAAAAAATCAAAAAATTTAAAAAATGTAAAGAGGGTATACCCTAAAAGAAAAATCAAAGGGTGAAAAAATAAAATGGTCAAAAAAGTGAAAGAAAATGAACCCCACCAAAAGAAAGACCAAGGAAAGTGTGCAAGTCTAAATGCCACTACTTTTTACTCTTATGTAATAAACAGATTGTGTGCAACTTGTAGCTTATGCCACAATTGATGAACAGTCAAACAGCTTAAACTTGACTAGTTCATATTTTTCAATTTCATGTTTTAGAGATAGAGAATAAAATCTGACCAAACTGTTTAATCTTGGCAGATGAGTAGATAGGTAGAGTGAATAAAAGGAGCTCAACAGTTTAATATGAGCCCTTGGATGTAATAAGGTTAGACTTAGATAGATTTCTACATGTAAAAGAAAAAAGTGTGATAAGGGTTTGCTAGTCCAAGTGCACCCTAATAAAGAAGAAAAAATGTCAGGTTAAAGTAGGTAGGGTAGGTAGATGATGTGGTAAAATTACATGTGATGGATAATGTCTCTAAATGTGTTAATTTTCACTTTCATCACAAGTGCAAGGCAGACATTAAACTGGATGCAGTTCAAGCAAGACAAGGTCAAATAATTAACTTCCCTTCTCATTTTTCCCTAAATATTTCACTAATTCCCCCTAAGTATTAAGGTCTTTGAAAATTAGGGGGGCTAAGAGCATTACTCTGACTTATGGAGGGACGGACCCTCGACCCAATAATTTAAAAGCCTAAATACTTAAAATCATCATTCATTCACTCTCACAAGTCTTTTCCTAAGTAAAATCCTATTTTACTTGGGAAAAATAAACAATATCACATAAAAACCCCTTTTTCACTCATTCCTAAGTTAAAATACTCATTTTAATGTTTTACTTAGCGCTTTTTACATTTACATGGTCATATTAACTTCTAACCAATATTATATAAATCCCGCACAATATTACCTTTTCCCGTATTATTTAAATATATTAAAATCCCCAAATTATTATATACCCCGCCCCCGGTTAGTTATAACCATAAACACGGTTAAAAAAGGGATTAATGAATTAATCTGTAGTTCATTAAGAGCCTAATCCCCCCGCTCCATTAATGGGATTAATTAACCCTTATGGTTAATTAAGAACCCTCCCCAACCAATTATATTGCACCCGATACGATTAAATAACTTTTAATTGGGTCGGGCCTGCATCCATTAAACTCCGTTGTATAGCGCCTCCCACCAGCCGTCCGATCACGCCTCCATCATCCAACGGCCATAAGTGATGGCGCACTGCTTTGTAACCGCGCGTTAGCGTGCGATCACAAAGCGGTTTTTGAACAGTACCTTGCCACGCGTCACACAACGTATGGGATCACTGGCTCCCAGCCGAAACCCTCCCGTCTCCAAAAGCGGTGCGATCGCGTATCACTTACCACCCTTCGCATGCGACAAAACGTCCTTTCTCGCTTACGTCACCCGCCAGAATAAAAAACTCCCGCCACCTTTGACTTTGTTAATAAAACCAACAAAGTGTCGTTTTCTTTGTTATTCTGTACTGCGACCGTGCTCCCATGCAAACAACATTCAAGTCAACCTGCCAAGCTTCCAACCACCACCCTGCCAAGGAAATTGCAGTCGACTCAGCCCGAACCTGTTAGTCACTGTCAACACCTGCCATTACTCTGTTCAGTCCTCAAATACAGGTATTTAGCCGATTTCCATCGAAACCCTGCAAGTTTAGCTTTACAGCATAAAATCCACAGAAAAAGGCAAAATTCCTTGCAAATTTAGTCTTTATTTTGTCAATATAAATTCCCAGACTAGTTAATTTGCCCAGTTTTCACCAAAAACCCAAAATTCCTTTCTAAATCCACAAGAACCAAAAATGGGAACCCCTATGGCTCTATCTGTTGCACCCATGAATGCCCATCATAAAGACTTAGACTATCTGCGTCTTGCAGATAAAGACTTT
Source organism: Pinus tabuliformis (assembly GCA_031772625.1). Classification (NCBI taxonomy): domain Eukaryota; kingdom Viridiplantae; phylum Streptophyta; class Pinopsida; order Pinales; family Pinaceae; genus Pinus; species Pinus tabuliformis. The sequence goes on along the minus strand of CM062819.1, from coordinate 714,330,535 downwards.
CAGCTAAGGGACCTATCCACTGATATGAACCACTTGAAAGTTTTTTTCCAAGTCAGAAACCAATACCTAAATGGCTCAGATATCCTGGGACTGTGGAAATCAAACCTCCCAAGGTATTTTCTCCCCTCAGTCCATGTTTTCCCTGATCTGATTCATCAATGCCAGGAAAACTATGACCCTAATCTCAGAGTTGTCATGTCCCCAAGTCAAACAATCCTTTTCCCCATAACAGCTGCATCCATTAATGAAATGTTTCAATTTTCCCCTGAACAAGCTCTCACTCCTCTTTCTATGGGATACTTGAAAAATCTTCCCAATTATCTCAGCCAGAACTGACTCGCATTTGTTAGATTTTCATGGACCCTAAACATTAGCCTAAAGGCCCACCTCCCTATCTGCAGACTTTCTTCACAGACATAGGAAAACTCATTGTTGATATGATAGCCTTAATCATGGGATTCAACTCTGGTGAGTATGTTGATGATGTAACCTTAGTGTTGTTGTCAATTTTTACTCTTAGACAGCCCCCTGCTGTTAAATATGATTATGCCTCCTATATTGCCAATAAAATTCATGACCAATTCCTAAGACTGGACAATGAAGGAGTCTATAAATACACCACTTTCATTTATCATATTATGTTGTATTATCAGTCAGAGAACTTCCCTTTCCCTGTGAAGAAACTTGACAATAAAGGCAATCCAAGGTTTGTTACCTTTTGGAGCTCCAACTTCCATGCATCCTATGAGTCTCCTTACTCATACAATGAGTTTATTGACCAATTTGTTCATCGTGCAACCACTCTATTGACAGGGGTTTCCCCTCCTAGAATTAGTGGTGACATCAAGAGAATCCTATAGCTGCTAGAGCCAAAATGGTGGGAAGACATATTGGAAATTTTGTAAAATTATCCTTGGTAAAATGTAAATTTTGGTTATTTATTGTAGTAAGTAATGGTAAAGAAGATGAACAGAGATCAAATAGGTCGAAGTGTATCAGAACAGGTAAAGAGTATCAGTCAAAACAGGGTAGCCAGCACAGAGTTACTAAAGAATACAGCAGCAAGCCAAATCATAGGGCCTACCTCCAGCACACTCAGTGAGAATAGGAACAACACAACATCATTTTACCTTTTCTCCTATCTTCGAGACCATTTGTCTCTATTTTCTTGTAACTTATTCATAGTCATCCTAGAATATATCTCACTCTGTTATGAGATATTTTTTGTAAATTTTTTGTATAAATACTCCCTCAATTGGAGTATTGAGGGTGGATTCTTAGACAATGATGTAATACTGATTACTTTAGAATAAAGTGCTGTTGGACCAACTTTTGTATGGCTTGCTGGATAAAGAATTGATGCAAAGGACTTTCCACATATTTCTTGAATCAAACACCAGATCAATAAGTCCTCTATACCTTATGTTTTAAAGTTTTCCTTGTTTATTATATCATCTATGTTTCGTATCTAAATGATAAACGAAAAAGAGTAATTCAGAAAATGCTTGATTGCACCCTATTTTCAATCATTATTATTCTCAATGTTTTCTTCTGAACTAGAATAAACAGTGAAATCTTAATTGCTCCTGTTTTATAGTTTATTCACTTTGATTATTTAGTAAAGAATACTCAACTGCTCTTTATTAGTAATCATTCAAGTTCCCTTTTTCAAATAGGATGAAGGATTCTTAACTGCCCTTCACCCATTTTGAACCCATTCCATTTATTTTAAGTCTTTATTTGTTCCCTGTTTGAACATCTGGCCCTGTGAAACCATCTTTTTTTAAGAAACCAAGTCCAGTTAAGCCATTTTCTTTGATTCCATGAGCCCAATGGCCTAAACTACTCAGTCCTACCCCTCTGCTACTGAATCTCACCACCCAAACTCGAAAAAAATTCCTAAACTTCACAACTAGCCTAATATCTTTCAAAAGCAAGCTAAATCATAAAGAGAGAGCCCTCTCTGAGTACATATTGGCTAGATTCTATAATTAAAAGTTGGTTTGTGGTTACCTCGGACCCCTTTCCTCTTCCCAACAACTTCAAGGAAAATCTGAGTGATAACACACCAAACGGTGTTAGGTCTAGTTGGGACTTCATACTGGGGAGATCCCCTGAATGTTGGTGGGTCTAGCACTGTCAACATAACCCCTTTATAATTGCAAAAGCAAAGTGTTGATATGGCCTTTCTAACTCCTTTGGTTCAATTTCAAATTTTCTCGTTCATTTATTGATTTTTTACTCTTTGTTATTTGTTTAACGGTTTTTAGTTTTGTCGTTTATCCATTGGCTAAGACTGGAAATGCTCAATTGGTTTTCTTTGAAGGAGGAGTGAATTCCTCCTTGGTCTGAAACTCCTCATCTCAAGCCTAAGCTCTTCCTTTGTCCCTTTTCACTACCTTTGGCATCTTTGGTCGCTATTATCATGTTCCATAAAATTACATTGAAAATAGGAAATGAAATGGGTACAAATTTTAACAAAGAGGTCTATCATAGGGATCTAGTTAAATTCCAATCATTACATATAACAAAATCCCAAAAGGATGCCATGAAGATAGTTAGTGGTTACCATTTTTTCCCTAAAGTGAAGAAAGAGATGTCCTAATTGTAGAACTCGATTCTACAGAAAAGAAGGAAGCTTTCCAAGGACCAAATTGAAGCTAAATTTAAGGATTATAATTATGATATGTGTTTCTCTCATATAAGGGATACCAAAATCACCAGGCTCATTAAACTCCAGTGGCTCAATGAAGCCCATATAGCCCAAATTATGCAGGAAAAGAGGAAACAACAATGGGCCATCCTCCACAAATTGGACACGATGAAAAAGAAATTTAAAGTAATATATACATCCATATTTAATATTGACATCATAGTGCCTAGACCCCAGAATAATACCGATGACCCTTTGGCAACAATTGAGAATGCTCAAGATTCAAAGGGCACACCATCCAATCCTATTATCATCGATAAAGATACCATGGTAAAGGAAGGCACATAAATGGGTAGAAGAAGGGACTATCTAACTAATATTCTCCTTGTTGTCATTACTATATAGAATTTATTATTTTCAAGTATATAAATTTTTCTTTTTCTTTTTTAAACGATGATATTTTTTCTCAAGTAACACAAAAAAAACAATAATAACTACAATATATATATTTTTAAATATTAATATAAAAACTAACTTCAAATATATATAATTCCCTGTTTTATTAAACAACATTACAATACATTATAATAGAGTAATTTTTTGCGATTAAAAAATTATTTTATCTTTTGTATTAGTATGTTCAACATAATATCCCCATACGAGGTGGTATAAGAGGTGACATGTGGGAGGGAGGTGAGGCAATCATCCAACCAATTAATGAAGGGGGTGTATGTGTTGCACCACTCCTCCTTCAAGTGATTAACGACCCATATCTAAAGGTAGATTCCACCATGCTTAATATTTATAACAATGATTATCCCCACATGTGTGGAGGAAAAAACAATAATGGCTCAGGTGGCTCATTGATTTGGTTCAGTTCATTCTACATCAATGCTATAATGGTAACTTAATCCCCTTATTCGCCACCCTAAATCCGCAAGGATCCTTTGTATTTGTAGTCTTGAGAGTTTTCTTATATGGCAAGCTTGCTATTTACTTCCTCCTAGATTCCCTATGATTTTCTATTGGTTATAGCCTCTGACCTTTCCGCATCTCCCTTTTCTCTTTCACAACTCCACCACACTGAAAGTGGTATAAGAGGTCTTAGTGCTCACATCCCATTTCCCTTCCATACTTCTATCTCTTTGTTGATTCTAGTCCTTGCATCTTCTATGCATTCCACTTCGTGTTGTAGTGTTAGCTCCCAGCTTTAGTCATGATAAGGAAGAGGGATCACAACAAAAGAAGAGTTGGTTAATGTGAAGCTAGAAGATGCTCATGAACATGATTCAGAGCCAAGTCTTTAGCCCAACAATTTAGAAGTCAAATTCCTTGGAAATTCAACAAGAGCTCCAACAAGTAGAATGCACGTGGCAAAATAAAGATATTTTCTTCTGATTCTGAAATTGTGATAGAGGTTGCTACTTGGGTCTTGAACATAAGGCATATAAAAGGTACGAAAAACCAATTTATGCACACCATAGATCTCTACAAGAAAATGAAGATGTTGTTAGGCAAGGTGCCCTTGGATTGTAATGATGACAAAGACGAAATTAAATTCATGTTGGATGAGATGCAACTAGAAATGAAAGAAATGGCCAAAAGAATGAGTGTGTCAAAGCACACCTTGTCCCAATGCTTGGTCCAAGGACTACAAAGAATCATGCTGAAGACCACATTGAGGTGGACCCCTCTATTTTTTCGTAGTTTTTATGATATTTTCTCAATTTATTAGCTTTTTTCCTCCACAATTTGTCATCTATGTTGAGTGTGTCAAAGCACATCTTGTCCCAATGCTTGGCCCAAGGAGTACCAAGAATCAAGTTGAAGACCACATTGAGATGGACCCCTCTATTTTTTCGTAGTTTTTATGATAATTTCCCAATATATTAGTTTTTTTCCCCACAATTTATCATCTATATTACACAAGTTTATGAAAGGAGGGAATGATGCACAAGTTTATGGAAGGAAGGAATATAAAAATGTAGCTATGAATTTAATAAAAAACTAAAAATTTGATCCAAATATTTGTGAAATGTCAAATTAAAATCAAAAATATTATATACTAAAAAAATCTAAAAAATATTTTAGTTTACAAATATGTATTTAGATAATTGTATATTATAAATATAATTTCAAACAAATTAGAAGCGAATCCAAAACAACCCAACACTCTGCTTTAAGAATGGTTAGATACTATTTGTTATTATAATATATTAGACTTTAACAAGTCAATATATTAAATTGTGTTTTCAATGTTATAAAGTATAAATTTTAACCTACATTAAAATATCTAAAATTAAAACTTTATTATTTTGTGGTAATAATTATGTTAACATATTTAACAAAATATGGAATATCTATAAATATTTATTTACAAAATAGGAAATTAAATAAAAATGTAAAATATTAATATTTTTATAAAGTTAAACTTTATCGATAAAAAGTTCAATTTTTTTGTAAATTTGAATAGGGAGAGCTGAGAAAAACTAAATAATACTATTATTGTAATATGAATATACCATAAAAATCAATGTTGTAATTGGTTGATAATAATAATAAATTAATTAAATTTTTACAAGCATATATGTAAGTTTGTCAAGTGGTTTGAGTTTATCAAAGATTACATCAGATTTGATTCGCGGCTTGAGAAATCATGATTTAAGGGCATCTAAGCCGTTAAAACCACACAGGGATCGCACTCAGTTTGGGCCACACTAGCCCTTAGCATGACTAGATTTGTGCCCACAAAGTTTCAAACCGATGACCTTCACATCACAGAGTGACATAACAGCACACCCCATCATCGTTTATTCTACGCCTTGTGGGATACAAACATACATATGTTAAAATTTATGAATATCTATAATAATAATGTGAATATTTAAGTATTGAGGGGTTTTCGCAATGCATTATATTAGATATCATTTTTTGGGATTCAATTGCGTTAAGTAAGTCATTCATACATGACCATTTCCATGAGAGGTAGTCGTAACTAACTGATTTCTCATGATTTTTGGAATATTTAAGTATTGAGGGGTTTTCGCAGTGCATTATATTATATATCATTTTTTGGAATTCAAATGCATTAAGTAAGTCATTCATACATGACCATTTCCATGAGAGGTAGTTGTAACTGACTAATTTCTCATGATTTTTGAATAGTCCATTCAACAGTCATTGCATCGGGTGATGCTCATAGGGGTGAAGAAGTGTGATTGAAACTAGTGAAATGAATCACATAACGTCAATCATCACTTTCGGGGCTTGCACCTGGTAACCAGGACTTCCTGGGAGGTCACCCATCCTAGATCGCCTCTGGCTCAAGCACGCTTAACTGTGGAGTTTTCCCCACAATCAAGCCCACTTAACTTGCTATCCCATTTGCAAAACCTTAGCAATTATTGTGCCTCATGAACCATTCAAGTAGAGCTCCCTTCACTCTTTTGTATTTAAGTATTGAGGGGTTTTCACAGTGCGTTATATTAGATATCATTTTTTGGGATTCAACTGCGTTAAGTAAGTCATTCATTTATGACCATTCCCATGAGAGGTAGTCGTAACTAACTAATATAAATATTATCAATTTTTTCTTTAAATAAATTTTTGCAATAATTTTTTTATATGGTTTAATCTTTATTTTATAATGATATTTTAAATAAATATAATAATATTGTTCAATTTTATTTTATTTTGTATCTAGAAGAATATGCAACTCATCCATGATACTGTGGATTCCAATTGATACCACTATAAGCAACATATATGTTAAAAGTTATGAATATCTATAATAATAATGTGAATATTATCAAGTTTTTTTATTTAAATATTTTTTTCAATAATATTTTTATATAGTTTAATCTTTATTTTATAATGGTATTTTAAATAAATATAATAATACTGTTTGATTTTATTTTATTTTATATCTAGAAGAATATGATAGCACTATAAGCTCTAAATACCTAGGCACGCCGCTTCCTCAAGCATACTTGAATAGGGGGAATTTGAATATAGAACCTCCCCACACTTAACACTTCATCTTGAGGACCATTACCAATTGAAAATAAAATATTTACATTTTAATTTAATAACGTATAAAAAATTATTTATTTATATTAAAAAATTGAAGTTTCAATTTTTTTTTTTTTTTTGTTGATAAGTGGGTGAATCCTGAAAATCACTCTTATCCTGTGGCTGAGAGGCCACGACTTAGGGGCGTCTAAGCCGTCAAAATCACCCGGGGATCGCACCCGGCCTGAGCTGCACCAGTGGAAACCATGCTGGATTTTTTGGTATCAGTGAGACTAGAACTGGTGACCTTTTGCTTACGGAGCGCCTTAACAATGCGCTCCTTCACCAACTGTTCTAAATCTCTTTGATTTCAATTTTTTTTTTAAATAAAAAACATATTTTTGATTAAGATATTTTTTAAGGATTCAAATATTATACCTATATAGTATTATAGGTGATCAATTTTGTTTGAAAAGTCATACATATAGAATGTACGTGAATATTCAATAAAAATACCTATAATTTACTATTAAAATTAATAAATATTTGGTGAATATCGTCCATTTATGTGTCATATATATATATATATATCTCAAAATTTTAACCAAATAGGCCAATATTTAATGTCAAAAAAATAGCTAGTTAGCTAAATTTTACCCCTAAAATTTTCCGTACTTTTGATATTTCATAAGAAATAAAAAAGTTCAATCCCTTGGCTGCACACTTATAACATAAAAGTTGGGTTGAGAACAAAATCTCAGTTATATCTTAGACCTTAAACATATATGGAAACTTAACTAATGATCCTATTTGAACATGACCAAATAGATTAAATGACAAAATAAACAAGACATTACCATTAGACACCTTCAAGATGGAAATTAACCCAACGTGTGATAACAAAGTTCCTTAGATAACATATCGGCCAAGGTAGTATTTTCCCTGTATGTATGAAGAACTTTACACACCTTCGAGATGGAAATTAACCCAATGCCTAATAACAAAGTTTCCTTAGATAACATATCCGCCAAGGTATTATTTTCCCTGTATTTATGAAGAACTTGCAGATCATCTTCCGCTAAACTAGTCCATAAGAACTTTTGAATTCCCATACAATCTGAATACTTATACCTTGCTTCCAAAGAGCAAACCTCGTGCCACACCACATAGCGAGGAGTTTAAGTGTAAAATTTGTACCTTGGCCAATACCTAATTTGCATTTAATCATCAAATTCTAGAGAAAAAAAATTAAATATATCCCTACCACAAACATCCCAATAACCCAATAATTAGCTCCATCAAAAAATCTGGATAATATGACTAAACTTTCAACCTCCTATTTCTCAAATTATTGACATTTCTTTTTCATTCTTATACTTCCAAAAATGTAATAATGGAAAGAACGAGTTTCAAAAATATCCAGAATAATCCCCGTACAACTATGTCTACCCTCGGCGATTCCTATTTCCAACCCTATAGAAAAGTTAATGTGCCCTAACATGCGGTCTCGATAGCCAGATATAACACCCGCGCGGTGATGACTAAAAAAAAAAAAAAAAACGACATGTTATATGGGGCTATCAAGGGCGCATGTCAGAGCGCATTAACTTTTCTATGAGGTTGGAAATAAGAATCGCCTCTACCCTTTATGTGGTTTCCATGGTAAGAAATCAATAGCTGACTGGGATTCTCGCATATAATAATTTTAGGAATTCTTCGTATAACTTTAAAAAAAATCACAATTTTCCATAAATTTATTATAAAATATTTAACTCTCCTCTATTTAGGAATGCGCCACCTAAACCACTCCCCGCAACTATTACAAATGTTTCAATATTAAATCTACAACTATTGTCTACCAATTTCAACGCTGAATGATTCATACGTTGGGATTGTAGTAGGTCACCGTCCGATTTCAATAATTGCTATGCAGAGTGGAACGTCCCATTCTGAAGATAAAGTCAGATGGGAAGATCTTTCCTGGACATTAAATCGTTTTGGTTTTTTTTTTTTCATCAGTAGAAGTTAGATTGGAAAAATTGGTGATTACACATTTTTATTATATTTGATGTTATTACGAATTCAGTTTTACATGTGGTTATGTATTAATTTGTATTTGATTATAAATTTTTGTTATCTATTTATTTATAGTTTAATATTGGAAATTTAGTTTTTGTAATTTTTTATTATTATTTAAATTGATTTATTTGTAAAGTGATTGGTTAAAGTCTTATTACAATGTTTAGTAACTTCTATTTTTATTAGTTACTATTTTTTGTTTTTTGTTTTATTTCTTTTTTTATTTTTATTTTGATTTTTTCTCTTTTATTTCATTTTTATGAATTATTGTTTTTTCTCCATATTTTCAATTTAAGATGACTTATTATTATATTAAAAATATATTTTAATAAATTTAATTATAAAAAATTATATATATTAATAAAAAAATAATATATATATATATATACGCTCATATATGATATATACCATGTGAGTGGGCATAATGGTTAAGAGTAAGTGTTTCTCCCTAAGAGGTCACAAGGTTAAAACCAAAGGGGGTAGAATATGTATGCCTTAGTAGACTAGAGTATGTATGCCTTGGTAGACTTAGTAGTCAAGCGGTTTTTTTATTTTTGTGAGGGGTAGAATATGTATGCCTTAGTAGACTAGAGTATGTATGCCTTGGTAGACTTAGTAGTCAAGGGGTTGTTTTATTTTTGTGAGGAAACTATTGTCAATTTTCACACTCAACTCAATGTCTATAATCCTACATTAAGGTTAATCAATACTATTAAGCCCAACTACTTGAGTATTTAGCTAAATAATATTGTTTATTTTATTAATTATATATATATATATATATATATGGAATAATTATTAATGATGGTTATAAATAAATATAGATTTATTATCACTTTTATTTAAGTAAAATCATATCCCTTGATTTATTGATGATTTATAAGGGGAAGTTTTTTCAAATTAGTAGTCTTATTGAGTATTATTGGCAAATGAGGTTGATTCATCACTTTTATTTAAAAAAACTGGAATTACTCACTAGTGATCCACAAAGAATAGGTTTTCACTCTATCTGGATCTTGAACACTTAACTTATTTTCTTTTGTCTTAAAAAAAAAAAAACAAAAAAAAATTTTAAATCATAAATCATACTCCAAAATTACCATAAAAATATTAGATAATTAAATATAAAAAAAGAATGGAAATATCTATAGCTTAAATGTTCTTAAAATATATATTTTTTGAGAACCTTACAAACTTTTATAAGTGTGTAAGGCAAAAACCCTTTTTTTCCAGAGGAAAAAATGCTTCCTTTTCATCGAAATATAAAAAGAGAGTACAAAATCATGGATTAACTACTTTGTTTACAATCACTTATCACGTGAGATTAATGACAACCCCAACTGTTATCAATAAAAACCAAATTGTTAAATCTTATGATTTAATCATTGAGTCTCCCCAAAAATATTATGTAAAGTATAGATCTTGTTTACATATGTAACCATTTGATGACCCCAACTCTTAGATCGATAAAAACAAAATTGTTACATGTTATGATCTCAATGATTGAGTCTCCCCAAAAATTATAACAAGGCTGACAGGAAATACCAAAAAAAATCTTGATTCCTATCCTAAGAATAATTAATGTTGCCAACATTAATCATGCAATCCTATTAGAGAGCTGCAAAGTAGAACTTACCCAGCTCCTCCAGGAAATACCAAAAAAAACCTGATTCCTCTCCTAAGAATAATTAATGTTGCCAATATTAACCATGACATCCTATTAGAAAGCTGCAAAGTAGAACTTACCAAGATCCTTGTAAATATGACCAAATTGAATATGTTGGAAAGTACTTACCTCTCCTAAGAATAATTAATGTTGCCAACATTAACCATGACATCCTATTAGAAAGCTGCAAAGTAGAACTTACCAAGCTCCTTGTAAATATGACCAAATTGAATATGTTGGAAAGTACTTACCTCTCCTAAGAATAATTAATGTTGCCAACATTAACCATGACATCCTATTAGAAAGCTGCAAAGTAGAACTTACCAAGCTCCTTGTAAATATGACCAAATTGAATATGTTGGAAAGTACTTACCTCTCCTAAGAATAATTAATGTTGCCAACATTAACCATGACATCCTATTAGAAAGCTGCAAAGTAAAACTTACCAAGCTCCTTGTAAATATGACCAAATTGAATATGTTGGAAAGTACTTACCAGATTCGTGATGAAGCTTGTAAATATGACCAGATTGAATATGTTGGAAAGTACTTACCAGGTTCCGATAGGCTTATCCTTGACCCAGTCAAGGATGCCCATAACCTCTCCATAAACCTATATGCTCTCTAACCCCAACCATTTTGCAAATATGAGTACTCCCCATAAAACAATAATCTTCGTTATGTTGTTAGTACCATAATTACCTTACCACCAAAAATGGTAATAGTTACTTAACTTTAATACTATCTAATACTATGAAAGCTCCATATCTACAATTTCTTTGTAAACATGCCCTATAAGAAAATCCTTCCAAATGTCTTTGAACCTAATCTGTCATCTATTTTTTGTTTGTGCGCCTATTAATAGACCTAATTTCACTTAAATAAACTTCCATATCCACATTTTCTTTGTAAACCTGCCCCATAAAAAAATCCTTCCAAATGTCTTTGAACCTAATTTGTCATCTTACTTTTGCTTGTGCGCCTTTTAATAAACCCAATTTCACTGAAATAGGCCACTATTTTTAATTACATCTTCCCAAACTATTGCCCTTTTTTGTTCAAATATAAGAACGTTCACGCTGGGCCAAATAGACCCATGAATGATGTAGAATGGTATGTAACTATGTTGTTGTTGACAGTTGAACCAGACCCATGACGTAGAATGGTATGTAACTATGTTGTTGTTGACAGTTGAACCAATGGATTTGGAAATATTCAAAGAACGAACAAGGAGCGAAATGAATTTTGTGAATTCAATACCATCCATCTGATTCCAAAATATTCACACCAATTAACTTAAATTAATTTAAATGCCACTTAGCAGGGTTAAAAGGCTAGATAATTTTTTACCGCAAAATGCAATGGGTAGTCTGGCCCACGCTGAAGTTGCAGGTTCAACCATTAAAAAAGAAGGTACGGTAGCTATACGAAAGCAATGTGTAAATAGACTTCATGACTGTGGGGTTCAAGAAAAAGGAAAACATTGAAAATCTGACCAACCAGGGAGCGTTTCCTTTATCCAATTTAATTCGACTCAGATATTTGCAGGCCATTCGTACAGTTTTTCAGTGCAGAGCGGTGATGACCAGGAAAAAAACAGAGCGTGTTATATCGGGTAACTCTTATTTCGTAGATCATAGCATTGACATGGGGTTGATATAACAGGATACAACACTGCGTGGGTGATGAGAGAGAAAAATAAAATAGCGGTGTTTTATATCGGCTCCATGTTAAACCGCATTAATATTGCTATGACCTACTAAATAGAAACTGTCGTTATATTGGAGTATCGAGCTGCCATATCAGACCACATTAACTTTGCTATAAAATTAGAAATAGCATTTCCCTTCTTCTATTCCATCTTCACGTGCAACATTATAAATGCTCTAAAGGCCTCTTCACGATCATTCTTTTCTGAGTTCAACAGAATTCTGCAGCGCAGAAATTTCGAGTCATCGTTATTCATGGCAGCTCCCACAGAACAGAGTTCTATTTTGCCCAAAGAAGCCGAGAGTGCTTTGCAAACCCTCGCTCTGCATTGGGCGGACGTTATCGACGAAAAGAAGATGGAAATCACGCCCCTCACGGGCGGCATGACGATTGAGATTTTCAAGTGCAGTTGGCAGACCAGAGAGGAGGAAAATCCTAGGAAGGTCCTGGTTCGGATCTATGGAGATGACCGTGCGAATGTGTTTTTTGATCGAGAATACGAGATTAGGGCACTTGAGTGCATTTCCAGGCTCGGGCAGGGCCCCCGTCTCCTGGCTTCCTTCCCTAATGGCCGCATTGAGGAATTCTGAATGCCAGGGTAAGTTCTTTAGACTTTTCAACTAATTCTTCACTGAAGATGTTTCTTTAAATCAAAATCACTGAATTCTGACAGTTTTTTTAATTTGTACGAGAGACTTAGACACTGTCGCCCCCTGATTTGAAAAATCCTGAAATATCTGCTAAAATAGCATCAAAGTTGTGGGAATTTCATCACCTTGACATACCCGGCCCTCGGCAACCAAAGCTCTGATGCGCCTCAGGTTTGTTCTTGGATCTTTATCAAATTGCTTGTGATGTACTTTTTTCTTTTTCTTTACTGAACCTTTTGTTATTAAAACCAGAAACTGGTTAAAGACAGCGTTGGCGCTATGTCCTGTCGTTGAGGTCGCTGGATTCCGACTGGATTGCATGGAAGATGAGGTCAATTTTCTGGAGAAGATGTTATCAGGCGAGAGTGAAAGCATTGGATTTTGCCACAATGACTTGCAGTATGCAAACATGATGTTTAACGATGAAGATAAGTGCTTGACAATAATTGTGAGAATACTCCACCTGAAAATATTTATAGACATCACTTTTTTCATGATTTGAAGGAATTCTTCACTGCTCTCATCAACTAACCAGTTACAGACTTTTGCAATTAAAAGTATTACAGGGTTTTCTGTTCTGAACAATTAAATCCAAAAGAATGCTTTTACAGTGTTTTATTTTATTTCTGTCTAATTAATTAATTTATATATATACCTAGTTTGAAGATAGTGATACATCTGTTTTAATGTGTGCAGGATTATGATTGTGCTCATTATGATCCTGTAGCCTTTGATATGGCTAATCACTTCAATGAGATGGCTGGAAATTACCATAGTGACACACCTCATATTCTGGACTAGAGCAAATATCCAGGTATATTTTATTATTTATATTTAATGGTACATATTTTCAAAAATATGAAAAAATATATAAATTTTATTTTTGTTAAATTACTAATTTATATATATATATACTCTAATTTATTTATATTTATTTCAATTCAATTATATATATTGGATTTAGTTTAATTTAATTAAAATTAATTTCAAGTTTGATGTTGGACCATCTTTATAACAGATTACGAAGAACGTCAGAGATTTGTGAAAGAATACTTAAGATCCTCAGGTATGTTATTCTTTTATTTTTCATCTTTATTATTTTATTTAATAATAATATTATGATAAAAGAGTAAACACTAAATTAATATTTAAAATAATATTTTATATTAGGAATATATTCAATATTGTTAGTATTAATCATGTTATTGACAAAAATAGAATTTGATTGTAAAAGATTTTATTTCTTCTTCTTAACTATTTCAAATAACCTCAATTAACACTATTCTCTAGTTTATTTTTACATTTATTTATTATATAAATTTATATGACTTAAATATAAAAAATATTTTAAGTTAAATTTAATATTTATTTTTTGTCCATAGGGTTTTGGATATAGATGTTGATTGGGTGCGCTGTTAAGTTACTCTTTAATGCGAAGTCAATGATTCAATTCCTATCTAAATCGGGGTGATATATTGGACATTATGAAAATATAATCATGCCAAACTTGCAATTTTTTTTAATTTTTATTTTAATAAATAAATTTAATTAATTTGTCATTTTTAATTGTTATTATGTTGATGTTGTTTTATTTTAATAAATTTATGTATTAATTGTGAATAAGTGTATGTTGTTATTTTTATTCGTTTAAAGTAATAAAGTTACAATTTTTTTTTAAAGATAAATGAATTACACATATATCTCACTCTTGATTAATGGTTGGATGTTTTTTTTATGCTAACCAATATTGTGATGATTATATAGGTAAAATGGTGAGTGATGAAGAAGTTGAAAAGTTTTTAAATGATATTGAGAAATATACACTTGTGAGCCATATACATTGGGGTTTATGGAGTATTATTTGGGTTTATTAAGATATATAAATAAATAATTTAATTTTGTTTATATTTTTAATTAAAAAAATGTTGAATTTTTATTATTATTTTGAAAATACCATATTATTTAAATAATATATTTATTTTATTCGTTCTTAATCATCTTTATCATCCTACCATGTTATACAATTTCCTAACAACTATATTTGTTTTTTTTAAAAAACAAGTGAATAATATGGATTTTGATTATATGGATTATGCTCGACAAAGATTTCAGCAATATGTTATATTAAAACCTTTGGTATTAAAGGTTGAATTGTCATATTTATGCAATGGCACTGACTGGAATTGTGGTGGAAATTTTCAAAATGCCATAGAATCTTCTAAATTAAATGCTAATATGCATGATGCTTGTTATTTTACAAAGTTGCAATGTACTTATGATTAAAATCAAAATTAGTTTGATTAAGCATTTTGGTAGTTGAAAGTGTATCACCATGTAATCCCATTTTTTGTATAGCAGAATCTTGGTATGCATATTTTCTATATATTATCACAAGTTGTTTATGGTTATCATATGTAATACTTATCATTGAAGTATATTTTATTTCACCTATATACTAATTTAGTATATTGATAATTAAATTCCATCTTACAAAAATGAAATGATATATTACAGTGATTAAAATTGAATAGAATTTATTATATGCATTAAAATTATTCATGCAGTTGTTACTTATATTTATGAAAATTGTCTTTTAATGAATTTTTTCATCAAATAAATATATACAGAAATGGTTGTAGAATATTTTTATAAAATGTCACTTTCTTAAATTAATAAAAATAACAAAATTTAAAATAATTAATTACATGTGAAACATTTTCATATCCTTAAAGGTTTCATGGTCACTTATTCCATTAGCATTTCATTATTTATAGTATTTCTACATTAAAATATTTTGGTTTAAAAATATATTTTAGTTTAAAAAAATATTTTAGTTTAATTTTTTATTATTATATTGTATTGTTGTTATGAAGCATTTTAATTTAATAAGTTGAATACATTAATACATATAATTAATCATATTAATTATAGGATAATTATATTCTATCACTCAAAACTAGATTAAGATTGTTAAAAAAAAAACAATTACCATCTTAGTGGTCACCTTTATAATATAATTATATATAATATCCCAAAAATAATAAAACTTTTACAAAGTCACAACCCACCACTCTTTGTAAATTATCTTTACAATATACAATCACTTAAATATGAGATGAAACTCTAAAACAAAATTTCATTGGAAAATAACTTCATAGTTATAGGTTAATAAGTAAATGTTAAACATATTTATAATACATAGGAATGATCCTTGGTTTCATATTCCAAGTGGTCCCTTGGACTCCCTTTGGTTGTTCAACTTCCACACCAACCCTTAGAGGATTAGATGTCCACATTCCCCCCCTTAATCTGAAGGGGTATGTATGAGTCCAAAAAAAGAGATGTAATACAAAATGCGAAAAAATGCATGGACGCACTAGGCTGAATGCGCTATCTGAAATGTTGGTATAAGGGGGTGGTTTAAGGATGACCACCAACACTGAAACGCTTAGTGCAGTTCCCGGAACTCTTTCAAAGCTAGCATGAAGCTGAAGTCTTCTGCTAGAGGAAGTGCTCCTCACGTTTTGAAGAGGGAAATCTTCAACCTTGAAAGGGAGGTTTCACCTCGCATAAAAAGAGAGAACCTGAACCTAAAAAGGGAGGTCTCAACCTGTGATGGTTTAAGGATTACCACCAACTTTGGAATGCTTAATGTAATTCCTGGAACTCTTCCAAAACTGGCAAGAAGTTGAAGTCTTCTGCTAGAAGAAGTTTCCCCAATTCTTTGAAGAGGCATCACCAACTGAAGGCATGCTAAGGGACATCTTTTTTTCTGGCTACAACTCTGAGTTTGGTATGATAGGTTGTGGCTCAGGCTCGCTTGATGTGGCTTTGAAGCTTGTAGATGACCATCACTTCTCCCCCTGTCAGATACAAGGTGAGATGATGGAGAAAACTCAACTGCAAGATTGTTCAATACTCTAGAACAAGTTCTGACATATGACTGAAATATCTTCTTGGCTGTTGAAGCCCATTGCCAAGAAGCGATCCATCCAAGATGAATCTTTGTTCTTGTAGGAGACTTGTTTTTGAAGCATATGTTTGAAGAATGAGTGGTTTTATGATAGTGCTTACATGGATGAAGATCAAAACAATGATCTTTCATATGGCCAACTCGGTCACAATGTTGGCATATAACATTATGTTGTTGTTTTTGTGGAAGAGGAGCAGAATCTGGAACAACTGAAGGTGAATCTAGAACCACTGAAGGTGAATTGTCTTGAAGGAATCCAACACTCTAAAACTGGATGGGCTTTGAGTAATATGGAATATGAAAGGAAACCTCCTTATCATATCCAAGACCTGTTCTGTGCTTGTTATGGATAAGCTCTTCCCAAGGTCTGATGACTGACTTGGGAAGTGTAGGCTAAGTTTCTACATCTGCATGTACCACTTCTGCTTCATTTTGCACTAGATATGAATCAACTGTAACTTGATTGACTTGCTGTTTATGGGAGTTTGTTTTAATGTTATGAACGGAAACAGGTTCAAAATGTTGACTCCACTTCTGTAACTCCTCTTGTTGTAGTTCTTCCCGCTGCAGTTGAGATTCAAGCTCCAAAAATTCTACCTTTTCTTGTGTATGTTGCAAACATGTTTGAATGTCAACAAGAGTGGTTTTGTTGATTTCGACTGTGCTGTCAGCAGTGAACATGATTAGATTTTTCAATAACTCTAATATTCTTTCAAGCTTAACCATTTTTCTTAACAACTGGGAAATAAAGATTGTGAGCTTCAATTGTATCACTATATACCAAAGTTTTCTCTAGCAATTATGCACTATTTTCTTCTACACACAATATGAAGCCTTGATGGTAGGCTTTGGAGAAACGATTAGGATCAACTTTTTCTATGGAAGCAACTCAAAAGCAGAGAATTCATATATACAAAATCAACTCATCAAAACAAGGAAACTGAGGTTTTGATGCCATTATTTCTCTTGTGGGTCATCGATGCTTTGAGTCCTTAAGTTACAATATCACACCATTTTCCATTATATAAAGGGATGACAGGCATAACCCATTTTACTCCAACCATAATCATGGATATCCAACATCCTACAGTTCAAGAAATAACATTAACAATGACCATTGTTTTCACTACTGTTCTCATCTTAAGATGGAGGCGCCCCTTGTTTCTTTATCAGAATTTTGTCCTTTTCATACAAAACCCCAAGACAAAATCCAAACCCAACCATCAGTAAATCTACGACATCTTCAACAGCTATATATGGTATGCCCCAACACCTCAGTAATTTTGAGACAAAATTGACCTCCAGAGTTTGGATACAGTTTGGCACTAATATCTCAGAATATTGTCATTTTTCTTTATCCGTGACAAGATGACGAGGCATAGAAAAGGGTTTGCAAAGAGTGGGAAACTTGTTGATTAAGTGGCCAATCAAACTCGCAACATAACTTCACACTATAAATGATCAAAACAGTGAGGAACAATCGCACTATGAGCTGAAAAACAGAGAATACCCAAAATTGTACTTTACAGTACCTGATCAATGGCTATGGATACAAACAACATCATCAAACTAATCTAAATTTCTCGCTCCTTTTCCACCTAGTGTCCTTTCACTAAGCTCATTGATCCTTTCAACACCTTCCCGCTTGATTCATTAGACCTCGAGCTGGAAGGATTTCCAGCCTCCAGCAAAGTATGTCAAACTTTAGTTCTTAGATTCTCTGGAACACGAACTGTATAATTGCCTATATAATATTCAATCCTGAGTTCTTGTACAAGAAAATATGATCTCCTAGCATTTAAGGAAAATTACTTGTAATTAGTTGCATCTTCGCATTTAAGGAAAATTACTAGTAATTCGTTGTTTTTTTTTCTGACTAAAGGAAGTTCTCAGTCAACTAAACTTCTTCACCCAACCATTGCGGTACCACAGTCATGGGACTATTATAATTAGCTTCTTATCCAAGGTGTCGAACTTCACGAAGTGTATGACCAAAATTTAGCAAGAGTTGTTGTTCTTCAAAATGTTGGGCATAGAGTAGCTGATTGTAGATGTTACAGTACTGGAAGTCGATTCATCATGGTACTCCACATTTTATCCTTGCAACAATGAGCACTGGTCTTATCGGTCTTTGAGTCCCTTCGGTTTTCTGAGAGTCACGAGGCTGCTGCAGTTTTTCTCGTCCCTACACCAACATAGGAAATGCTATATTGCATAGATCAGCCTTGGAACCATTATGAACAAGACATTTTTGGAAGTTCATATTGGCAAAGGAATTTGATCTAAAGAGCTATACATCGACTTTAGAAAACTAAACAACTTTGGCTCCACACTATCTCCATCTTCACCATAGCAGCAGGAAGGAAGGAAGTATTCATTTATAAACACGACTGCTACTCATCCCCGAGAAATGGGCACTAAAATATTTGTGTAGTAAGAGGAGAATGATATAATCTTAAGCTATTGATAAAGAAGGCCTTGAAGAAAACATTGTATTCTTTTAACAACAACCATTTTCATATTCAACATTCAATATAGCACCATTAGCAACCTACTTGCATAAATTAAGCTCTGTGAACTAGCATGATAATACAAAATAAATTAGGGTGAATTGGTAAGCAGTGAAGTGAAATATGTGATGACGAGGACAACATGGACTCTAGAACCCTTGGCAAGAGTTTCGACTTTTAGAGAATGCAACACAACGTTCAATGTATCTGAATAATTTCCAACACTGTACGCAACTAGATGTGTACCAACATAGTGTCGTGTTAACAAATAATTCTCAGGCCTTTAGCTTTGTTAATTCAACATTTAATCTACAGTCATCTGGAGCCATACCACATATCGTTCCTATGACAGTAAATACAGTGTCATCCAACACTAGACAGAGTTTGCAGTGTCAAGATCCATTGCAAGCAAGTGCATATGGAGAGAGTTTTAAGATTCCAGCTAGCACACTACATAGTGCAAATAGGGTAAGAGAAATGTTAGATACATTAGGGTGCCAAGGAAAATTTTGGTACTGTCCGAGCAACAGAATAGTGGTCAGAGAAACGTTTAGTGGAGTGGCTGACAGAGAGATGAAATGGTCCAAGAGAGGAGTTACAAAAGAAAATATTTGAGACCTACAAACCTAGGTATGAGGGGAAGATGCCAATTTTTCTATATCAGGAAAATGAGCAGAGCTGCAAGAAAAGCATGCACAAAAAGACCACAAAAACAAGTGGCTCACAATTGAGTATGGTAGGAGATCGCCTGCTCTGATGCCATGTTAAATACATACATGACGGAGGCAATATGAAAGATAAATATTAGATTACTTTTCTTATTCACAATGATACATATTTATAATACATAGGAATGACCCTTGGTTTCATATTCCAAGTGGTCCCTTGGACTCCCTTTGGCTGTTCAACTTCCACACCAACCCTTAGAGGATTAGGTGTTCAATAGTAAAGAATTAATTAACATTTAGTAAAACAAATTCCAAAAATTGATCCATAAATTTATAAATACATCTAAACAAATAACAAATTGTTTCTAAAAAACAATGTATAGATTATAACTTAATTGCACATATAGTCTGAGGGTGGTGTGATTTCTTCATGGTCAACATAGATATGATATGATATGATTCAACCTCCTAGGTGACCTTAAGGAAATGGAATTGACGGAAACACACCACACGCAACTCCCTCAGGTGCTTCAGGACCCTCAGGAACTAATCCACCACTCCAAGTGCCCAACCCCTGAGTTAACCTAGCATTTAGATGAATTAAACCTAAAATCGCTCCCATGACAAGGCATGCATGCGACTGTAACCCTATAGTCGCTCTCATAGGCTTGCCAACTAGAGACCAAATTTGTTAGTGTTATGCCAACGAATCTGGGATTTGAGCCACTTTTTTAGGCCCAGAGCCTAGGTCACTGCCCAGAATTGAACCATCTCTTCAGATGAGTAAAATAACATGGAAATGACAGGACTAAAGTAAATACTTGCCCAAGACCTTGACTGGACCCATACTAGCCATGACAGGTATTCTGTCAAACACTTAGTAAATATCCAACCTACAAGTGTAAATAACATATTTGAGCATAAGGGTCTCATACTTCTCTGATATTTGCCATGAAGCATTGTTTGCTTATCAATTTAACTTCCATTCCATCCATTAGGTCATAGATACATTGTTCATTCATTTACCAATAAAAAGATGATGAGAACCATACATAGTTGTTGTCATAAAACATATACATAACCAACATAATAGGAACATAAATATCAATGAAAGCACAACCATATACACCACATATATTCCATCATAATACTCATAGAGATACAAGGAGAAATAACCTTTCATTAATTATGCAAAATCCAAAACCGGGATGGGACTTCCATGTTCCACCCGACTGTAGAATGGTTGAGCCAAATCTCTCTTCGGCCATCCACCCTATGCCATATTCCAAGCATGAATGTGGGATCTCATAGAACATGTCAATCAAAACTCATCCAGGGCTTCCAAAGACCATCCACCTCAACCCATCAAATAATGATTTCCACCTCATCGTCAGACATAAAAAAACCAACATCAAACCGGTCTTTATCCTAGCCTTTAAGTGCTCCAGAGTGTTTGTTCCAACCTGGCTCTCAAGACTAGTAACTTAAAACACAACTTACACATGGCTCCAGAGCGTTTGTCCAACCAAGGCTCCGAGACTAGTAACTCAACCCACAACTTTTATCAGGCTCCAGAGAATTTGTCCAACTAGGGCTATGGGACTAGTAACTCAATCCACCAAGGGCTCCAGAGAATTTGTCCAACTAAGGCTACGAGACTAGTAACTCAACCCAAGATGTTACAGGGCTCCATAGTGTTTGTCCAACCAAGGATACGGGACTAGTAACTCAACCTAAGTTGTTCTAGGGCTCCAAAGCGTTTGTCCAACCACGGATTCGAAGAACTAATAACTCAACCCAAGCTAAGGAAACATGAGAACCAACCAAAAAATAAGGAAAATAAACCCACAACACCATGACTATCCAGAAAATGGAAAGGCTAGGAAAATCCACTGTCAATCCAGGAAATCCTCCATGCCAGTGACAGATCATGACCAAGAAACCACATGCATGCCAAAACTAGTGAGGAAAACATACATGCAACTTGATACCTGCAAGAAAAATCCACTGTAGCTGCTGATCCCGGTGCCCTTTTTCACTTTCCCGCTCTTCCTTTGCCTTCTTGCTCCAAAACTCCAAGTATGCCACACCCTCCAAGAGTGCTCCAAGAAAACTCTAAGTCTCCAAGAGTATGAGAGAGAAAGAATAGAAGGGATCTCCACCAAAATCTATCAAAATCTTACCAACTGATCCTCAAAAGCCTCTTTGTGAATGAGGCCTCTATTTTCTTTATTTTCAATTATTTTCCTTCATTTTACTCCTCACATGTAGCCTGTGACCTTTCACCTTCCTTTTCTCCTCATTTCCATTATTTTATAAATAAAATGCCAATTAATGTCTCTTTTCCTTTCCAAAGCCTTTGCCATTTCCTTTGCCAATTTCATTAGCCATAATAAACTGAATCAACACCCACTAGGATGTTTCCCTCACCATTCAACTTGGAATACATGTCCCATCGATGCGGCCTTATATATTTTTTACATGGAATTTTCACCAGGGATTTACAGAACCCTCCCCCTTGGGGGAATACTGTCCTCGATGTTTAATGACACCTATAACCAAAAAGACTGCTGAAAACAAAACATATTTCCCATGGAGTTTTATAACATAGCTCGTTGCAGTGTTTACAATGACCACTCCTGAACCATGACAAACATATTGTTGACTGGATCTTTATAACACAACTCATTACAGTATTTACAATAACCACATATACACACACATTTGATTCATCCAACAAATAACCATACTGTCTATGGAGCTTGATAAATCCAACTCGATACAATATTTACAATAATACAAACATATGCACATTTTCTCAACCAACAAATAAAAAGGATACAGTGTTCGCATCCGCAAAAAGGGAATCCAAAGGCGCACACCTCCACCCTTGAAGTAATACCATGATTCACCTCCTTTATAGGAAGTCCAGAATCCAAAACAAAATCAAATCTGCATCCAATGGGCTATAATCCCATGCCACCAGTCCTCTCAGTGAACATCTATCGGCCCATTGTTCCAGGGTGCACTCCCAATGTGCATTTGATTCCATCTGGCAATGCTAATGACCAAAACAAATCCATCCCCAATCTTCCCTTCTCTGCTACATAGTCCCTCGGGAAATCCGGTCATCCTCTTCCATGCAGTCACACACCTTCCAAGTTCCTCTAGCACCCCCAACCTGGGCAGTCCATACCTTGGCAAGGCTTCCTCGCATTGGAAGATAAAAAATCCAAGGCATATCCCTACCTTAAAATCATCATATCGGTCATAGCATGCTGATGGAAATCAATGGACACTATTGAGTACCAGTGCCCCATAATGGCCTTGCTCATGAATGCTTTACCAACATACTACTGCATGTTTCAATTTATTTCATCGCCACTGCTAATTCTTGTAGTCGATCTCAACCATCCAACCGAGCATTTCCGTGCTTCCTGTACCAAGAACATACCTTCCATTAGATTTAAAATAATTTGAAATAAATTCACATCATACCTCATTGGTAGCTCGTCAATAAGGTATGCTTTCCATCCTATGTACTTCTTGTCACAACAAGTCAAACTAGCATCTTTGACCATATCATCATGTATAAACATATCACATCAGTTTAGTTCAAAACAAAACCATCATAAATCACATGTAACCATCATAAACTAGAATCATAGATCACATGTAATCATCATGAACTAGAATCATAAATCACATGCATAATAAATATGAATAAAATTCTGATACTTATCCTTTAATCAATCCTTGGATTCTACCTTTGTCTTTATTCTGTACGCACTCCGGATCGGTTTCCACACTCTACAAACACCCAGTCCCTTCTCCTCAACCATGTGCACATACACACAGTGTGCACCACACATATACAACCACACATGACATACATCACCATGAAATACATGCACCTACACCTAATGTACAACACAATGCATCCATCTATACCCGATGTGCGATACCACCCAATACATGTACCTACACAGAGTACAACACAACGAGTACACACACCGTAATACCACAAATACATTATGCACATACATAATACCACATGCTCGTAGCATAGCATGTATGACATGCACACAATACCACACGTACACCAGTACCACATGCACAATGCACCACCTACACAACGTGTGCACATCACATGTACACGACACCACTTGCACAACATGTACATGATGCCACATGTACATTTCACCATTGTACAATGTGCACACAATACCACATGTACACAATACCACGCGCACGACATGTACGTGACACCACATGTACGTGACACCACATGCACGACATGTACACAATACTACCTACACACAACGCCACTTGTACAATATGTACGCAACACCACATGCACACAACACCACTCGTAAAATCATTCATACAATACCATATGTACATAGTGCCACATGTACAACATGCATGCAACACCTCCTGTACATATTAGCACTGCATATCCAACATGTACATAACATCATCTGTACACAACGTTGCATATTCAACACGGTCATAGCACCATATGCATACAATACCGCATATCCACCATGTGCACAGTACAATATGTACACATCACCGTATATCCAACATGTACATAGCACCATCTATATCCAGCACTGAATATGCAACATTCATACAAAATTATCTGTACTAACACTCTATACATAATATTGCATAAAAAACTTGTACACACACACACACACACTACATATGCAGAATACTGCATGTGCACAATCATCATAGATGCAACATGTACAACATGTATGACATATGAACAACAATGATACCACACATCTGAAACCATACTACCTCTACCAAGCAACCTTTCTTCCAACGTCTTATCCATGCTTGTCCTAGCATGTCGTAGACCACACTACTTTCATTTCGTTGATGTATCCCTTGGTATAACCTGTCCATAACATAGAAATAGTAAAATCACATAATATCAACTCATAACCACATGATATTGACCTCATTGATGTGCTAGGCTACTCTTACCACTCGATTCCTCATGGACCAGGAATCTCTTCATGCCATTCACCTGCATAAGAAATCATTCCTCCACACGAACGATCCTTGCCAACACTGTTAGACAGTGACATAGATAGATAGATAGATAGATAGATACATATATAATCATTAGCATAAAACAATCATCATCTTGTTAGACAATGACATACATACATACATGTATACATATATAAACATCAACATAATCATGAACATAACATAATTACCAGATAACATAAGGTCTAGGTTAAGGGAACTTCCTTTATTCATGCATAATATTGAGAACAATCGTTCCCAACATAGCCAAAGCATCTGACACCTCAAATCCATTTACTTTACTTTTTTCTGGTTACCTTTCTCATGTCTATACTGCCGCCGTCCATTTACCACCATGGACCCAATCAGTCCAATCAACTGTCATAGTCTTACCTTCCAGTGCGCTTACTCATGCACCAAGATTCATCCATGTCTTACATTACCTGTTGGGTTCCACACAACTCTCCCCGAGCTCCATCAAATTTCCTCTTCTACAAACAATTCCCAAGACACTCAACATAAAAAGAAAGACAATAAACAACAAAGAGGGAAACCATGAAACCAATAACGACACCACAACCCAAGTGGCATGGCCATACACAAGACACAAACAAAACTGTAATCAAGCACAACAAAGCACCAAAAGACCAAAAGCACAAGACTAGCAACAAACACCATGACTCAATCCCCATGGCTCCCAAGGAAATCTCAACCCAAGCCTTCTTCAAGATTTCATGGAAATCTCTCTGCCATGCAATCCCCTACATCATACTACCATCAACACATAACTATCAGTGCATTAGTAAACATAACAATACATTGGTTACCTTACCTTGTTGTTCCAAACACAATACTTGCATCTGAACACATCCACATCATCTCTCAAGGGACTCCAATTCCCTTGACATATCCTACTACAACTAGAGACTGCCTAATATACCTGTCAAGTACATGTTCATGACTATAACACATATCCACATAATGTCAGAAAAAATCAAAGTTAAGAGGAATTCTTGTATTCAAACACTTGTTCGTTTGGAATTATGGTTTCCAAACATAGCCAAAGGAATTCTTTCCTAATTCCTTCTTTTTAACTTTGTTCTTTGTAATAGAGTCTTACTATGTGTTGTCACATCACTTTACTGTTAGTTTTAAAACACATCAAATGTTACCCTTTCACGCTAGTAACAAGTATGTTACCCTGCAACTGCTCACACATGTCAACCACATGTTCTAAGTATCAAGACAATCATATCTATCAATTTGAAATCAACTTTTAAAAACAATCATGTCATAACCCATAGTCAACTCATAGTCATTAGACATAATGCTACAATTGTCACCTAATTACACTCAAGTACATATCAACTGTCCCAACACATATGTTTTAGTACAATCATCTTAAAACAAGATCATTTGAACACATACTCATATTATGAAATTCATCAACATCCAACCATCTTGCAACCATACCATGTTAAATAAACCAACTAGACAACATAATCAAACAGTCAAGTACCAAATATATGACATAAGAAAACTCATACATTAGTGTAGCTTAGGGGAGACGATATTGTCTGCACAATCAATCCAGGTTAGCACGATACAACTTCACAACATATCAACTCAAACATAAATCATGATATCCATAACAATAACTAACTAACATTTTCACATCATAAGCTCATAAGAATTTGTCGTTCATGGAGAACAATCACATATGTGTGATCAATTTAGATTAGTATGACACCATATCACAAATATGTCGGCTCATACCTAAATATCGCAACCATAACCATCTGCATAAGTCAAACCAGGTTAACACAATACATATGACATCAATATCTTCAATGCAATGAACATAACCATCACACATATGACCAATCCAATTATAACACCAAGACATCAATGAAATAACCCTAATCATCAAGTTAATAGCATATAACAACAACAAGTTAACCTATAACATACTCATTAACAACATATAACATAATAATCAGGTTATCTAATATGAAACAATACTAACAATTCATACAACTACAGGTTACTATCGTTCTTGACTATCAGACACATGTGCATATAACTACACTAATCAACTAACATCTATCATGAATGTAACCATAACATTAAAATACATCTTCATAAACCTAATGTATATAAACCTACTACATATGACAATCCTTAACTTACATACTTGCATGCCAAACATACATATTCTCTTACCCCAAAGTCTAATGCTGCAACCTCATTATGATGATTTGCATCTCCTACTCTATCTCAACCAACACATTAGCATCATAACAACCAATATCACCATGATGACCTAAATTTCATACCATGACTTCACAAAGCATGTTTGAACTACACTTCATGCATAGATATAACCAAGGCCATGCATAACAACTACATATAGACATATAACACATGAGTACAAAAACCATATACACATGAAGACATACTCCACGACAACACCTTAAACCT
This sequence comes from Pinus tabuliformis, assembly GCA_031772625.1. Taxonomy (NCBI): domain Eukaryota; kingdom Viridiplantae; phylum Streptophyta; class Pinopsida; order Pinales; family Pinaceae; genus Pinus; species Pinus tabuliformis. Next base: position 714,303,089 of record CM062819.1, on the reverse strand, counting down.
TCACATGTTGACATAACTACAAACATGATCAACACCATGCAAATGCAACAAACACATGGACTACATGTTTAAGGAACACATATGCAACCAATCATGAAATCATGATCAATACACAACCCAAGGAGAGTGCAACCACGCTCTAATACCACTCTATAACACTCTCCTCCCACATCTACCCAAGCAACCGACCAACCGAGGTAGACATGCGATGAGAGGCTACTATGATATGATTCAACCTCCTAGTTGATCTTAAGGAAATGGAATCGACGGAAAAACAACACACAAACCTCCCTCTGGTGCTTCAAGACCCCCAGATACTAATCCACCACTCCAGGTGCCCAACCCCTAAGTTAACCTAACATTTAGATGAATTAAACACAAATTCGCTCCCATGACAAGGCATGCATGCGAGTATAACCCTATAGTCACTCTCACAGACTTTCCTACCAGTGACCAAAGACCCAATTTGTGAGTGCTATGCCAGTGACTCCTAGATTTGAGCGACTTTTTCAGGCCCGGAGCCCAGAATTGAACCATCTCTTCAAATTAGTAAAATAACAAGGAAATGACAGGACTAAAATAAATACTTATTCAAGACCTTGATTGGACCCCTACTAGCCATGACAAGATTTTTGTCAAACACTTAGTAAATATGCAACCTACAGGTGTAAAAAACATATTTGAGCATAGGGGTCTCATACTTATCTGAGATTCGCCATGAAGCATTGTTTCCTTATCAACTTAACTACCATTCCATCCATTAGGTCATAGATACATTGTTCATTCATTTACCAATAAAAACATGATGAGAACCATACATCGCCGCTGTCATAGAACATATACATAACCAACATAATAGGAACATACATATCAATGAAATCACAACCATATACACCACATATAATACATCATAATACTTGTAGAGATACAAGGATAAATAACCTTTCATTAATGATGCAAAATCCAAACCCGGGATGGGACTTCCACATTCCACTCTATCATAGAATGACTGAGCCAAATCTTTCTTCAACCATTCACCCTCGTGCCATATTCTAAGCATGAATGTGGGATCTCATAGAACATATCAATCAAAACTCATCCAGGGCCTCCAAAGGCCATCCACCTCAACCCATGAAACAGTGATTTCCACCTCACAGTTGGACATCAAAAAACCAACATCAGACAGGCCTATATCCCAGCCTTTCAGGGATCCAGAGTGGTTGTTCCAACCTGGATCCCAGGACTAGTAACTCAAACCACAAATTCCACTGGGTTCCAAAGCATTTGTCCAACGAAGGCTACAGGACTAGTAACTAAAACCACCAAGGGTGTTGAAAAGTGTGCAACAAGAAATGCTTGTTTAGAGTGCAACAAGATGATGGAGCTTAGTGAAAAGAGTCGCCTTCACTAAGTGGGCCCGCAGGCTATTTTTGGCGCAAGTCTATTTTTAGACTATGTCTATTTTTAGACATATGGATCATGTCTATGGATTGCAGGTTGCTGTTTATGGATGATTGGTCAAGTTGGGAAAAAGAGATGGACTTCTATTGCTGATGAAAGTGTGAGTGATCACAGTGTGAGTGATCAAAGTCTATTTTTAGACTGGCTGTCAAAAATAGAAAAGTCAAATATTATTATCTCATAATAATATTTGGACTATAAAATTGATCTTATTCTCTTGGAGCACTTCAGTTTGAGCTACAGAGGTGGCACATGCAGCTGTCAGAAGGAAATACGCTTTTCTTATGAGTCATTTGAGTTGTTGCATGCATGACTTCAGTTAGAATTCAATCAATTGAGTTTGGTGGAGTTGATTGTGGAGTTGATGGAGTTGTGTTCAGTTTGACTTGGTTAAACTAGTTGTAGTTAGTCTAACTGCAGATAGACTAATGATGAGTTGTTAAACTAATTATTAACTCATGATGCAACTAATGAATACATCAGTTAACTCAGTTGCATGTCAGTGCATGTTCAGTTCAACAGGGACAGGTGGTAGAGAATCAGATTGTTATCAGTTGTGACTATAGTTGTGCACCAGATCTTGCACAATCAAGGGATTGAGTATGCCAATGAGTTTGCTCACATATTTGCCCAGTATTGTAGCCTTTGCTCACGTCCAACAAAGTGTGAGTGATTATTTTGAGGTGAAATACGAGTTTGGGAAGCCATTCTCATCAGTTCTTGAGCAGGTATTGAGCAGTGGAGGCATGCAAGCAGTGGAATAGATTTGGAGATCAAATCTTAGCTATATTGTGTGTAACAGGTGGAGATACTTGTGAGAAGTATTATGCTGTGTAATGTTACATGATTCAATCAATATAATATACAGATAGTTGGGGTTTTTAGCGAGATGCTTTCCCCGGGATACATACTGTGTTAATGATTTTGATTGATGCTTCTATGTGCGCCTGTGAATGTTTCTGCTTCTGTAAATTGATGATCAACATAGAGGAGGTTATGTATTATGCATGTTCCATTATAAGTGTATAATCAGGATAATCTCTGTGAATATGTGTCATATTATTCAAAATTTCTACAAAGGGCTCTAGAGCATTTATCCAACTAAGGATTCCCGGAACTAATAGCTCAACCCAAGCTAAGGAAACATGATAACCAACCAAAAAACAAAGAAAATAAACCCACAACACCATGGCTATCCAGAAAATTTCAAGGCTAGGAAAATCCACTATCAATCCAGGCAATCCTCCATGCCAGTGACAAATCATGACCAAGATAGTGAGGAAAACATACATGCAACTCGATACCTACAAGAAAAACCCGATGTAGCTTCCGATACCTATGCCCTCTTGCACTTTCCTGCTCTTCCTTTGCCTTCTTGCTCCAAAACTCCAAGTATGCCACAACCTCCAAGAGTGCTCCAAGAAAACTCAAGACTCCAAGAGTATGAGAGAGACAGAATAGAAGGGAGCTCCACCAAAACCTGTCAAAAGATTACAAATTAATCCTCAGAAGCCTTTTTATGAATGAGGCCTCTATTTTCTTCATTTTCCTTCTCACATGCAACCTGTGACCTTTCACCTTCCTTTTCTCCTAATTTCCATTATTTTCATAACTAAAATGCTAATTAATGCCTCTTTGTTAATCTAGGTTGTCATTAATGTCAGTATAGTAGTGTTTGTGATGTTAGATTCTTTAATACATGATGTTGCCTATTGATGCCCATTGATCTTAATACTGCTCATGGAGGATCCAAGGATTGAATACAGACGTAATAGAAATAGTGGAACCTAGGAGGAAAGATATCGAAAACCATCAGAAGAGAAAGATAAAGAGTAAAGAGGAGAAGCCATTGTGAAGCCAAAGAGTAAGATGAAGATTTTATTGAAAGCCATCAAAGAAGCAAGTTATCGGTGCAAGAGAAGCAGGTTATCGCATATGCCCAAGGGTAAGTGCTATTGGAAGAACAAATAGGAACATTACGTCGGAGGAGTAGAGCTATCGAAAGAGGAGCCATAACGGAGGAGTTAACAGTAATAAACCGTGAAACTCTTTAAAGACCACAAAACACATCGACAACTTTATATTGATTCTTTATCGACGACTTTATTATATGCCACCACACAAAATCTCCGATTGCGAATTGAGTTGCGGACCTGATTACTCCATTATAACTCGCCCTATTGCAATATCGCATCCATTGTATTAGAACCTTCACATCGCAAGTCTTAAAGGGATGTAACGTTAAAACATCGATTGCGATATAATATGTGGACCCGACAGCTCCATTAAAATACACCTTTATGTAGTGTCACGTCCGGGTATTGGAAGTTACACAAATCATAAAGGATTGTCACCCAGAACCGTCAATTGCGATAAACCCCTGAACCACCGATTGCGATAGCATTGCGGACCCGCTGCACCATTATATCATGGCTTAATTAAATATCGCATCCGTAGTAATTGCAAAGTTCAAAGGAATGTCAAACTATCGATTGTGATAGAGTTGTGGACCCGACGGACTTATTAAAAATAGTTTATTAAATATCGCATTCGCCATGGGGTGATATGTGAATATCGGTGTTATTGAATGTTGCGATTGCAGGATTCTCGTGAAGTTGCGATCGCGGGATTAAGCCATGATGTGACGTGTGGGGACCTCTATTAATGTGGATTTTCATAAAGTTGTAATTGCGGGAGTCTTATGAAATTATGATTGCGATAAAGTGGTGGACCCAACGGGTTTATCAAAACAGTTTAATATAATATCACATCCAGTAGGGGCAATCGACCATCGGCTATGTTATGGGCACAACTTGTAAAAGACCTCCGAAAGTTGTGATTTTGATTGAGGTAGTGATGTGGCATGTGGGACCTCCCTGTGGGTATAGCCTCTCTTATAAGGTTTCTATGAATAATTAATTTTGTGGATGAAAGACTCTTTGATATATTTTAATATACAAGTCGGCCTCCCTCCAATAAATGTGTCTTTCCAGTCATTAGTGAAACCCGTATAAATATAAGTTAAGGCGCCTCATTTTTGACTATCGGTCTTGTGCATCAATTATAGAATAGAACAACAGTTCACAACTGATGAACATGAAGGAATAGTAGAAAGAAAGTCGAAGGTCAAGAAAAAGAAGAAGTTGAAGGTGCAACGGAAGAAGAAGTTCAAAGCATTCTGTTGACTGGGTTAATCATTAAAAGTTCAGACTTATAATGAATCCGTAGAAGCACAACCCACGATCTGTTAAAGAGACTGCATAAGTCAGGGTTGTTTTATAATTGTGCACACAACCTGAAGTTGCGACAATCATTCTTATGAAGCAGTTACTCTTGAAGCGTACTCCTGAAATAGTTACTGTGATAGTTAGAACAGAGGGTTGAAATAGAAAGTTGGTGTGTGCAGAGCTTAGTACAATTCATTGAAGGTACATTGAAGTCATGAAGAGACTATTGAAGACCATGATGTGTTAGTCATCATGATGTGACTTGAAGATTTTGCTTGGGTGTAATGAAGAGCAACAATGAGACCTTCTATGAGACAAGGTTGTCATTGATTTTATAGTATGGAGACTACAGTGAAACTGTAGATTGACACATTTCAGTGAAGAAGATTTTGGGAGTAGAGAATTACTATCAAACATATCTAGACAAAATATAGCAGTGGGTTGGAGCTTAGAGGGTTGGTTCCCTAAAGGTTGGAGCCTCGAACAAACAAGGTAGGTGCCTTGAAAGATAGGGTCGGAGCCCTTGGGGTTGGTGCCTCAGAATTGGAAGGATTGGTGTCCTTAGCATTGGTGCTCCTAAATCGAAGGTTGGTGCCTCAGAATTGGAAGGATTGGTGTCCTTGGAGTTGGTGCTCCTAAATCCATGGTTGGTGCCTTGACAAGACAGAGTTGGTGCCCTAGAGGTTGGAGCCTCACAAAAGACCAAGTTGGTGCTTGGCAATGGGTTGGAGCCCTATATATATTGTACCTAATTTATTGTAAATATTATATTAATAAAAGTATTTATTCCTATTGTTCATTTTGTGTTCTAAATATAATTGATTTAATTGGTAAAAGTAACAATTGAAAAGAAATACCGATTCACAACCACCCCCCCACTAGTATTTCCAACAATTCGTATCAGAGCCAGTACCTTCACTCAAAGCCTAACAACTTGATGGCTGATCAATTAGAACACAAATGGCAAAGCCAAGGAAGAAAGTATCCAATCCTCCTAAAGATGTGTCTCCCTCAACCATTGAAGTTGAAATCAATCAATTTGTAAAGGTTCCATGGTTCAATGGAAACTTTGATATATGGGAAGCAAGAATGAGGAATTTCTTAAAGAATCAAGGCATTGAAATATCGAAATCAGTGATTTTTGATAGCATGATGGATGGAGAATCCAAGGAGTACAATGCAAAAGCAATGAAGGCAATCTTGAATGGGCTACTAGATTCTATAAAGAACAATTTAGGAAAATGTTCGTCAGCAAAGGGTATATGGGACAAACTTCATGACCTTCACTCAAAAGGAGCATTGGCCATGACCGCTAGTCAAGAAGATGATGGAAACCAAGAAGGAAATCTAGAACCCATCATAGAAGCTAAAAATGAGAATGATGACATCAAGGCTAAAGAATACCTAGAAGATGAAGAGAATGAAAAAGATTTTGAAGAAGATCTTCTCACTAAACTTATGGTTGCCATGGAAGAGATTATCAATTTGAAAAAGGAAAATGAGGAACTTAATAAGAAAGCACTAGCTGGTGACCAAGACCAAACAAGGAAGAAAGTTGACCTTGTCAAGCTTCAAGTATAAGAAAGGGATGAAGAGCTTGCTAAGCATAAGAAGGAATTTCATCAAAGAAAAAGAAAGCATCATGAAGAAGTCATATCCATGACAAACCGATTGGATAAAGCAAAGAAATGAGAAGATAACTTGTCAAGCCACCTTGAACAAAGGCACCAGAACTTGAACAAAATTGAAGCAGAGATTGGTCTACAAGGAAGAGGTCTCCTCCCTTAGATCACAACTAGAAGAAGCAAGGAAACAAGCACAAGGAACTGAGAAGACAATGGAAGAATTGTTAATCATAGAAGGATAGGTTGATGAAGTAGAAAATGAGAAAAACACCATGATATGCCAAATAAAATCAAAGGATGAAGAAATATTCAAACTAAAATCCAACCTCAACCTTCTCAAGTCCAAAACATGTAAAGCTACAAATATCATGGAAGAAATGGAGAGAAGTCTAGCTAAGGAAAATGAAGAAATCTTTAGAATGAAATCAGAAATAATCTCCCTTAAAATATAATCAAATGAAGCAAAACGTATCAAGGAAGAGTTTGAGAAACAACTTGCTAAGAAGAATAATGATTGTGGATGATCGGAAGAAGAGATTGTCTCCCTCAGAAAAAAGGTTGAAGGGATGGACAAATTCTTGAAAATCTCTCAAGCCTTGGATGACATGCTCAGCCATCAAATATCCCCATTTGATAAATTAGGTCTTGGCTATGAAGGAGAATCCTCAAGCAAGAACGATAATGCTTCAAACAAAAAGTATGTGAGGAAGCCAGAAAGAAATGTTGATGCTCCCAGTTCCAGCAAAGGCAAGGATAAGAGTCAAGGAAACAATGAAGAAAATCCTATTCCAAGAAGAAATGTAGATGATGTCAAGGATGCAAGAAGAAATGGTTATAATCAAAGGATCTCAAGGCAGAAAGACTTCAGAAGTACATCAAGGAAACCTTCTTCTCCCAGGTACCAAAGTATATTTCTTGGTTATTGTTATTCTTGTACAAACTTTGGACACATGGCAAAATATTGTAGGGCATACCACAAAGATAGACACTATGGTCCCCGACAATTTCTGAGAAGCAATTTTGCAGGAATAAATCATGAATTCTTATTCATGAACAACATAGAATTCTTCAAGTGTCATAACATTGGTCATATGGCACATGATTGTAACTTAACTTGGGTTCCTACACAAGCTAGAACCATGCCAGAAAAGAAAGTTACAAAAGTATGGAGAATAAAGCAAATACAATTTGAAAATCCCTGAACTCTCCAGCCAACAACACATGTTGTTGACTTGATGAAGATATTCTTGATATTTCGAGTGTTTGATGATGGGATTTTGCCAAAAAGAGACAATGCATACGGTTAGGGGGAGCTTGCGATTCTTGATCATTATTGTAGAAGCTATCCGCGAAAGGGTCCTTATGAAATCCTTGATGAGCTATATTAACAATCATTCTTTGATATATCATTTCTCAGGAACACACCTTTGAAAGAACATGATCTCTTATCTATCCAATGGACTATTGTTAAAAATATTTTCCACTTGATTTCTAAATAGAAATATAGAGGAACTCGGATTTGAAGAAAGATAGCGAGAAAGACAATTTCAGTGGCTTTTTTTTTCTTGTTTTGGACTATGAAGACCTCTTAAATCTGACTATGGAAGACAATAGAATACAGACAACAATCCTTCTATATTGAGCAATAAGAAGAGCACCATGACAGGGGGAGTAGTTTGATAAGAGGAGTAGTTCTATAGGGGGAGTCTTTCTGCGCTCCTTTGCCATTGATGTCAAAGGGGGAGAGAAGAAGAATATTCCTATCAATGAAAAAGGGGGAGATTGTTAATCTAGGTTGTCATTGATGTCAATATAGTAGTGTTTGTGATGGAAAATTCTTTAATACATGATGTTTCCTATTGATGCCCATTGATCTTAAGACTGCTCATGGAGGATCCAAGGATTGAATACATACATAATAGAAATAGTGGAACCTAGGAGGAAAGATATCGGAAACCATCAGAAGAGAAAGAGAAAGAGTAAAGAGGAGAAACCATCGTGAAGCCAAAGAGTAAGATGAAGAGTTTATCAAAAGCCATCAAAGAAGCAAGTTATTGGAGAAAGAGACGCAGGTTATTGCATATGCCCAAGGGTAAGTGCTATCGAAAGAACAAATAGCAACATTACATCGGAGGAGTAGAGCTATCGGAAGAGGAGCCATAACGGAGGAGTTAAGAAAATAAACTGTGAAACTCTTTAAAGACCACAAAACACATCGACAACTTTATATTGATTCTTTATCGGAAATTTATTATATGCCACCGCACAAAATCTCTGATCGTGTATTGAGTTGTGGACCTAATTACTCCATTATAACTCGCCCTATTGCAATATCGCGTTCGTTGTATCAGAACCTTCACATCGCAAGTCTTAAAGGGATGTAACATTAAAACGCCAATTGAGATATAATATGCGAACCCGACAGCTCCATTAAAATACACTTTTATGTAGTATCGCGTCCGGGAATCAGAAGTTACACAAATCATAAAGGGTTGTCACCCCGAACTGCTAGTTGCGATAAACCCTCGAACCACCAATTGTGATAGCATTGCGGACCCACTGCACCATTATAGCATGGCTTAATTAAATATCACATCCGCAGTAATCACAAAGTTCAAAGGAATGTCAAACTGCTGATTGTGATAGAGTTGTGGACCCGACAGACTTATTAAAAATAGTTTATTAAATATCGCATTTTCCATGGGGTGATATGTGAATATTGGTGTTATTGAATGTTGCGATTGCGAGATTCTCGTGAAGTTGCGATCGCGGGATTAAGCCATGACATGACGTGTGGGGAACTCTATTAATTTGGATTTTCATAAAGTTTCAATTGCAGGAGTCTTATGAAATTATGATTGCGATAAAGTGGTGGACCCAACGGGTTTATCAAAATAGTTTAATATAACATCACATCCAGTAAGGGCAATCAGCCAATCAACTATGTTACGGGCATGACTTGTAAAAGACCTCCAAAAGTTGTGATTTTGATTGAGGTAGTGACATGGCATGTGGGACCTCCCTGTGGGTATAGCCTCTCTTATATGGTTTCCATGAATAATTAAGTCTGTGGATGAAATAATCTTTGATATATTTTAATATACAAGTCGACCTCCCTCCGATAAATGTGCCTTTCCAGTCATTAGTGAAACCCGTATAAATATAAGTTAAGGCGCCTCATTTCTAACTATTAGTCTTGTGCATCAATTATAGAACAGAACAACAGTTCACAACCCTTGAACATGAAGGAAAAGTAGAAAGAAAGCTGAAGGTCAAGCAAAAGAAGAAGTTGAAGGTCTAGCAGAAGACGAAGGTCAAAGCATTCTGTTGACTGGGTTAATCATTAAAAGTTCAGACTTATAATGAATCCGTAGAAGCACAACCTGTGATATGTTAAAGAGACTGCATAAGACAGGGTTGTTTTATAATTGTGCGCACAAACTGAAGCCACGACAGTCATTCTTCTAAAGCAGTTACTCCTGAAATAGTTACCGTGATAGTTAGAACAGATGATTGAAACAGAAAGTTGGTGTGTGCAGAGCTTAGTACAATTCATTGAAGGTACACTAAAGTCGTGAAGAGACTATTGAAGATCATGATGTGTTATTCATCATGATGTGACTTGAAGATTTTGCTTGGGTGTAATGAAGAGCAACGGTGACACATTCTATGAGACAAGGTTGTCATTGATTTTATAGCATGGAGACTACAGTGAAACTGTAGATTGACACATTTCAGTGAAGAAGATTTTGGGGGCAGAGAATTACTATCAAAAATATCTAGACAAAATATAGCAGTGGGTTGGAGCCTAGAGGGTTGGAGCCTCGAACAAACAAGGTAGGTGCCTTGAAAGATAGGGTCGGAGCCCTTGGGGTTGGTGCCTCAGAATTGGAAGGATTGATGTCCTTGGCTTTGGTGCTCCTAAATCTAAGGTTGGTGCCTTGACAAGATAGGGTCGGAGCCCTTGGGGTTGGTGCCTCAGAATTGGAAGGATTGGTGTCCTTGGAGTTGGTGCTCCTAAATCTAAGGTTGGTGCCTTGACAAGACAGGGTTGGTGCCCTAGAGGTTGGAGCCTCACAAAAGACCAAGTTGGTGCTTGGCAATGGGTTGGAGCCCTATATATATTGTACCTAATTTATTGTGAAGATTATATTAATAAAAGTATTTATTCCTATCGTATATTTTGTGTTCTAAATATAATTGATTTAATTGGTAAAAGTAACAATTGAAAAGAAACATTGATTCACACCACTCCTCAGTCTTTCCAACACTCTTTGCCTTTCCAAAGCCTTTGCCATTGCCTTTGCTAATTTCCTTAGCCATAATAAATCGAATCAACACCCACTAGGATGTTTCCGCCACCATTCAGCTTGGAATACATGTCCCATTGACCATGGCCTTATATACTTTTTACATGGAATTTTCACTAGGGTTTTTACAATGCTCATATTAAGTAAAATATTCAAATGTAAACTACACATATATGTATATATTATATAAAGAAACTAAAAAAAATAAATTATTATAGTTAAAACATTTTTAAACATTTTAAGTAATCTCACTATTTTACATTTTGGATATATTTTTTGGTCAATTTTGCTTATGTAGTATGTATAATCCAAGTGTTAAAATGAACTTTATATATACATGAAAAGGAAACTTTTTTTCAAGTTTTATAGTCTAAAGAGTTGTACATATCAAAATTTTTGATCCCTCTCGGATCCTTGATTAAGATGGATCTATATTAGTTAACTAATTAATTATAGTGATATGTACATCATGTTCAATATAATATCCCTTAAGAAATGGCTTCTAAATGTTGTTGTATCGCTCCGGCTAGAATGCTTTGAGTGCTCTAAGTGCTTTAGCTTGCAATAAGTCTAAAATTTGTCTTTCATTATAACCTTACTAAAGATATATATTATATGATCTTTGATTAAACTCCATGTAACATTGGCCTTCCTTATGCAATAGTTTATTTATTGAATTTGAATTTCAATCTATTCACTTATCAAGAGACATAACATATTATTTTTTACTTAAATTATCCAAAAATTATTATATATCAATGCATACATGATCCAGGTGGATATTGGTGGCCACCCACCAAGTCCACTTGGACCCCCACCATTTTTCCTTTCAGCTTTTCAGTTTCCTTAATTGTCACACAACTTACTATTTTTAGCAGTTTTTCAAGTCCTGAACTTCCGGAGCCATTTTGAGGCCCTAAACAAAGTTTTTTTGGAAAACTGGGAGCAAAATGGGTGGGTCCATGGATCCATGTTGCTCTTCCCAAAGTTGTAGTTCTCAGGTAGATCTTTCTAACAAGATATTGTACGCGTCAAACGAAGATTGTATGCCAAATTTATGACCCCGGGAAGTTGATGTACCAATTTACCCAAACGTGGCCCACATTTTGGCGTTTCATCTTCTAGGGTTAGGTTTTTGGATGTTTAGGGTTTTCCATTGTTTCTCAACAATGAATAGGCCTTCGAGCCTCATTGTAACATAGTTCAGAGGCATGTAGCTACCACATCTCTTCTCAGAGATAAGCTACCATCGCACTAGCTAGTTTCTTTCCATTTCTGTTTGTAAGCACATTTCAGTATTTTACAGTGATGAAATGAAGTATTACTTCCGTTGCATATCTGTATTTATGGTTATTTCTGTAATTTGTTGCGTTCCTGTTTAAATGCGGATCAGTGGTATCAGAGCGGTCTGCTTTTTCTCTGTTTTTCTTTGCATGTCCCCAACGAGGTTGGGATATATGGAGTTAGGCCTTGAACTAGTCGAACCTTTGCAAGACTAGCCTCGCAAATCCCGACAGCCTCCCATGGTGGATGATAAGAAAGATGAGGGGGCAGGAGATCCTATCAAAATCTTGCTCGAAGAAGCCCTCGAGCGACAAAGGAATGCGATGATGGACAACTTTGCGTAGATCCTTCAGCGGCTACCTAGAGGCAACGCATCGGCTTCCAGCAGCTACTCTAGAAACGCCACGCCCTTTAAGGTACAAGTTAATTTTGAAATCCCCATATTCGAGGGTCAGATAGACGCAGATGCCATGGATAAATGGTTAAACCTTCTAGAGGGTTATTTTTCTGTTCATGAATTTCCGAGTTGGGAAAAGATTATTTTCGCTCTTCTCAAAGCAACCCCCCACGTCAAGTACTAGTGGGAAACCTACTGCGAGCAGAAGGATAAAAATACCAGCTCACTATTTTCAGTCGCACCCACCTAGAATTAGTTTCGGGATGCCATCAAGGAGTAGTACTACCCTGTCGGAAGCTATGAGGATCAATACATAAGGTGGACCATGTTGCGGCAGGAAAGGGACCAAGATGTACAAGAGTTTACCAATATTTTCCATACCCTTCGCATAAAGTTGGGTATCAAGGATTTAGAGCAGCATTTGATACTCAAATACCGTGGTTGCCTGCACAAGTACATCCAGGAAGAAATAGAATTCCTGAACATCTCTTCGCTTGGAAAGGTCGATCAAAAGTTTAAACAGAAGAAGCGAGACTTTGGATCTGTGAATCCGAAGCAAGCGAAAGGTGCCCCCAAACCACATAACAAAGGACAAAGCCAAGGCGGGATGGCCCAAGACAACCCGCCAACGCTGCAAGCAAAGAACAGTGTCGTGAAGCCGAAAAAGGACACGGGAAAATGGTGTGAGTTCCATAAGAGCTCCACTCACAACACAAGTGAGTGTCGAGTCAAACAGTCACTAGTGGCTGAGCTAAAGGTTTCAGAATCAGATGAATGTTCTGACTCTAAGTCAGAACCTGACAAGGGGAATGACAAAGGGACGTAGATTATCGATGCAGAGCCCAACGCCACCGTTGCCACCATGAGGATCCAGAAGGAGGAACCCAAAGATCCAAAGGAGGAGGGGCGTCTCTTCCACTCCCAGATGTGGGTGAAGGGATCCCCACTGCAATTCATTATCGACAGTGGTAGCCAAAAGAACCTCATTTTAGCAGAGGTCATGAAGCGGTTGGGCCTACCGACTACACCACACCCACAGTCGTACAATATCGGGTGGCTTCATGAAGGATGAGATCTCAAAGTTTGCCAGCAGTGCCGCCTTCCCTACAACATCAAGCCCTTCATAGACAAGGTATTGTGTGATGTTACACCTCTAGATGTTTGTGATGTATTGTTAGGCCAACCATACTTGTGGAGGCGACATGCTGTGTATGAGTCAAGGCCTCGTGCTGTCATTATTTATTTGGATAATTCATTATACAAGATACCGGAGGTAGCCCCACCTACTGCCACCTCTTTGATCGTTGCTAAGAAAGGCAGCAAGCTCATCTCCCAGACTAGGAAATTCATTTTCTGTTTGGTTCGCTCCCAAAGTAAGGGGAAGATCATTGCTACATGCATGACCCCTGCAAAGGGTTCCTCCACGCAGCAGCAACAAAGGGATATGGTCATGACAGAACACAGGAACAACTTCTCCTCACCCACAGGGGTACCACACAAGCTTCAGGTGGGCAATAATGTCTGGTTGCATATGCAAAAAGAACGCCTTACAAGAGCCCATTAGAAGCTCCGACCATGCTGACATGGTCCTTATACCATTACTAAGGCTGTGGGAAATAATGATTTGGAGCACAACATTCCTCCATTCCTTTGCCTGCACCAAGTGTTCAATGTGTACCGCCCTCAACCATGCTTCCCACCATTACTGGACACATCCGACATTGCAGAACAACTCACATCCACATAGTTAAATCCAAAATGCATGGAACAAGCTGCAACTGGTCGGATCATGGACACACGGATCAAGCACACTCGCCAGCAGAATATCCAACTATATCGAGTTGTCAAAGCAGACCAGCTTCTTCACCAGGGCAAGTGGCTCACCAGGGACCGAGTTTAGCAGAAGTTTCCTCATCTCATGGAGGAACTCAACGCAATGGGGACCATTTCTTCCTAAGGGGGGAGGAATGATCTAGGTGGATATTGGTGGCCACCCACCAAGTCCACTTGGAGCCCCACCATTGTTCATTTCAGCTTTTCAGTTTCCTTAATTGTCACACAATTTACTATTTTTAGCAGTTTTTCGAGTCCATGGACCCATGTTGCTCTTCCCAAAGTTGTAGTTCTCGGGTAGATATTTCTAACGAGATTTTGTATGCGTCAAACGGAGATCGTATGCCAAAGTTACGACCCCGGGAAGTTGATGTACCAATTTACCCAAACAAGACCCACAGTTTGGCGTTTCATCTTCTAGGGTTAGGTTTTTGGATGTTTAGGGTTTTCCATTGTTTCTCAACAATAAATAGGCCTTTGAGCCTCAATGTAACACAATTCAGAGACATGTAGCTACCACATCTCTTCTCAGAGATAAGCTACCATCACCCTAGCTGGTTTCTTTCCATTTCTGTTTGTAAGCATATTTCAGTACTTTATAGTAATGAAATGAAGTATTATTTCCACTGCATATCTGTATTTATGGTTATCTTTATAATTTGTTGCGTTCCTGTTTAAATCCGGATCAATACATAACCCTATACAATTTTTGTTTCATTTATTTGTTCAAATTGGTAAAATGTAGTGTAGTAGTTCATCTCTTATTAACTTTCTTTAATAATTCACCACTCATTTTTATTTTCCAACATTTCTAGTTAAATTTGAACTCTTTGTTCTTTTGTATTTTCCTTGATTTGTGAACATATCAGTAATTAATTTATAGTTAATTAAAAATTGTTTCTTTTCTATTTCATGCACATCTACATTGTTTATCTTCAAATAATTTTAGATAAAGTATTTTATTTTTCTTTATTATGATATGCATTAATCTATATGCTAAATATATAAATCAACCATGAACTTCAACTCTTCACAAATTAATTAAAATTCACACGCTAAAGAGAACATATATAACTGTTTAATTGGATATATTTTCATATATATGCAACAATGATAACCACTACCAAGGATGTCATGATTTTCCGTACCCTTTAAGAGTTACTTTCTAGTAAGTATTAAGGGTTCCATTTTCAATATGCCCTTCAAGCATCCAACTTTATTGGGAGGGGAAATAGTGAAACTATTGAAACCATGACAACCTAACTTGTCATCCTTAGTGAGAAACTAATGGTCATTGAGGAACAATGATTCCTCATTACTCTACATCCCTTAGATATACATGAGTGACCAAGTCTAAAACCTACCCTCATGGTAATACACAACCTCTAAGTAAAGGTGTCATAAGCCTTTCAACCTAGCCAAAAAAATGAGTGTTAGTTGTGGGAAGCAAGCATGTTGTTCCTCCTCTCTTGATGATACCTTATATACTTCCACACAATCCATTTATCCATTAGTGGATTGATAAAAAAACATATCCCCTATGCCTGCATACATTTAAATCAATGCATTAAATTGTTGCATAATCATAAATTAAATCATATAAAAATCTATATAACATATTTTAAGTCGATATGGATTCCATATAATGTTGGTATATTTCCATGATAATTTATGCTTGTGATTTCCTTATCACAATAGGCAAACCCTCAATAGCATCTAAAAATAATTGCACCTCAAATATATATATTTCAATATGTCATAATCATATCAAATGATAACATCAATTACATCATATGAATGTATTTTATCCATCCCACATTCAATATAAATATTTAAATAAAATTAATTCAAAAATACCATTATATTAACTTAATAAATATAATTTTATTACAATAACACAAATAAATAAATTGACTCATTTTGTAAAAAAAATACCAACAAAGAATAAATTATAATCCATCAAACAAGTCAAAACAAATAAGTACTACAAACAAGATTAATAATTGCAATGCAACATACTCCTCTACCGCTATTGCTAATTAATTGATTAAGCACTTGTATTTCCATCTCCGCACAACTTCCTCCACACATGCTTCCTCCGCACAACCATCTCCTCACAACTTCCTCCGTACACACTTCCTCTGCATATCCACCTCCACACTACTTCCTCCACACTCTCTGCACAAGCTTAAACAATAGTTTAAAGACTCGTGAATATATATCTCCACAATATCTCCTCTACATTTCCATTTCGTAAGCATTCTCCGCATGTGTATAGGTGTATATATTAGCTTCACAGTACGAGGAATAATAGCTAGTAATAATATACTATAGATGCATACTATAGTCCCCTACTTAATATATACACTATATGCTCATATCATTCTTATTTTTGAAAACAACTTGATTATATAATTCCATATACTTTTACGTCACATTAAATCTATTTTTGTTATATAATTCGAAGAGAGAAGTCAACTAGAATGAAAAGTCTTTAAATTTAAGTGTGGAGGTCCCAGGATGAAATTGTAGATTAGGGTTGCTAGTTGTGTGTAGGGCACCACGATTCTTAGCTTGGTGCCACCATGACCCTATGTGCTGATTTGCAACTTCCATGTCATATAATTCCATGGATTTTGATAAGCATCTACAAACGATTTCGTGAAAGTGTACCACAACAATTCTCATTGCATGAAGACGTCTCTTGCTTCCAATTCACCTCGGCTTAGAGTTTCTTTTCATCAAAATGAATTCAAATCAAATGAAAGAAGTTCAATGGACAGAGCCAACGGCAACCAATATTTTAACATTGATTCTCCAAGGATGTTTTACAGATCTCATTATCCACCTATTTCTCATAGGTATCTGCATGCTAGACTGTCATCCAATAATATTCATGGCACTAATCAAACGATGGTTTTTGAAGATAACAATGCCTTGAAAGGAAAAAATGTTTCCAATCTTGTAAATTAATAGGAAGAAGAAGAACAACACTAAATAATTTTTAGGATAGATTGAAAGGGAAAACTCAGTTACCTATGGTCTTTAAGTTCATTCTGAGATCATCTCAGTCTCACCTACATGTCTGAGACACTCGCAAACAAAGTGACCCAAATATGAAAATGTCTTCAATTATGATTCCATTTCTTCACCAAGTTGTAGAGAAATTTCCACTCTTTCCACTAAAAGATAGATATTCTCAATGTTAACCAACTTCTAGAATCTCCCTAACCTTTTTCAACCTTTACATGAAAAGTTTCAAACAAGACAAGCCTAAAAAACACATAAGCACTTGATGTGCACGAGGAATGCGGAGGGAATTTCATTCTAAGCCAAAACCACACCCACAAAGCTAATATATTTTAGTTGTATCCACACTCAAAAGCTTTCCAAATTTTGGTTGGATGCTTCTAACCACACACATGAGCTTGTCTCCGAACAATTGGGGAAAAGGATGGTGAAACACAAACTTCTTTGACTCTGAACTTTTCTAAACTTCTTCTACTTCTTGACAAAGCTCTATAGGACCTCTGGAAGCCACTGACACCTATACAACACTTCACCAAGTCACTTTCACATTACCATCATCATCACAAGTCAAACTAGGTTGACTTGGATGCCAACCAAAAAATACACTAACACCTGGGCCATCAATATGCTCCACAACATCTCTACCATCAGTATGCAACTCTAGAACATGTTAGATATCCTCCAACGCCTGTACAATCTTCTCCAAACCATTAACATCATCTCATCAATCATGTAGACCTAATCAGGGACATGGATACCTAATCAGTAAAGCTCCTCAACTCTAACTCTTGTAGCAGCAACCAACATCTTCTTGATCAATTAACATGATCAAGAAGATCATCACCTCCCACACAAATCCTCCCCACACAAATCATCGTCAAGTGAGGTAATCCAGACCAATGCAACAAACCACCATCCAAATATATGCAACAATCATGATCATAAAAACATGATCATGAGGAACATCACACCCTCTTCTCACACTCTATATGCAACACCTACAAATCAAATATCCATCCTCACATCTCCATGCTAGTATACATGCCAAAACCAATGCAACACATCAACCATGTACAAGCCACCTATAGCCAAACATACAAGTGATGGCCCAATCTCCTGCAACCCATTCTACCAGGTTTATGTCAATGCCAACCAAAAAAACATCTGCAACACACATAAATTCCAACAATCCCCCCCTTTGGCATTGATGGAAACCCCAAATGATCCGACTATATGAACTGTCCTCTGAAAAATGATCTCCATCCTCACATTCTCCTGCTTTGAAATCAATGGAAATGGGCTAAATATGTCAGGGAAAAATGCTATATGCTCCTCTCCATGCAATGGGATCCATCAAAAAAAGAAAAAACTCCACTTAATATCATATGCAGGTGATGAACAATGGAATGCAGGACTGAAAGATGAGAATAATAACAACAATCCTCCACATAATAGAAAAAGATGTGCAATAAAGTCCCCTTGGAAACAAGTTATTCCCGATCAACAACACACTAGAGAAACAATATATATCTTCTATCGACAACAAAAAAATCCATGTCATAGTAGTAGCATTAGATCAAGTCACCAACACATAACAACAACATAATGTGACCAACTAGCAGCAACAACTCTAATCAACTATATAGCAACAAAAACATATATCCAATCAACTCTTGTACAACAAAAACATATACAGTCTCTACATATCATATATGCATCTCCACATTGTAATATCCAACATCAGAAAACTCATAATCAACAATAACAATATCTCAATCAAATGCTCTCTCTCCCTCCTGAAATAATAGCAAAATCCTCTAAGGAAAACATGGTAGTAGAAAATACATGATGACAAGGTCATAACAACATGATCAACCATACTCCAATGAATGCAAACATCTCCACGGATGATTGTGTACTTATATGTATCCTTGCCAATGCCTCCTTGCCACATGCAAGAGGCTACTCCACATGGACCAATGATTATAACTGAATGATATGCAACAAAGTACATGGCTTCATAGGTCTATTACATGGATATAAAATATGATACGTGATTGTACAATGACATTAATAGGCCCATACATAGTTGCACCCACTCTCATTACTTAACATATACACATGCTAATCATGACTCATGACTCTATACATGACATAAGCAAGTACATGACATAAGTGATAAAAAATATATGCCTTACATGACAACAATATAATAACATTCTATATCATACAATAACAAATGTCAGCCTACCCAAATGACCAACCATAAGTCAACATCTCATTAGCAGCATTCAACAACTTATAACAATGCATAGTGGCCCAACACAAAGCATATATCAACAACATTATGAAGCCTCTTTTCAACATAAAAATCCTTATATTAGCAGTATCAATAACCAACAACATATAGTAGCACCATGAATAAAAAATATAACACACCAATCTACACAATATATCAACCCTTTATAGCAAATCACAGTAGCAACAATAATCATCAAATGGAGGATGAATCTCTCCAATATAAACTGAACTGGAAGCAACAACAAGCATATAATGATGTAGTGACAACAACAATATCACATAAGCAAAACATCCTCAAAAATATAGGAATCATATACGAAATGGATAAACAACATGAACCCATACTCCTACAACAAAATATCTAACTCCGGGCAACAAATCAGAAAGCAACAAGATTATCCTCAACCAACAAATGAATCAATGCATCAATTGCTCTCAAGGAAAAACCTCCAATAGAAGTAGAAAGTGACCAAGCTAATTATATGACATGGGATAATCAAGTAACCACCATGTGCAACAACAACAATAATATGAAAAACATCCAACATGAACAACTTCTACTTTTCTACATATAGGGTACATATCTCTAACACATGAATTATGCTAACAACTATAACCATACACGATCATTGTACTAATCTCAATGGCACCATCACATGCATAGTATTATCAAACCAAAATGCATTTTTCCTCAAACTAATTTCAAGTCAATTGCATGTCAAACTCATGTACGCAACATATAAACCATGCACAACCATACTCCTGCAGTAAACAATGTAAACTATCAAACGAGAACTGTACCGAATACCCATTTTTTTGGGGTAGAAAAAAATCATCCGATTTTGAAAAGTGTTGTTTCAAAATACACTTTTTTGTTAGCATATTTTCTTATGTATCAAGTTTGAACATTTTTTTAGAAGTTAGTGATTTTCATGTTGATTTTGAAAAGTGTTGATGCAACATCAACCCCTTTTTTTAGAGGGCTTATTTTTTATACTTTAAATTTTCTATTGTATTAAGTGTGAATAATTATTTTTTAAATTTAACAAATTTTGAAGTAGTCTTCTTCTTCTTGCCTGCGATATTTATTTTTAAGCGTTTTCAAAGTTAGTGTTTTTTGTTTTTCTTTTGAATTTTTTTTTAATGAAATATTCGTTTTTTGTATAGTTATATAAAAAAAAAGGTCAATATTTTAAAGTTATAATTTTCTATATATTTATGAATTGTTAATTAATATTTCAATGCACATTAAATAATTTTCACTAAAAACACAATAATTTTAAACATTTGACAAAAATACGCATTTTCAATATAGATATAACAAAAAAAATACACATTTTGAGACTTTTTTGCTAAGAATGACATGTCAAATAAACAATTTTTATGGGAAAATTTTAACTTTTATGAATTTTCTGTCAAAAAATAAAAATAATCACAATTTTTTTTCAAAAAATAATGATTCATGTAAAAATTAAAGCGAAAATTATATAAAATAATTATTAAATATATAACAACAATAATTGAATACTTATTCTTCTCATAAAATCTGAAAGTCAAAACATTACAAGTATAACTAATGAATAGTTCTCAAAATCGAGCTTGGTTTGCTGGCATAACTTAAATTTAATCAATAATATCATATCATCCATGCTCATCATTTTCTAGAGTTTCATTATTGTCTTCTTCCATAATATATTGTGCTTTAGTTTGGTCATTTTCCTCTTTTGATGGATCTTTGGTGTCTGCAAATCTCCCAAAGTATCTCTTTTCATTCATTCCATCTAATTGTGGTTGAGGTTCCTTTGCCTTTTTTGCCACACGTGATTCATTAAAACCCCCTTCCGTCAAACCAACTTCTTGTATTTCATTTGGAAGAAATTGAATAACATTAATTCTTTGCTGAAAAAAATTGCACTATAGTGAGTTTTTTTCAATGGAAATGCAACTTCTTCCTTTTTGCAGGGAACATGCTAGTGTTGCACCTAATCATCAAATACAAAAGAAATAATTATGTAAATGAATAAAATCCAAAACTCGATCTCCTTCATTTGAACATAAGTCTATAAGATAGTTAATCAATGTCTGTGGTTTTTTATAAATGTTAACTATCTCTCCTTTTGCTTCTTTATCTTCATATGTTAGTTTTTTTACGACAACATCATGAACCCGTACTTGGCTATGACTCTTTCCATCTACTCGATTAAGAAGAATAGGTTTATAGCTATTATCTTTTTTCCAACATTCAACATGAATGAACTCACAATCACCTATAATTCGCTGATCTCTGCAACCAATAAGATTTGACTTTTTCCTATAACATGAAATAGTAAAAGTTCATTTAACTTGTACATAAATATTTTTTAAGATTATTCAAAAATACAATTTCAATGTCTTACCATGTAACCTGCATCCTTGAGTTTTCTTTTCCCTTGAAACTTGATAATAACATTGCAAATTGTGTGTCTAAATGAAATGTCACAAATTTCCAAGATGGTGATGTTGTGACTCGCTGAAATCTCATAAACAATTTACTAAAAACTTGATAACTATAATGTTCGCTATCATATCCAATGTTTGGGAAACTGAAACCATGAGGAATATCTGCAATAATTAGGGAATAATCCCCTTTAGGTATGAGTTTTGCAATGTTTTCACAATCACGTTGTATTATTTGATATTGGATAGTCTGGAGTCCATTCCAAATGAAATTACTAAGACTAGAATCTAGTTCAACATTCTTAATATGTTGCTTTCTCAACCTTTCTCACTTAATTTTTTCAATAATGGTTTTGAAACTATCTGGTAGTCCATTTGCATCATTCTTCGACATCTTTAATGAAATAAACAAATATATGTATAAGTAATAAAATAAAAATAGGATACATATAAATAACAAAAGATTGTATAAATCAACATACCTTTTTAAATACAAGATAAAAATATTTTAGTTTTGATGTAGAACTTGAATCTTAGTAGTTGCATATAACATCATCCCAACTCTCTTCATTCAACAATTTAACCATTTGTTCTTGTATTTTCATATTAGCCTTGTGAATGAATAAATAAAGTAAAAAATGTTAATAAAGTGATATTTATAACAAATACTACCAACAACAATATTTTATATTTAAAAAAAAATTATAATCCAAAAATAAGTAAAAATAATTCAACAAACTTACTTTTGAAAGTCCTCACACATTTTATCCAATGATAATTCCTTTGACTTCACACGAGATAATATTGATTTCACAAGTCTGTCATCCTTCACTCCTTGAATCGTTCTCCATGGTGTGATAGTCATATCATCTGGAAGGTGCTTGATTTCAGGACCTGTCTTATTGTTGGTACATATTAATGGTTTAGACTTTTTAACCTTCTGGTTTTTTATGGAAATGTTCTCCCTGTAGAAATTTTGAATAATATGACACTTATTCACAGAGATTATCCTGATTATACACTATTGCGGAATGCATGCATAATACATAACCTCCTCTACGTTGATCATCAATTTTGTGGAATTAAAAACAATGAAACATCAATCGCATGCACACATTAACACAGTATGTAACCGGGGAAAGCATACAACTGAAAACCCCCAACTATCTGTATATTATATTGATTGAGAACATGTATACTCCTCACAAGTACTTAGTACTATCTCCACCTGTTACACACAAACTAGCTCAGATCTGAATCAATCACAGGTTCAAATCTCCTCTGCTGCTTGCCTGGCTCCACTGTGCAATCCTGCATGAGAATGGATGAGAATGGCTGATCCAAACTCGTATTTCCCTTGGCTGAACCACGCAATCCTCATTGGCAATACTCAATCCATTGATTGTGCAAATCTCATGCACAACTATAGTCACAACTGACCGCTGTCTTGCCCTTTCACTCACCTCTAACAACTGTCTCCACTAAACTGTCCATGCATTGAGTTAACTGATGTATTCTTTAGTTGATTTATGAGTTAATAATTAGTGAATTAATTAATAATTAATTCACATCACTCATCACTAGTGTATTCTGTAGTTAGACTAAATACAACTAGTTCAACCAAGTCAAACTGAACACAACTCCATCAACTCCTCAATCAACTCCACCAAACTCAATCACTTGAGTTCTAACTGAAGTCCATCATGCAATAGCTCAACTGACCCATAAGAAAAGTGTATTTCCTTCTGACAGCTGCATGTTCCACATCCGTAGCTCGAACTGAAGTGCTCCAAGAGGATAAGATAATGTTTATAGTCCAAATATTATTAAGAGCTAATAATATTCGACTGTTCTATTTTTAGACTGGCAGTCTAAAAATAGACTCCGCCCATATGTCTAAAAATAGAAGTCCATCTATTTTTACCAACATGACCAATCATCCACAAATAGCATCCTGAAACTCATAGACCATGATCCATATGTCTAAAAATAGTCTTTGCGCCAAAAATAGCTTGCGGGCCCACTTAGTGAAGGCAACTTCTTTTCACTAAGCTCCATCATCTTGTTGCATTTTCAACACTCCCTCTCAACAAGATATGGATTATCTATAACCCCTATCCTGCAACTCTGGAATGTTCTGCATGCAACACATTTGTTCGATCCACTTGCTCCAACAACACTTGGAACAAAAACACTCCCAACTCACCACTCTGTTGGGCTAGGAACATACTCTGATGCTGAAGCTCTACTTGCTACTGACAAGTGCTCCCTCTCTGAAATCTGCGCTACTGCAACATCTCCATGCATCTCGCACCATTGCACACCTCTCTGTGCCACCTAGCACTATGAAAAACACTTGTGCCTCTCACATTGCTGCAGCCTGCTAGCTATGCACTATCCTAGGATTCCCTGCACTGTCACTCTCTCTGCCGCTCCATTCGCATTTGTCTCTACCCAATCAATCAGTTCCTACTACTCCACATCGGGGCTCCCATAGCAAGGTCTCATCCAAGAGGTTGGGTACCTCAAGGATCCTTCCCCTCCTCCTTGGGACGATCACTCTATATCGCCCCACCTCCTACCTGGAGGTATGGCTGCATGCGATCCCTCTGCCCACCTGGCTCGAAGTTTCCCCCTACTGGAGGTCTCTGCATGAGTAGCTGTATCTACTCGATCTCCTCTCAGCTTCCCTTATTGTGGCTGCTCCACAACCTCTTGAAGCTGCTGCACCAATCGTGGCTCCTCCACAATTGTCTGAGACTTCTTCTTGCTCTGCATGTTGAGCAGTAATATACGCTCCCTCTCAACCACCAAGTCTCCATCAGTTGCCTCGCTGCTCAAGGCTTTGCATGCATCTTGAACCTCAAGAGCATACAGGTTTTTGACCCGTGAACCAATTTGCTTCACCTGTCTAGTGATGATGTGTCTAAGGAAAACCTTTCCCTTACTGAAGACTACATCATAGCCTCTGTCTTCTAGCATCGCGATCGACACCAAGTTTCTCTTCAGTCCTGGTACATACTTGACATCGATCAAGGTAAGGCGAGCTCCATGCTCCCTCTGAAAAATAATCATGCCTACGCTTGAGACGCTATACTTTTCATCATTAGCCATCGCTATGAGTATCTGGAGATCTTTCTCCTCCAAAGTACTGAACAAACTCTTGTCATCGGTCATGTGGAAAGAAGCTCCACTGTCAAGAAACCAACCACTTCCCACCATGGATGAAACCATGCATGCGAAGAGTGTGAAATCCAACTCAAACTGTGAAGCATGTGCCTCACCTTCAGATCCTTCCCTGGATCCCTTCTTGGATTTCCTCTGTGGACAATTTACAGCATAATGGCCCACCTCATGACAACGAAAGCATCGCACTTTCAATTTGTCAACCTTCTTCCCATCATTGGAAGAACTGGATTCAGAAAGAGAACCCTTCTCCTTCCCCTTCTTTGCTTTTGCAGCCAAAGCGCAATTTTCTTCATTAGATGCCTTTGATGAAGATCCGTCCCTGGTACTCCACCTAATCTCCTCTTGCACAAGATCTGACCAAAGTCTCTCCCATCCTGGAAATTTCTCCCGACCATTGACAGAGTCCTGATAGGAATGCCAGCTCTTCGGAAGACCAAGGAGAGCCAAGCTCACCAAGTCCTCATCATCAACAGTCACCCCCACACTTCCCAGCTCATCCCGGCATTGGGTGAACTTCGTGAGATACCTGGGCATACTATCTCCATTCTCACACTTAATGTTTCTGAGTTTATCCTTGAGCGCTAACTTCCTCTGGTCGCTCTTTTTTTGGAATAGATCTGTCAACGCTTTCCACATCAAGTATGGAGAAGCCTTTCCATGCAGGCTGGACACAATGTGATCCTTCACGCCCTCCAACAGAATCCTTCGACACTTTGTTGTCTTCTTTTGCTAAGCCACAGCTTCAGCAGCGTCAGTAGGTTTTGGGACTTCAACATCTATGAAATCCTTCAACCCATTGTCATCTAACACTGCCTCCATCGTGTCTTTCCATGCAGTATAATTCGAGTTGCCTTCAAGAGCATACTCCAATCACAATCCGTTGAAAGACATTTCAACTTTGACACCAAGAAAACACTGCTGCAAATTCGAATTCCACCAGCTCAAAACTCAACCGCTTCTGATCTAAAATTCGTGAGAACAAATTATTTCTCGTACAGAGATTGACTGTATGGGCTTTTACCGAATATCTCACCTTCCAAAGGAAGGATGAATCTAGAGGCTACCTAGCCCGATTACAGACTCTGCCTGAAGAAATAAAATGTAAACACTTTTTGAATAATAGATCTGATGATCAACTCTGCTCTGATACCATGTAGAAATTTTGAATAATATGACACTTATTCATAAAGATTATCCTGATTATACACTATTGCGGAATGCATGCATAGTACATAACCTCCTCTACGTTGATCATAAATTTTGCGGAATTAAAAACAATGAAACATCAATTGCATGCGCACATTAACACAGTATGTAACCGGGGAAAGCATACAGCTGGAAACCCCTAACTATCTATATATTATATTGATTGAGAACATGTAACAATACATAGTACAATACTCCTCACAAGTACTTAGTACTATCTCCACCTGTTACACACAAACTAGCTCAGATCTGAATCAATCACAGGTTCAAATCTCCTCTGCTGCTTGCCTGCCTCCACTGTGCAATCCTGCATGAGAATGGATGAGAATGGTTGATCCAAACTCGTATTTCCCTTGGCTGAACCACGCAATCCACATTGGAAATACTCAATCCATTGATTGTGCAAATCTCATGCACAACTATAGTCACAACTGACCGCTGTCTTGCCCTTTCACTCACCTCTAACACCTGTCTCCACTGAACTATCCATGCACTGAGTTAACTGATGTATTCTTTAGTTGATTTATGAGTTAATAATTAGTGAATTAATTAATAATTAATTCACATCACTCATCACTAGTGTATTCTACAGTTAGACTAAATACAACTAGTTCAACCAAGTCAAACTGAACACAACTCGATCAACTCCTCAATCAACTCACCAAACTCAATCAGTTGAGTTCTAACTGAAGTCCATCATGCAATAGCTCAACTGACCCATAAGAAAAGTGTAATTCCTTCTGACAGTTGCATGTGCGACATCCGTAGCTCGAACTGAAGTGCTCCAAGAGGATAAGATAATGTTTATAGTCCAAATATTATTAAGAGCTAATAATATTCAACTGTTCTATTTTTAGACTGGCCGTCTAAAAATAGACTCCGCCCATATGTCTAAAAATAGAAGTCCATCTATTTTTACCAACATGACCAATCATCCACAAATAGCATCCTGCAACTCATTGACCATGATCCATATGTCTAAAAATAGATTTTGCGCCAAAAATAGCCTGCGGGCCCACTTAGTGAAGGCGACTTCTTTTCACTAAGCTCCATCATCTTGTTGCATTTTCAACACTCCCACATGTTGAAAATCTCATTAATCAATTCCCATATCCCTCTAGTTCTAAATGAAAACTTGAAAATGTTATCCATACCTCTAAATATATATAATTTTACTTTGCCGCCTTTTGAATTGATTTTTTTCCTCAATTTTGTTGGGTGTGTGTTATATTCTTTCCACAACTAGTCGTATGCGCAAAGGGGTCACAGGGGGGCGTGAGGGCGCTCTCTGTTAATTGTGTCGGGTGTAGGAGGGCGGTCACAAGGGGGGAGAAGGCCCCCATGTCTAGGGGTTTTAGGTGTTGGTAACCCTCTATATGAGGTTCAGGGTAGTGCCCCAGGAAATATTTTTGGACCCTATATTAGGTGGATGGACCTACCTATGGTTTTGTGCATGGGTTTTGCACATGGCTTTGGGCATGATGTTTTTTTGGCCATGGTGTTTTGTAGATCTGGTCAAGGAAACTATGATTATGTTCTAATCCAGGGTTAATGGATTGGAGTTTATGAATGCTTCGGTAGGTATATATATGTATTGTAACATTGAAAGACACATAATGAAAAATCAATCTAGTAGTCCCAGTTTTGGGATCCAAGGGAAAATCTCTATGTATTTTCTTTATATTCTTGTCATTGTTTATTTTCTATTTTTAGAATTTGTCTGTAGGTAATTTATGTACAAGGTTAAAACCTAAAAATTTGATAACCTATTTCCATACAACATTCCTTCTGAAAGCTTAGACTAACCTTGTCTTATCCCCAATAATTTGATCATTTGGATGAAAGTCATAGGAATCCTATATTCATTATCTGCATTATGATCCCATGCTAATAAATTTTCTTTTTTATCTGTTAAACTAACATAAATGATACATTTCACTATTTCAAAATGTGACTTATTTGGATATTCCTTCATCAATTGTCTTCTAGCCTCTGTAGAATGGTTCCCCCTAATCACATACTATTTGTATTCAAAACATCTTGACTTATCAAATGTCTCTTTGTTGGGAACTTGAATTGGATCAACAAGAAGCACATAATCAACCACATGTTCATATGGATTGTGCCTGATCAATGTTTTGAAGTTATGGACATGCAGGTGGTGTGGCTTTCCAATTTGATATTTAGATTGTCCATTTGGCTTATAAATTATATGATATTAAGTTGAAATGTACGATCACCCTCAATTAAGTTTTTCTTCATTAATTGATTTTGAATTTCATTTTGTTTTGTTTGAATAATGCCTTCCTCGAAATCAACACCTGGTGTCATGATTTCCTTGTTGCCTTTTGATATTTCACTATGATCTTCATTGTTGCCCATGATTTTTTCAACATGACTAACTTTTGATTTCTTCCTCCTATTGGTTATAATATTTTCTTCTAGACAAGCACTATCAGTTGGAAGAGAGACATTCCTAGGCATTTTTCTTTTTGGTTTCTTATGACTTTTCTCCTTTTCAACAACAATTCTAATCTCATTCTCAATAAATTCAACATATTCTTTAGCTTCAGCTTCCATATCTTCAAAAGTAACGTGTCTAATTTTACTAGATTGATCCACTATATGCATTCTTTGCTGATCCCTTGTATGCACTCTTGTAGCTTCATGAAATATTTTATTTACTTCTTTCTCCTATCTTCTTTTGTCTCTGTGTGGAAACAACTAATAACATTCATAATATCTCGCTCTTTATAATAAATCCCCCCCAACATAATTAGAAGACCCTTAAAAAAATATTATCAAACAAAATATAATATGTCAATAATAAATAAGTTATAAAAAATATAATGATACTTACAATAATTCAAAACAAATAAATATAAATAAGAAAAATTACAGTGTTTCATGCAATGTTGTTTATGATTTGTTGACAAATCTTTGTAGAATATTCATCCATGTCATAATTCATCTTTAAGAAATGATATCTAACCTTCTCATGTGAATTGGGCAATTTTTTTTAGAATATAAACAACTTCTCTATTCAACACCAAACATATGTCTCGTACTTTTCCCAACACCTCATAACTTCCACCATTGTAAATCATACCAACATATAGATATATGTGCACACCTTCGTCACTCTCTATCTTTAACATGCCATGTAAATTTTGTTTTATTTATTTCTCGTGTCGCCTTCCATTCTGAAATAATATTCAATTCATTTGAGGGGCCAGTTGCTTGAATTTTACCATGTGTCTCAGTTCGGTTCTGTTCAACAATGTTCATAAAGGGTCCAACTGCAAATTTAGATGATGTAATTGTTGACCTTGTTCCAAAAACATTCACAAAGACCTTTTTTTATGCCATTTACCTGGAAAAAGTAAAATTATATATATATATATATATATATATATATATATATATATATATATATATATATATATATATATATATATGTTAATTAAAAAAACAAAACTCATATCTTAATTAAACAAACAAAAAAAAAAAAAAATATATTCATTATAACGTAATTAGAAAAACATAAAAAAAAAAAAACTCCAAATGTATAAAAAAAACAACAATAACAAATATAACAATCAAAATTATTTTATTAAAAAACAATTAAAAATTAATTTTACAATTTTGTAAAAAAAAGGTTAAAAAAATTCTACTAAAATTTAATTTTGAACTTTTAAAATTTAAAAACTAAAACATTGAAAAAAAAAAAAAAAATTGCGTCGGTCGAGTGTGCCCATGGCCTACTGGCCCCCCACTGGGCAAGGGAACCGATTCTCGGAATCATTCCCCTCGCCCAAGCAGGGGGGGGGGGGATGATTTTTTACAAGCTGCCCAAGCGTGCCCAGGGATTTTTAGCCCCCTCCCCGATGGTCAAGGGGATTCGATTCCCAGAATCACTCCCCTTGCCTAATGGGGGGAGATCGCAGGCCACGGGCATGACTAGCTCAAGTGCAATTTTTTTTATTTTATTTTTTTGGAAAAAATTCTATTTCTTTTAACAAATGTAATAAAAAAGTATTTAAAGGATTATGTTTTTTTTCGGTATCCCGGAGGAACCCAGCGACCCGCTTGACACGTAACTACTAGTAAACCTCTAGGGTTTATGACTTGTCCTCATTGTCGTAAAATTGTCACCTCGGGGGGATTTGAACCCATGTCTGCCTTGTTTCAATGATTTCCTAAATTTTCAATTAATGAATTGAGTTGCCCCCAAGACAAAAAAAAAAAAGAAAAAGATTTTTTTCCCCAAAAAAAAGTTTAACACTGGTTTTTCCATTTCAAAACCCTAAAAAATATGATTTTTCATATTTTTCCTCCCAAAAATCCTACAAATATGAGTTTTTTTCATATTTTTCCCAAGAAAAATCTAAATAATTTGATTTTTCCCTTGAAATATGATTAAAAAAAATCTCTAAGAAAAAGTAAAACAATATTTTTTTTATCTTTTCAACATAAAAACAATAAACCAAGCTATTTTCCCCAAATTCCTCTTTAAATAGTTGAAATAGAAGGAAAACTAACCTTTGAATTGCGAAAATCTCCCTTTGAATGTCTTGTTGATGACAATGTAGCTCCTTTGCAAAACCACTCCAAGTTTTTTAACGAACCCTCTAGAAGACTTGATGTGATGTAAGGAATAGTAACAAAGAAAGTTATTATATAGTGGATATTATTGGGACCTCAGGTAGCATGAGTGGTGGGATGGGATGCAAAAATTAAGTTGGTTCAGCCTTGGTGGGTGAAGGCCGAATCAACCCAACAATCTTCTCTGATTGCAATCTCAATTCTGGAATTAATCCTCTATAGACTAATTTGTTATGCCCTTACTGCAGATCCTTATTGAGGGCTTTCATTTTTTTTCATAATGGCCTTGGGGCTGAGGGGAGGATCTACATCCTTCTAGACAACTCTTACAGGCACATGTACTTAGTTAGTAGATGTTCATGATTCAAAGGCAGGGACTTCGAGTTTATCACAGGCACCAATCCTAGGTGATAAATGGAAAGCGATTCTGTGAGGACATTGTATACCAAAAGAAGATACAAACCTTAGATTCATTATACCCTCTAAATTTTTAGAGGATCATCAAAAATGGATGAGAGATTATGCTCTCAATTATAAGTTTATTGGAATTTGGCCCACTGAGAGGGAGCTCAAATGTTGGATTCAAAAATATTGGCATCCTAAAGGGGAGGGAGACTTGAGACTAGGCCCAAAGGGCTTTTTCATAGTCATCTTCTCTAATTTAGAGGATAAAGAATGTATATTTGAAGGAGGGTCGTACTTTTACAATAATTTTGGGCTATATATTTGTCATTGGGAATCATGTTTTAACCCAGATAAGAAGGAATTTACTGCGACCCTAGTCTGGGTAAGAATTTCTTCTCTTCCCATCAATTTTTGGATACCGGAAATACTAGAGGGCATTGGTCATGCCTTGGGGAAGTTTTTCAAAGTTTCAGAAGTGACCAGGTGAGGACGGAATATGTTCTTTTCTCACTTATGTGTATATATGAACATATCTCAACCATTACTAGAATCCATTGACTTGGATTGGCAAAGCGAAATCTGGACTTAAACATTGGGCTATGAACATGTCCTATTTTGATGTCGATTATGTCATCAACATGGTCACATTTTTCGGGAATGCACCCAATGCAGAAAGGGCCAAGAAGCAGGTCTACTTCTGGGCAACAACGAGTTTACAAAGGCCCCCTCAAGGAGATGCAATTAGAAGAATTATGCTACTTTAAATATTATGTTAGTGGAGGACAATAATTCAGTCTTTGTCCTGGAAGCAATGGAATCAATGGAAGAAGACAGAGAAAAATAGATGATATCAACATGATCGACAACTTAGATGCAACTTTAGTAGAAAAATAGGCCCAAAAACACAAACTGGAGGATTATAATCCTTTTTTGGCTTACCAGGTTTTAATGAAGTTGTTCCCCTACTTACCCAAGAATATTAGGCCCTCTTTGTAGAAGAATTACATTTGACTGGTCTCATAAATGAATGGTCAGCACAAGATCTTATGGTATTGAATAAAGACCAGCATGAACAATACGGAAATGCATATCTCTCATGAAAAACCAAAACTTCACAAGCTCATAAATTTGCCATGGGGGAAGGATAGTTAGAGCAAAGGTAAGATGTGTTACTTAAAGATCTATCCAAAGATATTAAAAAAAAGGAGAAAATAACCACAAGGAGACAGTGCAATCCTAAGATCATGGAACACCCATGACTGGTCAAGTAGCAACCTTACATGAGGCTTAGTTTACATCTACCAGATTATTGCAATGAAATTTATATCATGGAACATTCAAGGATTGAATAGTAAAGGCAAGCAAAGACATCTTAGGGAAATAATTCGTAAGGAGAGATCGATGATTCTAATTCTACAAGATATTAAAATGATGAATGACAAGTTGATCAATGTTAGCTCATATTGTTGGACAGGGTGTTAATTCGTGGTGATAGAAGGAGAATCCTAATGGTTTTCAACCTATAGCACTTTGCAATGTCATTTACAAGGTTATCTCTATAGTCATAGTCAATAGACTAAATCCTATCCTACCACACCTTATTTTGCCTTCCCAAACTGGTTTTGTGAGGAGCTGCCAGATCGCCGACGAGATTATTGCAACCCAAGAAATCGTTCACACTCAAAATGACAAATAGACCAGGTATGCTTCTTAAACTTGATCTGTCTAAAGCCTATGACTATATCAGTTGGAGTTTTTTATTCCAGATACTTAGTGCTTTTCTGATCAATGGATGTGGTGGGTATCATCCTTAGTCTCCACAAACTTTTTTTCAATCATAATCAATGGATCTCCCTCTAAAACATTTATTGTTTCAAGAGGACCATGAGAAGGAGATCCTTTATCTCCTTTCTTGTTCATTTTAGCAATGGAAGGCCTCAAACGAATTATACAATCATCGTGTTCCTTGGGGCATCTTCATGGGTTGAAATTGTATGATGCAAACTTTACCATTTCACATCAACAATATGTTGATGATGTTGTTCTATACGGTTTTCCCATAATGAAAGAGGTATGTGGGATCATGAAAATTTTACAAATTTTCATGGAAGCATCAGGTACATTGATATACATAGAAAATGCAAACATCTTCATTTTTAATTTCCCATACCTCCTTCAGACACAGTTAATCCAAGTAATGGGCTTTAAAAAGGGACATCTCCCTTCCAAATGCTTGGGAGTACCGTTGGTTGTGCATACAAATAGAATTGCTACATGGGAATAATTTATTGAGAGGAATCGAAGAAAGATCACCAATTGGAATGTTAGGCCACTCAATCTCTCTGGTAGCCTCATCCTGCTGAAAGCAATCTTACAAGCAATACCCAATTATCAATTAGCGACAATGCCACTCCTAGATGTAGTGGCCTCTCGTTTTAGATTGTTATGGACATACTTCTTGTGGAAAGGCACTGCCAAAGACTGAAAGTGGGCCCTGGTTGGTTGGGACACTTTAATAGTAATGCAGAGTAAGGGCAATTTGGGAATCAAATATCCCTAGTTGATTAGCCAAACGTATGCTATGAAATTATGGTAGCTCTAGGTTCAGGGAGGACCAAAACTTTGGAATTAGATCTGGCAGAGGAAGTGTCTACCTCTCTCTTTGGAGGAGGAGCGACTCTGATTTAATGGGACAATTAAGGGCTCACCAATATGGAACTGGGCTAGTCAAATCTGAGACCTCATTCGTCACCTTGGATTTTGGGATATCAAAGATGGGCACACAACAAATTTCTGGGAAGAATCTTGGAATCAATTCCCATGTTTAGTAGAGATACCACACCTCCGTACAATACAACACCTCTCTAAAATTGTTGGGGCATATTCACTCGTATATTTCTAGAAATCATGTTTGGCTAATCAAGAATGGAGAGTATGGAAGAACAAAGATGATCAGTTAGTATTGATAGTTACACCTCGAAGGAGTTTCACAAATTATTAGATCATAGACCAATTAGGGTCTCGAAGCAACGATATGTTCTCTAATTGGGTCATAAATCAACAAGAAAGTTTGAGTTAAAATAAGCTTATCAAATAATAGCGGATTTCCATGAAGGCGATAATTTAGAGTTGTGGAAGAAATTGTGGGATTTTAAGAGTTGGCCGATTATAGTTCTTTTCTATGGATATTGGCACATGGGAGAACTCTTACATGGGATTGCTCAAGGAGGAAAGGTTATGAAGGACCATCCATCTGCCTTCTATGTTCTCAAGCAGATGAGACAACATACCATCTTTTCCTGACTTATACCTATGCTTGTAATATCTGGGAGATGATAGGGAGAATCTTTCGTTGTGCTGCCCCTTAACCTTGTAATCTCCAGGAAATAGTAATTCAATGTGTGTACAACAAGTTTAATAATCCCACGATTGCACAAGCTTGGCAACTCACTTGTGTTTTTTTCCTGTGGAACCTCTAGAAAGAACATAACCTTAGGATGTTTCAAGCATCCAAAAGGAATGCTGCTACTTTACAAGACATAATAACTAAGAATATACGAGGGACATTAGTTGCACCATCCTTTATATAGGAAGAACACCCAACTTCAGGGTTGGAGGAGTTGATTTTTAAAAACTTGGATCTATAGGAAATAACGTCCAAACCATACCCCACCAAGTCTCTTTCCCTTCGGCATAATGACAACAATTTATTCACCCCGCGTCTAGAAAATTTCAAAGTACTGAGTTTCGATGGTGCCTTGAAGGGGAACCCAAGACCAAGGGTTATGGTGACATTTTCAGTGATGCGTCATCTCAGCCTCTACATCTATATGCTCCGTCTTATGGAATCTCAACAAACAACATAGCATAATTCCTTAGTCTCGAAAAGGGTTGAAAATAGTAATACGAGAGGGCTATAAGTTTTTACAGGTACATGGTGACTCCTATATTTCCATACAATATCTCCAAAAACTGTTGTAGGGTCAATCAAAGGAATAGGTATGCCATATATGGAAACTGACTAAGATAATAACGAGCATCAAAAACTTGCTTGTGTTGTTCCAATTCATTATCGCACATCACACAAAGCGGGAAGGAAATTGGGTGGTAGATATTTTCACTGATTTGGGCAGTTGTGCACAAGGGCTACAATACAATGGACCATGGTCAGTTGAGGTGCCAATGGAGGTAGTACCTCAACTCCTTCGGTTGCTTCAATATGATTAGGAGTGCTCTACTAACCAATCCTTTGTTTGTCATTGGCATACGAGGGGGTAGTAGTTGGGGCCCCTGCTTGATGGGAGTGCATTTAAGGATGGGTGGTTTGACAACCCTCATGATTTCCATGCGTGAACAAGGAGTTGAAAATTGGGAGGCTGACCACGGAGGTGGAAATGAGGTGATTACTTGTTCGATAATGACGTACATGTGGCTGCCCCACCATTTATACGATACCAAAGGGTGTCCCTTGTCTCATCAATTTAAAGTTGGGCAAGTGGAGGAAATAGAGTTTTAGTCTAACATTCCCCTGGTTTATGCTTTTCGAGAGGTGAGTTCACTCATTGTTGTACCTTAAATTTTTTTGCACATGTTTGGGGTGTTAAATGCGGGAATGAATCTGTATGCCTGAACACCCACTTGTCTTTCTTGTGTCATTTCTTGTTCAGACACTACATCTCACCCATTATACTCGTTGGTAGGGAGTTTCCTTTATAAGTGGGGGGGTATTACTAAAGGGTGGTGGATCATCTATTTTTTGCTCATGGATACACAACCACTTCTCATTATGCTAGCTTACAATAGTGGTTCATTTCTTTTCAACAACCTCTAGCTAGGTTTATTTTCCTACTTGTATCTGCCCTAGTTTAATTTCACGGGTCATCTTAATTCTCACCTGATTCTCCTTGGATCTGGCATAGATTTTTTTTATGGTAACTGTCCATGTTTTTCATTATTTTCATCCAGAATATAGTGACAGGTCCATCCTTCGAACTTATCATTGTATTTCCTTCTGCTTCCTCTCAGATTCCTGACTCTATAGGCATTTCATTTAGTTGCCCAGTTCTTGTTTGCGGGAAGTGGTATCCAAGATTTTTTTTCCTTGTGGTTTTTATTACTAGTTCAAGTTTTAGGTCTATAGGCCAATATTAAGTCTTCAATTCAGTTATGTCCAGTATATATATGGTAAAATTGTCCCACGTCCTCAAACTCTTCCTCACCAGCCAATATATGGTCCAATTGGGGTGGTAGGTCTAAGCCTGGTTGTTTTAGGATATACTCGGTTGTTGGTTTATTTTCACCCTCACAACACCCTTCTGGAATCTCCTTTCAATTACAGTGACCTTGTACACTTCTTTCTAGTGCCACCTTTCTCTTACTCTGATATTTGGGTTTGGGTGTTTAACTCCTATCTCGACAACGACTATCTACAATTCCATATCAACAATTGTGTTTCAGTGTTTAATTTTCAAGTGTTTTCTCCCTCATACTGGGGTAATTGGGCTTAGGTGGTTTCACAACCAAACTTGTTCATCCACCTGCTCCTATTTTGTGGCGTCAACCCCTACCAAGTCTACCTCTGTCAACTGTGCTTATGGCATCATGGCTCTGCCAACCTAGTCAACGAGGAGGCGCATAAGGTGTTTCTTCCTCTCGATGTCGACACCTTTTTGGATGGAATCCTATCACTTATCATTTTGATGCAAATCCTCCTGAGGTTAGAAATGAAATTCTTCAACTAGAAGCTAAAGAATTTGGAGATAAAGCTTATCATTCTGACTCATAAATCACTAGTTCAAGATTCTGATGGATTCTTGATCCAGGTAAATCCTAGAAAATGAGATTTTATTTCCTACACTCATTAGCTCTACACAAGCAATTCGACACCTTGTTGCATATCATCATACGAGACAAGAAAGTTGATCACTATAAAATATTTGTATGGAAGGAGGAGATCAAAAGGATTCTCTGGGACATAAGATACACCTTGGATGATTTAGACTCTAGGATGACCCAGGTGGAACGTTATGTCGCTTCAAACTCAGACTCTGGATCCATCTCACAACCTCCTACTCCAACTGTCATCACCACACCAAAATAAGAAATTCCTCAAGGCAACATCAATGAAATTTCTCCATTTATTGTTCTAGATTAATATTCCTTCTCTTAGTCTATTTTGGTCTATGTTTTGTTCTTTCTCTACTTTGCATTCATGGTTAGTCTTATGGTTTACTAGACTAAAGATGTTTATAGTTTTTTCTGTTGTATTGCATGGAAATTTTGAAGGGTCACCTTGTTATATGCTACTTTGCATGTCCTTTTTGGCTAGATGTGGACTACTTGGAATACATGGTTTACTAGACTAAAGATGTTTATAGTTTTTTCTGTTGTATTGCATGGAAATTTTGAAGGGTCACCTTGTTATATGCTACTTTGCATGTCCTTTTTGGCTAGATGTGGACTACTTGGAATACATGTCAGGCATTGTATCAGTTTGTAATTCCACACTTTTTTTTTGGAAGAACCTTGCTATTAATGTAAACTTGGTTTTCTCATATTATAAATATTACAATCTAGCTTACAAAAAAAATAGTGAATATTATGGGATTATTTTATCACTTATGGAATGTGGGATTAAAATTAAAATTAAACAAAAATATATAGATAATATTATAGGTTTACACTAACTTTTATTAAATGTGGGATAAAAAATAAAAAATAAATTATAAAAATTAACTTAATTACCTAGTAATAGTAGAATGTTCAAATAAATTTTAAAAGGAAATATTGGAGGGAAATATTTCAAACAAAATTTTTGGAGGGAAAATTTTCAACGATTTTTTTTTGGGGGAAACTTTGGAGGGGAATTTTCATTCTCTAAGCTATAAATTGTCATTATGAGAGAGTGAATTTGTATCATTCAACACATTCTATTTGAAAGTCATGGATTCTTCTGATAGTGAAGTTTTTCTTTCTGCAACATCAACGTCCTCCTCACATAACAACTCTATTCATATTGATGAATATAACATGAATTCTTTCACTATGAATATAGAGTCAAATTTTTTACTTAGTCCTAATCCTAAGGATTATGAGAGAAGCACTTACGAAGGGAGGGATGAAGAATTTATTGTAAATAAAGAGTCAAATTTTCCACTTAGTCCTAACCTTAATGACTATGAGAGCAATACTGACGAAGGGCAGGATGAAAATTTCCCAATAGATAGAAAGTAAAATTTTCCACTTAGTCCTAATCCTAAGGGCTATGAGAGCAGCACTAACGAAGTGCGAGATGAATAATTTCCAGTAAATAGAGAGTCAAATTTTCCACTTAGTCCTCATCCTAAGGATTATGTGAGCAACATTGATGAAGGGCAGGATGAAGAATTTCCAGTAAATAGAGAGTCAAATTTTCCACTTAGTCCTAATCTTAAGGAATATGAGAACAACACTAACAAAGAGAAGGATGAAGACTTCCTATTAAATAGAGAGTCAAATTTTCCACTTAGTCTTAATCTTAAGGACTACGAGAGAAGCACTGACGAAGAGCCGGATGAAGAATTTCCAGTAAATAGAGAGAGCCAAATTCTCCTCTTAGTCCTAATCCTAAGGATTATGAGAGCACCACTAATGAAGGGGAGGATGGAGAATTTCTAGTAAATAGAGAGTCACATTTTCCACTTAGTCATAATCCTAAGGATTATGAAAGCACCACTTACGAAGGGGAGGATGAAGAAATTTCTGCACATGATAATTTCACTATGAATAGAGAGTCAAATCTTCCACTTAGTCCTAATCCTAAGGATTACGAGAGCATCACTAATGAAGGGGAGGATGAAGAATTTCTTCTAAATTATAATTTTAGAGACACAGGTATGAATAATGCATTTTCTCTATGTCAAGATTTTGAAGGTGCTCATGGTGATGGTGAATTTCCTCCAAGCAAGGATTTCAAAAGTAAAGATGAGGATGGTCAATAATTTCCTTCAAACAATGATTTGAAACGTTAAAACAATGACGATGAGATTCCTCCAAGAGAGGATTTCAAAAGCAGAGATGAAATGGTGAAGAATATCCTCCGAGTCAGTATTTAAAAAGCATAAATGATGGTAGTGAATAATTTCTTGCAGGTGAGGATGGTAAAGGATATTTTCCAAGCAATGATGTTGATGTATTTCCTAACTATATTAAAAATGATCATAGTTAGGATAATATTCCTCCTATGAAATGAAATGATGATTACAAATATGAAATGAGGATTATGAAATGATGGAGACATTGCTAGCAAATATTGTATCTAGGAGTAGGAGTAGACCTTTTCATACCAATCCAAGATCATATTCCAGTTATATAAGGAGTAGGGCAGAGTATATCACGAGAAGAAGTTCTATCACTGATCTAATTTCAAGTGAATCTTGTCAAAAGGATTGCTTGAAACATATTGATTTAAATTTTGCATTGGAGAAAAGGAAGATATATTTGTCAATGAATAAAACCATGTGATCTCAAAATGGGGGAACCCTCCTCCTATCAAAAATTGATCGTTCTCTGACACTTTGCAAGTTAAGAAAATGGGTCTTTAAAGGTAAAATTAGTTTCACAACCTCTTCAAGATGGTGAGCTAATTTTTCACATGAACTTAAAAGAAAAAAAATCACATGCATCTCAAGATGATAAATATGAAGAGAAGAAACCAACATTTGATAACGAAGTTCACCCCTCCTCGGCTACATCTTAGAGTCCACTCTAGCAACTAGACCGCTATATTGATTTCAACAACAAATGAGTACATACAACTTGTTGACTATAAAATTGCTTATTTCTCCTACAAAGAATTATCACTCAGAAAGATGACTCCCTACAACAAGTCATGAAAATGTCAACATAAAAAGGACTCCCACACAATAAGTCCTTGTACTCCACTTGAAATCAAAAGCATAAACATTCAACTCCTTCACAATGAAGAGTTAAAAAGGGCTTCTCTCCGTAACAAATTGAGAAAAGACTTAAAATAGTTGTTCTATAGAAGTAATAGTTGTTGTAAATGAAACTGGAAGGTTGGAAAACCTCTAACTAGGCTCTCTCCATGCTCAAATATGCCTCCATACTGCTTCAAATTTGTCTCTGCCTCTAGCACTAAAAGACTTGATTATGCAAAAAGTCCATCATAAAGTGCTCAAATTAGAAAACCGAGGCTTCCATTAAGTCCAGGACACTAAAAAATCCCATCTAAGCTCTTCTTGATTTTAAAAAGGTTAAAAATTGAGCAAGATATGCTTCTCCAAGCCAAGCTCTGCTATATGTCCTGCAAATTGGAAAAAAATTCCTAACTATGCGATGATTTCGCCCTTTACACAATTCGCTGAGCGACAATTTTGGCTTGGACCGACGAGATTCCCGCCGCAAAAGGTGCATTTTTTCACTTCGTTAAATCTTCCAATAACCCTAATGCACCGGATTAGGGTCTCGTGGCACCGATAGGGTAGGGAACGTGGCCAACTTCCCACCCCCATCGGCTAAGATTCCAACTATTGTTGGCATGGTCACATTGTGTCAATAGGGTTGGGGGCTAGGGCTAACTGTCTGCCCCCTCTGACTAAATGCCCGACCCCTCTTGCCATAACACTTCACCTGGTCGTATGGGTGTTAATGTGGTCAAGGGCTAGTGCCAAGTGGCCTAATCCAGTCCCTTCCACCCTACACCATCGACATATGGAGGTAACATGACCAGGGGTCGGGGCTCACCGCTTGACCCCTCCTCCTATACGTTGGAACACTAAACTTAAAATGTAACTGGTGGACTATGTTTGTTAAGAACTTACGCGATGGTGTGATGAAAGGGTGCAAAGTTGTTACGTAGGAGGTTTGGGCATCAAACCCTGATGAGGCCATTTGGTCCTATATACTTTTTTACAATCACGGGGTGCCACGTGGCATCCTATCTGTTATGCTCCTATAGCAATAGGTGTCATATTTCATGATTGACTTGATGAGCTTCGTAATATGTTCATCCCTTTCCTTGCTACAAAGGTTTTCCATATTATCAAAAGATCAAAAAATGTAAAAAATATAAAGAGGGTATGCCCTAAAAGAAAAATCAAAGGGTGAAAAGAATAAAATGGTCAAAAAGGTAAAAGAAATGAACCCCAAATAAAGAAAGACCATGAAAGTGTGCAAGTCCAAAATGCCACTTCTTTTCCATTTTTTGTAAATAAGCATTGTGTGCAGCTTGTTAATTTATGCCACAATTGATGAATGGCCAAACAGCTTAATCTTAGCTAGTTTATATTTGAATTTCATGTTTTAGAGATAGAGAATAAAAATCTGACCAAACTGTTTAATCTTGGCAGATAAGTAGATAGGTAGAGAAGCAAAGGAGCTCAATAGTTTAATCTAAGCCCTTGGAAGTAATAAGTGCAAACTTAGGTAGGCTTACCATGCAAAGAAAAGAAGATTGAAAAGGGTTTTCCAGTCTAAGTGCACCAATAGAAAGAAGAAAAAATGCTAGGACTAAAGTAGGCAGGGTAGGTAGATTGGTGTTGCAGAATGATACTTGTGATGGATCATGTCTCTCAATGTGTTAACTTTTACTTCTATCAAAAGTGCAATGGCGGACATTATACTTGATGCAGCTCAAGTGAGGCAAGGTTTTGTAACTAACTCCCCTTCATACTGTTCCCTAAATCATTCACTAATTTCCCTCCTAAAATATTAAGAATTTGTTCTTAATATCACTAAAAAGCCACTCCTTCCATTTCATCCATTGCCTAAGTGAAACCCTATTTTACTTAGGAAATTGGCTATATTTCTTGTATAAACCCTTCTTTCCCCCTTCAAAGCCTAAGTTTTAATGCAAAAAACATTTTTAACTTAGCACTGGTTCATTGCATTTTTTCATATTAATGTCTAACATATAAATATATAAATCCCACAATATAACCCAATCCCGTATTATGTAAATATATGTTAAAAAACCCCAAAAAATACATATCCCGCCCCTGGTTAACTATAACCGTAGCACTGTTTTAAAATGGAATTGATAAACTTATTTGAAGTTTATTACGAACCATAGCCTTCACTGCGTGCTCAAAGGGTTAATTAACCTCCGGTTGATTAATAACCAAATCCCCCCGCCCAATCAAAACAGTCCTGATATATTAAAACACAGTTTATTATAAACCGGGCCCACTGCTTAACCTCCCACCATATTCCATGAGCAGCCACCATCAGATCTCTGCCCATCCATCCAACGGTTGTTAACCATTTCGCGCTCCCCCTAACCGCCAAAAGTTAACGCGCAATCGGCCGGTGGTTTTGCCTCCGTACCAAGGACACGAGTCGCAATCCCGCTATGAGCGCTTGCCCTCCGCCCCAAACCACCTAGCCCCAAAAGCAGTGCGGGCAAAACTGCTTACCACCGCCCTCCGCTGACATCATCTGTCCTCCCGCTGACATCACCCGCCACATCATCTGTTGTCGTACTTCCGCTGACATCATCCGTACTGCTTACGTCATCCATCCTTCAAAACATAAAATCCCGCCGAAACTTCATGTTGTCGAATAAAAAGGGTAAAATCGTCATTTTGCTACATTTTGCTGCATATCGCACTCTCGGGAAAAAAACATGTGTTTTTAGTGTTATACGTTACATACAGTGCCCTGAACTCCCATGCAGAGATAACGACCACTGTTCTAGTTTCAGCCGCTATCCGATCAGAAAGGCTCCATCGATGAGCTCCTCCGCCTGTCAACCGACCCTCCAGTATACGGTTTTCCTCCTTGATCACAGAAGGCAAAGGTTCAGCACCCTCAAAACAACAACAGACTATATCAGGGCAAATCTGGAAAAGTCTTGGCAAAGGATATTACTCCTTTGGATTAAAGTGAAATTCGCAAGCAGACTATCGACTGGAGAAATGGTTTATTTTACCCTAACTAGTAGATCTTCAGAAGACATAAATTGCCAAAGGAAAGATGATCCGAGGACACGTTAGCAGTTTTATCAGATCGACATTAATGTGTATTAGATCAAAATTAAAGGCAAATCAGATCAACATTAAAGAGTATCAGATCACAAGTCAAAGTGTATCAGAGCAGAATTAAAGTGTATCAGGTCAGAATTAAAGAGCACAGTTAAGACAGGCAATCGGCGCAGAACTACTACAGAAGACAGCTGCCAACCGAATTAAAGAGCCAGCCTCCAGCACAACATCAGTTATCTTTCTCTAGCCTCTTCTATTTTTTCTTGTAAACTGTTATCACTCATGATCCAGGTGGATGTTGGTGGCCACCCACCTATCCCATTTGGACCCCCACAACTGTCTCTTTCAGTTTTTCACTTTCCTTAATTATAGTGCAGTTTACTATTTTTAGCAGTTTTTTGGGTCCGAAACTTCCGGAGCTGTTTTGAGGCCCTAAA
The DNA here is from genome assembly GCA_031772625.1 of Pinus tabuliformis. Lineage (NCBI taxonomy): Eukaryota > Viridiplantae > Streptophyta > Pinopsida > Pinales > Pinaceae > Pinus > Pinus tabuliformis. The sequence continues at coordinate 714,259,362 of CM062819.1, read as the reverse complement.
CGACGTTTTTTGGGAAATCCACCGCCAGCGATTTTTCTGATAAAAATCGTCTTTTCCGTCGTAGTCCTTGGAGAGATCTTTCCAATGGGCTATCATGCACGTCAAACGGAGATAAGACGACCAATTCGCGACCCCGGGAAGTTGGCTGTCCAACTCACCCCAAAACGAGGCCCACAATTTGGCGTTTCATCTTCTAGGGTTAGGTTTTGGAATGTGAAGGGTTTTCCATGGTTTCTCAATAATAAATATCCCTAATGTACCATCTACCCATCTTCAAACTACAATACAAGGGGTTTGTCAGCAAAGCTTAAAACAATCAAATTGTTTGAATTAATCTTTTTTTGGTTTACAACATTTTGACAAAGATCACAACCACAAATGATGGTGGGAGCTCTGATGAGTTATGTGGAAAACAAAGTCGATGGTTGAGACAAGAGAGCTCTAGAATTCATCGAGAATGTCACCAGAATTTCGACAAGGTGTAAGCTTATGTACTCGCAAAAATTTTAACGAGAAATGTTGATACACAACACCTTAAGAGATATTGCCTCAACAGGCACACTGATAGAGACAACTTCAAGATTTTCTTTCCGCTAATCACTTACAATGATCTCAAGCCTCAAATACATCATATTGCTATCTAATACACTTCTGCTATCCTTTTTACTCATCCAATCTCTGAATTCCTTCCCATGTATTAACTGTATTTGCTTGTCTTCGTTCTAGCACTAAAGTGTCGACTAAATGTAAAATCATTCTCTTCACAATTTCTATTATAACTTAGGTTGTTGATTGTTCCTATCAATAGGTTTCATATGCATGTGTTTAACTCAATCTGTTTCCTTCCTTAGCACCATTATATTTAGTTTAATGATATGTGTGATAAATTTTGTGGAGCATGGGAACCTATGGTGGTTGATCTAAGTTGATGCCCATTATCGAAGAGGATATGGAGAGGAAATCTATTTTGATCAGTCTTGTCATGCCCATCATGAATCAATAAGATTTTAATCAATGCCCAATCTAGCTAGTGAATGGCAATCAATAAAACATCTAACTTCACATTCATGATTGTTGTACACTTTGCTTGTTATATAGCATTGGTAATCAATAAACATCTTGCAACATGAAGCTATATATGTTGGAAGATCATTCTATGAATTTTTATATATCTGGACATTTATTTGAAAGTATTTTGGAATTTGAAAGAGAAGCAATTGTTTAACTTTACTTATGTTAAATTATAAAATATTCCCCAAATATGATAGCCCCTTTGATGTCCTTGTCATTGGTTACTATCACTTTTTACTCATGGAGATGTCGATACATGGAAGGACTAGACAAGGAAAAAGACATGTATTTCCACTTCATTAATTTTGAGTCTAAGACACCCGACGGATTACTCGCACGATGCTACACCATGAGGTGATATAAGAATCACTTCTTTAAGGAGATGACTTATGATCCCTACAAAGTGTATACTAGTCCATTACAAACAATCCAAATGATCCAAATGCCTATTATAGAATGTACTACCAACTTCTATACGGTTTCCTTCAAAACCATGAAGTACTGCTGATGTGTTTGAGGAATGCAGAGTTAAAGGGTGCAAAGAAAGTTTATTGCGCAGAGTGCAAAGGACCTCCTCACAATGAACTTCAATTCAAAATATTAATTTTTTTTATAATAAAAATATGTTGGAGATTTTAATGCGGAGGTGTAGAGAAAATTCATTGGGTGGGGTGCGGAGGTCCTTTCCACTATGCACAATGAATTTACTCCACACTCCAAAAATTGAATTTTTTTATAATAATTATTATATTATGGGCCCAACATTTTCAATCAACAAAGTATATAGGAGCAAGAACTCGATGAAATAAATTTTACAATTATGTTGTTTAAAGAGGAGGTGTATTAATCTTCGATGGTTATTATTGAATTAATAAAAGATTTATTATGAAGTTATATGTGTTTTTTATTTATGTACATATGGAAAATATATGTTAACACAATGCTTTAGTGCTACTCTCTATTATCCGCCACTCAACACGTTGGTCCTCTTTTTGAATTGCATCTACGTTCCTCTAGTTTGGGCTACTCATTGTGTGGTATTTGTTGGTTCCATTTTAACTGCTAGTTCTTCCAATATAACATAATATTTTATTGGGTTGGCTTTAATCATCTTTAATTCCTCTAGTTTGGGCTACTCATTGTGTGGTATTTGTTGGTTCCATTTTAACTGCTAGTTCTTCCAATATAACATAATATTTTATTGGGTTGGCTTTAATCATCTTTAATTCCAATGGAAAATTTCATTTGTAGACACCAAGGTTGCATGTTTCTCATTTTCAAGTGCCAATAATTTCCAACTGATTGCAATTTACCACTTTTTGCATTTAACTTTAAAAAAAGGCTCCATTCTCGTTAGGGGGGTTTAAATAACTTTTCTTCTTTTCAATATTTGTAACTATAGTATATAAGTGTTTTTTATTATCACAACAATTTATTCGCATGTACACAAATAATGTATACACAACTGCCATGTGGACTTACAGCACCCATCATCGATGGGTCTGACGTCATGGGCATGACATGTATGCATGTTAGGGAAGATGATTGTGTGAATTGCGTTGTTCAAGTCTCTTATATTGCAAGAGGACGCGGTTGGAATATTATTTCATGTTTTCACGATTTTCTTGGTATTTGACAACGACATTTGTTGTTATTCTTAGAAATGGCCTTCTCCACAGTCTTCCCTAAGAAAGTGTTGGTATCACTAAGAATGTTGAAAGTAGATGTAAGATGCTTCATGCATGCCTGAAATATTGTAAAAGTAATTTAGAAACTAACTAGTCTTCAACTCGACAACGCTCGACTAATAAGGCTGCCATCGCTCTCAATATAAGGAGAGGAACTAAAGAAGAATATCGTATACAAAGAGATATCTCATTATATATTTCATTATGCATTTCATATCATATCAGATAACTGCGGAGGTTTGAACAGATTTCGATGACGACCTTATAGTCGAGAGTTCGGCAGGCTCACCAGGCTCAGTTATAATCTCGGACTCATTCCTATTTCCAACCTCCGAACTCGGAACGGGAAGTCTTAAGGGTTAGTTACAGGGAGAGTGAAGGGTTAGTGGGAAGTGTTGTTGGAAATAGCTAATTACTCATGCATGTAGTGCAATATAGATTGTTGAAAATAACAACAAGAAATGGTAAAAGTAGAATCCAGAATATGCCAATTTTATTTTGTCCTTGAATTAAAATTGTGAATTAAAATTCGAATTTAGTCTCATTGAAAAATAATTAATTAATTCATCTTGAGTACATTAGTTGGAGAAATTCAAGCTAGAAGTCTTTGTAAACTCATGCAATAGCTATCCCTTAAATTAATGAGATTATCCCTTAATTAAGGAGATAAGATTGAGTTATATTTGAGTTGTAATTAGTTAGCTTAGTTTACTAAGTTAAGTCTAGTTAAATTAGTTCAAAACTGTTTGAGCAACTAATTGTGAGTTCAGTCAGTTAATGCATGCATGCATCCAACTAGTATACTCCAGATAATTGAAGATTCTCTCATTAGAAACTCATGCATGTCTATTCATAGAAAGACTTAGTGGAGCTAAATGTCAAGGACAGGTTACTATCAGTTGCATGAGTTTTCCTATAAAGGAAACTCATCCATGCAGAAGGAAAAAGGTTCCTTGAAGATTGCTCAGTTTTACAGGGTGTGAGATCAATGTGAGTGATCAGTGTTACACTTGGTAACAATAGGATCACCCAAGAGAAATAGCACAAGGAAATAGGAGGCTTGGACAGCAAAGGAGAAAGTTTATGATAAGCCTTGTTTGCCTGTGAGCATCCAGGAGAATTATATTGAGAGCTGGCTAACTATGAGAGCTAAGGCTTTGCATAATTCTGATGTATTTCCACATTGTATGATAATACATATAGTGGGGTTTTTAGCTGAGGCTTTCCCCTGAGTATTCTTCTGTGTTTCATGTGCATTGATTCTTCTTCTGGTTGTATGTTTTACGCTTGATATTGCTCAAACCTTTTAAGCTTCCGCTAATTGATTGTAGAAGTAGATTAAAGTATTTTGCTTTAGTTATATTGCATTATCAGATTAATCTACAGTCAAAATTTCTACATGGTATCAGAGCAGAGTTTATCGGAGCAGTGAACAGTATACAGAGAAAAGAATTCGAAGTTTGAAGTTTTGAGTTGCAGGTGCAATCAAATTCATCTCATACTTCAAGGTTGGTCAATGGCGTTCTATGGCTTGAGACTCGAGTATTCCTTGGATGGCAAATCGAATTACATAGCATGGAAAGATTGCATGGAGGCTATATTAGAAGATAATGGCTTGAAGGATTTCATTGATCAATAAATCCTAAAGCCAGGTTCAACTAATGCACAAGAGTTGGCTGAGTGGAAGAAGTGTGTGGTGAGGGCTAGACAGATCATCCTTGAGGGAGTTCGAGACCATATTTTCTCGAGTCTCCATGGGAAGGATACTCCATATCCAATGTGGAAGAGATTGAAGGACCTCTACCAGAACAGTAGCGACCAAAGGAAATTGGTGCTCAAGGATAAGCTTTGAAGAATCAAGATGGAGAACGACGATACTATTTCCACATATTTGAACAAGCTCACCACTTGTAGAGATGAGCTTGGAAGTGTGGGAATAACTACTGTTGATGATGATATGGTGAGCCTCGCTCTCCTTGGCCTTCCAAAGAGCTGGAATAACTACCAGGACTCTATGAATGGAAGGGAGAAACTTCTGGATTGGGAACGACTGTGATCGGATCTCATGCAAGAGGAGATCAGGAGGAGCACACGAGATGGTTCTTCATCCAAGGATGATGATGAAGAAAATCTGGCCTTAGCAAGTAAGGCAAGGAAAGGGAAGGGGAAGGCATCCCATTCCGAATCGAATTCTTCTCATGGAGGGAAGAAGGGTGACAAGTCTAAAGTGAGATTCTTTAATTGTCACGAGATGGGACATTATACGACTAATTTCCCATCGAAGAAGTCTAAGAAGGGATCCTCGGAAGGATCAGAAGGTGAGGCATTAGCCTCTCAGTTCGAAATGGACTTCACCCTCATCGCATGCATGGTGTCATCGATGATGGGTTGTGGTTGGTTTCTTGGCAGTGGATCCTCATTCCACATGACTGGCGATAAAAGTTTATTCTTTGGAGGAGAAAGACCTCAAGATGCGCATAGAGATGGGTGACGATGAAAGGTTTAGTGTTTCAGGTGTGGGCATGGTTGCTTTTTAGAGGGAGCATGGAGCTCTTACCACCTTGACAGATGTGAAGTATGTGCCTAGACTGAAGAAGAATTTGGTATCGATTGCGATGTTGGAGGACAAAGGCTACAATGTTGTCTTCAGTAAGGGAAAGGTTTTCCTTAGAAACATCACCACGAGACAGGTGAAATAGATCAGTTCACAAGTCAAGAACTTGTATGCTCTTGAGGTTCAAGATGCATGTAAAGCCTTGAGGAGCAAGGAAAATGTTAGAGACTTGGTGGTTGAGAGGGAAAGTAAATTACCTCTCAACATGCAGTCCCAGAAGAAGTCTCAGACAATTGTGGGGGAGCCACAATTAGAGTGAGTAGAGGGATCACATGCATCCATACCTCCAGGTGTGAGGTGGAGCGATGTGAAGTGATAGTCTCAAGAAGGTTGAAATTGGGCAGGGTCCATTGAGAGGTTTTATCTCATGGATCATACCTTGCTACATGAGCCCAAAGTACATAGTAGTGGGAGGAATCAGTAGGATTGATGCAGTTAGAGATCAAAGTGACAGAGGCTAGAGTAATCAGATATTGAAGAGTGCAAAGAAGGATTGAAAACAATGCAGAAAGGCTGAGTCAACAGAAGCGCAGAGTTTTTTAGTCCACAAAGGCAATAGTAGTCAGAGACTTTGATGACAGAGGCATCATTCTGATTCAGGCAGGATGTTTTTTTGTTTCTGGAGTTGCTGGAGCAACAACACTAGAGAGAAGTGTTGCATGTAGAACATTCCAAAGGTTCAGGATTGGGATCGAGTTGAATTCCTTTTTTGTTGAGAGGAAGTGTTGAAAGTAGCAACAAGAAATGATAAAAATAGAATCCAGAATATTCCAATTTTAATTTTTCCTTGAATTAAAATTCAAATTTAGTCTCACCAGCTACTTGAAAAATAATTAATTAATTCATCTTGAGTAAATTAGTTGGAGAAATTCAAGCTAGAAGTCTTTGTGAAGTCATGCAACAGTTATCCATTAAATTAAGGAGATTATCCCTTAATTAAGGAGATAAGATTGAGTTATATTTGAGTTGTAATTAGTTAGCTCAGTTTACTGAGTTAAGTCCAGTTAAATTAGTTCCAAATTGTTTGAGGAACTAATTGTGAGTTCAGTCAGTTAATGCATGCATGCATCCAACTAGTGTACTCCAGATAACTGAAGATTCTTTCATTAGAAACTCATGCATGTCTATTCAGAGAAAGACCCAATTGAGCTAAATGTTAAGGATAGGTTACTATCAGTTGCATGAGTTTTCCTATAAAGAAAACTCATCCATGCAGAAGGAAGAAGGTTCCTTGAGGATTGCACAGTTTTACAGGGTGTGAGATCAGTGTGAGTGATTAGTGTTACACTTGGTAATAGTAGGATCACCCAGGAGAAACAACGCAAGGAAATAGGAGGCTTGGAGGGAAGAGGAGAAGGTTTATGAGAAGCCTTGTTTTCCTGTGAGCATCCAGGAGAATTGTACTGAGAGCTGGTTAGCTGTGAGAGCTAAGGCTTTGTATAATTCTTATGTATTTCCACCTGGTATGATAATACAGATAGTGGGTTTTTTAGCTGAGGCTTTCCCCTGAGTATTCTTCTGTGTTTCATGTGCATTGATTCTTCTTCTGGTTATATGTGTTCCACTTGATATTGCTCAAATCTTTTAAGCTTCCGCTAATTGATTGTATAAGTAGATTAAAGTATTTTTATTTAGTTATATTGCATTATCAGATTAATCTACAGTCACAATTTCTACATAGATTTAGAGTCTGAGTTAACTTGTGTTAGTTCGAATTAGTTTGAGTTTCGTGTATATTTGGAAATGTTAAATTTAGTGTGAGTCTGCATGAACAAGTAAGTCGGAGTTGAGTCAAGTTAATTAGAGATTGCATGATTCCATAATTAATAAGTTAGGGCTTTATATACCTGTGGTTCGGTCATTGCAAGATGCATGAGGCTAGAAGAGACAAGATTTGCAACTCAGTGAATGTGTACGTGAGAAATATTAATTAACAAAAGTTTATATTGTGTGTGTTTATTATGTGAATTGTGTTTTTCCTCTACTTATTCATCAAATTGGTATCAGATTTGAGGTTTAGTTGAAGGATCCAAGGGAGATATAAGGTGCATGAGAAGAGATTTTTTTTTGACGTGCATTATAGTAACACACTGTAAAAAAGAATCCACATGCGTTTTAACCCTGGAAAATCCCTAAAAGACTCGCGTTAGGAGTGGAAAACTTATGCAGATTGGTGCAAATGCAAGCATCACACAACAAGAGGCGTGTTATAGAACTAACATAGGAGGTGCGTTATAGAACTAACGCATGAGCTTCTTGTCGAGAGGAGTGTTAATATTGTGTCCCCTCCATACTAAGAGGTGTGTTAGCATGGTTGAAGGTCATTCCAAGAGCAAGGTGCTTAAAATTTTTTATTTCAAAAGGAGTTTCAAGAGCTATTAAAGTGAGTGATCAAATAAATGAGTTTCAAGAAGGTTCCAAGTTTGAAAAGTCTCAAAGTTCATTTATATATGTTGAGAGTTTCATAAAACACGTTTTGTTAGTGAGTTTATCTAAAAGGGGCTTTATTAAAAAAAAAGATGGTTATAAACATTTATAAAAGGTTTCATAAAGCTTTATGAAGGTATATTAATGTTTATTAAAGATTTTTGTAGGTTGAGAGATATTTGAGAGATTTTTTAAAGTGATTTATTTTAAAAGAGAATTAAAGAAAGAAATGGGTTATCATTGGAAAGTGAATTTAGGGCTTTGCAAAAGTTTGTTTGTCTCCAATTTTTTCTAGTTTTTCAAGCATGACAATGTTTTCAGTTCAACAAAATCCCTCTGTGTACGTGAATCTAGTGAAAATTGTGTCTTACAGGGGAACATATTGAAAATCATATTCATGCAATAAGGAAAGAAACCATAAGACACAAGAAACACAATAGTCATGGGTCACAAAGCAAGACTAAAACAAGTCAAATGAACAAATAAAAAAGAAGAGTTAGAGATTGTTTCCTTGTTTAGAGAGGTTTTGGTTGCAACCAAGGAACCAAGAAGTCTAGCAGAATATGGAAGATAAATTGCGGTTGATTGGTGTAGCATGTATCTACTACCAACTATTATGTTTACTATTAAAAATTTTAATTTGTGGGTTGTCAAAATGCAAACTTTTCTTCGAGGCAATGAGTTAATTGAGTACACGTTTGATAACCGATATGATGAGTTATGTGATGTTTTAGTATTGGATTTTATAAAATAGGCATTGAATGAGAAGTTTTTGTGAAAGCTAGAAAAATCTACATCTTCCAAGGAAACATGGAAGACCTTGGAAGAAAAAATTGGTACACAAGAAAGTGTCATGTAGCAACAAGTTGTGTCATAATCTATTGAAGAATCAATAGAGAAGTCAGTTGCAAATATGAGAATAGATGAGAAAGACTTAGGGAAGACAACAGAGCTTGGAGAATCCCACTCAAAGGTGGATGATGGTCATGAAGATTGTAAAAGTGAAACCCATTATGCAGACATGCATATGGATGAAGAAGGCACAACAAAGGTTGCAGAGAGAGAAGTTAAAGCCTTTGTGTATGAAGCAGAGCGAGAGCATAAAAATGCTCAAGAACTCCATTGTAATGTGGATGGTGAAGATGATGGTGAATCCCACGATGATGAGACACATGTGGATGATGAATGCAAAGTGAGATGTGAATTGGTGAATCTAGCAGCAATTGATGAACTTGGTGAAGTTGAAGTTGTTAATGAGAACATGCATGCTTGGATATCACACCATAATGTGGATGAACATTATGTTAATGACACTTGTGCTATATTTTTTGAAATAGGGATTGATTGTGGTAATATGGAAAGTGTGATGTTTGATGAATAATTGAAGGTTGAACTTGCCATTGTAGCAGTAAGTTATGAAGAAAAAGTTGGAATCGCTCATGAAGTAGTGCATGATCTAGCAACAACTAATGATCAAGAAAACGATAAAGTGATTCAAGAGTTTTTGATGCTAATCTCCACTCACGACATAAAAATGGAAGATAGTCTCAATAAAGTTGAAGAGGCAGAGAAGGAAGAGGAAGAGGTGAAAGTTATCACTACAGAGCATAATGGAGATGTTTTTAACTTTTCTTTTAATATGCAGGTGTTCAAAATATCATGGGAGCCGCAGTTGAAAACAAAGTTATTGATAAGTTTGATGTGGATTTGAAGCTCATTGAAGAATGGATTGAGAAGCCAATTAAACAAATTGATGAGAGTCTTAAAGCAACAACTGGAATAAAATAATTAAATGAAATGGTGAACAAGAAAAAGAAGAGTGATTATGATTTTACATGTAAGCCTAATGATGATCTTGAGTGTGTAGATTGTAGGAAAAAATAAGTAGTACATGATGATGAAGGTAAAGAGAAAGACATGACAATTTGTGGAGAAGAAGAAGAAGAAATTGTTGAAGAAATCTTTCAATTTTGGAGTTTTGAAGAAATTAAATTTTACTATGAGTTAATGTTATGGCAATAGTCAAGTGATCAAGTGTATGATAATGATAAATTGAATTTTGGTTATAATCTTGATGATAATGTGCATAAATGGAAATGACCTAGGAGTGAACGAATCTTTGAATAGGAAGCAATAGAAGACAATTTCATAACAAATACAAGAAAAGTAAAAACAAAATTGCAGCAACAACAAGTGAATAAATATGAATCCTATACCAAGAAAGCACAACATAGAATGAAGCAATTTTAAGGGTATAGAATTTAGAAGAAATGAAAAAAGAAAATCCAAAATTGTAAAGGTTTTGAGTCATTGTGAGCCTAACTTAGACTTAGACCAACATGCATGTTTGAGTGATGATTGAATCATGTTTTTACTATAAGCCTAGTAGGAATTGTTGAGTCATGTTTGAGTTATGTTGAGTCATATGATCGTAATTAACGGGGAGTGTTGGAAATACTAATTACTCATGCATGCAGTGAAGTAGAGATTTAGAGTGTGAGTTAGCTTGTGTTAGTCTGAGTTAGTTTGAGTTCAGTCTATATTTGAAAAGGTTAAATTTAGTGTGAGTTTGCATGGACAAGTTATTCAAAGTTGAGTCAAGTTAGTTATAGATTGCATGATTCCATATTTAGTAAGTTAGGGCTTTATATACCCGTGGTTGGGTCATTGTGAGATGTATGAGGATAGAAGAGACAAGAGTCACAGCTCAGTGAATGTGTATGTGAGAAATATTAATTAATATGAGTTTATATTGTGTGTGTTATTATGTTAATTGTGTTTTTCCTCCTCTGCCTATTCATCAAGAAGGTGGGGTCTCAATGCTGCATAGTGTTGACTTCGACGAGTCAAAGAGTGACAAATCCAAATTCGTGCCATCAATTTCTATGTTGTTCACGCCCACAATAGTTATATGTGCAAAGGATTTCATTAATCCACACCTCTGCACAATGAAAGCCTCCACACTTATAATTGTGCGAAGGTGCATTAAATTTCAATTAACATAAAAATAAAACATTAAACAACTATTTATTTATTTAATAATGGCCTAAAGAAAAAGTGTTGGCATGGCTATGAAATGTTGAAAGTAGAAACAATATGCTTCATGCACTACGAAAACAACCTATTAATTCTTTTTCCCTCTTTGATTTTAACCAATGATTCTCCTATCCACATTTCCGACAATGTTTGCACATCAATTTCTTCATCTTCTAGAAAGATAACACAATATAGAAATAAATTCTTGGACATAGAATAAGGAAAATTATCATAACACCACCTTAGTTGCTTATATATATCCAGTTCATCAATGTCAACGTTAGTTAGAAAAACGAGATCCAAACTTTTCATTTGCAATAAAGAGATGTGATATCAAAATTTCACTTTTCCCTCAAATAATGTTTTTGAAACTTTACCTTCCAACTAAGAGTGTTTCATGCCATATTTCATGGATAATTGAAATTTCTAATGGTCAACCCATGAAATTCAGTTTTTCTCCTAAAATCTAACATGGATTGTGGTTAAAAAAAGTTGTGATTCATTATTTAAATTATCTTTGACTTCGAACATAGAACACACTTCTCCTAGTTGGGCATTTCCTATTGCTTAACCGTATTTCCTCCTTTATTTATTTATTCAACTAAAAAATTCCAACATTTGTTTTCTCACCACCACGGGCTATCGGAGAGATACTAGTGAGAGAGTTGTTCCCGACTTAAAAATAATTTCGCCACCTAAGTGACTGTTCATTCTTCTGGTATCCTCTTGCACTGTTTGTAACAAGAATTCCCTAAATGGCTCCCATAGGTGGATGTATATTTGATGTTGTAAAGGAAGTGAATTGTAGACATGTTAGAAAGAGACCCCAAGGTAAAGACGGGTTTTAGGTCAGTGATCCCTCTGTTGACAGACGGAGGTGGCCATATACCTTCCACACTAATAAGGAGGTGGTAAGATCACATGACAATGCCGCCATAAATATGAAAGGAGACAAAGCCAAAATCCCATTTCCCTCCCTACATTTCCATACCGTCCACATCCAAAGATGTAGCCTTGCTGCCACTATTAGGCTCAGACCCCTCTGCTTCTCTCTTCACATGCTAATGATGATAAGAACAAGAATAAGGTGTTATTCAAGATCTCAAAACAAGTAAATCCTTGGACACACCTTTACATGAATAAGGGTGTGGGAATGCAAAGAGTAAGTGATCAAATCATGAGTCAGTATCGTACTACTATTGCTATTCTAATGGAAGCAATTAGCCCAAAAGGAAATATGGGAACAACACAATGCAAAAATAAATTGGTTGTAGGCGTTGCAAAATATTTTCGTAGCACGCTGTGAAATATTTTAATAGCACCTCTAGAAACTTTGTTTCTGCTCTTAAGAATGTGAAGTGATTGGATCATCTGTCAAAAAAATCTCTCACTATCTTAATAATGCTTACCATGATTAGGTTTTGATCTTCCTTGTCTCAAATACCGAGGTTTATGCTCAATCTCCCAACAACACAGCCACGGTAGAATTCAGGCCAAAGGATCTGTCTTAGTGCTCAACTTACTCAGATTCCTGCACTTCTCTAGTCCAAAAACATTCTCCTCCTGCCTATCTGTGTCCAACATCCCCTTATTGACTAATGGGTCATCCCTATTTAAAAAACCCATGTCATTTCATGCAAAATAAAGATGCTACAAACTAATGGTTTGGGTCCCAATAACAAGTATGCATACTGACCACAACTCATAAATCAAACATACACCAACACATAATGCTACAAGCCCAAGGTCACACTAATTCTAGAAAAAAATCAAAAGTATATACAATTTAAACACATAGATAACAACAAAGAGAAATAACATAGAGATATGGAATGAATATGTTGCACATTTATTTTATTTATTTCATAGGTACATGTTCGAGGTAGGGGAAGAAGCTCATCTCCTCTCCAATTGATGCTCCTTTTATGCACATACTTGGCAACTGATTCACTTCCCCTTCTCTCTAATTGAGGGAAATCGAAAAGACAAAAAAAATGACTCTTCATTTCCTAGACTCTACAACTTATTCAAATTTTGTATTTCTATTATTCAAAATCACATTAAAGGAGACAATCCACCACATTGTCAAGCCCCCTTCATTTTCCACTACGAACTTGGTCTAATGCTCCTGCATCATAGTCCCTAGGAAAGGAAAACTCATGAGATCCTACTCATAAGGTCCTCTACATAGCAAATTTTCTTATGTAGAGCTGCAACACTCTTCCATGTAGAATCATCCATTGGACAATCCTTCCACTTCACCAAAAAATCCAGATACTCTTTTCCCCTAGTGTGGTTTTCAACTCTAATGTCCAAGACTCTCTCAACTTCTCGACCCTCTGCCATAGGCATCTACTTTATTCAACATTGTTCACTGACCTCCCTACTACTCCCACTTTCTGTAGTGGCACCTTCATCACCAGCTCGATAGGGATACAAATCAACCACATTGAAGATAGATGCGATACCTAGGCTCATAGGTAGCTCTAGTTCATAGGAATTTGCATAAAATTATTTGTAGAAAACTTTATGAGTATCTTGCAAGGTCCCATTTTCATCATTATGAGCTTGTTATACTCCCCTCTTGGGAATCTCTATTTTCTCAAATGTGCTAAGATCATGTCCCCTACCTCAAAGTTTACCTCTCTCCTTCTTGAATATGTTCTTTGTTTGTATTTGTGGTTGTTTGAAACTTCTATTTTATTTCATCATGTAATTCACTCATTGCTGCTACAAAAGCCTCTCCACCAACACTCCTCTGCTCAAGTCTGCCCAAATCTCTCAACTGAAAAAAAATCCTCTAGGATGCATTCCATATAAGATCTGAAACAAACTTTTCCTTGTGCTCCTATTTGGCGAATAATTGTATGCAAACTCAGCTTGAGATAATACACGATCCCACTACTTGGGATGCTCTCCCACAAGGATCCTCAATAGGTTTCTGAGTCTCTTGTTCACAACTTCAATTTTCCCATTAGATTGTGGGTGATAGGCTGATTTGACGTTAAATTTTGTTCCAATATTATTCCAAAAAGTCCTCCAAAAATGTATGGTGAACCTGGTGTCCCTGTCAGAAATTATACTCTTCGAAAAACTATGCAATCAGACAATCTTATTGAAAAAAATGAGCCACATGTGTAGCATCACTAGTCTTGCAACATGGGATAAAGTGAGCCATCTTTGTAAATTTGTCCACAACTACAAGTATAGAATCCTTACCTTGTTGTGTCCTTGAAAAACCCAAAACAAAATCCATACTCACTAAGTCCCATGGTCTAGGGTAGATGAGTATACAACCCAAAATTTTGACTCCTCCCTTTCACATGATATCATACCCTATGTTTTCCTACATATTTTTGCACATCATCTCTCATCTTTGGCAAAAAAAAGAAGTGTTGCAACAGCCAAAGTGTCTTGTCCACACCAAAATTCCCTGCCAATCCTCCATTGTGCTTTTCTACATCATATTCTCCCTTATTGAACAATGGGGAATACATAATTGATTTTTTTTAACAGTAAAGCATCCTGCAACATAAATTCCATCCATGGAATACTATCTCTACTCACGGGGTTCCTGCATGCTTCAGAGGCCTCTCAGAAATAAACATCATCCTCGTATAAATCCTTCAGATAATCAAAGCCCAAAATATGCACATGGAACTCCTGCATGATAAAGCTCCTCCTACTCAAAGCATTGACTACCTTGTTCTCTTTTCCACTCACATGTTTCAGAACAAAGGTGAAACTTTGTAGGAATTCCACCCACTTGGCATGCTTATGGTTCAACTTGTGTTACTGCATTATATATTGTAATGAAGAATTGTCAGAGAACAAAACAAACTCCCTGGGCATCAAATAATTCCTTCAATGCTTGAACCACCACATATAATTCCTTGTCATAAGAGGAGTATTTATGCTTTGAGTCATTCAACTTCTCACTAAAATATGCAACATGTCTACCTTCTTGACTCAATATTTCTCTAATGGTTGTACCACTAGCATCACATTTGACTTGGAAAAGATGATTAAAGTTAGGTAGCTTCAACATCGGCTTCTCAATGATCTTTTTCTTTAAGAGCATGAAAGTTTTCTCTATTGTTGTTGTCCAACAAAATGGTTATCTATCCTTCTTTATTGTCTCAATGATAGGTGCACAAACACCACTAAAATTCTTGATGAAATTCCAATAGAAGGTAACTAAACTATGAAACTCATAACTTCAATGTTTTTGGGTGAAGGCTAACTCAAAATTGCCTATATGTTGTTTGGATCCATTTTCATCCCATCCTTTGAAATGAAAAAGCCTAAGTATACCAACTCATACCTCATAAAAGTACACTTCTTCAGGTTAATCAACAATTTCTCTTGCTGCAAGCTTTCTAGAACATACCTTACATGCCTAAGGTGTTCTTCCTTTCTTCGGTTAAAAATAAAAATATCATCTAAACAAAAAATAACAAACTTATTCAAGACCTTGTTCATCAACCACATGAAGGTAATTGGTGCATTTTCCAGTCCAAATGCCATGACCAACCATTCATATAGTCCACTATTGGTCTTGAAAATTATCCTCCATTTGTCCCCTTCTCTGATCCAAATTTGATGATAACCACTCTTTAAATCAACCTTTGAAAAGTAGGCTTCCCTACTCAAATAATCCAGCATGATATCAACCTGTGGCAATGGAAATTTGTACATGATTGTAATCTTATTGATTGCTCTCGAATCTGTGCACATCCTTCATTCTCCATCTTTTTTTGGACTAAGTACAACAGGGATAGCACACAGATTCAAGCTTTCCCTTATCAATCCTTTGTCTAGTAGTCCTTGAACCTACTTCCTTATCTCTTCATTCTCCTTGGGTGTCATTTGGTAAGCAACTTTGTTTGGAAGCCTTGCACCTGGTATCATGTCTATATGATGGTTAATACTTCTATTATGTGGCAGCTCACTTGGTGAGTAATCTACCATGATATCACCAAACTTAGGAAACATATCTTGAATCTCAACAGGTAAATCTATAATTTCTGTGTGCAAAAATATTACTTTTGACTTGAAAACCACCGCATAGCTAACCTCTTCTTCCTCCATTTGTTGCAGAAATTCATTTCCTCCCAACAATAGTGATTTGGAGCTACTTTTCCCAACTGTACTTGCTTCCTTCAATGGTACAAGGGTGTGCTTGATGCCATCCTTTTCAAATTTATAGGTATTATTCTCTCCATCATGAACCATGTTTCTATTAGATTTCCAAAGCCGTCTCAAAAGAAGGTGGCAAACATCATTTGAGATGATGTCACAAACTATCTTACCCTTATATTGGCCTATTTGGAACTCTACTTCACTCTACTCACTTACCAACAATTGGTGACCTTTTTGCAGTCATGATACTTTATATGGTGTTGGATGCTTCAACCTCTTCAATCCAAGTTTTTCCACCATTTATGTGGAAACTAGATTGTTAGTGCTCCCACTATAAATCACCACTTTGCAGTATTTTCTTCCAGCCTTGTAAACAATCCTAAACAAGAATTTCCTCTATGCTAGTTTCAACAAGAAATTATTCATCATCAAAGCTTCTTCTGTATCTGGCACATTTTCTGCCATAGGTGCTTGTGCTTCTACTACTTCTGGCTGAGCTACATATTCATTTCTTTGTCCTTCATTTTCATTCTCAGGACAAAAAAAGGATTCGTGACCCATCTGCCCACATTTATAACACCAGTAGATAGTCTCTCTGCCTCTTCCTCTACCTCTACCTCTCTGGTAAGATCTTCCTCCTCTGGAGTCACCTTGTTTCTCTTGTTGTACTTGATATCTTGGGTTACTTGCATCATTGTTTTGGGTTGGAGCCTTCAGTCTTTCAATTGTTTGTCCTTTTCCCCTAGCAAAACCATGACCTATACTTGAATTTTTCTTCCTCATTGTCTTTTCTTCCGCCCTCAAGGAAAATTGGTATGCTTCTTCCATCATCTGGGGAGAAAGCATACTAATTTCATCTTGAATCTCCATATTCAAGCCATTGACGTACCTTGTTATTTTCTCTGGGGTGTCTTCTACATAACCTGCCCTCAAATTCACCTTGTAAAACTCCTCTATATATTCTCTAACTGTTAGAAGACTTTGCTTAAGGTTATGAACCTATCTATAAAGGGATTAATGATAGTATTTTGGCATAAACGTCCCCTTCTTCTTTGCTATCATCATTTCCCAACTTTTATTCAATGATTTCCCCTTTTTCCTTCTTTCAGCCTGCACACTGTCCCAACAAAATGCAACATGACCTTTCAACCTATTTACAACAAATTTTACCCTTTTATCTTATTCAATCTACCTGCGCTCGAAATACTTTTCTAGTTCACTAATACAATCCATCAAATTCTCAGTTGCCAGACTTCCATCATAGGTAGACAACTTAGGTTTTGGTATGGAACTTGAGCTTAACACCATCCTCAACAATTTAACTTCTGGAGCCTCATCCACAGGTGTTTCTCTTTCTACTGTAGCTTCTTCCTCTGATCCACTGTCATCTCCAACCTCAAGGTCTTATTGCATGTTGGTCTCCATGGCCTCTAAACAAGTTTGCAACCTCTGTATCTCTTCTTGGAGTTCTACATTAGCTACAGGTCTCCCTCCACAACCTCGCGCTCTTCTTGCTCGCATTTCCATCTCCCTTTGTCATAGACAACACCACCAATATCAAATGCAACTCTGTCACAAACATAGCTTTACTTCAAACCTTCTCTGATACCAAAAATTGATGGTGGAAAGCAGCTCGAAAAGTAATCTGGGAACAAACACAGTGCATAAATAAGTTGGCTATAGGTGCTGCGAAATATTTTTGTAGCGCCTCAAAAACTTTGTTTTCACTCTTGGGAATGTGAAGCAATTTGATCCTTTGTCAACTAAATCTCTCATTGTCTTAATCACACCTTCCACACTCAGGTTTTGATCTCCCAGGTTTAACAGTAGAGGCGCGAAAGCGTTCAGGCAAAATTCTATGGCTCAACACTCAAATTACTTAGATTCCTATGCTTCTCTACTCCAGAAACGTCCTCCTGCCTCTCTGCATCCAACATCCCCTTATTGACTTAATGGGTCACCCCTCTTTAGAAAAATCGTGTCACTACCTACAAAATAGAGACACTGCAAACTAATGGTTTAGGTCATAATAACAAGTACGCATATCGACCATAGCTCAGAAATTGAACATCCACTGGCACATAACATTACAAGCCTGGGGTCACACTAATTCTCAAACGAAATTAAAAGTATATACAATTTGAACATGGAGATAACAACACAAATAAATGACATAAGGCTATGGAATGAATATGCTACACATTTCTTTTATTTATTTCATAGGTACATGTTCTAGGTAGGGGAAGAAGCTCCTCTACTCTCCAATCGATGCTCCTTTTATGCATATCCTTGGAAACTAATTCACTTCCCCTTCGCTCTAATTGAGGGAAGTCGAAAAGACACAATAGAAATGACTCTTCATTTGCTAGACCCTACAACTTATTCAAATTTTGTATTTACATTATTGAAAATCTCATTAAAGGAGACAAAATCGACTTCTCTAGCTCAACATGTGGCCAATCCACCACATTGTTAAGCCCCCTTCATTTTCTACCACGAACTTGGTCTAATGCCACTGCATCATTTTCCCCAATTGAATCTTGTAAATAATGCTATCCTTTTGTAACAACAATTGTTTATAAAGGGGATTCAATTGTGGGGGAGAAATGTGGAGCCTTAGGTGATAAAGAGACCCAATTACCGTGAGGGGCTTCTGTAGCAACAACCACCACCAAAGTAGATGCTATTGTGGGGGAAATTTTGGAGCCCCGAGTGATAAATATACCCGATGACCATGAGGATGTGGGAGCAGGGATAGTGAAGAATAGACTTCCTATAACTACATTAGCATTGCAAGACATTGTTGCTGATACAACGTTTATTGCAGCTAGTTACTAGAGTAAAGTGTAATCTTGCCATAGACAAGTTTCACTTTTTCTAACCTAGAATTGAAAACCAATGTGACCATCCAAGCTCATAGTTATCATGTAAATCGACGACTTTGAATAATCACCAAACTTCGAGTTGAATTTATTGCAGTTGTGATTGAAAATAAATATTCGAAACGTAACTGCAAGGTAGTTTCAAACTTTCAGTTCGACTCTACTTAACTAATGAAAATTCCTAGATATTCCCCAGAGTACTACTAGAAAGTTGGGACAATGTATGCTTGATTGTGGACAGAGTATTTTGTAATTTTTATAGGTATGGGCACTCTTATTAATTTTTTATAATTGGCACCTCACTAGTAATTGGTAACTACTCAGAATAGATGGATGCATATCCCACTTGAACTAAGAGTAGATCCTATTATTGCACACTATATTACTTCATGAAATTGAATAGGGAACCTCCATCAGTGTCTTCGCCTGCTTAGTGGAGGGCGCCAACGATTGAGTTGCAGGTGCACATGCATGCTTCACGCCCTCTATCATCCTCCTGTAGTTTTCCCACCCTTCACAGAGTTTGGATATGGTTGCAGAGGCTCATTATGTTTCTCACCACCACAGTTATCGACTATGAAAAATTCAGGGTTTCTTTGCGCCTATTTCCAGACATAATTGCTTAAGATCTAGTGTATTCAAGGGAGGATCAATGCATCAAGTAATGTTGTTCTCATGTTCGAATATTGCTTGTAATTTTATTTTGGGGACGATTTAAGGTTTTTTGTAATAGCCATTGAACTAGTTTTGAAACAAAATTTGGGAAATTTCCAAGTACAACCATTCAATTTTTTTCTTTTAAAAGCTCAATTATCAATAAAATTGTTGACATAATATTTTTTGACAGAAATGTTCATTGAAAGGAATCATTCTCACCGTGTCAAAAATTCTTTGCCTCTATATACACATAAATATTCAGCAAGGATTCCCAAGAGACTATAAAACTAGCCTAGCAATAGCCCTTTTCAAAAGTGGAGACATTAATAATCCATACAACTATAGAAAAATTATGATCAATCCTTTGTTTGCAAATCTTTTCGACAGCATGGTAGAAGACATAATTAGTAAGTGGGCAGAATTAAAAGAAAAGAGGGAAAGAGGACAAGCGGTTTTTAGGCCGAAACATTCTACAGTGGATCATGGTATCACATTGAGACACATTGTTGAAAAGGTCTCGGAGGACAAAGAAGATGTATTTTTTTGCTTCGTTGACTTCAAAAAATCATTTGACACAGTCCCTAGGGATAATTTGTGGCGTAGAATGGAATAACTTGAAATTCCTATGCATTATAGAGCCACTGTCCATAGAATTTATGAAGAAGTGAAAGTAAAAATTAGAACCTTAGCAGGTATTTCAGGAAGCTTTAGAAGTGACATTGGAGTCAAGCAAGGTTGCCCTCTATCCCCTACTCTTTTTGGTCTATATATTGATAAATTGGAAGAGTGGCTAAATCTGCAAGGTGGAGATGGTGTTCAGTTGGGGGATTTTGTGATAAAGCTTCTTTTATATGTTGATGATATTGTATTGATTTCTAAATCAGCCCATAGATTGCAAATGCACATATATGCCCTTGAGCATTTTTGTAGAGCATTGGGGATGCAAGTCAATACTAGCAAGACCAAAATCATGTTTTTCTTTAATAAAAGGAAGCAGAGCCAGCATACTTTCTTCTTTGAAGACAACATTCTTGAAGAAGTAAATGAGTACAAGTACCTTGGGATTGATTTCAACAACAAACTCAATTGGGAGGACTGCAAAAAGAAGAGAATTTTACGAGGGTGGAAAGCATTATATGCTCTTCAAAACATCTGTAGAGAGGCAAAGTTATGGGATTGGAAAATGATTAAAGTGATTTTTGGACTCCTAGTTTGTCAAGTGATGCTATATGGGTGTGAATTGTGGGCTAGCAGCACTCCCGTCTCAAAATGGAAACAAATTGAGAAAATCCAAAAGTGCTTGATCATGAGCAAGTTCAAAATAAAAAGTTTAGTACCTTATGAGATAATGTTGAGTGAAACATGAGAAAATCCCATTGAAGAAATTACTATGGTACGACTCATAAGATATCTAAAATGAATTGAGCAAATGAGAGTAGGTAGATGGCCTGATGTTATCTTCAATGAAGGCATGAATGAAAGAAAGAAAACATGAATGAAACAAAACTACACATGGATGCAAAAATGGAATATCTACCTCAATTCCTGTCCCAAAAATAGTAAGGAGCTAAAGGATTTTGTTATGGAGAAGTTTCATAAAAAGGTACGGGGAAAAGATTTGGGTAGGAAGAAGAAATATTACATTGAGGAACTCAACCCTACGTGTGATCTACAACAAAAAGAGTTCATTGGAGCTAACATTTCGTGGAGGGCAAAGGTTCTCATTGCTCAATTAAGGACCAACTCACATCAACTTTGGTGTGAAACATGATGGTGGAAAAGGCTTAAAGAAGCTTGGGAAGAACAGGTGTGTACATTTGGCACGTCTGGGGCTGTGGAATCGGAAAAGCATTTCATTTTGGAATGTGATGCATTCAAAGACATCAGAGAAAGTTATGAGAACATGTTAGCATCTGTTTCTTGGCATTGTCTTTTTAGCGAGGGGATTGTTGGAAGGTTGGGCCAGCTCATCATCAATTTGAGTCAGAAAAGGATTGAATTGCAAAAAGAAAAAAACAGGGAATTGATAGTCTCATAGACTATTTTTAGTCTCGTGGACCTTAAAATATCATTTCATTTCATATCAGACATTCATTTCAACTAATTTGATGGAAGTATTCATTCAAGAAATCATGCTCATCATCTTAAGAATTTTAGCTGCATTGTATTAGCAAAACTTAATTAATGGGTGACCATGAGAATCAGAATCACTTATGTGCTTAGTGTTTTCAATCAACAAAGTATATAGGAGTGGGAACTCAACTCAGTCTTGGATTAAACCTTGGTTCAATAATGCAATCTTCAATTATACTATATTCTAATATTCTTTTAGAAATTGAAACATGTTGAAGAATCTTTCTCACTACAATAAAATATCTGCACCAGGAAATATATAATTAAATATTTTTTTAGCCCCTCCCACCCCTCGTCTATATAAAGGACCTGCGATCACATCAATTCTGACATATTTGGATAGAGCAGTACCATAACAATGTTCACGCCTTTGTCCTATGTAAAAGACTTGCAACCATGTCAGTTCTGACATCGTTGGGTATAGCACTGCTATAACAATGTCAGTGTCAAAGCACTCACTGGCTAAATGACCGCTCAATTTTTTTTTTTTTTTTTTAAATAAATTTTCAGGCACTGAAAAATAACAAAAATAAAATACTTGCCACTAGGGGAATTATGTCCCATCAGAGGTCGTTGAGCCATTCAAAAATTAGAAATAAGATTTCTAGGAAATTAGAAAATTATTTTCGAATTCATGGAAAATAGAAATATTCAGTATTTCCCTCAAACTTTAGTTAAAATTGCAACAAAGAATTTTAATGTAGAGCCAATGCACTTTGACCGCTAAACAAATACTATAATCCCTAGGGAAACAAAGACTAATAACTCATTGATTTTCCAACTACACATTTTAAAAATAAACAATATAGATGCTTCACAGTTGTTCTAATTAGAAAATGATAACCTTGTATTTTCTTAAGAATATAAAAGGTTCCATCAATATGTGGGTCAATCAAATAAAACCTCTAATTCTTCGTTTTTTTACAATGTGTAATGTTGTTGAGTCATTGAAATTTAACCTTTGATATTTTAGCCCTGGAATATATAGTAGGGATTATTCTTTGAATGATATCTAATTTAATATATAAATTAAATGATACTATAATGTGTGCTTCATAGAGAATATTAACAACAATCAATAAATTGAGCTCACACAGTAATTTAGCAAGAATTTGTTACCTAGTTAGAGACTCCTACCATTCTCCTAAAGGCTCGATATTGTTCCAACAAATCCTTAAATCTTCGTTAAAAAATTAATTCCCAGTAGTGTTAGTTCTCAATTCCAAAGGCAAGGTAGTCCTATTTTATAAAAAAGTAAAATTTGTTGTTGAAATCATTGATGGTTTAATCAGCTATATTACATTTATTTTGGGATACTTGTGTCAATACCCTTTCAATATTATCCTTTTTACGCCTCATAATTTTATTAGCAACTGTAAGAGGAATTAGATTTTACAATAGTATACCATTGAGAAATTCAATCACATAATTGGCGATTTCAACTTTTAAAGCTACCTTCTACCATACCTTATTGGCAATAATTTGAACACATTGTAAAAAAACTTTTTATTTGATAGAAGGCTTTGAAATGGGTTTGAATTTGTGTTTGATCAATCATGTTATTTCAAATAGAAAAAACTTTAAGGATCTATACCTAAAATGTAGAGATTTTAACCAATCTTAATTTTTGATATTTTTGTAAAAATATTTAAATTTATCAAAATTTTATATATTTTCTAATAAATATAGGTAATTTTTAGAATTTTTTTCTTTTCTTTTATTTTTTCTTTTAATTCTAAAGAAATTGTGCGAAATGTTTTTAGAAAAATGGAAATTAGATTTTTTTTTGGAAAAAAACACATAAAAAATAGTCCATGTGTGAAATTTAGCCTTAAATTCTTCCTAGATCCCATATCTCATGCTTTGTTGGAATTATGCATGTTTTGTTAGGCAATTGCTCCAATGCACCTTGAAATGAAAAGTTTAACTCTTCTTATAATTGATTAAACGCTGTAAGGTTGTATGCTCTTTGTGACATTTGGTGTTTCAGATTATGAATTAGCAACTCTTTGTCTTTTGAAGG
Source organism: Pinus tabuliformis (assembly GCA_031772625.1). Classification (NCBI taxonomy): domain Eukaryota; kingdom Viridiplantae; phylum Streptophyta; class Pinopsida; order Pinales; family Pinaceae; genus Pinus; species Pinus tabuliformis. The sequence continues at coordinate 714,235,689 of CM062819.1, read as the reverse complement.
TAATACTGAGACTATCACTTTTTTATTCTCTAGCTATTTATTTTTATAACTCTTAAATCTCACCAGAAAGTCCATGAATTTATTGGTTCGTCGACATCATCAAAATTTTCTCCATAAGCTTGATAATTCTATAATCTTATCCTCAATAGATAATGCTTTTGTGAGCTTAAAAAGTTATAATATATGTGTTTTATTATAACTCTTGTTACTTTATGCTTTGATATCGTCATATGTCATCAATCTCGATTTTCTATAGCTGGTTCGAATATCCTTATGCTTAACTCATTCACTGTTATTGATGCTTCCTTTTCAATCATGATCTCTAATGAACCAAGGTCTTATAAATTCATAAGCATTGAACATAGTGACATTACCACTTAATATACTAATGATTAAGAATAGGCTCAAAGTGCTCAGCCCCATTTCCATTTATTTTAAAGGAAAACATTAGGGATACAATACAAGGCATGTTATTGGGGTTAATTTACCAATCTCCTTTATTGATATTAACCTAATTTTTAAATATGAAAGATAGATGAAAAGGATGTCACTAAGTTAGAAGAACATTATTATAGGTGTTGAAACTACCTAGGTTAAATATGAGGGATGAAACTTGTCTCCAAAAGAGGTTTTATACACTTTCTTGCAAGACGTGCATGATTTTGATCTTCGATAGAATGCAATAAAACACCTAAGGATACCATATAAATAATGAAACAAAGAAGAGTTGTACAGTGACCAAAAGTTCCCTCGGAAAGGTGGAAGCTCTCTTTCCCTACCTAGAGGATGAATATTTGAATCATCCAAGGTATGGAATGGGATTGAACCAATATACTCTCCACAGCATAAAATAATAATTTTTCGAGGAAACAAACCAAAAGAAAGAGATACAAGTGGATAGAGATAACAATCACAAGCATCCCAAGAACATGGAATAAGATTTAGAGATCCAAATCAAGATTTAACACTAATCTAGAAGTGTTCATCCAAGACAATAAGAGGAAATAAGTATTGAAGATGATTTACAAAGAGGAGAGTGGCAATATGAAAAATGGAATGACCTCAACGTGAAAGTAAATGTTGGGCTAGCCATTGGTAAAACCTTTCATATGAAGGAAGGGGTAATATGGGATTTGATCATGGACCATGAGTTCACAAGCCTATATTGTAGGTCTTCTCACTATAAAGCATACTAAGTTCCTTGACCCTATAAACCCAAAATTGATATTCCCAAAATAGATTTGGTTCTTTGAAGAGTCAACATGAGGAATTCTAACCAGCAATGAGCCATATTAGAGGCTTGAATCCTAAAGAAAACCAAAATATTTGGAAAATTACCTTAACCAAGTACCCCAAAGGGTTTCGTAGAGTCAGGCCAATAACCAAAGGACAAGGATAAGAGGAGAGTCAACAAGGAACCCTACTAGGAACTAGACATCCAAAAAGTACATATATTAGACTAAGATAGTGTGATTCAAGGGAGATAACATAAAGGTATTCATAATGAAGGATGAGAGATAATTCAATCATCATTGGGTAGGTCATGTACATGCAAAAAATAGAGTTATACTACATTGAAACACCCCTAAAGTGAGTAGAAATATGTTTGTATTAGAGTGCAGACTTTGTACACTGCATATTATGCCCCTTACAATAGTTGTTAACCACTAGACATAAAAATAGTGAGTTGTAAAGAAAGAGAATAATAAAACAATGAAATAGAACACAAAATAATAAATTAGTTTGATAATGCTATAAAAGCAATGGTGTTGCAAAGGAGGATGCACATTAATAATTGTCACATGAGATAATGCCCTAACAATGTGAGATACTTATTCATGTGTATGGTTGTGTTGATGGCCAAAATTGTCCTCATCAACATTTCGGAGACCACCCAATTAGAATCCCAAGTTAGACTCTTTTATATTTGGTTTGGTGGTTCCGACTAGTTTTAAATTGGGTCCAGTTAGACATATGGGAATTGCTCCAACAGATGGAGGTTTAAGAGATGGATAAGATATATGGAGAAGATAGGGATGGTTTTATAATACTTAATTGAAAATAGTAAAATGAAATGTAAGCTAAATTATAACATATGCTAATTAACCTGGGTGTTGATATACGTATGTGAAAAAGAAAGATTAAAGCAATCTAAGGATGAATTAATTAATTCAATTAAATATTTAATTGACTTAATTAATATATAATAACATTCACATATGATTTATTTCCACTTATACTTGTAATCAATAGACAACAATATATCAAAAGTGACAATATTTCGATCAATCAATCATAAGCATAAGTAACAACATATAAGAAAAGGTTCCAATTATACACTAAAGGAAAACACAACTGATGAAAGTACCAATTATATTTTACTCCTTCGCAACATGGAATATGAAAATGGTTTAGAGCTTATATCAAATAAATAACAAAGTACAAAAGTGTAACAAGGATTTTCTTGCAAAATTTCAGAACCCCTAATTCTGGGCTCAAGAAGGATTTAAATAGTTTTTCAAACAAAAAGAGAGAATAGTTGCATGTCTAATATTCTCTCAATTAAAGAAAAATCAAACTAGAAGAAAATAGACATTAGTTACAATTTGAAAAGAAATAATCAGCTCGGAGGAACATCTGTAGATGAGGAGCTAGTGGGTATTTTCCATTGCTAATAGAATTCTAGAAGAAGTGCTAGCTCAGGAGGAGAGTGAGGTTCAATGCTAACGCGATAATTGAATACTTGGGCTCACAATGAAGGAAATAATTGAGTTATTTGTTTAGTAATGATCTTGGTTGCTTGTAAGTAATTGTGAGGTTTAATAAGAAATTCTTAGGTTAACTCAAAATCCACCTTTGACAATTGTTCAATCCTTTTACTGAACTTTTCCCTGTCATTTTTCCAATTCGCTTTTAATATTTCTGCCTCCGAGAGAGTTTCTTCTGAATCATTTGATAATATATTTGCTTCCTTAAGTGGTTGAATAATATATTGGACAATTGAATTAGAGATTCTTTCAACATCTATTACTAATTTCTTAACCAAGAGTATCTCATATTTCCAAATATGAAGCATTGTAGACTTTTGCATTTCATCAATCCTGGGCAGGCTTGGATAAAACCTTTTAGGATCATCTTTCCATTTAAAATATGATTGATTTTATGCTTAGTTTCATCATATTGGATTTCGATATCAATGAAAATATCAAGGAAAGAATTGAAAAGCTTTTCTTGAGCCTGAATTATGCTTAACTTGTTGCAGAGAAGTTGTTGCTCATGTTGAAGTTGTTGGTTTAATTCATGGGATTTGTGCTTAAATTTAGCAAGATCCAAGGTATTAGCCTCCATTTTATTTATCTTCTCTTTTAGTTCACATATCTTGTCATGTTTCTTCTTAATTTCAGATTCATATTGGCCTCTAACTAGGGAAAATTATGCCTGCATTTGTGCTTGGACCTATCAGGATTCTTGTTTTAACTGTTGTATTCTTTCATCCTTCTCCTGATAAATTACCTAACTTTAACTACATTATCCACACTAGAAAAAGCATAATCCCTTGCATATTGAGTTAATTCCTCAAGCTCTTCATGAGTTGTTTCTAATGTTCCTTTCTAGACTACTTCTCATGAGGGTGTTTGTGAGGCATTGGTTGTTGTTAAGACATGTGTCTCGATGACCTTCCTTTTATTCCTGCTCTTCTTGAGATGGCCTTGTGTTGTGGGCTATAGAATACTTCTATTGGTGGTATTTCTTCAATGTTCAGTTGGATTGTAGTAGTTGGAGATGCTCGAATTGTCTCCACGCTAGGCCAAGAATCGATAGGTGTTTTAGCAATAACACCTGGTTTTGTAAGAGTATTCTTTGAGATAATAGGAGAAAAATCCACTAAATGTTGTCCAAAAATGGTTGTAGCATGTGTTTCATGCATTTTTGTTTCTTTCATGGGTTTGACCTACTACTTCACGGGTTTGAATGACTTTGAAGTAGTCTCTACAAATTCTTGCCAATATTTCATGATATATTTAAGCATTGGTTTTCCTAAAGTAGTTTCTTCTCGAGAATCCACATAAGACACTTGAACGTGAGTGGTAATTTGAGAAGTGAATCGCTATGTTGAAGAACTGGTAGCTTTTTGTGATATACCTTCGCCTTCTGACAATTTGAGCAAATGAAAAGGTAAGGTAGACTTTCTTGAGTCTCTGTAAACTAAAAAATGTTGATAGTTATCTGGGGGTAGTTGTTTAGCTTTATTACAGATATATAAATAAGAAGAAGCTCCACAAAATAATTCATCATAATGATTGTCTCATGAACATATTTCCTAATACTTGCATCAATAGTTAAATTTTTGACCAACTTGGTAGGATCATGTGGCTTTGCAAGAATAGTAGCCAAATTCAACTCATATAAAGGTTGCAGTTCCTTTTCAGCATGAGTGTAATTCTAAAGAGTAAAAAGATCAATTTGCAAAGGGAATTCGAGCCACAGTTTCTTGGAAGCTTTCTTTAATTCAAGGGTTATCCTTGTTCCAATTATTTGGTGAGAAACTTCTCTACATAAGATCTTGTCTGGAACATAAAGGGGTAAAACATGTGGTTTACCATTACTTCCCCAAACCCTAATATAGGTAAAAATTTCTTAGGTTAACCAGTCCCCAATTCTTAATAGACAATACGATTATGGATGTAGACATCTTGGAGGCTTGGAACTAAAAATTGCTCAATAAATGGGAAACATGACAAGGTGACAAATTCGATAAAAATGGTTAAAATAATTATCTTCCCATAGTTTACAATGGTAAATGTGGATATGCAGACGATCAAGAAGTGTCCATTTACAACCCATAGATGGAAAATCCAAGGAGAAACAAATGGCATCCATTACAAAGGCAGACATGTAGAAAGGAGGATTATCGGAAAATGTATGTTTAGTGCAAAAATGGAAAATATCCTTTGTTATATTATCAGATAATATTTGGGCCCAATAAAAAAAAACTCGTAAGAATCCCTATGAATAAGAGGGATCCAATCTACTATGAACTGTGAGACATTATGATACCCAAATAACCTACATAGCATAGAAGCAACATAACAAAAGGAGGATTTAAGGACTGTATGGAATATTTTTTGGATGATTCCTCCTTATGTTTGTTAGAGTCACTTCTCCATTCTCTAATTAAGACAAGGAGTTTTTTTATTATTATTAAAATCTTCTTTCACAATGCCATAAAAAAACTAGGAATTTTACACAAGATGTGGCTTGGGAAAATGATACATACCCTTGACATGTTCAGGCTTGAATGAGCCAATAAATGTCCCCTGTGAAATGACGAATTTCCTATCTATGATGTCATGTTCTCAACTAACCAATGAATCATATCTATGTAGGAGAGGATTATGGGACATGCATCGATTCTGTGTAGGTGGGATTTTGAGGCGTCTTGACTGGTTGCCTCAAATGTTTTGTTGCCACCTTGCTCTATGATTGTCACTATCAGCCTTGAGTAGTCTTCTGCTGGTAGTTCTTCCTTTAGTAAATTGTGCATCACATTCCAAGGTGAAATGTTGGAATCCATCATGCATACGGTATCAGAAAAGAGGAAAGAGTCAGGCAACTTCTCATCAATTGCTTCTAGAATGACCTTATTGGTGGCTAGAATTGAGTCTTCTTTTCTTCTTTCACCATCTCAATAGCTGATAAAAAGCTTTTAGAGGTGTTACATTGATGCAGATGAAAACTAGGGTTACAGATTCCTTTATGAGGTAAATGCAATAAAACCCAAAAAAAAAAAAAAAAAATGTTATCAATGATAAAAGCATTAAACTTTTGCATGTAGGAGTTAAACCCATGAAAGATGATCAGTATAAGAAATTAAGTTTTGGGCACATTTTAAAATTCAACACGTCAATGTGATAGTTTCTCAGGAATGACAAGTGGCACAATTTGACTTGAACAAACAATGTGTTGGTAGTCATAGTGGGTGTTTACATTAGCCCAGGAACTAAAGCTTGGAAGGAACAAAGGATGCATGCTAAGGAAATAGTCGTCGTAATTACATTTGAGATGACATGGGGGGTAAACACCTGTGATCCAATGGAAAACACTATGAATGAATATAAATGCTGCATGGATAAGCTGAATAATCTTGGGGATGAGATCCAGAAAGGAACATGAGCTGTGTTTTAAAAGTTCTATGGAAGTAAGCTCCGGGGTTACGTGGAAGGTGAGAGCTAAAGGCCCAATAAGATAATTAGAGTGGAGGTATGAGAGGGGCCAACAAGCAAAGGTGCCAAGCTGAGCTATCTTGGGAGTCCGTCCCTTACTCTTTTGAATGGAAGGGCACATAAAACCTCTAGGGAATCTCATCCTGGGGTGATGTACAAGGACGAAGGTGCGAGGGAAAATCAATGTTATAAACCAGGGCATGCGTTAGAAAGGGACCCGATGTAACAATTCATGATTTATATTCATGGATGCTTCTGTCACCCCGGAAGGTGATCCCCAAGCATATTTGAAAAGATAAATTTGTGAACGCCTTGGGGAAGAACCTTTGGGAAACATGTCAAGAAATGAAATAAAGTGCATGAAGGTTCAAAAGGAGTTTTATAACATGTGAATACATCATACTTTTCTTTTGGTAATATCGCTAAACTTTCGTGGTTATGGCCTTTAGCCTTATTAATATATTTTATTTAATACTTCATGGAATCAAACTTTAGGCTAAATATATTAATAAAATATAAAATTAAAGAAATTTTGAGTTTTTAATAAATATTAAAGACAAATATAAGCTAAAATTTTAAAAGGGTCTCATTTTTTTATTATGGTATAAATATAAAATGGGGATTGTTTTTTGATACAATGATTGGAGACATACTGAGAAAACCAGTTACCTCTATTTATCCTAATAAAGAGATAGAAAAGATAAGATTACATATGAAAGAAACTTACGACTTAATACAAATTTATGACAAATTTTTATGGTCATTTAAGTAATAAGAAAGAAGAACTTGTACTCACACTTTTTCATCTTACCTTTATCCATTAGGGAAGGAATATCTCAATTTACATATTTGAATAAGAAAATAAGCTTTTTATTTGATTACTAAGCATAGCCTAGAATCAATTTATGCATGCCCTTTGTTTAGTTCAACTTTCTATACCCGACATTGCTTCGCTACCTGCAAGCCTGTTTAGTACCCCCACAAACATACCTTCATATCATGTATGAATTTACATGTTGCCAACGAGTCTATTTAGTACCCCAAATGGTTTACATACACTACCCATGACTTCTTATCTTTATTTTGATAATCGTATTTTGATTATAGTATGAGAGATTGCATATTTATCATTGGCGCATAAAAAGTTGGGTGATAGAGAAATTTATTTGGAAATAATGCATACATTCAACTAGATATTCGTCTTATGTTTTGCCATTCTCATTGTACATTAAGCATATAAAGAGAAAATTATACTTCTAGAAAAGGATAGACTACAAATTATTTTCTAAAGAACACTTTCTTATATAGAATGAATTAACCGTAAAATTTAATCATGATGTCAAATATAACAAAAGTTTTCAAACTTATCTACAATCTTTTAAATGATAATTATTTCTTATCAAAGATATTTAAACAGGTCCCCGATGGGGGTGAGAAGCAGAGAGGATGGTGTTCCTGAGGGAACATGTGGGCATTCATGTTAAGCATGTGGCCTCAGGTGGGCGAGCTGGCCTCCCTGCCCTCCCATAACACCTTGAGTACGGGAGAGAGTAAATTCCGGTTTGTGAGGTTTCATGTCGCCTTGGGTCTCGAGGGTGGTGGCGAGTGTCTGAACGTTATGGAGGGTGGTGGGGTGCTTGTCAGGCATTCTGCATATGCGAGATTATTGGTGTCTATGGTGTGGGCATTGTGGGAAGAAGCGGGAGTTATAGAGGTTCCCCTATCTGGGCGAGGGGACAACATTGCCATCAACGTTTCCTCCCCTGCTTTTGGGTGTGCATCATTGTTAATTGCCGAATTGGGCTTCGTCACTGTGAGTGTGCAAGGAAAGAAGGGTATGGTTGTCTATTTGGGGTGGTATTATGTTGTTTCTATTTTATCTTGCGCGATTTCAGTCCAGGTCACGTGGGAAGTAGTTTTTTCTAGAATGAGCGAGAAGTCATGGTCCTATTCGATCCATTTATAGGCTTTTGGGTGGCTGGGTGGAGCCATTGGAGAAACAATCTTGGGCTCTGGTTAGTGGGGCTCACGGGTTGCTGCTTCAGGGAGGTACATATGTTTTGATCGTGGTGGGTGGTTGTTTTGTGTACTACGTTTTCTCAATGCTGTGGGGTGTGGAGGTTCAACTAAGATCGGTGGTGTCTCCTTCTATGCAGGAAGTTCAGGCGATATTGGGCAGGTGGTCCTTTGTTCATTCTAATGGTGTCAGGAAGCCAACCATGCACCTCGTTCCTCACTCGAGGCACTCCTTCGCCCAGGTGCAACCCAATTCAGGAAGTTCTAGCACAGACACTTCTAGGTCTAGACTTGAGATGGTGAGTGGCAGTGGTGGCCCGATTTAGGGTTTTCAGAGTGGTGGTGGGTTGATTCACGCGACATCAGGGGGCATAGGAGGTGGGTGGTCGAGGCGCTCTCGACATGCAGGGCTTGCTACTAAGGGTGGTAGGTGCGGGGGCTCGACATTGGGTCAGGGTGGCCACATTGCGTCTGTCCTGCATCGAGGGTGTTCGACTCGTCGTGGTGTTTTCAAGTGTCGTGTGTTGGCACATCATGGTGGTCATGGTCAACGACAAGTTTGTTGTAATGAGCAATTTCAGGACATGATTCAGTCAATTCTTAGCGTTTAGAGACTTCATAGTGGGTTCAACAAGATGAGCATGTTGAATTCATAACAACTTTAAACAAAATGCATTACTTCTAGTGCCATGTCCGACAGCGTGTAGTGGTGGTCTAGCGAGGCCATAATTTGTTATCAGAGAAGGTTGTGAAGTTGGAGGCCTGGATGACCCATTTTGAGGAGAATTTCCAATGCTCCTTTCATCCTCCACTTTCTCCTGGAACAACCCCAGACAACCAAACCTCCATCACTTTTGACGACTAGCATGGATACAGGTATTTTATATGTTCTGTCTATTTACTGGTGCCTATGGCCTCTTAAGTTGTGGATTGTGGCTCTTTATGTTTTTTTGTTTCACTGTCATCTCCTTTCAGCAGTAGTCAACAAACCTGGTTAGGGTGAGACTACTTGCGTTTTTCTTCTGATGTACCTCTTTTCGGAACAATGAATAAAATATTAACTTACAAAAAATAGATACATAAATAGGATATAAGAAATACAACATGTTGCAAATTAGTGTCAACAAACAAACAACAAAGAAACCGTATTTATAAATGATTATTTACATATTTATAGAAAATTTTATTTTTTATGAAAAATATGTTTTCAAAATTTGTCCATTTATCGAAATATTTTCTTCAACCCCTTCAAGGGTTTGTAAAACAAACATGGATGGATTGATTTTCTTTGAAATTTGAAACTAGAATTATGAATGTTTACCTTTACCTTCATGTGCCTTGTCCCATTTCAAAACTAGGTCACCAATATTAAAATCTTGGTCACCTACTAAATTGTTGTCAAACCATTATTTGATAACTTTTTGGTGATTTTTATAGGTTTGTTTTGCCTTTTCTCTTTTTTCTTCTAGCTTAAAGATTTGTGCTAAGCATTGTTGTAAGCTAAAGCAGGGTTGTTCTTGAATGGAATGGACTAGGGCTAAAGAGGGTAAAGCAATATTTGAAGGTAAAATGGCTTCCTTCTTAGAAAGTAAGGAGAAGTGTCTATCAATGCTTTATATGTAATTTTGTCAGCCCATAAAGAATAAGCGAGGGGTTTATGGAAACTTTTTTGGTTGTCATCAATGGTTCTTTTAATGATTCTTAAAAGGTTTTTATTGGTTGATTCAGCTAAGTGATTACCCTGAGGATAATAGTTAGATGAATATTTTAATTTGAAACCCTAAGTATAATAGTTAGATGAATATTCTAATTTGAAACCCTAAGGATAATAGTTAGATGAATATTTTTTTTTAGTTATTAGTAACCACCTGTGCTTATATATATTTTGTACAAATTGTATGGATTTCTTTTCAATGTCTTGCAAAGGTATATATGAAAAAGTTCCAATGGATTTGTTGGTGAATACTCTTTCATTTTGAAGCTATGTCTAGTCTCCTTCACATATTGAAATGACTTGAAAATAATGTCATTTGTTTTTGAGATATTCATAAAAGCCACGTTTCTTTAATTATTATTATTATTGTTAAACACATACATGGCAGCAACAGAATATTAAGATAAGCATGAGAGTTTATCTATTATTAACAAATGATATACGTTTATAGTACATTCACATGACCTTTGGTTTCGTATTCCAAGGTCTCTTGGACTTCCTTAGACTATTCAGCTTCCACTCCAACCCTTAGAGGATTAGGTGTCCAACATTCCACCCCTTAATCCGAAGGGTTATGTATGAGTCCAAGAAGAGATCTGTAATACAAAACATGCAAAAATACATGGAAGCACTAGGCTGAATATGCTCTCTGAAATGTGTATATAAGGGAGGTGGTTTAAGGATGACCAGCAACACTGGAATGCTTAGTGCAGTTCCAAGAAATCTTCCAAGTCTGGCAAGAAGCTTAGGTCTTCTGCTAGAGGAAGAGCTCCTGATGTTTTGAAGAGGAAAACCTTCAACCATGAAAGGGAGGTCTCACCCCGCATAAAAGAGAGAACCTCAACCTGAAAAGGGAGGTCTCAACCTGTGATGGTTTAAGGATTACCAACAACTCTGGAATGCTTAATGCAACTCCTGGAACTCTTCCAACACTGGAAAGAAGTTGAAGTCTTCTGCTAGAGGAAGTGTCTCCAATTCTTTGAAGATGCATCACCAACTAAAGGCATGCTCAAGGGCATATTTGTCTCTGGGTACAACTCTAAATCTGGTATGGCAGGTTGTGGCTTAGGCTTGCTTGATGTGGCTTTGAATCTTGTAGATGACCATCATTTCCCCCCCTGTCAAATACAAGGTGAGATGATGGAAAAAATTCAACTGTAAGACTATTCAATACTCTAGAACAAGTTTTGACATATGACTGGAATATCTTCTTAGCTGTTGATGCCCATTGCCAAGAAGCGATCCATCCAAGATGAGTCTTTTTCTTGAAAGAGGTTTGTTTCTGAAGAAACTGTTTGAAGAATGACTGGTTTTATGACAATGATTACATGGATGAAGATCAAAACAGTGATCTTTCATATGGACAACTCAGTCATAGTGTTGGCATTTAGCAACTTATTGTTCCTGCTGTGGAAGAGGGGCAGAATCTGGAACAACTGAAGGTGAACTGTCATGAAGGGATCCAAAACTCTGAAGTTGAATGGGCTTTGAATAATCTAGAATATGAAAGGACACATCCTTGTCATATTCAAGACCAGTTCTGTGCTTGTTGTGGACAAACTCTTCCCAAGGTCTGATGATGGGCTTGGAAGTGCAAACTGAACTTCTGCATTTGCATGTGACTTTGCTGCTTCATTGGGCACTGCATCTGAGTTTGCAATATTATTGGCTTGTTGTTTATGGGAGTCTATTTCATTGTTATAAATAGAAACAGGTTCAGAATGATGACTTCATTGTTGTAATTCTGCTTGTTGTAGTTGAGATTCAAGCTGCAAAAATTCAATATTGTCTTGTGCATTTTGCAAACAAGTTCTGATGTCAACAAGAGAAACTTTGTTGATTCTTACTTTATCATGATCAGAGGAATGTATCAAAGTTTTTAAGAACTCTAATACTTCACCAATTTGAGTCATTTTTACAATGTCAAACTTACACTTTAAAATTTGTTCACAAATTTACATTGGCCAAGCATGCATCGAATGGCTGTGCCGAGGAGTAAGTAGTGATCCTTGGATACCAGTTGATGGCGTTACAATGTTCTTTATAGAGTGTTTTAGCACTAGAGAAGGCCGGATGTGCCGAGGAGTAAGTAGTGATCCTTAGATACCAGTTGATGGTGTTACAGTGCTCTTTACAGAGTGTTTTAGCAATCGAGAAGGTCGACGAGTGTTTTATCTTCCGATGTGGAGGCACCAAGCCTGAGACAACGTGATGACGGTGATACCAAGCGTTTAACCAACTGTCAGGATTATGTGAACCAGCATACATTGTTCAACTGTTAAACTATTCATCACCACTACTGCTGCAATTATTCCAATAACTAACATATGATGGACCAGGAGTTGCGTGTTACATAGAATCTATACTTGTATTATTTATTTATTTATTTTATTTTATTTTTAGGGTCCCACTTACCTGACTAATCGTTGTCAGTCCTTTCTTTGACTTTCCCTTTTGTCAGGCACTTTAATCTGCGTCGTTGATTTCTTCCTTCAAATCAATGGATATCGCGTCGTCCGCTTGCCAACTAGTCCGGACGATCTCTACCGTCAATGTGACCCATCCAATCGAACGACTATTGCACAATCTTGTGTAGATTCTTGCATGACCGATATCAGGTCAAGAGCGCGTGAGATTTCTGGTTTTCTCGTGCTACGTGGCACCACCATAGTTCATCGTGCACTTCATACAAATACTATTTACCATTTTATTACCCACGCGATATACCACTTACCATTTTAATCTGAGCCTTAAACTCTTTTTAATAGCCACATCACGCTCATTTAAAATGTTAACCTGCTTGCATGTTTTGATGCGATATGCGTTGATCTCCTATGATCGGACGATCATCGCTTCCCTGCAATTTCCATCAATTTTAGCAGTCTGCCAAATTTCTTTCTCATCTGCCACTTTTACCTTGACTCCAGTCTACACTCTATGGCCACAATACTCCTCCAGGCAGGTGATATTGACGGGGCAGAGGCTGCCTTTGATGTTGTTATAGAGTGGTGGAGCAGAACTTAGTAAAACCTTCACAAGTCAAGGTTTAATGCTCCTTCAATAAACTCTATGCAAAACTGTTTGATTTAACTATCCAAAGTCTAGAACTTTATAAACCTTTGAGCGGAACCTTATAAATCCTTGATAATCTTTGGTTAATTCTTATTACCCGCGCATATTAACCATACCATGGATTTTAGACTTTGGTTAAAGCTCAACTTAAACATTAATCCTACTTATTTCCCATATAATAGAGATATTTCATAAACCACACTTAAACCTTACCTTTCTTCCATTCCACAAACCTTTGCACATATATCGATGCTCTCCTTAGTGCATTAAATCTTTGTCATCGATCTCATTCCTCAATCCGACGGTTATCACATAATAACTCGCGCCAACTAGCCTGAGCCAATCTCCACCATTTATTTCTCCTACCTCAATCCAACGATGATCACGTAATCTCGCGGTTTTCTCTTTCCATCGTGTGCTACGTGTCAACCCCTCAGGTTAATCGCGTGAATTTGAAAAATACCATTTACAACTTTTAGGGTGCGTGAGATACTGCTCACCGCCTACGAAGACCGCTCCATTATTCTGCTAACACGTGGCTTAATCTGATCTCTTCATTTCTTAACTTTATTTTGCGTGACTTAATCCTAGCCGTCTATCTCCCTCATTCTCATACGTTGATCTGACTGATCAAACGATTGTGCTTCACTGCTACGTTCTTTTGCATCTCACTGTGTAATAGTCTTCTCGCTTCTCTGTCTGTGTAATTATTCTCGCCTTACGGTCTTCAATTGTTCTGATCCCGATCTTCAGCTCTGTTATTTCACTCCTTCGCACCTTTACGTTTCCTTCGTAAATCCACAGTTTAATGAAATTCTACACATTACTGTCGAGGAACTATGCAGAGAGGAACTATCAGGCGATATAATAGAAATTTTAGAATCACGGGGAGCCACAACATACAACATAAACACAGCGTAGTGTTATGGGCTACGGAAACCAAGCTCAGATATGGAGACAATGTTCTGAATGGATGGAGAGCGGTAGCATTTGGTGGTAATAATTGTGCATATAGTGTTGAAAGAGTCGCCGGTAAAGGCAGAGAATCCAAATATGGAACTGAGGAATGTCAAGAGTTGTTTGTAGTGGGAGGAGGTATGGTAATGCGAAGAAATGGTATGGCATTAAACGAATATACTGCGACTGCAATAACTATGTGTATCTATGGTAATAATTGTGCATACACAATGTTTATACACAACACTTCATCACAACATAATATCAATCAACTTATGAGTAATAACATACCAACCACAATAACATACCAAATGACGTGCCAGTTTTGGTTTCAATGCACAGCGTTCAACCTCTAGAACAAATCTAGCTGAGAGATGTCAGTCAGATAGTTGCAGTATGAAATAGGCATGCACACAATAATAACAGTTCTATCTGTAGGAATGCAGAACTGACATGCACAGAAAGGCCACAACACAAGTGGCTCAAATTGGAGCAGGGCAGGAGTACACCCACTCTGATACGATGTTAAACACATACATGGCAGCAACAAAATATTAAGATAAGCATGAGAGTCTATCCATTATTAACAAATGATACACATTTATAGTACATTCACATGACCTTTAGTTTCGTATTCCAAGGTCTCTTGGACTTCCTTAGACTATTTAGCTTCCACTCCAACCCTCAGAGGATTAGGTGTCCAACAATTATTTTTAACCAAAAAAATAAAATATGTTATAATATAAGGAGGCCACCATCAAGACTTAGTAATAAGTTACATGGCACTAGATTATAAATATTTCTACAAACTTAGGTATTTTGTAGAATTCCTTCCACCCTTCATGAGATCATGGGGAGAGAATATGGATTTTCCTATAAAAGCTACTTATTTCAATTACATGGGTGCATGGTTAAGTCATAACAAATTGAATTTTTCCCTTGTTCTCCCATACTTTTGAATTATTATATACAATGTGTGTGCATTGATGCATGTAATATTAAAGCACTTTGGCGCACCATAAAGATTTAAATGCATCAACTAAAAAAACTCACTAAAATTTTCAGCAACAGCCTCGAGTAAAAACTTAAAATAAAAATGTAAAAAAATAAAATAAATATGTATAAAATATAATATATATATATATAAAATAACCTTAACTAATTTATATTTTTCCCTGTAATATAACCTATATAATCCACCTACATAATTCACCCACCTAATTCACTTAATCCATACCATTAACCTTCCTAACCCATATAATATATTAACGGACATAATCCACCTAAACATTAATAACCCTGCTAACTTACCTTACCTTTTAATCCCCTAACAAAACTAACTTACTAACCCATTAATCCATACAACATATCCTAATCTTCTAACCTACCTAACGCACGTAACTCACATAACCTTTATCTCATAACTAACCTCAAGCCACCAGGCTTTGCTTAAGCCATGAAAAATGTTATATGATGATGACTGAAGGACTTATTCTAGGCCATTATATCTCACCAGCTGGCATACAAGTAGACCCAGCCAAAATTCAAATAATTTTTCTAATTCCCACTCCTACCACTCAAACAGAGGTACGCAGTTTTCTTGGATTCTTTGGTTATTATAGAAGGTTTATAGAACATTTTTCACATATTGCTGCACCTCTATATGCACTGACAGGTAATGTTGACTTTCTTTGGACAGGAAAATGTGCCCATGCTTTTCAAGATCTGAAGAAGCTTGTGTCCACAACTCCAGTCCTTCGAGGGCCAAATTGGGACCTGCCATTCCAAATTTCTTCAGATGCCTCAGATATAGCTATTGGAGCAGTCCTTGGGCAAGAAGAAGATAAAAAACCATATGCAATTTATTATATTAGCAAGAACTTATCCCCTGCTGAATCGAATTATACTGTTACTGAAAAGGAATTTCTAGCTACATGTTGTCAATAAGTTCAGGCATTACATTACTGGATATCCTGTTATCTTGTATACAGATCACTCTGCCATAAGATATTTAGCAAATAAACCAATCACAAATGGTAGAATAACTAGATGGCTGATTTTATTGTAGGAATTTGATATTACAATCAAGGACAGATTTGGAAAAGAAAATCCTGTAGCTGACTTTCCCTCGTGAATGCCAAAACCAGTGGACGCGGCAGCAGTTGAAGATCAATTTCCAGATGAGCATTTGTTTGTTGTCACTGTTAAAACACCTTGGTATGCTGATGTTGCAAATTACTTAGCAGTAAGTAAATTACCAAAACATCTGACCCCAAATGAATGAAAACAGATTGTCCAGCGAAGTGCTCGCTTTTCCTGGATTGGGGGCTACCTGTTCCATACAGGAGTAGATATGCACATCGGGAGATGTGTCCGTGAGGATGAAGTTTTTGATATTTTGAAAGCTTGTCACGATGGACCATGTGGAGGACACTTTGCCGATCGAAGAACAGGACATAAGGTGCTGCAGACAGGGTATTATTGGCCTATGATCTTCAAAGATGCAAAGAAGTTCATTCAATCTTGTGACAGTTGTCAAAGAGCAGGACGCCCTGGTCAGTCCGACGAAATGCCCCTGAACCCACAACTGGTTATTGAACCATTCGAGCGGTGGGCACTTGATTTTTTTGGTCCAATTAACCCATCCTCGAACTAGAAAACATATATTCTGGTGGCAACAGAATATGTCACCAAATGGGTTGAAGCAGAAGCATTACCGAGAGCTACAGAGGATTCTATCATACAGTTCCTGTTTCATATATTTATGTGATATGGGCTTCCAAGAGACATAATTATAGACGGTGGACCATAGTTTACTGGTAACAAGATTGCTACAACACTTAAAAACTATCATATCCAGCATAAAATTAATACTCCATACCACCCACAGGCAAACGGTCAAGTAGAAAGCAGCAACAAAATAATAGAAGCAATCTTGACAAAAACCATTGCGTCACATAGATGCAATTGGGTTGCAAGACTACCAGAAGCCTTGTGGACCTACAGAACAACATGGAGAAGCACTACCGACTATTCACCATACCAATTGGTGTTTGGAAAGCAACCCATTTTCCCCATAGAATTTGAAATCCAAACACTGCGAACAACGCAAGAAGTCGGCCTAGATCTAAACGAGGCACAGGTTAATATATTACAATAGATCAATGAGCTAGATGAAATTAGGCTCTCTGCCCTTCAACACACTGCATTAATCCAACAGCAGCGAGCTAAATGGCATGATGCTCTCATTAAAAAGAAAGTCTTCCGCGAAGGAGATTGGGCGCTCTTATATGATTCCAAGTTTTAGGATTTTCCCAGAAAACTTTAGACTCGCCGGCTGGGGCCATATGAAATCCAGAAGGTACATGATAATAGCACCCTTACTCTAGTCACTATTGACGGATCTGGACATACCTTTAAATTAAATTGCCACCAAGTTCGATTATACCGCAAACCACTTACTTGGGAATCCTTCTACCAACAACTACGCGAAGACTCCGATATGCAAATTTTACAGGAGGAAGAGAAATATTCCTCACCTGTGATTCATTAAGTGATTCACTTGTTTTTACACTTTGTACATAATTTCTTTGTTTTGTTAAATCAGTTTCTTTATATATTTTTGTATTTGCATTTTTTTTCTGCTGTTCCTTTTTTAGAAGAAACAGCACTGTTGTTTTTGCTGTTCCTTTTCTGAAGCGACAACATTTGTGTGCACTTTTGTCGTTGTTGTTGTTCCTTTTCCAAAGGGACATCATTTTTGTTTGTTGTTCCTTTTTCAAAAGAACATCACCTTTTGTTTCAACTGTTCCTTTTTCATTTCCATTTTGTTGTTCCTTTTCCAAAGGAACGACATTCAAGTTTTTTGTTGTTCCTTTTCCAAAGGAACAACACTTTTGATTTTTGTTGTTCATTTTCCAAAGGAACAACACTTTTGATTTTTGCTATTCCTTTTCCAAAGGAACAACATTTGAGTTTTCTGCTGTTCCTTTTCCAAAGGAACAACACTTTTGATTTTTGTTATTCCTTTTCCAAAGGAACGACATTTGAGTTTTTTGTTGTTCCCTTTCCAAAGGAACAACACTTTTGATTTTTATTGTTCATTTTCCAAAGGAACAACATTCGAGTTTTTTGCTGTTCCTTTTCCAAAGGAACATCACTTTTGATTTTTGTTGTTCCTTTTCTAAAGGAACAACACTTTTCATTTTTTTTTGTTTCTTTTCCAAAGGAATGGCATTTGCGTTTTTGATGTTCCTTTTCCAAAGGAACGACACTTTTGGTTTTCTGCTATTCATTTTCCAGAGGAACGACATGTTCGGTTTTTGTTGTTCCTTTTTCCAAAGGAACGACACTTTCGGTTTTTGTTGTTCCTTTTTCAAAGGAACAACACTTGTATTCTTTTGCCCTTCCTTTTTCAAATGACAACATTCTCGTATTCCTTTTACTTATGCTTAAAGATACCTGTTGTTCCTCTTGTTTTAGGTCTTTTGGAGCACAACTATACACTCATGCAATGGATACAAAGCTAGAGCATATTGAAATCAGCAAATTATATAAAATCGCTACTTTTACAAGAAATTGTTGTGAATTGATAAAGAGGAACGAAGAAAGGACACAATTATTCATCACTTTTGCTGTCATTATCCTACTAATACTGACATGATTGGTCATCTTTATCATGCTGGTTCTTTTTAAATTCCCATAATCTTCTTTGATCATTATTAAGGAATAAGAACAAAGGGTTTATATTTTTCTATTGAGATGTTAAGACTTCTTCCACCATTCCTACTCTTAAGGAGGGTTGAACCACCCTTTGTGTATAGATAGGAAAGCATTTTATAAAAAAAGAAAAAGAAAAAAGAAGAATGTTTTGTTTAGATGAATTGTCAAATGCAGGATAGGGGGTCTCATTAAGAGCCAGCCTACCATGATCATAAGGAAGAAAGTGAAGTGGCATTCCCACTATGGCCACCACACCAGGGATATGATCCAAGAGGCATATCAGAAAAAATAAAAGAGTCCTTGGAACAGGAGGTCTCATCACGAGCTGGCCTGCCCACCTTTCACTCCTTCCTGGTGAATGGAATTATGATTTAACTGGTTACCAAGCCAGCATAATGGCCTCCATTTTGACATTGTACAGCACTTCCTAAGCATACACAAAGGATCATGGTTCCATGGGTGAAATAAAAAACTCTGCCAAGGTTATGGACACCTGTCGGCAGCAGAGCTCTGTTAATGGTATTGAAGTCACATTCTTTATACACCAATAACAATCATTAACACCCTTCTCTATCTTATACCTTTGTAATCCGTCAAATAAGATTATGTATATCACTTCCCCGAACCATTAAACACATGAAAAATCTATCATAACCAATCATGACGCAAAAGTCGATAATAACTGCAATAGACTGGTTGTGCACATCAGTTGTCCTATCCTCCCAGCCTCGCATCATATCACAACATTCTCTTATTTGTTAAGCGATCCTATTATATGCCTCGATTTCGGTAACCTGCTCCTTTTGTAAACATGGCATTTCCACATACGTTGTTCCTTTATGACTCTGTACCATGCAAGTTCGGCACGCCGCTCCCTCATTTGACGACCAAAGACAGCCTATCACATTGCAAGGGGGAGGCTGACCTCATAATTTGCTGGCATACATGTCAGACTATTATTCGGCAAACTTTTACTTGGGAATAGCAAGGCTTAACGGTATCTCGTTTTTGGATTTGCATGCCTTGCTGTCCCTAAGCTATTTCCGCATTATACTCTGTAGCAATTAGTAAGATTTGAATGAGCCTTGTTGTTTCGATATTTTCTCTGTGTTTTTAATAGTTTGAACAACCTGTTGTTCCATTGTCGTCTCTACATTTTTACAGTGAGCTAAAGCATGGGAGGAAGGTCAATTCGAAGAGAACCATAGGTATTGATAGTTTCTAACACTGCACGGGAAATCCTAGCAAGGGCAAGATGGTTAGTCTATCTTAATCATTTACAGGAATCCAACGAGACCGTGGCAATAGAATTCTTGCAGAACTTGCAAGAATATCACTCCACAGTAAGGGGAAAACACATAGCAGTCACTGATGACGTAATTGCAGAGGTCTCAGGACTGCTAGCCACTGGACCTGTGTGGACTCTAAAGAAGGAGAGACTGTAAAAGATCATGAAGATCTTCCAGGATGAAGGCCAAAACCTGATAGTCAGAGGAAAGGGAGTCCTACCAGTAGCATTAGGAGAGCCATGGGCAGAATTGGCGAAGATCATCCAGAGCTACATCACCTGTGAAGGCAGGAAAGACATGGTAAGACCACGACACCTTAAACTCTTAGTTGTATTAAAAGAGAAATGCTCTGTGAACCTACCTGCATTTTTAAATTCATTACTTCATGATATTTCCCGAACCATGAAAAAGTCACAACATGTAGAATTGGTAGTAAGTTACCATGGACTGATACGGCTGATAGTTAGCCACAGTCTTGCTCAGCAGTAGAGCGGCTGGGAAGAGCTAATTGCTACGATAGATGGGGCACTGACTCCACCAGCCCCAAAACGCAAACATATTGCCGGTACACCGAATAGACCATCAAAACGGAGAAAATTAGTTAGATTGGCATGGATTAGAGGGAGGTTGGAAAATCCCCAAGGGAATACCAGCCAACCTGTGGAGATAGACGACTCAAGGGATGAGCAACCCCCGCAATTGGAAGGAGAAGAGAATGAGAAAGAATTGGGAGGAAATGAGGAAGGAGAAACAGAGGAAGAGACCGAGCAGCCTGAGCAGGTGGAGGCAGAGACAGAGCAACGCGAAGAGAGTCCATTGCAAAATCCATTGCAAGAGGACGAATTGGCCCAAATTCTGGCCAATATGGGTGAATATGCCCAACCTCTCAGCCCGCTAGGTCTCCAGATTGAGGAAGAACCAAAAGAGCATTCTACTCAGGACAAAAATGCACCTGAAGAATTGCGCGACGAGGAAGAAAATGAAGAGAATCATTCCGTTCATGATGCAAGTATGACAGGAGAAGAAAATGATGAAGATATAGAATGGTAACAATCCGCTCCCATCCAGACTACACTGGAAGAATTGCATGAAGAAGAAGGGGTGGACAAAGAATTTACCCAGGAAATAACAGAGGCAGCTAGGGTTTCTACTCCTAAGCAAGCTGAACAAAACAGCGAAGGAGCACCCCAAGAAGAAAACCAGGGAATTGGCCAAGATAACAGTCCAGGCCCGAGTAAACAGATAGCTATTCCTTCTAAGGAAACAGAAGAAATTAAACGATTACGAAAAGAACAACAAAGATTACTGAATGTGATAGCTCGACTTTGAAAGAAAATCAGGGTTTTGAAAATGAGAAAGAGAGCAAAAAGGACTTCAGGGGTAAGACATGCAACCACTCTGGTGAGACCCCCCAAGAAAAAGGTTTGGAGGACCCATGCTCAACCTGTTGTTCAAAACCCTGTCGAAGAACAGTCTGCTGTTCAAAACGTTGTTGAAGAATAGTCTGCTGTTCAAAACCCTGTTGAAGTGCAGACTGTTGTTCAAAAGAAAAAGGAACAACATTCCACTGTTGCCCATGTTGAAGTGAAAATAGACGGTATATCGACCTATGACAAAGAAGTTTAGACAGAGGCACAGTCCTTTGAAGGAATGCAGACTATAAACACGAGGCGACGCAATAAGAAGATTCAAGTAAATCTTCCACTGGCCACTACTACGTGGGACAGTGATCCAAGGATAGTAACCCTACGAGAGGGTTTGATGCAAGCTCAGAAAGTAGTAGAAAAACTCACAGAACAAACGGTTTCTCGAGAAAAGTATGAAGAATTACAACAACAGCTAAGGAATGTCAATTTATTCGAAAGTCAGGTCTTTGAAGGATGGCAAAAGGAAGAAGAAAAAGTTGCAAAGGTAACTCATAGAGTAGATGTATATATCAGACAGATGGATACCTTATGCTCTTTGTACACTGACGTCCTAGCATGTAGAGCCCCTGCCAAGAATTATGCCTTGTTTTTAATGGAACGATATTTGCAATTGAAAATTAAGGCCGTCAAAGCAGGAGCCCCTATACAAATTAATACCATTGATGACTTTATAAATTGTTGTAAGCACTATGGAGTAAAGGTTCAAAGACTACTGTGTGAATTCTATCTGCATAACCTCGTATTAGATCAGGAGACAGAGTAGAACCCTGGCCCTTTCGTTGGGGATATCCAACTGTAGGCATTTGTTTCATTTGGAGTTAATCAAATCAAATGGCTTAAAGCCTATAATGCCTTCCAAAGACAAGAAAACGGATTAGACTTATGGGTAAGAGCTGAGCCTAGAGATCCATTATAGTTATGGAATAAACACAGGAGCCTCATGAGGACTCCGGGCGTGATTGATGCATTAGGACCCATTCATACAGCAATCAATCGGCAAGGGATAGAATACTTCTTTACCATTAAGGACCTTGCCATTGCAGCTACTAAATTTCGATATTAGACCTCTAATCTGAACATCCAACTCAGGGAACCATTTAATTACGAGAACTTTAAGTTAGCCGTTGATCGTTTGAGCCTCTATGGCGAACTTATCTTGAGGGAAGGGCCATCTTGGTTAGGATATAGGTTTCGGAGTCCGATTATTTGGCACCCTGCACTTGGATACGAAGCCCTGTATGAGATACCTGAGGGCCAGACAGACCATCTTTTTGAACACCTAGTTAAGCATCATGGTCGTAGACCACCACATGAGATTCCATCTCCAGCTTACTCTCTCACTGCCTTACATGTCAACTACAATGTTTTCATGAGGGCATGAAAAAGAGTAAGCAGGGGGGGTGTGGAGTACTGAAGAAGGTATGTTTTATTGATTATTTTGTCATCTTTTCTTTAAAGACGTATAATCCATTTGCATCATGAACTAGGTAATTAATAAGAACATATGGCAAAATCTATGAGAATTGTATGTAACACAAGATAACTAATAATCGCCATTTTCTTATGCAGAAAAAGGGAAAAACGAAAGATTTTCGTCCCAAGGAAAAAGACAGAGCAGAGTTAACTGCTGTCCCTGCGGCAGGAAACCATATGTAGACACGACAATCCAAACTGAAGCATATCAGCCAAGGAAAGGAAAAGGAGATATCGAATCGGTGCAAGAAAACAAAGGGATAACTGGAATTAACAGTTTGGCAAATCCCTCAGGATCCTTTGATCCTGAGGGATCGCAATCTTAACTATTTTTGCATCATTGATATCTCCACCCGGCTGTTATAAAAAGGGGCAGCACTGCTAGCCCAGGGGACGGGTTGTTGTTACTTTTATGTAATTTCTCGTTGTATCCGAAACTTTGATCATCGACTCTCGTTGAGAAGTGATCCACTGTAACTCTATTTTAAATGCTTTAATATAAATCTGGTTGTTGTTCCATCTTTGATCCTGGAATAATTTCAAGTGGTGTGTCCCTAGAGGCTAAGGGCTCGACCCTGGTGGAACACTTGCTCCTGTACCATTATCTTTAGTTCGTGTGTGGTTTCCATTATCAGCTTTGATCAGTAATCTGGTGTGTTTTGTTATTTTATCACAGCTCTGTTATATTTACAATATCGTTCTCTGTAACAGGAAGGTCGTATCGTTCATTCTGACTTTATAACATATTGTTGTTCCTTTAAGTCATTAATGCAACATTATTGTTCTTTACAGAATCCTATCATTGTTCAATTATAGAGTAACCGAGCTATAATATTCTTAAGTTGGTATTATTGTATTCGTCTATGGTCTATACTTCATTACGATTACTGTTCAATTGACATTACTGTTCCATTATGAATTGCGATCGTTATCCTTTATAACTGAGATCAATATTTGTGGTATCGGAGTCAGATTACCGTTTTCTCTCAATATCTAGGTGTGCTGTGTGTGTTATTTATTTTGGTACTGTATATTCACAATTGGCTCTAAGCGCCGTTCTATATTTCATTGCTAATTGGTTGTTGTTCCATTTCTATTTGTTGTCCGATTTATTCTTAGAGTAAGGATTTCTCTTTGATTCCTGTAGGGTACGATTGTTGCCTTCATTTTCTTAAAGTAAGGTTTCGTTGTGTATCAAGACTAGTTGCAGTTTCATTTCCTAGTTGTTGTTTCAATTATAGCTGCTGTTCCATTTCCTGTTATTTGCATTGCCATTGCATTGAACGATCTGAAACTGTAGCGAGCATTGACATTCGTTGTCTAGTTCCTAGATTGATGATCTGTTCCTTGATTGTCTTCAGTTACATCAGTTTACAGAGGGATGAGTTATTGTTATTGTACCCTTGACTGATAATTTACTTAGTCTTCTGAATGCATGATTTAGGCTTTAAAGTGATTTGCTGTAAGTAGATTTTCTTTTAAGCATCCATTTACTCTTGTATTTTCTTGAGCACTATACTACTAGCATTACTCTGACAAATGACCGTCTCAAACTGAGTACACTCTTTGAGATAACAAATCATTCCTAGATTGAAAAGTTAATGTGAGGCAATTAGAGTTGAAGAAGACCCTTTTTACGGCTCGACACTCTTCCCAAGGTCTAATGATGGGCTTGGGAAGTGCAAACTGAACTTCTGCATTTGCATGTGACTTTGCTGCTTCATTGGGCGCTGGATCTGAGTTTGCAATATTATTGGCTTGCTATTTATGGGAGTCTATTTCATTGTTCTAAACAGAAACAGGTTCAGAATGATGACTCCATTGTTGTAATTCTGCTTGTTGTAGCTAAGATTCAAGCTGCAAAAATTCAATCTTGTCTTGTGCATTTTGCAAACAAGTTCTAATGTCAACAAGAGAAACTTTGTTGATTCTTACTTTATCATTATCAGAGGAATGTATCAAAGTTTTTAATAACTCTAATACTTCACCAATTTGAGTCATTTTTACAATGTCAAACTTACACTTTAAATTTTTTTCACAAATTCACACTAGCCAAGCATGCATCGAATGACTGTGCCGAGGAGTAAGTAGTGATCCTTGGATACTAGTTGATGGCGTTACAATGTTCTTTATAGAGTGTTTTAGCACTAGAGAAGGCCGGCTGTGCCGAGGAGTAAGTAGTGATACTTATATACCAGTTGATGGTGTTACAGTGCTCTTTACAGAGTGTTTTAGCAATCGAGAAGGTCGACGAGTGTTTTATCTTCCAGTGTGGAGGCACCAAGCCTAAGACTACATGATGGCAGTGATACCAAGCGTTTAACCAACTGTCAGGATTATGTGAAACATCATACATTGTTCAACCATTATACTATTCATCACCACCACTGTTGCAATTCTTCCAATAACTAACATACGATGGACCGGGAGCTGCGTGTTACATAGATTCTATACTTGTATTATTTATTTATTTATTTTATATTATTTTTAGGGTCCCACTTACCTGATCAATCTTTGTCGGTCCTTTCTTTGACTTTCCTTTTTTTTAGGCACTTTAATCTGCGTCATTGATTTCTTCCTTCAGATAAACGAATATCGCGTCGTCTGCTCGCCAACTAGTCTGGACGATCTCTACTGTCAATGTGACCTGTCCAATCGAACGACTATCACGTAATCTCGTGCAGATTCTTGCATGAACGATATCAGGTCAAGAGCACGCGAGATTTCTAGTTTTCTCGTGCTACGTGGCACCACCACGGTTCATTGTGCACTTCATACAAATACTATTTACCATTTTATTACCCACATGATATATCACTTACCATTTTAATCTGAGCCTTAAACTCTTTTTAATAGCCACATCGCGCTTGTTTAAAATGTTAACCTACTTGCATATTCTGATGCGATATGTGTTGATCTCCTATGATCAGACGATCACTGCTTCCCTTCGATTTCCATCAATTTTAGCAGTCTGCCAAATTTCTTTCTCATTTGCCACTTTTACCTTGACTCTAGTTTGCACTCTGTGGCCGCAATACTCCTCCAGGCAGGTGATATTGACGGGGCAGAGGCTGTCTTTGATGCTGTTGTAGAGTGGTGGAGCAGAACTTAGTAAAACCTTCACAAGTCAAGGTTTAATGCTCCTTCAATAAACTCTATGCAGAACTGTTTGATTTAACTATCCAAAGTCTGGACCTTTATAAACCTTTGAGCAAAACCTTATAAAGCCTTCATAATCTTTGGTTAATTCTTATTACCCACGCATATTAACCATACCATGGATTTTAGGCTTTGGTTAAAGCTCAACTTAAACATTAATCCTGCTTATTTCCGATATAATAGAGATATTTCATAAACCACACTTAAACCTTACCTTTCTTCCATTCCACAAACCTTTCCACATATATCGATGCTCTCCTTAGTGCATTAAATCTTCGTCATCGATCTCATTCCTCAATTCGACGGTTATCACGCAATAACTCACGCCAACTAGCCTGAGCCAATCTCCACCATTTATTTCTCCTACCTCAATCCAACGGTGATCGCGTAATCTCGCGTGAAATCTTGCATGATGCATAACAAGTCGAGAGCACGCGAGAAAAGTGGTTTTCTCTTTCCATCGTGTGCTACGTGTCAACCCCTCAGGTTAATCACGTGAATTTTCAAAATACGATTTACAACTTTTAGGGCGCACGAGATACTGCTTACTGCCTATGAAGACCACTCCATTATTCTGCTAACACGTGGCTTAATCTGATCTCTTCATTTCTTAACTTTATTTTACGTGACTTAATCCTAGCCGTCTATCTCCCTCATTCTCGTACGTTGATTTGACTGATCCAACAACTGTGCTTCACTGCTACGTTCTTTTACATCTCACCGTGTAATAGTCTTCTCGCTTCTCTGTCTGTGTAATTATTCTCGCTTTACGGTCTTCAATTGTTCTGATCCCGATCTTTAGCTCTGTTATTTCACTCCTTCGCACCTTTATGTTTCCTTCGTAAATCCACAGTTTAATGAAATTCTACGCATTACTGTCGAGCAACTATGCAGAGAGGCACTGTCAGGCGATATAACAGAAATTTTAGAACCGCGGGGAGCCACAACATACAACATAAACACAATGTAGTGTTATGGGCTACGGAAACCACACTCGGATATGGAGACAATGTTCTGACTGGATGGAGAGCGGTAGCATTTGGTGGTAATAATTGTGCATATAGCGTTGAAAGAGTCGCCAGTGGAGGCAAAGAATCCAAATATGGAACTGAGGAATGTCAAGAGTTGTTTGCAATGGGAGGAGGTATGGTAATGCGGAGAAATGGTATGGCGTTAAACGAATATACTGCGACTGCAATAACTGTGTGTAGCTGTGGTAATAATTGTGCATACACAACGTTTATACACAACACTTCATCACAACATAATATCAATCAACTTATGAGTAATAACATACCAACCGCAATAACATACCAAATGACGTGCCAGTTTTGGTTTCAATGCACAGCGTTCAACCTCCAGAACAAATCTAGCTAAGAGAGGTCAGTCAGACAATGTGCAGTATGAAATAGGCATGCACACAATAATAGCAGTTCTATCTGCAGGAATGCAGAACTGACATGCACAAAGAGGCCACAACAGAAGTGGCTCAAATTGGAGCAGGGCAGGAGTACACCCACTCTGATACCATGTTAAACACATACATGGCAGCAACAGAATATTAAGATAAGCATGAGAGTCTATCTATTATTAACAAATGATACACATTTATAGTACATTCACATGATCTTTGGTTTCGTATTCCAAGGTCTCTTGGACTTCCTTAGACTATTCAGCTTCCATTCCAACCCTTGAAGATTAGGTGTCCAACAATTATTTTTAACCAAAAAATAAAATATGTTATAATATAAGGAGGCCACCATCAAGACTTAGTAATAAGTTGCATGGCACTAGTTTATAAATATTTCTACAAACTTAGGTATTTTGTAGAATTCCTTCCACCCTTCATGAGATCATGGGGAGAGAATATGGATTTTCCCATAAAAGCTACTTATTTCAATTTCATGGGTGCATGGTTAAGTCATAACAAATTGCATTTTTCCCTTGTTCTCCCATACTTTTGAATTCTTATATACAATGTGTGTGCAATGATGTATGTAATATTAAAACACTTTGGTACACCATAAAGATTTAAATGCATCAACTAAAAAAACTCACTAAAATTTTCAGCAACAACCTCAAGTAAAAACTTAAAATAAAAATGTAAAAAAATAAAATAAATATGTATAAAAATCTATAATATATATATATATAAATAATAACCTTAACTAATTTATATTTTTCCCTGTAATATAACCTATATAATCCACCTACATAATTCACCCACATAATTCACTTAATCCATACCATTAACCTTCCTATTAACAGACATAATCCACCTAAACATTAATAACCGTGCTAACTTACCTTACCTTTTAATCCCCTAAAAAAAAACTAACTTACTAACTCATTAATCCATACAACATATCCTAACCTTCTAACCTACCTAATGCACGTAACTCACATAACCGTTATCTCATAGCTAACCTCTAGCTTACATAAACCAAATAGCTTACCATAGTAAAAGTACCAAAGTCTAATTTACTTAATTAATACATATCTCATTATTTTACCTATCCCACAAACCAAAGCCACTAACCCAGTTAAATCAATCTAATTCACTAACCCAGTTACTCTAACCTACCTAATCTAACTCACTAACTAAACAATCTAACCTGCCTTATCGAACCACGTAACTTGCCTGATCAAATAAACGCTCATACTACCACAATTAGACTTTAAAATATCATTTCATTTTAAAATATCATTTCATTTTTTTTCATTTTGTAAAATTTATTTTAAATACATGGTAAATTTTAAATATACTTTTAAATTGGATTGCCCCCATTATACTCAATTGAAATCACCGCCATTTATTATAAAAATGATGTTTAACCTTAATCTAGAAATGTTGTTTTTTCCTTTAATTATCCGACGATGGCTGATTCGTCAACGATCGACTTTTTACGTAGTAAATATATTTGATTCCTTCTCGTTCTCGTACGTCACAACATTAGAATACTTTATATTTAACATTTTTCAATACCTTGTACAATTATAAAATTTTATTTTGTATTTTATTCTTAATTGCCAGCGAAAAGTCCACATAGCTTTTATAATTATAAATTCCTAACCCCATAAAGCTCGGGAAAAATAAAATAAATATGTTATATTACAATTCTATTATAAAATTTTATTTCGTATTTTATTCTTCATTGCCGGCGAAAATTCCAGATAACTTTTATAATTATAAAATCTTAACCCCATAAAGCTCGGGAAAAATAAAGTCAATATCTTATATTACAATTCTACTTAAAAAAATGAATAAAGTTGGTTAAGAATATAATTTTAAATAATTAAATTTATGTAATCTAAACATTAACATTTAATGTTAATATTATATTGCAAGATACTTATTCCTCCTTGCAAATTTATAACTGGTGCTCTGAATCAGGTAGCATCACACGTTGGGATCCGAACACGTCGCTGTCCAATTTCAATTATTTCATATCCAACGGTCAAACCCACCATTCTCCATCGCACCTTGTTTCTCTGCCTGTTGCGACAATTGTAAAATACTGCACATAAATTCGCATGGGAACTTCGGTAATCCCGCAGCGAACTTAGGAAAAAATTGACTTCGATGTTTTGAAATTAGCATACAATATTTAATGTTGGAAAATGCATCTTACTCTCCATGATTTTTTTTTCATAGAGAAAAAACCAGATAGATTATATTAAGAGAATATAATAAAACACATATACATAGTCAGATATTCATGCCTGGATGAACCTCAGCGTTCCTGAAAAGAAATAAGAAAAAGAGAAATGCAGATAATGGATGATGCATCCCAAACCGGCTGAAACAGATAATATGACATATAATCCTTATGAAGGAGGCAGGAACGACAAAATGTTCATATGCAAAACAGCCCAGCGAAAGCCATGACTGTAGAAAGAGAATGAAATCAAAAATGTCATCATCAAAACCTGTAGGAAAAAATCCCTACGAGACAGGAGTGATTGAACATTCAGTAATTCGCATCAGTATGGATGCAAGAGGGGCTCTGTGATCTTGAAAAATACAATCATTCCTCCATTTCCATAGTAGCCAGACAACCGTTACAAACAAGGAGCGCAGAGGAATACTTTGCTCACTCCACCACCTGTAGCCCTCCTGTACAGAAGCAAAAACTCGGTAAGGGAAACAAAAAGATAAAGACAATTCATACCAGATTTGTAGAGAGTTGGCGCATTGAAAGAACATGTGAGCATTTGTCTCGTGATCTGAGTGGCACATGGAACAGCGGCCTGGACCATTCCAGCCCCTCTTTTGAATAACCTCTATGATTGTCCACTCCACATTTTATTTTTATATGGGATATTCAATCAGAGAATCTTTATATTGAATATTAAAAATGAAGCACTTCGGCACCAAAACATTTATCAAGGTGAATGAATTTGCCTGGACACTGAAAGTGGATTGAATTTGGGTACAATTTTCAAAAAATTCTTGTATTAGCACGTTAAATTATATTTTTGAAGGTGAAAATGGATTAAGTACTATCAAAAATTTCTGGAGAACACAAATATTGAAATTTAACAACTTTAATCTAGATTTACAAAAATCCGGACCAAATTTTATCAAATTTTCCATGATTTTCAAAAAAAAAAACAATATAATTAAATTAGAGCACCTTCACATAAAGAGAAAAAAAAAATGGGCCTGGAGTATGCCCTAAAACTGCTTCTGCTTGGCTAAGAGCTCGTCTTCCTCGGACGTAAGGAAACAGGTTAACGGCCCAAGACCCAGAGGCATCTCTTCCTCGGACGTAAGGAAACAGGTTAACGGCCCAAGACCCAGAGGCATCTGGCAGGAGTGAAAGCCTGCTCCCTTACGGACCACCAGCGGGTTATTTCAGGTGGCGTGGTTTTCCTTGATAACAGTGATGTGTCCACTGACATTCGCGGATAGCAGCCAGAGATGGCTGTCCTCACTGTTGGTTTGACAAACTGAGTTTGATAGGTTTTTCCACCTTTTGAAAAAAAAAAGGTGGGGTCCTGTTAGGCTAGAAAAAAAAAAAAAGGACGGCGATGTGTGTGAATAGAATCGAGGACGGTGGGGTCCTGTTAGGCTAGAAAAGTATTAGAAATATGACAAACAGGGTACAGCCTAAGCGCAACTTCACAGAAAGAGGAAAAAGTAAAAAGACGGCAATGTGTGTGAATAGACTCAAGGACGGTGGGGTTCTGTTAGGCTAGAAAAGTACTGGAAATATGACAAACAGGGTAACTCTGTCACTGTCCATTTTAATCAAACTCAAATAATTGCAGGCACTTATACATTTGTCATTGTCCATTTTAATCAAACTTAAATAATTGCAGGCGCTTATACAATTTTAAATTGCATTACATTCCTTCACCATACATTCCAAAGTCTATAAATCGACCGAGAGGCTTTTCACGATCCATTGTTTTCTGATCTCAACAGAATTCTGCAGCGGTGCTGTTTCTAGTCATCGTTATCCATGGCCGCTCCCACAGAACAGAGTTCGACTTTACCTAAAGAAGCCGAGAGCGCTTTGCAGGCCCTCGCTCTGGACTGGGTGGACGTTGTCGACGCAAAGAAGATGGAAATCACGCCTCTCACGGGCGGCATGACGAATGATATTTTCAAGTGCAGTTGGCAGACCAGAGACGGGGAAAATCCAAGGAATGTCCTGGTTCGAATCTATGGAGATGCCCGTTCGAATGTGTTTTTTGATCGAGAATACGAGATTCAAACATTCAAGTGCATTTCCAGGCTTGGACAGGGCCCCCGTCTCTTGGCTTCCTTCCCTAATGGCCGAATTGAGGAATTTCTGAATGCAAGGGTAAGTTCTTTAGATTTTAGGACTAATTCTTTATTAAAGATTATTTTCTTTAAATCAAGATCACTGAATTCTGACAGTTTTTTTAATTTGTGCGAGAGATTTAGACACTGTCGCCTCCTGATTTAAAGAATCCTGAAATATCTGCTAAAATAGCAGCAAAGCTTTGGGAATTTCATCACCTGGACATACCCGGCCCTAGGCAACCAAAGCTCTGGATGCGCCTCAGGTTTGTTCTTGGATCTTTATCAAATTGTTTGTTCGGTACTTTTTTTATTATTATTTACTGAATCTTTTGTTATTAAAACCAGAAACTGGTTAAGGACGGCCTTGGCGCTATGTCCTGATGTTGAGGTTGCGGGATTCCGAGTGGATTGCATGGAAGATGAGATCAATTTTCTGGAAAAGATGTTATCAGGGGAGGGTGAAAGCGTTGGATTTTGCCACAATGACTTGCAGTATGCAAACATGATGTTTAACGATGAAGATAAGTGCCTGACAATAATTGTGAGAGTACTACACCTGAAAATCTTTATAAACATAACTTCTTGCTTAGCTACCATGATAGTTTCCAGTACAGACTTTCTCAACGGGATCATACTTGAACCTGAGGATGGCCCATATATCTTAGTTCTTCAAGATTTAGATTTTAGAAAGCATTTTGGAAGAATCTGTTAAAGCTAGATTCTATTCCTGTTCGCCTTGCATTTCTCCTCTTCTTTTTGAAATTTTGATATGCCACAGAAACATCAATGAAGAAAAGATACCAAATAGAAAATAATTGGCAATTACAGATCCAAGATGTTTTCATGTTTTCTTTTTTGCAGTGGCCTGAAATCCAGTTGTACAAATACAATGGTCATGGAGCAAAGTCTACAGGGAAATGTCAATAAATGAATGAATTTACTCCATATCCATGAGATGCACGGAGTCTTGACTTTGCTTCATCTCTATTAGATACATTAAATTATAATTTATATAAAAATATCGATTACGGTAACTATTAAATTTAATAAATCTGAGAAAATAATTCTTCAGGTTTTCCTGAATTTACAAATAAAAAACATTATCATATTAAAAATTAATATAATCATGTTAAATTTTAAAGATTATAATATTTTTAGCAATAATTCTGTATGCTATTTTGACTTTTAAATTTTAATTATATTAAATATATTTTTATTTATTTATAATTTGAAGGGTCTGATAAATGTATTTTTACTGATGCAGGATTATGATTGTGCTAACTATGGTCCCATAGCATTTGATATTGCTAATCATTTCAATGAAATGGCTGGAAATTATCATAGTGACACACCTCATATATTAGATTATAGCAAGTATCCAGGTATTGAGGAATTAAATATTTAATTATGATTATTATTTTTAAATTTTAACTTTTTAATATTTCGCATTTTTAAACTTACTTTAATGGTAAATAATGATTGTTATTTTAATTGAGATTTTTTAGTTTTATGATTTTTTGTTTGTTTGTTTAAACTCCTCTTAATGAGAAAGATAAAAAGCGAATAATTTTGATATTTTTTTAAATTCCTGCATTTCTATTAACTTATATAAAAATAAATAAATAAATATATAATTAATATTATGCATTTTGTTTTATTGATTTATAATTAATTTTAATTGGGTTGTTGAATTAATAGATTATGAAGAGCGGCAAAGATTTGTTAGAGAATATTTAAAATCATCAGGTAAGTTGCTCATTCTTTATTTTGATATAGTATGTAATATTCAATTTTTTTAAACGCTATTGTTGTTGAAAGATTTATTTAAATTTTTTTTTTGATTAATTAGATTTATAAAGTTTTGAAGTAACAATTTGTTAAAAAAGTTTAATGTATTTGAAATTTAAAATTATTTACCTAACAATTTAATATTGTTCATTTATTTTATAAATTAAATACAAGTGATTGTAAAATCAAATTTATTATTTTTATTTATTAATTAAATTAATCTGTCATCTTTATTAAATTTAAAGAATGTTATGTTGTTTTATTTTAATCAATTTATATATTAACTGTTCACCAGTGTTTGCTCTTATTGTCATGGATTTAGAAAAATAAACTTTATAACAATTTTAGATATATTCTAATCAAAGATGTATCTAAAGTTTGGCTAATATTTCTTATTTTTTTTGCTTGGCCAATATTTCTTAATTTCTTGGTTATAACCAGTGTTGTCATGATTATACAGGTAAAACAGTGAATGATGAAGAAGTAGAAAACCTTTTAAAGGATGTTCAGAAATATTCACTTGCAAGTCATGTACATTGGGGCTTATGGAGTATAATTTCGGTAGGTTGTTTATTATTGATCTATTATTAAAAATCGCACAAATACATAATTTCAAATTTATTTATATTCTTACATATATTTATAAGATTTTAAAGAAAATATTTTTAAAAACTTAATTATTTGAAAATGATATATTATTTGAATAAATTGTTTTCATTTATTTATTCATATGCAACTTTTTTATAAATACATATCACAATCTCCTTACTTCTATGTTTGATTTTTTTTACAGAAATATGTGAATAATATGGATTTTGACTATATGGATTATGCTAGACAAAGGTTTGAGCAATATCATGGACTGAAGTCTTTGCTGGTAAATGTTGAATTTTCATATTCATCCAATGACATCAAGTGGGATTGTGGCATGGATTTTCACAATTCCATAAAACCTTTTCCACTAAATACTGATATTCATGATGCTGGTCATTTCACAAAATTGCACTGCACTTATGATGAAGACCAAAATTAAACTTATCAAATTATTTTGATAGTTTAAAATGTGTCTTCTCCATGTAACCCAATCTTCTCTATAGCACTTTCTCAGTGTGCATATTCTTCTATATGTAAAATGTCACGAATTGCTTATGAGTGTGCATATTCTTCTATATGTAAAATGTCACGAATTGCTTATGAGTATCTTATGTAACACTTATCAATAAAATATAATTGATCTTATTTATGTACCATGATAATTACAATAACAATTGAATCTCATCTTGTAACAAGATGGCACAGGGCAAAAATGTTAATGGAAGAAAAATTAGGGTACATTAAAATGACTCTTACACTTGTAATAGTAGTTAGTTAAGTGTTTTTTTAAGTAAAAGATATATAATGAAATAGTTGTAGTATGCTTGTGATAAGAATGCTGATTTTTTTTGTTAATAAGAAAAACAAAGTTCTAACTCATTCATTTTAATGCGTAATATATACATATCTATAAAGGTCCCATAGTTATTTCATTATATGCTTTATTATTTACAATCTTTGTATACTAATCTTATTTTGAAGAAATTTGATTATGTTGTATAGTTAGAATGTAGGAATTGAATATAGTAGGTTGGTCAAAATAACATATTTAATATATGTAGTGGTTTAACTTGAGTGTTTGGGAGCAATGATTGTTATCCTCCTCGTCTAGGTTCAATTTGTGCATGTGACATGTTGAATTCATAATGAATATTTATTGTGATGACTTCTTACTCTAGAACAACTTCACACTTCACGATAATAAGTATTGACCATCAATTCATCTTGCATGTGAGAATGTTTATGTTCAAAAATTCTAAACATGCCTAAACCACTATAAATTATATGTGTATTTGCAATCCATGCAACAATTTTATATGTCTAAATTAATATGAACTATATATGTTGTTTCCATCCATGCACCAATCATGTACTTCTGATCAAATATGCACTTTGGCAAGTTTATATCATGTTTTTTTGTCACAATTTCAAACATAACCCCTTGATTGAAAATCACTCTTTCATACTTATAAAATATTTCTAGAATTTGTCTTTCCTTGTGACTTTAGTAAAGTTATATGTTAATTAATCTTTGATAAATATTGCAACTTTAAATTCTAATCTTGCATATGTAATAATCTCATTTAATGGACATAAATTTCAATATGCTCACTTATTATAAGAAATAATGCATTCTTTTCTATTTTGAATAAATCCTTTGTTTTCCTATAACAATGCATTTTTTTCTTAGTTATCATATAACAATGCATTTTATTTTTCTTTTTTGTAAAACTTTGGTATTATCCAAAACTTTCCTCAATCATAATATTTAGTGTTGCATTCAATATTTCTTTGTATTATTAAAAAGGAAAAAACTAAATCTAATGTTCCTTCTTGCTTCTCGTTTTAACTCATCATTACTTATCCAATATAAAATCCATAATTTTATTTAATTTTATTTACATCTACACATTCAAAATATCATTATCTTTGTAATTCTTACCATGTATTCTCACCATTCTCTATGTTTTTTTTTTTTTTAAATCAAATCTAATGTTATTTTTTCCTTCATATTCTAACTCATCATTACTTACTGAATATAAATCCATAATCATATTTAATGTCATTTTCATCTACACATTCAAATTATCATTACCTTTGTGACCCTTACTATATACTCTCACCATTTTCTACCTATGTTTATCTATTGCATTAACAAAGAACCTTTTTTCCATATACATGTTTTTAATGGAAAAATATTATTTGGATCCACACATTTGAGTGATTTTTTTTTTTTTTTAACTTGCATGCATTATATTTGAATTTTCTTTGTGGGCAGTACTTTTTGTTTTGGAATTTTTGAAATTTTCTCACAACTTTTATTCTAATGATTTTGGTTATATTTGTGTTTTTCTTGCAATAAAGATGTGTTGTCTTTATCCCAGGGCATGGAAGTTGCATGAAAATACAACTTAAACTTAATATTTTCATAGGAATGTCATAATAATGAGTAGCTTCTTTGGTAGACTAGATATAATTATATTTATTTTTCAACACAGTCTTTATATAGGTTGTTAAATTTATTTCCTTCGTATAATAGAAGATAGAGTTTCATTCTTATTTTTGTAATAGATTTAAATTATTCCAATCATTTGGTTTTTTCAACTAAAATATTTGTTTATGTAACTTTTAATTTTGGCTTTTGAATATTGGATTTGACATGATCAAATAGTGCTTGACCACCTAAGAAGCTTATTCTCTTTAGTTATAGGAACTTAAGCAAATACTATACATGGAATTTAATTTTTTTAGCTTAATAATTTGAAAATTTCAAGGCTCATTCTCTATGATGGAACTATGTACACAAAACATGTATATCCTTAAAACCTATAAGTTACTGAAATAAATTGCACAATAATTTGTATGTATAATATTTAACAATGAAATCAACTACATTTTTTTTTTTTCTTGAAGAGAAAAAGTCTTTACATTTTAGAGGGAAATATACATTTGCAACCTATGATAGGCTAATCCTGAGCCATAGAAATTGGTTGCTTCAAGTAACCATATAGAAACTATCAACTGATGATACAAAAATTCCTTTGTTTATAGCTGTGCCTCCAAAAACTCTAATGACTATAAACAACAAAACTAGAAAGATTAAAACTTATTGTATCCATCAATGCCACAAGAAAAGAGATAATAGAAAACTACATCTTGATGTCAAAAGCTTCAATTTTGGTTCAAACATTGATGGTATCTAAATAATTGAAAGATCTGACTGAGATTTCTAAGGCTTCCTTGGACAACTTGTCAACCCACACATTAAGTCCTCTGAAAATGTGAGTAAAAGACACCCTTTCAAAAAATTGTATGGATTCCTAGATGATTTAAAGAAGTGCGTTGAGGTGAATTCTCTCAACAACAATTTGATTGCTAACCCATTTGATTACTAGTTGAGAATCATCAAAAAATTTAGCCTTCCAACAATAGCCACAAACTCAATTTTTTTCCTTATTATTGGTCCCCTTCCCATGGAGCTATTTGACTTGAATAAAATGGGATTTTCATAGGAAGAGAACCACACCAATGTCGTAGAGAGGAGGACCCCCTTGTCATGTGTTATTGAAGAACTCCCATGGAATAACTTGATAATATCACGAAAAAACCAATCTAGGCATTTTAAGCTTTGGCTTAAAATTTGTATTCCTTTTCCATTCTACAAATTGCATTGGCATAGACATAAGGAGCAATATCAACATCCATGAGATACTTAATTTATTGTCCCACCAAATATGATAAATTAGAATACAAGGGAATCCTTTGAAAGCAACTAGATATTTGTCTGGCTATGAGGCTTGGAGAAAGTCAGTGGGGCTTTACTTGTCCTAGCAAGGTCACATACTGAGAGTCTACTAAGTACAATTCAAAATCAACTTAGTATAATAGAAATCTAAAAACAAATGCATCACAAATTCGGATTCCCCTTTATAAAGTGAGCATCTATTAGGACAACTCCATCCCGACTTCAAGCAATTGTCCCAAGAGAGAAGCTTATTAATTGAATTTAGGCTTATGTGATTCATATTATGAAAAGCAAGAAAACGTTCAGTAAAAATCACGTCATCAAAATTTTGTCGACGCATTTCGAACCATCCAACTTATTTATTTATTTTTTTATTTTTTTTATTTTTTTATTTTTTTTGAATTTGTCTACTCCTATATTGATACAAAAATACTTTTACAAAGAGGCAGTGGCCTTGAGAAGTCTAGCCTAGAGATACGGCATGCTCACATTACATAGCTGAACACTGACCAAAAAGACTTGCAGAAGACTGACTAGAAGAGCTTCTAGGACCATGACCATGACTAGTTCATAGAAACAGGATATGCCAATATCGAAACTAAAGACTGACCAGAGGTAATTCAAAGACCAAAACAGGTTGACTGGGCCCATACAAATGAATAGGGAAGCGCTGCCCAATTCAAAATTGAAATCTGACCCATTAAACAACTGTAACCGTAACTGAGACCCAAAGATACAGTCAGAAGAATGCCGCCCACGTAGGGGAAACTGGCAATTTAACTTTAGAAAAAAGGTCTGAGAAGCCACGCACCAACCCACCAAGCCGCCCACGTACAGAACGCAATGTTACACACCCACATCCGGGAGAGATAGATCTTGTTGCACCAGAAGAGTGCAGTCTTGTTTGAGTTGTGCATCATTAGAACTGCTCAATGGACCAGAGAAGAATGGGAGCTGTTGATCGACGCCTTGATTAGCCAGTTTGTCTGTTACTTTGTTAGTTGTACGCCGAATGTGCTTGAAGGTAATGCTGCGGGATGCCCTGAGCCATTCTTCAATTTGTTCCAATCTACTTAGAAGCCGCCACCTCGAAGCGATCTTTGCTGCTGAGGTGCCTGAGTGAATCCGAATAGCTGCCTATATTAAGATTTGAGAATCCCCTTCTACCTCTAGAGGGAAAAAAAATTCTATTTCTGCTATACAAATGCCCTTCCATAAGCCTTCAAGTTCGGCAACGTTGTTGGTGTCTCTTCCAAGCAAACCATGATACATGTGCAGAGCAGAGCCTACAACATCTTTGAAAATACCACTGTAACCAGCCAGCCCAGGATTGCCCTTAGCAGCTCCGTCGAAGTTCAGTTTGTAAGAGTGGGTGGCAGGAGGAGACCAGAATTGGGGATAATCAGTATGGATGGAGGAGCTGGGCTTGACTTGAGCTAAAAATGTGAGGTCCAGGTTCCAATTTTTTAGAATGAGGCATTCCTAGGGTGAAGCTGGCAAATCTGAGTCTTGCCAGTGTCTTAGAGCTAGATTTTCTTGAAGGTTTTGTTTGAGAAGTAGCCACAGGGAGTCAAGGGGTGTACTATGATTTTTAAAGATCCTGTTATTTCTCTCCTTCCAGATGATCCAATAGACAAAGCCCGGTAAGAGGTTCCAGAGGAAATTGAGTAGTAGACTTTGGAAAGGATGTCGAGGCCATTTCCTGATGGTGTTTAAAATATCTCTCGCACGTCTGCCCGTTCTTCTGTTGCACTGTGCAGTTCTCTCCCAAAGTTGTGCTGCTAATGGGTAGGTGTCCAAGAGATGCAAGATGGTCTCTGTGTGAAGATTGCAATTGGGACATCTGGAAGGCACAGTAAATCCTCGCTTTTGTAGATTGTCCCAAGTGAGGATCCGCTGTTTGCTTAGTAGCCAAAGGAAAGTAGAGACCTTAGGCCAGATGCTTGGTTGCCAAACCTGATCCCATAGCTGATCCTTTATTATCTACGTGGGTTGATAGAGAAGTTGGTATTCTTCCTTGGTAGTGAACATAGCTTTGGGTGTATATCGCCATCGCACTTTGTCCTTTTGATCAGATAGTTTAATTTTCCTGAGTTTGAGCTCTTGATCGATCTCTTCATAAGTTTCCTCCTGCTAGTTAGCCTGCCAGGTGCCAGCTGATCTCCAAAGTTGAAAACCTTGAGGGGATTACTACTGCCAAAACTGATGGACATGGATTTGATCATTGTGCTACATAGTAGCTTGCCACTCGGGTTTGTGGAAGAGAGAGGCGAGTTTGGGAAGTTGTTTCCAAGACTCCTCCCAAAATCTTGTTGTGGTACCCAAATGGCTTTCGCAGAAGCTGTGCGCTTGAATAAAGGCACTATGTTGCTTAGCCGCATTCCAAATCAAAAAGCCAGGGGTGGTTGTGATGATGCGGATGAGATCCTCTAGTGGACTGCTTGGAGCATATTTGGCCTGCCAGAGACGTGCCCAAGGAGTGTGCGGTTTGGAGATCCAGTTCCACCAGATGCGGGCGGCCATGGTGTTATTGCTTTGGAGGGGATCCCTTAGACCAAGCCCACCAGCTGACTTCAGAAGACAAACCTCAATCCATTTGACAAGAGCCCATTTTCTGTTGAGGCCTGAGGAACCCCAAAGAAAGTTTCTTTGAAGATTGCGAATTTTTTTAAGAACCCATGTAGGGGCTACCAATATAGAAAATAAGTATAGAGGCATGGCTTTGAGAACGGATTTGATTCGTATGGGCCTGCTAGCAATGTTGAGCGAGCGGTAGGTCCAAGAAGAGAGCCTGGTTTCTAAATTGTCAAGGAGGGATCTCTAGGAAGCATGTTTGATGGCTGAGTCAAACAGGGGAGCTCCAAGATATTTCGAAGGAAGCACAGCTATCGGGAAGCCCAAAATCCTGGCTATATTTCTCTGAGTGGGAATGGGAGTGTGGAAGAAGAAGAGCTGGGATTTGGAAGCATTGATGGTGGTGCTAGAAGCTTCTGAGAAGAGAATGAGCAGGGACTTGAAGGTAGAGCCCTCTTGAACAAACGGATGGCCAAAAAGAATATTGTCATCGACAAACTATTGGTGAGAGATGGGGGGTTGACCATGAAGAGAAATGCCCTTTAAGGAGTGTGAAGAGATAGCAGAATGAAGAAGGCGACTAAGGCCTTTGGCCATGAGAACAAAAAGGAACGGGGAGAGAGGGTCGCCTTAATGAATACCCCGGGAGTGACGAAAGGGCGAGGAAGGAGAACCATTAAGAAAGATGGAGAAACAGGGGGAGGAGATAAGATTCATAAGCCAACGTGTCCAAGTAGCACAGAAGCCAAATGCTAATAACATTTGATTAATATAGGTCCAGCTGAGTTTATCGAAATCTTTAGAAATATCTAACTTGAGAATCATACCTGGATTTTTTAGAATCTTAAGTGAATGGATCACTTCATGTGAAAGAATGATACCGTCTAGAATCTGGCACCCTTCTACATAGCCTGTTTGCTCTGGCGAAATGAGGAGAGGGAGAAGAGGTTTGAGCCTGTTCGCCAGGACTTTAGATATGAGTTTGTAGATTACATTGCAGAGTGCGATGGGCCTATATTTATCAGGTGTATTGGATTCTTCCACTTTAGGTACTAGTGCTATGAAGGTCGTGTTAAGGGAAGGAAGGATCCAATGCATCGATCGCGATTCTTCCACGAGCTCCCAGACCTCTGTTTTGATATGCTCCCAGAAAGCATGAAAGAAATTGGCTATGAAGCCATCGAGGCCAGGCGCTTTGCCATCCTTAAGTTGGGCCATAGCGTCCTCCACTTCCTGCATAGAGATAGGTTGGAGAAGCATATTGTTGTGGTCCGCCGTAATGATTTTTGGAGTATGCTGCGTAATAGATCGAATGGCCTGATTTCTGCAGCCCGAAGGCTCCTGAAGAATGTCCTGAAAGTACTCTTTGAATTCATGTTCCACTTCTTCATGCACCTCCAGTCGCTCCCCTTGCCGATTATTAATGAAGGCAATGTTACTGTGCATTCTCCTTTGAATAGTAGACCTGTGAAAAAATTTGGTATTTTTCTCCCCATCCTTAAGCCATTTGACCTTGGATTTTTGACGCCCCAGGGTCTCTTCTTGTTGCCTTCGTGCTTCAATCTTGGTCAAGAGGGCCTTCTCCTGTTGCGCATAGTCTTCCGTTCTTCCCTCAGAGATAATACACTGTTGCAATGTATTCATTTGTTGCTCCAGCGCTTTCTGATGGTCAAAAATGTTACCAAATTAAGTGTGATTCCATGATTTGAGAGCTTGTTTGAGGTGTTTTAACTTTTGTTGAAATTGGAACATCTTGGCTCCTTCAAGGGGAGTGAAGGATTTCCAGGCATCGTTAACTACTTCTTTGAAGTTAGGATGTGAAAACCAAAATGATTCGAAGCGAAAAGGTCTATTATGACTAGAGCCAGGATGCGACCATTGTAGCATTATGGGCCAGTGATCAGAGCCCACTTGAGGCATGATAGAGGCATGAAAGTCCCCACCCATGTGAATGGCATTATCCGACATAAGGAATCGATCCAGCCTGGAGGCTATATACTGTGGTCCTCTTCTTTGATTGGTCCATGTATACATACCATTAGAAGTCTGTAGGTCCATTAACTGATTTTTGTGGATGAAGTCTTTGAAGCCGCTGCTGTCTCCTTCCAGCCCCGATCTTCCTCCTGATTTTTCCTCCAAAGTTGTGATGATGTTGAAGTCACCACCGCAAATCCAAAGGGGAAAGCTCTTGACAGAATTGAGAGCTGTGAGAGTGTCTAGCAGATCCAACTTCTTTTGTAAATCTTGTGGGAAATACACATTAGAGAGATGACCATGGATATTGGTCCCGATTAGGTGGAAAGTTGTCTGAATAAAGTAGTGTGAGGCGTGAAAATCATGAAGGGAGAGAACTTGAGTGTTCCAAATGATTGCTATCCCTCCTGAAGCCCCTGAAGCATCCACTGAGACTGAACGACATCCAAACCAGGCTTTATTTAGGATCTTTTCCAGTGCAATGCTATTGCATTTTGTTTCTTGTAGATATACTAATGAAGGCTTATCTTGCTGGATCATGATTTTTAACATTCTGTGTTTTGCAGGGCTGTTAAACCCTCTCACGTTCCATGAGATGAGCTTCATGAGGAACAGTGGGGAAGAGATTTGAAAAACTTGGTCAGCTTGGGGAATCTACCAGATTCCACCAGCATTTCTCCAATAATAATGGTCCTCTGCAGATCTGTTTTACGCCCGCGTTTCTTCGATTCTTTCAGTATTTTTTTTCCATCCCAAGGACTACCTGCCTGAATACCAAGACATTTGTTATGTTATGCTCTGGCTAAAACTACTTCAAGACTTTCAATTTGCCGGGGGGGTATAGCACTGAATTCTTTCTGTCGACATGCTGTTTCCAGGCTGAGAATGTCCAGATCTCCCAGATCTATACTCTCTGGTTCCTCATCCATGTGTATCGGTATGTTTTGTTCTTCCTTGTTTGGCTTTTGATGGATACTGAGAGCTAGAGCTGCATCTATCTCCATGTTGGATGTTTGAAGGGCTGTATCTTGATCTTTATTATCAGAGGAGGTAGAGGCGGGGATGATGGTGAGATCGGAGGCTGGGAGCGGAGCTGAAGATTTTGGAAGAGGGCGGAAGAAGTAGGAGGTGGATCTGAAGAAGAAGGGATAGAAAAGTGATCCTCCAAGT
This sequence comes from Pinus tabuliformis, assembly GCA_031772625.1. NCBI lineage: Eukaryota > Viridiplantae > Streptophyta > Pinopsida > Pinales > Pinaceae > Pinus > Pinus tabuliformis. The sequence continues at coordinate 714,192,015 of CM062819.1, read as the reverse complement.
TATTTTGAGAGGTCAGGATTTCGAAGCTGTTTTGTATTTCAGGTTTCTTGAGATTATCTAGGGCGACTGGAGATTTCTTGGCATGCTTTCTTCAACTGGTGACTTTTGTGAATCCCTCAGCATCTTTGCTAGTCTCAGCGATAGGGGCTTTAGACTGAAGATTCAGTGGGCAATCCCTGAATAGGTGGCCATGTTCATGGCATTTCCTGCAACGAAATGGAACATGCTCATAGTCTATTGTTTGAACCCATTCAAAATCGTCATGAAATAGACTTACTGAGTCCGTGAGTGCTTTGGCCAGATGCATGTGTACATAGATCCTGGCATAGGAGGTGTATCTTCGGTGTTTAGTTTCCTCAGCGACTTTGATAAAAACCCCCAGGCCATTGCCTATGTCCTTTAGATTCTCCTCGTCCCAATATTCCAGGGGAAGAGAGTACATACGGATCCATATTGGAGCCCAGTTGAAATCTTCTTTGTCTGGATTGAATCTCTCTATCCAGTCACGAAGGTACAGGCCTGTAGAGTTGAAGAAGTATGGGCCTCCCTTAAAGATACGAGTTTTGTCCTCCAAACAGTTGAAAATAGCAATGAAGAAGCCTTTGGGACCAAGCTGCAGGGTAACTTGTCCTTTAGGCTTCCATTTGGAAGCGATCCATCCTTGCAAGGCCTTTTCAGTAGGCCAGAGTCCTAAGAACTTGCCTATGAGGGCATGATCCCTCATATATTGGATTTGGTCGTTGATTCGGTGACTGGGGAGATCTATTTTGGTTCTTTCTGAAGTCTTGGGGATGCATGTAGCAGAGGACGCCTTTGGCAGTGACGTCGAGGCATTCTGGTCTATGCCTTTGTCTTTAGCGGCCGCAGAGCCTGCAGCAGTGTTGCCAGCATTGTCGATAGCAGGATTGATAACATGGGCAACCAGTGGGGTGGAGCCGGGACTGGCATTTGTGTCTACACTTGTAGAGTTGTCAGAAGAGGAACCGTTGGGGGGAGGGGGGCCGTACCCACCCCTCCGGAGGGAGGATTCATGGAGAAAGAGTCAGCAGAGAAGCCCGAGGTGCCGAGCTTCGATACAGTGTGCACAAAGGATTAGGGCATCAGAGTTTGCGCAGGAACCCCATATTCTGCTCACCATCCAACTTATTATTAGTTGCTAACCAAAAACATATTTTTACTTTGATTGGCATGTGAATCTTCAAAAGTGTGCTCCACCACCATGGACAAGGCGATTGTCAGTTTCTTTGCATAATCTCTTGTAATACAGTTTAAATGTGTAATCACCATTAGATAGGTTATTGGACTAAATAAAAGTGTCATAAACATTTTCTCACAAAGAAATAAAAAAGATGACATGAAATCAATTACAAATATATATATATATATATATATATAATATAATTAATTGTATTTAATGAAATCAAAATAACTCGTGAACATAAAATTCAAATAAATAATAAAAATAATAAATTATTAATAATTAAATAATACTAATTTATTAATAAATAAAAAAATTAAAAAATACGAAAAAATAATTTCCAATAATCAATCATAGAAAAATAACTATAATACAAATTAAAAAATTATTAAGTGTTGAGAAAAAATAATTTCTAATAATCAATTAAAATATTTCCAATAATCAACCCCAAAAGGAATAACTCACCATAAAAAAAATCTTTGTATATCATAGATAATACAAAATCTCTTTATATCATAGATAATACAAATTAAAGAATTGGAAAAGCTCACACATTTTTATCGTGGTTGGCCTCATTCCATCCCTTTGTTTGAGAAGCCAAATAAAACTACCCTATCATTCCTGAATTTTCACTCCATCCCTTTTAGCCTTTAAGCCCACAACTCATATACTTACACCCATGTGTTAGGTGGGTCATACACTTACACCCATGTATTAGGTGGGTCGTATAAGTGTACTCTTTGTTGTTTACCCAAAATAAAAGAATGAGCAAAGGCAGAAAAATGTACTAGAAGAGAAGGCCAAACCCCTTCAAACCTCCTATATACAAGCACATGAATAAAATATATATATTATTAGGTTTATTCTCAACCACCCTATTTTGGAAAGGAAAATAGTTTATCATTTTATATAAAAGATGAATAGCTTTCTTTGACTTTTGTGGGCTTGACCTAGGGTAGGGAAGTGGGAGATGAATTGGGCAATTTAAAATGTCTCATTAATAAATTGGAGGGTGAACGTATTTTGAAAATGTTTCTTTTGTAAATAAGTTATAATCTTTGACAATGTTATGACATTTTACATTAACAATTATTTCCGTAGTTCTCTCTTTTATTAGTTGTGAAAGACTTTTTTAAAAAAAAATTATATGCAAATTTATATATTAATGTTAAATTTATTAATACAATAAATAAATAGTAATGCATTGAAGGTATGATTAGTATAAAATTATTTCAATAGACTTTGAGCTTTGAGATTTTCCGATGTTTTTTTGCAGGGTTTATGTTCTTACCTAAGTTAATTTTAGATATTAAAATATTTTATTGATGAATTTTATTGATTTTTTTTATTATTATAGATATTTTTAATTGTTATACATTAATTTTATATTAAAAAGTAATTGATATTTTTATTTTATTTTTTAATTTTCGGTTACTTTTTTATTTTTGTATATTGAGTATTTTATTTTATATAATATTAAAATAGTTTTTTTAACAATTTATTTCTATATATAAATATTAATTAGTTAACATAAAGAGTAAAATATTTTTAACATATTGGGTTGTAATATCAATCACAAATAGAGTGACTATAGTAAAGTTGGGATTATTCATGTTTTATAATGTTTTTAATTAAAACTAACTAAACATACATATTCATTTTTGTTTTTTATTATAATCGACATTACTTTTATATTTAAAGAATATTTCATTTTTATTTTAAGAGAGACACAGGTCAACTCCATGTTGTACAAGAACTGAATCACATAATACCCCATATTAAACTATAAAATATACTCGACCCAACAAAATAGATTTTGTACATCAATATACTTTATAAAGTCCTATCATATGATGAAATAAGATTTGATTTGTCTATTATGATTAAATTAAAAAAAAAAAATCTAATAATAATAAAGACATATATTTTAAATCTTAATGGATGTATGTATATACAATCCATATGATATTATTACAAGCCAACCATCATAATCTTGGGGAATGGTGTAAAAATTAGCATGATTTCTTTGACTTAATATGTTAAAGAACATGTCACTCCAAGTTTAAAACATTTATTTATAGCTAATCTAAGAGATTTGATTCATTGTAGTGGTAATGCATTCCTTTTTGAGAAATTTTAATTTTCCTCCAGCTTTAATTTAATTTCCAATCCATCAATCTAAGGATTTTAGCTTCTTACCCTTTGCTATTTTTATATTAATTTTTTTGGTAAAATGAACTATCCATGAGAAATTTTATTTTTTTAAGCTTTAATTTCATTTCCAATCAATTATTCTAAAGGTTTTTAAAATAATTATTTAGTTTTTTCACATTATTTTATTTATTTATATATATATATATATAATAATTTTTTTATATTAATACTTTTTGATAGAATCAATTAATTTTCTATGTACTAATATGTTTTTCTTAGTATTAGTAATTACATAACTATGTAATCTAAAAAATATTTTTTCAAGAAGGAAAAACAAATACAACATTTTTTCAAATAAGAAGAGGAATAACAACTAAAAGAAAAATCTAAGGTCATTACCATAAAAGACAATAGAACTAATTCTCCCAATTCAGGCTATTTAAAATATTTATCTCTTAATGGCGCTAAAAGAAATGAGGAAAATAGTTTAGACAATTAAAGAAGAAGAGAATGAGAAAGAGGAAGAAAATAAGGATAAGGATAATGAAGCCTCTTCTCATTTGCTTATAATATATATTACTTATTATAGTGTGATTGTTTTCTATTTATGTAATTATCACAGTGTGATTGTTTTCTATTTATGCAATTTTATAGCTTCTTTTGAAAGGATGACTTTCATAAAATGTTTATAAACACTAATATTCATAACCTTTAATACAAACATGTTTAGAGTAATATCTATTTTTATTACAATATTTTAATAAATTTATAAAATCTTGTTCAAAGAAAAAGTTTGCTTAATATGTTATTGTTATAAAATAATAGATATTATCTCTCTCATTCTTGGCTCTTGATATACCAATTGTCATGGATATTCCATTAGAATAGTTATTTACAATATATCTTATATTATTTTGATATATTGTATTATGACGTTTATTACCTTAGATCACATATTTACTATTAATAGCTTAGTGCTCATATCCATGAAAATATATAAACATTAAAAAATGACATAGGAAGCAAATGAACACACCATCCACTCAAATGAACACAAGATGTATTTCTCGAAACCCAAAATGGGATTAAACCCATCAAGAAGGTGAAACCTATGCTTTTTTCTCTTTTCTAGTTTAGACAATTATAGAGATTACTCCTCTTCAAGTGAAGAAGAAGAGGACGGGGATGAGGAACAGAACAAGGATAAGGATGATTAAGCCTCTCCTCATTTGTTTATAGTTTATATTACTTATTATAGCGTGCTTGATTTCTATTTGTGCAATTATTATAGCCTATTTTGAAAGGACAAATTTCCTAAAACGTTGATAAACACTAATCTTCATAACTTTCAATGCAAACCTGTTTAGAGTAATATCTCTTTTTGGTATAAATTAATAGAATCTTGGGTTGGAATGTGTCACTTTGGAAGGTAATAATGTCTAATGTTATGTCAGTAGAAATTGAAATTGTACTCTGATGTAAAAGAGTTATCCCACATTCACCATGGAGTAAATTACTCTTGTTCTCATTTATTATATAAAGAAGTGAAATTACATGTATCCCACATGTATTATTGTGATGCAATTCCTCGATATCTCTTGGTATATAATGGAGGTAAGAGAGACTCATGAGACCATTTTTTTCCTGCTCGGGGACCATTTTTCCTTTGTAAAGTGCTTTGCAACCGAATTTCTTTAAATTTTTCTCGACTACGCGTGAGCCAAATATCGAAGCCCCTTTTCATTGGAGGGTTCCAATCAGGGAATTAAATCTAGAGTTGCAATATTCCCACTTCTCTAATTGCCAAATATCGGAGCCCCTCTTCATTGGAGGGTTCCAATTAGGGAATTAAATCTGGAGTTGCAATATTCCCACTTCTCCAATTGTCAATAGCCCTCTGTGCTCAGCCCCAACCTCCACACCTTTGGTTTTTTGAGTTCTTCTTGCACATGTGTTCCAACCCTATATCAAAGCCCCCTTGTCGGCACTTTCTAATTGCAAATTGTTATAAAGTGCCCATACCTATAACCTCCAATGTGTGACCTCCGATATGATGTCAGCAATGCCATGTGGCCCCTTATGAGTAGTGACACGTGTCACCCAAAATTTTCCCCTTATGCCCCCTCAAAACGCCATAACTAACTGCGATGTGTCCTTCCGTATCGCCATGTCATGCTAACGTTAGATGCCACTGTAGCCTTATTGGAACCAATCATATTTTGCCACGTGTATCTTATCGGAACCAATCATATTCCACCATTTGTATCTTATCGAAACCAATCATATGTTGCCACGCGTCCTATTGGAGGAGAGAGAAAAGGGCTCATCCACCCTTGGTTTTGTGATGAAATCCTTTGTAAAACTATATTTGAGTCCCTCAGCGATTTTACACTTTTGGCACATTACCCTTGTCGCACCTTTTAAAAGGCTTCACTTTCAGAAGTTCTGATGTGTGATTGTTGATGTTGTGATATGCTTGAGGCTCCAATCTGCTTGACGCTCTGATGTGTTGGATCCCCTATGTTGTGATCGTCGATCTGCTATCTTCGATATATCAGACTTCTGATATGCGATGCGTCAATATTCCATGCAACTATGATGTGCGATCGCTGATCTCCGATGTCAATGGACCTCCGATATGCGATCTCTGATATCAGACCTATGATATCCCTTCTTTCTTAAGGCTTGAATTCTTGAAACTTTAGTAGACCATATCTTTTGATCTAGGAGTCCATTTTTGGACTTCTACATATTGTTGGAAAGCTTATTCTGAGCACTTTCCAATGGAGAGGGTATGATTTAGCCTTTGAGTCCTTGTAAGGTTTGGAAGATGGCTAAAAACTTCATTTTTCTTTTGCACTCTTTTGAGGGCTAAAAACACATTTTGCAATAGGTGACAACATTGGCACCAATTGGGGACAATGCCTTGCTACAAGGCAATGAGAACTTGTAGACTAGTAACCTTCTATCCATTGGGTATGGAGTCATTTTATTGAAGTATATCAAAATAAAAACAGAAACATAAAGAACTAAAAGTGTTAGTGGTATTTTACAGTGGCTCACTGATATGTACAATGGGAGAGAAATGGACCTCTTGGTGTTGGAAGTAAATCTTGAGGAATTTCCCATTTATAGGAAGCTCAAGCATTTCACCCTCCAAGTTTTCTAGCAACAAAGTATTTTTACCCTTTTCCTCAGTGATATTGAAGGGTTCAAACCATAAGGGATCACAATTTCCATGTTTCCCTTTATCTTTTCTTCTTGCAACCCACCTCAAAACTAGATCTCTTGGCCAAATAGGTTTTTCCTTAGTCTTCTTGTCAAACAAAGCTTTTATTTTCTACTGGTAGTTGATTAACTTATTGATCTGAATGTTGGGAAAAATGGTTAATGCTATGCAAGCACCCTCATTAGTATTAAAAATATGTGTTTAAGATCATCTCAAACTAACTAAAATGTGAAGGATTATGTGTCAAGTATTGAGTGTCTTTTATGAGAGATTTATGAGGTTAATTTGCAGTTTAAAACACATATGAAACAAGTAAATAGCAGAGAATTAAAACACAACAAAGTCATAACACAAAACTGATAAAGGAGTTCACCCCTCGTCGACTACATCTCCTTGGACCTGCTTCAATGGCTAGGCCCTCTTTGGATTAATGGTCAATTATCTAATTATATGCACATGCAGTGCTCCAATGGCTTTGCAACCTACTCCATTGGATTTAGAAAACCCAAAAACCCCAAAAATGATTCTCCAAGCTCTGCAATTGGACTTCAGCTGATCTAGGCTTCACCTCCTCTCCTAGTGGCCCCAAGCTTCCTTAAACTTCGACATAGAAAAATCACATACATAAGTGCTTTTCCGCCTATGAAACATGTTCCATTGTGTTCAGAACTTCCAAATCATCTAGGAATGACTCTTTTTTAGCCAAAATTCGAAATATGCCAAAGTTATGGCCTCTTCAATTTTCCCTAGAAAAACTCCACCAAAACTAGAGAAACTTCTGTTAACCCCGCCAAAATTGGCACAATTCTGGATTTAGTGGACCTACCAAACTGCCGCCAAGTTAATCTGTGGGTTAATTAGTGGATAAATATGTATTAATTACCATAAACTCTACTTAGAGCTTTAAACTCGTGCAGTTAGTGTAAAATGTTGGCTTATGGTTTCAAGGTTGATCACACGGGGAGGTTAAGGTTAGTAGCTACCTCCCCCAACCACCACAGTTTAACACTTTAATCACCAAATTCTCCCAACATATGTTAGGTCATAACGTGTGGCATAGCGGTAATGTGTTGGGTTTCTGTGGGTCAGGTCATGAGTTCGATTCTCGGGCCTGCCAAAACAATTTTACCTAACCTTTGAGAGGGCGCGTGGTGACCTCTAGGCTTGCCACGTGTTAGCCTCTCATTGGTCCACCTAAAATGCTCTAGACCAATCCGATGCCAACACTTGTCACGACCCAATTGACCACTTGTGGGAATATTTTGGGAATATTTTGGGAATATTCCAAGGAATATTCTTTTTACTGACTAGGTTGTACAGATGCCTAGTCAGCATCCCAATCAGCCTATACCCAAAATTTTCATGTTTGAAAAAACAGATGGAAGTCTCTAACTTTCTCATATGAGCTCTATTTGAGTGAAACGAGTTGTGTTGGGATCGTATTGTCGAGATGGACCGGGTTGTTTAGGTTATGAGCAATTTTGACCACTTTGATTTTTGAGCAAATTTTTTCCCCTAATTCAGATTCTGATCACTCCTTCCCACTGACAGGATTTTGGACCCACAAAAGCTGGTTATCTGATGAGAGTTGAATACTCTTATCCTTCACAAGTTCTATCAATTGATTCTACCTGGAAAAATATCCATGACAACCACTTGGGTTCACTAACATGCCTTACCTTGTAAATGGCTTGGCACTTCAACCAATGTTGTCGTTTTGTTGCTGACCCAATCCAACACTTGTTGGTTGGTTGCTGATTAAACACCCTGTTGTACCAAAGTGATCCCTCGGTGCTTGGAAAGCTGGCTGATGGCCTTCCCACTGAGAATCATGTTCCTTCTTTACAACACATGCATTTGATGCAAGCTTCTCCTTGGAAACCACTTTTCCAAGTTAAGCCCATCTGAGTGAACTACAACAATGAGTTCCAATATCAGTAATAACAAGAAAAGAAATGACCATTCGTTTACCTCCATGGATCCAAATTCCACATCTGGAAGAATGCATTCGCCATCTCTTTCGCTTCTTGGTGTCAACACATCAAAACACATTGTAGACCATATGATATTTTACAAGGGATGCAAATTTGTTTATGGCATTTTTGTCCACTTTCGCTTCTTGATTCGATCATCCTCTAGTATTAACATGCTGCTCATGTCATTATTTGAGAATGAAGGCTAATCATGAGCCTCTTTCTCAAGGGTGTACCTTCCAAAATCTTGCAACATCTTGTCACAAGAAACATCATTGACCTTTAAAAACACTCATGAAAGAATATAACTTGACGACCTCTTCCTTTTGCTTCTTCAAAGAAAAAAATGTCACATCATGTGAACATCACCATATACTCTTAATTCTTGGTGTATAAACCATAAACTAAACACAAGTCGACAAAACATGCTTCTTTAAACAATTGACTTTCAATTCAATCAAAAACATGTACAACAACTGGACAATTTACAACAAGAATTCCACATTCTCATGAAACAATTCGTCACATCTCCCTTTCATCTTTGGAGACAAAATAAACTCTTCCAAGTCAATATAACGTACATGTAACAATCAATCGACCACACAAACTGACACTCATGCATGTGAAAATGATCAACATTCTCAAGCTGACGACATACATGTCAACAAAGCAATCAACCAACACAAGTCAATCACTCATGCATGTTCAAGCACAATGAAACTATTAAAAATTCCATTGTTCACACACACAAACTCTCATGCATGTATAACAATTCTCAATTCTCTCACAAGTACAATCACAAGTACAAGAATCCCATTGGTATGTATGAGTACTTAAAGAGTTGAAATGACCAAATTTTATGCAATAAAGTGAGTCAACATAATCCACTTTCAAACACCTTCCAGGAGTAAACATGCAATTTCAAGAATGCAATAGGCATGCAAATTTGTAGTTTCAAATTGCCATATTTGCTGCATCTAAGTGAGTCAAAATAACTCTAATTTTCCAACATCTTTCTTCATGCAATATGCAACATATTTTCAGGAGAAAAGAAATGCATCCAAATAAAAAGGAAATGCATCAATAAGGCAAGATTTGCATCAATTATCAAAATAAATCCAAGGCCTTCATTGGTTAAGAAATCTAACCATCTCTTTCCAAACCATTTCAGTGGCACTTCTTTCAGCCGCACTTCATCATGTGTATCATCCTGACCCACATCAATTATGGAATCCTTTTTCCCATTCTTGCCAAAATCTCTCTCCACCTTCTTCAAATGTCGTGGATGACTTGTTGGATGCAAATTCCAACACTTGTCTACAAGATGACCCTGCTTATGGCAATGAGTGCAAAATAATTGCATCTTCTTTTCAACATGGTTTCCATTTTCCAATGGACCTTTGGATTTCTATCTCTTTTGTGTTGAAATTTTACTGTGTATGGCTATCCTCTTCCAACACCTCGAAAAAATATGGTTATTCAAACCACAAAAGGAACATGTAAATTTTCTCCAAATCTTATGTGAAGATTTACCATGTTTATCATAATCAAAAGAAACTTGATTAAAGGCAGATTTATACCTTGCACAGTCACCTTTTTCGCCTTATTGAAGAGGTGAATTTGATGAGGTAGTGGCTCTCTTCGAAATACCAACACTGGTTTCAATGACCTTAGAGCTTTCAACATCCTCTTGTTTTCCATTTCCACTAGTTGCATGCTTATGAGCATCTTCTTGCAAAGTGGGTATAAAACTTTTGCATTCCTCATGAACCCAAAATTCACAAGCTTGAGGTAATGGACATGTAATGAAATTCTTTCTTGGAACACCTTCATGTGCCTCCTTGGGTTTGGAGCATTCTCCATCATGTTGTGCATAACCAAGACCCAAATACCTAGACCTTTCCTCAACAACAACTAGCTTAACTATGCCTTGTGGATGTTTACCTAACCTTTTACCTTCATAACCCATCTTCATCAATAATTTGGACCCTATTCCTCTAGTGTGTCTTTCAAAAGCACCAAAAACATTCATTTTGAGAGGAAATTGAAGATAAACTTGAATTGCATACCTCATTTTCATGCACATACTTGGCTAGGGTTTCCTTGGCGTCATGGATTTGAATCTCCATCTCATAAATATTTTCAATAATCTCTTGCTTCTCCTCCTTCATGGCCATCAACTCCTCTTGAAGTATAGTGTTCTCCTTCCTATCTTCATTCGTCTCTTGCACCATATCTCTCATGATGATAAGCTCTTGCAACATCTCTAAATTAAAGAGTCTTGCTAAGGAAGATGGATTAGAAACATCACTTGTTGAAGCTTCCATCACACTTGTAATGCATCAAAAAGCTTCACAAATATTCACAAAGCTTATACACATAAACTTGCACACAATGAAATTCTCCTTGCACAAATACAAAACCAATAGCTAATTTTCTAGCTAACCTTGGCAAACCATCTCAAGGTTAAAATGAGATAACACTGCTCTGATACCAACTTGATATGAATGTTGGAAAAATTGTTAATGATATGCAAGCTCCCTCATCGGTATTAAAAATATGTGTTTAGGATCATCTCAAATTAACCAAAATGTGAAGGATTATGTGTCAAGTATTGAGTGTCTTTTATAAGAGATTTATGAGGTTAATTAGTTGTTTAAAACACACATGCAACAAGTAAATAGCAGAGAAGTAAAACACAACAAACTCATAACACAAAGCTGATAAAGGAGTTCACCCCTCTTAGGCTACATCTCATTGGACCTGCTTCAATGGCTAGGCCCTCTTTGGATTAATGGTCAATTATATGATTGCATGTACTTGCAGTGCTCCAATGGCTTTGCAACCTGCTCCATTGGATTCAGAAGGCCCAAAAACCCCAAAAATGACTCTCCAAGCTCTACAATTGGACTTCATCTCATCTAGGCTTGACCTCCTCTCTTGGTGGCCCTAGGCTTCCTTAAACTTAAACGTAGAAAAATCACATATATAAGTGTCTTTCTACCTCTGCAACCTATTCCATTATGTTTAGAGCATCCAAATCATCTAGGAATGACTCTTTTTTAACCAAAATTGGTCGAAATATGCCAAATTTATGGCCTCTTCAGTTTTCCCTAGGCAAGCTCCACCAAAACTAGAGAAGCTCTAGTTAACCCCACCAAAATTAGCGCAATTCTAGATTTAGCGGACCTGCCAAATTGCCGCCAAGTTAATCTGCATGTTAATTAGTGGATACGAATGTATTAATTACCATAAACTCCAATTAGTGCTTTAAAATCACGTGGTTAGCGTAAAATGTTGGCTTATGGTTTCGAGGTTGGTCACATGGGGAGGTTAAGGTTAGCAGCTACCTCCCCCACCACAGTTTAACACTTTAATTACCAAACACACCCAACATATGTTAAGTCATAATGTGTGGAATAACGGTAATGCATTAGGTTTGTGTGGGTGAGGTCACGATTTCGATTCCTTGGCCTGCCAAAACAATTTTACCCGACCTTTGAGAGGGCATGTGGTGGCCTCCAGGCTTGCCACGTGTCAGCCTCCCATTGGTCCACCTAAAATGCTCTAGACCAATCTGATGCCAACACTTGTCAGGACACAATTGAGCCACTTATGGAATATTCCTTGGAATATTCTTTTTGTTGACTGGGCCGTAAGGATGCCTAGTCAGCATCTCAATCAGCCTGTACCCAAAATTTGCATGTTTGACAAAACAGACAGCAGGCTCTAACTTTCTCATACGAGCCCCATTTTGAGTGAAACGAGTTGCGTTGGGATTGTATCGTCGAGATGGATGTGGTCATTCAGGTTTTGAGTGATTTTGAGCACTTTGAGTTTTAATCAAATTTTTTCCCCTAATCCAGATTTCAATCACTTGTGGTTTACCTTCTCTTTATTCTCTTGGAGCTCCACTAGTTGATTTATCCTTCAATTCATGGAGTTTGTTTATTCTTCCACATCTTGTAATATATTGGAAACCAACATGGCGAGCTGTATAGGGAATATAACTGATTTCCCATAGACCAATTCAAAAGGAGATTTCCCAGTGAATCTTTTAGGAGTGATCTTGTTAGCCCATAGGGAAAATTTTAATTGGAAGTCCCAATTTCTCTTGCTTTCTGCAATTGTTTTCTTCAGGATCGTTACTACTATTTTATTAGAAGACTCAAATAGTTTGTTTCCTTGCGGATAGTAGGTAGTAGAGTGGCCAACTGCAATGTTTAATTTCTGACAAATACTGATGAATTTTGTAGACTTAAAAACCTGAGCATTGTCAGTCACAATTTTCATATGACACCCAAACCTGGCCAAGGAATTTTCCTCTATAAATTTTATGACCACAGTGCCAGTTGCATTTTGGGTTGGGATTGCCTCCACCCTTTTTTTAAATAGTTTTTGGCTATGAGTATCCACTTGTGTTGGCTACTAGAAGGGGGGTGTATCTCTCTAATAACATCCAATTCCCATTGCCTGAAAGGCTCTTCTACACAAATAGGGATTAATGGGATTGGGGATAATTTCTGCTTCTGAGCAAACATTTGACACTGTTGGCAAGCCCAAACACAAGTGTGAACTTCTCTGAATAGTTTAGGCTAATAGAATCACAATATTAAAATATTATTTCTAATAATTTATTTCTATATATAAATATTAATTAGTTAACATAAATAGTAAAATATTTTTAACATATTGGGTTGTAATATCAACCACAAATAGAGTGACTATAGTAAAATTAGGATTATTGATGTTTTATAATGTTTTTAATTAAAACTAACTAAACATACATATTCATTTTTGTTTTTTTATTATAATAGACATTACTTTTATATTTAGAGCATATTTCATTTTTATTTTAAGAGAGACACGCTTCAACTCCATGTTATGCCAGAACTGAATCACATAATACCCCATATTAAACTATAAAATTTACTCAGACGCAACAAAATAAATTTTGTGCATCAATATACTTTATAAAGTCCTAGCATATGATGAAATAAGATTTGATTCGTCTGTTATGATTAAATTTGAAAAGTAAGAATCTAAATAATAATAAACACGTACATTTTAAATCGCAATGTATCTATGTATATACAATCCATATGATATTATTACAAGCCAACCATCATAATCTTTGGGAATGGTGTAAATTTAGCATGATTTATTTGACTTAATATGTTAAAGAATATGTCACTCCAAGTTTAAAACATTTTCTCATAGGTAATCTAAGAGATTTGATTTATTGTAGTGGTAATGCATTCCTTTTTGGGAGAAATTTTAATTTTCCTCCAGCTTTAATAAAATTTCCAATCCATCAATCTAAGGATTTTAGCTTCTTCACATTTGCTATTTTTATATTATTTTTTTGGTAGAGTGAACTATCCCTGAGAAATTTTATTTTTTTAGTTTTAATTTCATTTCCAATTATTTCAAAGATTTTTAAAATAATTATTTAGCTTTTTCACATTTTTTCCAAAGAGAAAATCTGTAATTTTATTCAAAAGAAAAAAATTACATGTTGTAGATGCAATAAGCATATGCAGAAGGCTGTCCACGAGAGGGACAAGTTACAAGAAAATAAGGAAAAAGATAGAAAAAAACCCCGCAAACCTATACTTTTCTGCCCTTTTTCTTTTCCACCCTTCTCCAACCTCCCGAATTGGGAGTGGGTTGAATAATGGCAAGCTGGTTTTCCGGAGAGGTCAATGGAAGTTCCTTTTCAGATTTAGATCCCTCTGATCCATGTGTTCTCTTTATTCCACTAACTTCCAGTTGAGGTTCATGCTGCTGTTGAGATATATTTGGCCCCAAATTTGCGTCTGGAGTAGATTCATCCTGATTGTGCTCCTGCCCTGAGAAAAATTCAGATTCCATTTGGTTCTCTGGAGGTTCTGATTGCATGTCCTCCTCTTCTTCCAGCAGGACGATCTGCTGCCAGCCCCTGGGCTTTTTTTGTTGTTTCTTTTTCCCTTTAGGGTCTTTTCTGGTCAGCGGACAGTTGTATTGGAGATGACCGGTTTGCAGGCAGTTCCGGCATCTAAAAGCAGTGTTCTCATAGTCAAGTGGTTGAGTTCTCGTTGTGTTGTTGTAAACCAAAGTGACATGATCAGGCAATCCTTGACTCAGGTCTACCTCGACACATATTCTAGCAAAAGTGACAATTCCTTTGCTAACTCTGTCATCATCTATTTTTAGGAAATTCCCCAATGAATTCCCAATAGCTGATAAAACTTTGTAGTGCCAAAAATGCAGAGGGAGGTTATGGAGCCTAACCCAAACAGGCATTGTAGAAATTTTCATTGTGTTTGCATCAAAATCATCAAACCATGGAGTGATGAAAAGGCCAGCATTGCCCCAAAACCAAGGCCCCTGTTGGATAATATTGTCTCGTTCCTGTTCAGTACTGAAGCAGAAAATGAAAAATCCCTTTGAGCAAAGGTGTACATCACAGTTGTTTGTCCATGAGGAGTAAATCCATTGATGAAGAGCATCAGATTTTGGCCAGAAGCCATTGAATCTACAAATGACTACATTTTTGGAAAGTTCAGAGTGTAGTTCAATTACCTCAGGTATATGTACTTTGAGCAATGGAGTTAGCTTTTTCACATATTTTCATTATATAGTTGTTATTTTTATATTAATATTTTTTTTTTGATAGAATGAACTTTCTATATTAATATTTTTTTATAAAATAAATTAATTTTCTATATACTAATATGTTTTCAAGAAAGACATTTTCAAGGAAGAAAAACAAATACAACATTTTTTTCAAATAAGAAGAGGAATAACAATTAAAAGAAAATTCTAACATCATTACCGAGAACTAATTCTCCCAATTCAAACTCTTTAAAATATTTCTCTTAATGGAGCTAAAAGAAATGAGGAAACTAGTTTAGACAATTAAAAGAAGAAGAGAATGAGAAAGAGGAAGAAAATGAGGATAAGGATAATGAAGCCTCTTCTCATTTGTTTATAATATATATTAATTATTATAGTGTGATTGTTTTCTATTTATAATATATATTACTTATTATACTGTGATTGTTTTCTATTTATGTAATTATTACAATGTGATTGTTTTCTATTTATGCAATTTTATAGCCTCTTTTTATTTAAGGATGACTTTCATAAAATGTTTATAAACGCTAATATTCATAACCTTTAATATAAACATGTTTAGGGTAACATCTATTTTTATTACAATATTTTAATAAATTTATAAAATCTTGTTCAAAGAAAAAGTTTGCTTAGTATGTTATTGTTATAAAATAATAGATATTATCTCTCTTGTTCTTGGCTCTTGATATACCAATTGTCATGGATATTCCATTAGAAAAGTTATTTACAATATATCTTATATTATTTTGAAATATTTTATTATGACGTTTATTACCTTAGATCACATATTTATTATTAATAGCTTAGTGCTCATATCCATGAAAATATATAAAAATTCAAAAATAACAGAAGAAGCAAATGAACACACCATCCACTCAAATGAACACAAGATGTATTTATCGAAACCCAAAATGGGATTAAACCCATCAAGAAGGTGAAACCTATGTTTTTTTCTCTTTTCTAGTTTAGACAATTATAGAGATTACTCCTCTTCAAGTAAAGAAGAAGAGGTCGTGGATGAGGAATAGAACAAGGATAAGGATGATTAAGCCTCTCTTCATTTGTTTATAATTTATATTACTTATTATAGTGTGCTCGATTTCTATTTGTGCAATTATTATAGCCTATTTTGAAAGGACAAATTTCCTAAAACGTTGATAAACACTAATCTCTGTAACTTTCAATGTAAACTTGTTTAGAGTAATATCTCTTTTTGATATAAATTAATAGAATCTTGAGTTGGAATTTGCCACTTTGGAAGGTAATAATGTCTAATGTTATGTCATAAGAAATTGTACTCTGATGTAAAAGAGTTATCCCACATTCACCATGGAGTAAATTACTCTTGTTCTCATTTATTATATAAAGAAGTGAAATTACATTTATCCCACATGTATTATTGTGATGCAATTCGTCAATATATCTTGGTATATAATGGAGGTAAGAGAGACTCATGAGACCATTTTTTTCCTGCCCGGGACCATTTTTCCTTTGTAAAGTGCTTTGCACCCGAATTTCTTTAAATTTTTCTCGTCTACACATGAGCGAAATATTGGAGCCCCTCTTCATTGGAGGGTTCCAATCAGGGAATTAAATCTAGAGTTGCATCCCACTTAATTAAATCTGGAGTTGCAATATTCCCACTTCTTCGATCGCGAAATATCGGAGCCCCTCTTCATTGGAGGGTTCCAATTAGGGAATTAAATCTGGAGTTGCAATATTCCCACTTCTCCAATCGCTGATAGTCGTCTGTGCTCGGCCCCAACCTCCACGCCCTTGGCTCTTTGAGTTCTTATTGCACATGTGTTCCAGCCCTATATCAAAGCCCCTTTGTCGGCACTTTCTAATTGCAAATTGTTATAAAGTGCCAACATCTATAACCTCTGATGTGCGACCTCCGATATGACGTCATCAATGCCACATGGCCCCTTATGAGTGGTGACATGTTTCACCCAAATTTTTCCCCTTATGACCCCTCAAAATGCCATAACTAACTGCCATGTGTCCTTCCGTATCGCCATGTCATGCTGACGTCAGATGCCACTGTAGCCTTATTGGAGCCAATCATATGTCGCCGCGTGTATCTTATCAGAACCAATCATATGCCACCATTTGTATCTTATCAGAACCAATCATATGTTTCCATGCGTCCTACTGGAGGAGAGAGAAAAGGGCTCATCCACCCTTGGTTTTGTTATGAAATCCTTTGTAAAATTATATTTGAGTCCCTCAGCTATTTTACACTATTGGCACATTACCCTTGTTGCACATTTTAAAAGGTTTCACTTTCAAAAGTTTCAATATGTGATTGTCGATGTTGTGATATGCTTGAGGCTTCGATCTTCTTGATGCTCTGATGTGTTGGATCCCCAATGTTGTGACCGTCGATCTGCTATCTCCAATATATCAGAATTTTGATATGTGATGCACCGATATTCCATGCAACTCTGATGCGTGATCGTTGATCTCCGATGTCAGTGGACCTCTGATATGCGATCTCCGATGTCAGTGGAACTCTGATATGCGATCTCTGATATCAGACCTCTGATATCCCTTCTTTCCTAAGGGTTGAATTATTGAAACTTTAGTAGACCATATCTTTTGATCTAGGAGTCCATTTTTGGACTTCTACATATTGTTGGAAAGCTTATTCTGAGCACTTTCCAATGGAGAGGGTATGATATAGCCTTTGAGTCCTTTTGAGGTTTGGAAGATGGCTAAAAAATTATTTTTTCTTTTGCACCATTTTCAGGGCTAAAAATACATTTTGCAGTAGTTGACAATATTGGCACCAACTGGGGACAGTGCCTTGCTAGCAAGGCACTGAGAACCTGCAGACTAGTAACCTTCTATCCATTGGGCATGGAGTCATTTTATTCAAGTATATAAAAATAAAAACAGAAACATAAAGAACTAAAAGTGTTAGTAGTATTTTACAGCAACTCACCGGTATGTACAATGGGTGAGAAATGGACCTCTTAGTGTTGGAAGTAAATCTTGAGGAATTGCCCATTTATAAGAAGCTCAAGCATTTCACCCTCTAAGTTGTCTAGCAATAAA
This sequence comes from Pinus tabuliformis, assembly GCA_031772625.1. Lineage (NCBI taxonomy): Eukaryota > Viridiplantae > Streptophyta > Pinopsida > Pinales > Pinaceae > Pinus > Pinus tabuliformis. The sequence continues at coordinate 714,173,783 of CM062819.1, read as the reverse complement.
GTATTGTTACCCTTTTCCTCAGTAATATTGAAGGGTCCAAGCCATAAGGGATCAAATTTTCCATGTTTTCCTTTATCTTCTCTTCTTGCATCCCACCTCAAAACTAGATCTCTTGGCTAAAGAGGTTTTTCCTTAGCCTTCTTGTCGAACAAAGCTTTCATTTTCTGCTGGTAGTTGATTAACTTGTTGATCTGAATGTTGGTAAAACTTGTTAATGCTATGCAAGTGCCCTCATCAGTATTAAAAATATGTGGTTAAGATCATCTCAAATTAACCAAAATGTGAAGGATTATGTGTCAAGTATTGAGTGTCTTTTATGAGAGATTTATGAGGTTAATTAGTTGTTTAAAACACATATGAAGCAAGTAAATAGTAGAGAAGTAAAACACAAAAAAATAATAACACAAAACTGATAAAGGAGTTCACCCCTCGTCGGCTACATCTCCTTGGACCTGCTTCAATGGCTAGGCCCTCTTTGGATTAATGGTCAATTATCTAATTATATGCACATGCAGTGCTCCAATGGCTTTGCAACCTACTCCATTGGATTTAGAAAACCCAAAAACCCCAAAAATGATTCTCTAAGCTCTGCAATTGGACTTCAGCCGATCTAGGTTTCACCTCCTCTCCTAGTCCTTAGGCTTCCTTAAACTTCAACGTAGAAAAATCACGTACAAAAGTGCCTTTCCACCTATGCAACACGTTCCATTGTGTTAAGAGCATCCAAATCATCTAGGAATGACTCTTTTTTAGCCAAAATTTGAAATATGCTAAAGTTATGGCCTCTTTAGTTTTCCCTAGGAAAACTCCACCAAAACTAGAGAAACTCCAGTTAACCCCGCCAAAATTGGCGCAATTCTAGATTTAGAGGACCTACCAAACTGCCGCCAAGTTAATCTGCAGGTTAATTAGTGGATAAATATGTGTTAATTACCATAAACTCCACTTAGTGCTTTAAACTCGCACGGTTTGTGTAAAATTTTGGCTTATGGTTTCAAGGTTGGTCACATGGGGAGGTTAAGCTTAGTAGCTACCTTCCCCAACCACCACAGTTTAACACTTTAATTACCAAACACACCAAACATATGTTAATTCATAACGTGTGGCATAGCGGTAATGTGTTGGGTTTGTGTGGGTGAGGTCACAAGTTGATTCCCCAGCCTGCCAAAACAATTTTACCCGACCTTTGAGAGGGCACGTGGCGACCTCTAGGCTTGCCACATGTCAGCCTCTCATTGGTCCACCTAAAATGCTCTAGACCAATCCAATGCCGACACTTGTCCCAACCCAACTGGCCACTTGTGGGAATATTCCCGGGAATATTTTTTTTGTTGACTGTGTTGTACGGATGCCTAGTCAGTATCCCAGTCAGCCTGTACCCAAAATTTTCTTGTTTCATAAAATAGACAACAGTCTCTAACTTTCTCATACGAGCTCTGTTTTGAGTGAAATGACTTGCGTTGGGATCGTATTGCCGAGATGGACCCAGTTGTTTAGGTTTTGAGAAATTCTGACCACTTTGATTTTTGAGCAAATTTTTGCCTCTAATCCAAATTCTAATCACTCCTTCCCACTGACAAGATTTTGGACCCACAAAAGTTGGTTATCTAATGAGAGTTGGATACTCTTATCCTTCCCAAGTTCTATCAATTGATTCTACATGGAAAAATCCCCATGACAACCACTTGGGTTCACTGACATGCCTTACCTTGTAAATGGCTTGGCACTTCAACCAATGTTCTCCTTTTGTTGCTGACCCAATCCAACACTTGTTGGTTGCTTGCTGATTAAACACCCTGTTGTACCAAAGTGATCCCTCGATGCTTGGAAAGCTGACTAATGGCCTTCCCACTAAGAATCATGTTCCTCCTTTGCAACACATGCATTCGATGCAAACTTCTCCTTGGAAACCACTTTTCCAAGTTAAGCCCATCTGAGTGAACTACAACAATGAGTTCCAATATCAGTAATAACAAGAAAAGAAATGACCATTCTTTTACCTCCATGGTTCCAAATTCCACATCTGGAAGAATGCATTCACCATCTCTTTCACTTCTTGGTGTCAACACATCAAATCACATTGTAGACCATTTGATATTTTACAAGGGCTGCAAATTTTTTTGGAATTTTTGTCCACTTTCGCTTCTTGATTTGATCATCATCTAGAATTAACATGCTGCTCATGTCATTATTTGAGAATGAAGGCTAATCACGAGCCTCTTTCTGAAGGGTGGACCTTCCAAAATCCTGTGACATCTTGTCACAAGAAACATCATTAACCATTAAAAACACTCATGCAAGAATGTAACTTGACGACCTATTCCTTTTTCTTCTTCAAAGAAAAAAATGTCACATCATGTGAACATTGCCATGTACTCTTACTTTTTCGTGTATAAACCATGGATTAAACACAAGTCGACAAAACATGCTTCTTTAAACAACTGACTTTCAAGTCAAGCAAAAACATGTATATCAACTTGACGATTTACAACAAGAATTCCACATTCTCATGAAACAATTAGTCACATCTCCCTTTCAACTTTGGAGACAAAATCAACTCTTCCAAGTCGATATAATATACATGCAACAATCAATCGACCACACAAACTAACACTCATGCATGTGCAAATGATCAACATTCTCAAGTTGACAACATACATATTAACAAAGCAATCAACCAACACAAGTCAATCACTCATGCATGTTCAAGCACAATGAAACTATTAAAAATTCCATTGTTCACACACACAAACTCTCATGCATGTATAACAATTCTCAACTCTCTCACAAGTACAATCACAAGTACAAGAATCCCATTGGTATGTACAAGTACTTAAAGAGTTGAAATGACTAATTTTTATGCAATAAAGTGAGTCAACATACTCCACTTTCGAACACCTTCCTAGTTTAAACATGCAAGTTCAAGAATGCAACATGCATGCAAATTTGTAGTTGCAAATTGCCATATTTGCTGCATCTAAGTGAGTCAACATACAACATACTTTCAGGAGAAAATAAATGCATCCAAACAAAAAGGAAATGCATCAATAAGGCAAGATTTGCATCAATTATCAAAATAAATCCAAGGCCTTAATTGGTTAAGAAATCTAACCATCTCTTTCCAAACCATTTCAATGGCGTTTCTTTCAGCTGCACTTCATCATGTGTATCATCCTGACCCACATAAATTATGGAATCCTTTTTCCTTTCTTGCCAAAATCTCTCTCCACCTTCTTCAAATGTCATGGATGACTTGTTGGATGCAAAGTCCAACACTTGTCTACAAGATGACCCTACTTGTGGCAATAAGTGCAAAATAGTTGCATCGTCTTTTCAACATGGTTTCCATTTTCCAATGGACCTTTGGATTTCTGTCTCTTTTGTTTTGAAAGTTTCCTGTGTATGGCTATCCTCTTCCAACACCTCGAAAAAATATGGTTATTCAAACCACAAAAGGAACATCTAATTTTTCTCCAAATCTTATGTGAAGATTTACCATGTTTATCATAATCAAAAGAAACCTAATTGAAGGTAAATTTATACCTTGTAGAGTCACCTTTTTCGCTTTATTGAAGAGGTGAATTTGATGAGGTAGTGGCTCTCTTGGAATACCAACAATGGTTTCAATGACCTTAGAGCTTTCAACATCCTCTTGTTTTCCATTTCCACTAGTTGCATACTTATGAGCAACTTCTTGCAAAGTGGGTATAAAACTTTTGCATTCCTCATAAACACAAACTTTACAAGCTTGAGGTAATGGACATGTATTGAAATTCCTTCTTGGAACACCTTCATGTGCCTCCTTGGGTTTGGAGCATTCTCCATCATGTTTTCCATAACCAAGACCCAAATACCTAGGCCTTTCCTCAGCAACAATTGGCTCAACTATTCCTTGTGCATGTTTACCTAACCTTTTACCTTTATAACCCATCTTCATCAATAATTTGGACCCTATTCCTCTAGTGTCTCTTTCAAAAGCACCAAAACATACATTTTGAGAGGAAATTGAAGATAAACTTGAATTACATACCTCATTTTCATGCACATACTTGGCTAGGGTTTCCTTGGCATCATGGAGTTGAATCTCCATATCATGCATCTTTTCAATAATCTCTTGCTTCTCCTCCTTCATGGCCATCAAATCCTCTTGAAGTATAGTGTTCTCCTTGCTATCTTCATTCGTCTCTTGCACCATATCTCTCATGATGATAAGCTCTTGCAACATCTCTAAATCAAAGAGTCTTGCCAAGGAATATGGATTAGAAAAATCACTTGTTGAAGCTTCCATCACACTTTTAATGCATCAAAAAGCTTCACAAATATTCACAAATCTTACACACATAAACTTGCACACAGTGAAATTCTCCTTGCACAAATACAAAACCAATAGCTAATTTTCTAGCTAACCTTGGAAAACCATCTTAGAGTTAAAATGAGATAACACTGCTCTGATACCAACTTGATATGAATGTTGGGCAAACTTGTTAATGCTATGCAAGCTCCCTCATCGGTATTAAAAATACGTGCTTAGGATCATCTCAAATTAACCAAAATGTGAAGGATTATGTGTCAAGTATTGAGTGTCTTTTATAAGAGATTTATGAGGTTAATTAGTTGTTTAAAACACATATGCAGCAAGTAAATAGCAGAGAATTAAAACACAACAAACTCATAACACAAAGCTGATAAAGGATTTCACCCCTTTTGGCTACATCTCCTTGGACTTGCTTCAATGGCTAGGCCCTCTTTGGATTAATGGTCAATTCTCTGATTGCATGTACCTACAGTGATACAATGGCTTTGCAATCTACTCCATTAGATTCATAAGGCCCAAAAACCCCAAAAATGACTCTCCAAGCTCTACAATTGGACTTCAGATGATCTAGGCTTGACCTCCTCTCCTGGTGGCCCTAGGCTTTCTTAAACTTCAACGTAGAAAAATCACATACAGAAGTGTCTTTCTGCCTCTGCAACCTATTCCATTGTGTTTAGAGCATCCAAATCATCTAGGAATGACTCTTTTTTAACCAAAATTGGTCGAAATATGCCAAAGTTATGGTCTCTTTAGTTTTCCCTAGGAAAACTCCACCAAAACTAGAGAAACTCCAGTTAACCCCGCCAAAATTAGCGCAATTCTAGATTTAGCGAACCTGCCAAACTGCCAAAAAATTAATCCGCATGTTAATTAGTGGATAAACATGTATTAATTACCATAAACTCCACTTAGTGCTTTAATATCTCGCGGTTAGTGTAAAATGTTGGCTTATGGTTTCAAGGTTGGTCACATGGGGAGGTTAAGGTTAGCGGCTACCCCCCCCACCACAGTTTAACTCTTTAATTACCAAACACACCCAACATATGTTAAGTCATAACGTGTGGCATAGAGATAATGCATTGGGCTTGTGTGGGTGAGGTCATGAGTTCAATTCCTTACCCTACCAAAACAATTTTACCTGACCTTTGAGAGGGCATGTGGTGGTCTCCGAGCTTGCCACGTGTCAGCCTCCCATTGGTCCACCTAAAATGCTCTAGACCAATCCAATGCTGACACTTGTCACAACCCAATTGAGCCACCTATGGGAATATTTTAAGAATATTCCCTGGAATATTCTTTTTGCCGACTGGGTTGTACGGATGCCTAGTCAACATCCCAGTCAGCTTGTACCCAAAATTTGCATGTTCGACAAAACGGACATCAGGCTCTAACTTTCTCATACAAGCTCCGTTTTGAGTGAAACGAGTTGCCTTGGGATTGTATCATCGAGATGGATGCGATCGTTCAAGTTTTGAGTGATTCTAAGCACTTTGAGTTTTGAGCAAATTTCTACCCCTAATCCAAATTTCGATCACTTGTGGTTTACCTTCTCTTTGTTCTCTTGGAGCTCCACTAGTTGATTTATCCTTTGATTTAGGGAGTTTGGTTATTCTTCCACGTCTTGCAATATATTAGAAACCAACATGGCGAGCTGTATAGGGAATATAATTGAATTTCCATAGACCAATTCAAAAGGAAATTTCCTCGTGGATCTTTTAGGAGTGATCATGTTAGCCCATAGCAAAAAATTTAATTGGAAGTCCCAATTTCTCTTTCTTTCTGCACTTGTTTTCTTCAGGATCGTTACTATTGTTTTGTTAGAAGACTTAGCTAGTTTTTTCCTTGCAGATAGTAGGTAGTAGTGTGGCCAACTGCAATGTTTAATTTCTGACAAAAACTGATGAATTTTGTAGACTTAAAAACCTAAGCTTGTCAGTCAGAATTTTCATATGACACCCAAACCTGGCCAAGATATTTTCCTCTAGAAATTTTATGACCACAGTGTCAATTGCATTTTTTGGTATAGATCGTATCTTGGTGATATGATCTTCCTTGCCTCAATTTTAGAGAATAGTTCTACTATCTTATCGCATATCCTTTTTTATATCCTATATAGGGGATGAAGGAATCATTGATGGACTCTATAAGAATCCTTTGAGACCTTAGATCCTTTTTCATATATTTAGATAATTATTTCCCTTCGGATGGTTTGGAGACTTTTCCATTAACATGATCAATAACTTCATTTTCCTTGAGTGCTAAGTCTATCCCCCTTTTCCATGTAAGGAAGTTCAATGACCCAACCAACTTGTTGTTCTCCTCACAAAATGAAGTCATTTTACTAGATTTAATTATAGAAATAAAGGTACCTAGTTGTCAAGTGAAGATTAACTCTTCGACTTGGTCCTTTTGTTGATGATGATTGGTGATGTGTTAAGTTATGGTATGTTCTATGCTTATAACAGTTTACTTCTTTTTCTTATTATATTCCACAGATTAGCAATCACATGTACATAAAGCAAAGTGCAGATAGAACATTAAACGATCGATAGAAAACAAGCCAAGACAAGAGACACAAGATGTGGTAGCTAGACAGGGACAAACCCCACAATGTGTAGGGAAACCCTTTGATCAAATATTCTTTTATCTTCAATAATTCAGCAGAGATAAATAGTACAACAAATCTGATTCATATCAGCAGTAGCAAACCCTAGATCAGCAGCATCAACATTAGCGGCTTCATCATCAAACTAGGGTAGACGATATCTCACAAACCGATCGTCAGATCGGCTTTATTCCACCACCAAAAGTTGCGGCTTCCAGAGGAGGTTCAGATGAACCTACAGTGTAGTTCATATGAGGAGATCTTGCATTCCACGCAGGTCAAACTTTACTTCTGCAGTTGCAGTTTCAGTTTCGGCAGCTTCCGGCTTCAAACTAGGGCAGTCGATATCTTACAAACCGTTCGTCGGATTGACTTGATTCCACCACCAAAAGTTGTGGCTTTCAGAGGAGGTTCAGATGAACCTATAGTGCAGTTTAGATGAGGAGATATTCTAGTCCATGTAGGTCAATCTTTACTTCTGCAGTTGCAGTTTCAGTTTCGGCAGCTTCCAGCTTCAAACTAGGGCAATCGATATCTTGCAAACCGTCTGTCGGATTGACTTGATTCCACCACCAAAAGTTGCAGCTTCCAGAGGAGGTTCAGATGAACCTATAGCACAGTTTATATGAGGAGATATTCTAGTCCATGCAGGTCAATATTTACTTCTGCAGTTGCAGTTTCAGTTTCGGCAGCTTCCGGCTTCAAACTAGGGCAGTCGATATCTTGCAAACCATCCGTCGGATTGACTTGATTCCACCACCAAAAGTTGCAGATTTCAGAGGAGGTTCATATGAAACTATAGTGTAGTTCAAATGAGGAGATCTTCTAGTCCACGCAGGTCAATCTTTACTTCTGCAGTTGCAGCTTCAGTTTCAGTAGCTTCTGGCTTCACATGTGTGAGGGAGAGACCCTTTTCTGCGTAGTAGAGAAGAGACTCTTTTCTGCGTAGTAGAGAGAGAGAGATGTGATGAGATGAGTGAGTCCAAATGAGGAAAAGTCCTCCTGTATTTATACACAACGTTGGTGTTTGAATAGATGCGACCGTTGGGCTTCTGAGCCTACATGAGTTGTAGGTCGGCTTGATAATAATTCCATAATCAAAATAAATTCATATCTCCATGAATACTTATCGGAATCGGATGATCTTTATATCAATCCTACACCTCTCGATGAGAGGAATCTAATAAAAATATTATCAGCCATGAATAAGATGACCACATGAAGTTTTTCCCTAGTTGTCAATTTTAACATGATGACTTCTTGATGATGTCTAGATGCTTCTTGGATGATCTTCTTCAAGGATAAGGATTTTCTTTTGAGATAAAATCCTTGAGAGGGAGATTTCCTTAGAACTTTTGATGATGATGACAATGTCCTTGATATTGATTCTCTTGGATGAATAGACATCAAATTGCTTAGATCTCTTCAACTTGAGTAGGGTCTTTGTGCTCCTTTTACTTTGATGATGTATTGAGTGAGGATCCCAAGACTTCTTCCAGTGAAGGTTTCTTCATCAATATAGGATTTTGAAACTTCCTTTGACTTAAGAATGAATTTAGGATTCTAGATCTGCTTTTATGCCTTTCTAGATATCTGGTCCTTAAATTATTGAGTGTCCCTTGACGATATGCCCTTCCTTGATTTTGTCACCTTAGCTCGGATACCATGTTGATAAATCAGGGGCAAAGGAATTAGGTGATTTCTCTTTGATGATAACTACTTGTGAATACTTTTTATTTCTTTAGATTAGGTTCTTCTTTTACTTATATTATTATAGTGTTCTTCTTCATCAAGCAACTAACAACCCATGAACAATAAAGAGACAAGAGACACAAGATGTAGATGATCATCCAGGGCCAAAACATCTCCAACTTGAGAGGAAATCCCAAAACAAATTCTTATTCTTATAGAGACTTCAATTGACAAATACTAAGACCAAGATCCTTGACCTATTAACTTCTCCAAGACCAAGTCACAAGGCTTCCTTGTTTTGTTTCTCCTTCCTTGAGTCAACAATGGTTAAACTTCTTGCTTTTCCCTCCTTCTTGGTTATCCTTCAGATTTCATCTTATTGGATCAGACCTGCCACCTTCAGCTTCTTCAGCAACCCTAGTTGTAGCAAGTGTGATGAATGTTGAACAACTTTTGTACCTTGTGTTCCCTTCGCTTGGATGGAAAGACTTCCTTCTATAATTTGACTTGATGAATACTATGTCTTCTCCCTTGATTCGGCTTCTAGAATAACTTTGCTAGCCTCGACCCTTTTCTATAGAAAATGACACCAATTTCCTTCACACATGTGAGGTATATTTCCCAAAACAGATCAGAATAACTTCAGCTTTTTCTTCTCTTTTCCTCACTTGATGGGAGGCTTCTTATCCTAGGTTTCTCACACCTTTTCCTCTATTTCAGATCCTTCATCTAATTTTTTCCTTAGTAAGGTCGATCTCACTCTATATATAGTGATATGCTCTTAGAAATAGGTCGACTTTTTCCATGGCTTAGGTCGACTTGACATTCTAGAAAGATCTTCATCTTCTTTTGACAAATGACATGAAGGGTTGCTTGTGAAGAGGTCTTCGAGTGTTAATGACTAAAAAAAAATTACTTTTTACAATACATAACATGTCTTCAATACATGAGATTGACTCCCTAGACTTTATGACTTGATGACCAACACTAAATAAAGGCTCACAATGGGATCCTTAACCATAAAATAATTTTCCTTGAGCATGAAACCCATGACTCAAGCATTACAAAATAATTTTATTTTGTTCTTTACACATGTCATTATGAAAACCAAACCTAGTTACATTTATGAAGACCAAACCGAGTTACATTTTTCAACAGTCAAATCTATGTACTATAAATTGATATCATGAGATCAATACACATGTTGAGAATGACGTAAACCATTTTCTACCAAATTATCACCTTTCTTGTTTTATTCATTATAAGCTCTCAAAGAAATGTCCAAATATGAAGAATGGTAAAAATAAAAGAATTAATTATAGATGGATTAGTGGTTGACGATGAAATCAACAAGTCAAGAAGTTACATAAGTCTTACTATCTAGTTTAGAAAAAGGTAAAGATACATTTTCATGGTGAACGCTCAAAAGAAAAAGGATTTCAAATATTTATTCCAAATGATGATTTTTGGCATGATTAGGACCCAACTCAACGTGGATTTTGAATTGAAACATTATTGACTCTGAAATTTCATTTTTGTTGGAAATACTAAGAAGGGGGTGAATCAATATTTCTTAGCAATTAGAAATTAATTAATTTTTTCAGAGAATTAGTTAATATTCAGTAGTATTTAACATTAATCTGTATCGGATATCAAACGTATTAAACAACACCATTCAACAATGCAAAATAATCAAGACAATGGGCACAAATATTTTTAGGTGGAAAACCCTCGTTGGGTCAAAAACCATTGAACGCTTCTTAGTATTTGTCTTCTTCTTAAAAATAAATCATTACATCAAGTTTTAAGCTCCAACTGAAGGATGATCCAACACCCTGATTTGCAGGCTACAAATTTTGTGATGCTCCAACACCCTGTTTACCAACTGCACCTGGGAGGACGCTCCAACGTCCTAAATATCAAGCTCCAACCTAACAGATGCTCCAACACCCTGTGCACCATCTGCAACTAGACGAATGCTACAACTCCCACTGCAGGCTCCAACCCACCCTAGAACCACCCTAGCGCCTTGAAGTTTTCTCAATATCCAACTTGAAGGTGACTACAATCACCTACCTTGCACCACCCTGCCAACATAAATAGCCGGTGAACCACGTTTCACAATTTTTAGACTAGACCCGCCTATGCTCTGAATCAATTTAAGAAAAATATAAAGAAGATATTACTGAAAAGTCCTGGTAGAAACACTGCTGAACTCTACTCTAATTGAACACTGTAAAACATTAACATATGCTCAATCACAATGCCGAATCAAACCACTACACAAACTGCACATCAAACCCTTACTGTCAATAGAGTTTCATCCAAATATTACTCTACAATACACTATCATTGTTTTTGTCACTACACTGCACTTCTCATGAATGAATATGAATGCAAAGGCTCATGAAGACGTCTGTCCAAATCACTATGCCAGCTGATAATACTGCTACAAGTACCGAGCATTAATGTGTATTGATGGCTCAATCCAACATGCCTTAGGTCATCCCTATGACCTGCTTGCAATTATCTCAAAATCTTCCCAAGGAAGTTTACTATCATGTGTCTTATGGATACTAAGATATAGCTATGAAGCACCTTCTATATTTTCATACCATGTTGTCCCTATCTCATTGTTTAGCCACACCAAAATATCATTGTAGTTGAATTTCACCAATTCAAATCATTACATTGTCTAATCATATCACAATTGTACCACATATTTATTATCATTGTTATCATGCCACAATCATTGCTATCATAATGTCATTGTCACAAGGAAACATTGTCACATTGTTTCAAGTGTTGTTGCCAAACCAGGTCATTGTAATATGTTTAAGAGCATCACACATTCAACGAGAATTACTGTCATAACACTTATCTCATCAAGATCATATTATCAAGTGTATTGTCAAGTAGGTTCTTACCCCATCAGGAGTTACTATTGGATATATATTAGCATTAGTAAATGTGTTAGGATATTGCGACACATAGGAAATAGTTAATTATAACTTGGTCTAGTGTAGAGTTAGGTAAGTGTGTTTCTTTACTATGTACTTTTGTAACTTACAATCCGACAGTCACGATATGTAGTGATCTGATGGTTCATTCTCTCCTCGGTATTACCGACACTTGATATGTGGCTTAACACCTGATTGGTCCATGATCTCTATTTAAAGAGCATGGAGGGTCATTTGTAGGGTAACCGTTCATGAGAGAAGCTTATGTAAATTTTCATTCTTTTATTAATAAATTTCCTGAAGTGGCCGCGTTGGCTCAGGCTATGGATTGTTTCCCTCTTTGAGGGTTTTAACCACGTCAACAATATCGGTGTATTGATTTGCGATATGTTTGTGAGCGTTGTCCTTTAGTGTTCTGTCTGAGGAACTTACCCTATAAATTCCTACATGGTATCAGATCTATTTTAGAGCCACATCCATTGGTGATCCAAATCTAAAGCAGGTAGAATTGCATCCGACTGTCTTTTCCTAGATCTACTGCTTCTAACTACTTTCGGGCCGAGAGGACTACTCTATTGTGTTAGGAGAATCTGTTCCAGTGAGGGACCCCTTTCGTTTCACGTGAAAAGGCCTTCGGTAGCCCTAGCTACGTCATTTTTAAGATCTGGAGGTATACAGTGTTTTTTTGTAGTTTTTCGTTATTTTCTCTCTATTTATTTCGGTTTATTTAGCTCTTTGTTTTTTTTATTACCGGATCTATACCTTTCATTTCTATGTATGCTCTTTGCCCTGTAACTCTGTGTGATCTGGGGAAATCAGAAACAGAAAGGAAGGATTTTTCTCATGCGTATGCTCTTTTCCGTCGCGCCTTAGTGTGATCTCAAAAAATTAGAAACATTGAGGAAAATTGTTAGTTTCCGGGTAAAGCTAACTTCAAACCATAAGGTTTGTTTTTTTTTGTATGTCCGTTTTTGGTTTTGTGGTTTTTGTTTTGCAGGAAAAAAAGAGCTTTCTCAAGTAAGCATGCACCCCAAAGCTTTGGTGACTAAAAAAAAAAAAACCCTTCCTCTTTTCCAAAAATTACTAATCTTTTAAACTAGCTCACTTGGTCCAAAGTTACTTTATGAGAATAGAGGTCTTGAGTTCAAGTCTTTCTCTTTGTTGAGCAATTAGATTAAGTTTGGAAAGTGGGCGGATTTTTTTTAAAATATAACATTGTCATTCATTCTCGCACATTCCCGCACTTCATCGGCATCTTCAACAAATTTTCTTCAAAAAGCCATAACTTCTTCATCCGGAAGCCATTTTCAGAGCCGTTTTTTTTTTCAATCAGCCTAATTTTTCGAGATTTTTCCATTGGAACACTTATTTTAAGCATCTATAGCCTCAGTTTATGTTAAAATGGAAAGTCCATGCCAAGTAATTCTTGACAGCACCAACTACTTCTAATGGTGGTCCTACATTGTGGATTTACTTAGAAGTAAAGGTCTTTACAGAATAGCCTCAGGCCAAGAAACCAAACTGAAAGATGAAGATAAGGTAGCCAAATGGGAAAATAGGCAAGATCAAGCACGTGGGTTGATAGGGATGTCTATTTCTCCAGACCTTAGATTCCATATCACAGAACTTGATACTCCTAATGAAGCAATGAAATAGATCACTAAAGTTTTTGGAATTAAAAATGAACTTAGAGCCCATCAACTCGAAAATGAGTTGCTTACATTGGACCCCAATAATTTTTCTTCCATTGAAGATTTTTTGTCCAAGTTCAAGACCCTTAGACTTCTCTTGGAAGGTGTTAAGGTTAAGAAAGAAGATGGTAACCTTATCTATTCCATTCTTACTAAGTTGGGACCAGCCTACTCTGTGTTTGTTTCCACCTTCCATTCTACAAGAGAGGCCTTCATTTCTCAAGGACAAGACTACAAGTCACCTTCCTTTGATTCCTTTTGTGATTCTTTAATAAGAGAACATGAAAAACTCTTACACCTTGATCTTCTTAATCTTGGAAACTCTTCTAAGAAAGCCTTAGCCGCCCAGCAGCAACCAAATTCAAAGAATCCTAAGAAGTTGTATCCTAAAAAGAATGGTCCTAAACCAAACAAGGGTCCTAAGCAATTTCAGCCTCAAAATGAAAATCATTTCAACAAAATGATAAGGCAAATAAAAGCAAAGGGAAGAAGACTTATAGACATTGCCACTTTTGTAATTGAGATGGCCACTTAGAATACAATTGCTTTAAGAAGATGGAAGCCTTGGAAGCAGAAATGAAGAAGCATAACATCCATTTGGAGCACTCTTAAACTTCAACTTCATCTTCAGGAATAGCACTTTCTGCATGTGGTTGTCAAACATCTCGGTCTGGATATGCACTAAATGTATCTTTTTCTTCTACTTCTCATGAGTGGCTCATTGATTCTGGAGCTTATTATCACATGGCCAAAAATAGAGCCATGTTTTCTTCTTTAAATGATTGTAACACCAAAAATATATATGTTGGTGATGATAGATCTCTTAGTGTTATAGGGACTGGAACTGTTCATATAGACAATGGTCAATTTAATGATGTATTATGTGTTCCAACCTTATCCTGCAACCTTCTATCTGTATATCAGAGAACTCATTCAGGTGAAGGTAAAATCATTGAATTTTCACCTCACGATGTTGTAATTAAGGACCTAAGAGATCCTAGATGGATTTTAGCTACTGGCATTGCTGATGATTCTACAAGGTTGTATAATTTTAACAACTTTGGGTCATCAAATCTTCCCTCGGTATTTGTTGCTCATAATGATGAAGTGAGCAAACTTTGGCATGAGTGATTTGGTCACTTAAACTATCGCTCCCTTCAGAATCTATGTAAGGAAAATATGGTGACAGGTCTTCCAATGGTATCTTGCAGAGATGGTGTTTGTTCCGGATGTGTACTTGGAAAACATCATCGGGACAGTTTTTAAAAACATGCCTCTTGGCACGCCTCAGCCCCTTTACTGCTTGTGCATAGTGATTTATGTGGTCCACTTCCACTTGTTTCATTCTCTGGCTACAAGTATTTCTTAACTTTCATTGATGATTTCTCCAGATGCACTTGGGTATACTTCTTAAAACTCAAGAGTGAAGTATTTAACATGTTCTTGGCCTTTAAGGCCTTTGTTGAAAAACAATCTGGACATCAAATTCTTAAGCTAAGATCTGATAATGGCGGAGAATATGTTAACAACAAATTCATCAACTTTTGCACTGAGAATGGAATTCAAATGCAACATATTGTTCCATATACTCCACAACAAAATGGTGTAGTTGAAAGGAAGAATCACACCTTAAAGGAAATGGCTAATTGTATGCTTCAATCTAAAGGACTTAGTCTTAATTTTTGGGTAGAAGCAATTAACTATGCAAATTACATAATAAATCGCACTCCTACTAAGGTTTTAAAGAATATCACTCCAGAGGAAGCATGGATCTCAATTAAACCAGATGTAAGTCACTTTCATGTTTTTGGAAGTGAAGCATGGGCCCATATTCCAGATGAGAAACATAAAGATTTAGAAACTAAGAGTGAAAAATGTATTTTTGTTGGATATTATGAAGATGTCAAAGGATATAGACTTATTCCACTTAAGTCCAAAAATGTTATCATTAGAAGAGATTTAAAGTTTGTTGAAAATATATCGGCCTACGAGCCTAGTTCGACGGATGTGCCACCTCTCTCTATCTCTTCTACTTTTAAAAATATTTCTTCTTCCGATGATGAAAGCAAGGATGAAAATCCTCCCCCACCTTCTCTGGATCCTCCTTCAGCTCCTCAGCTTCCAAAATGGATCCATGCTACTCGGGACGCAATAGGCGCTCTTGCCGGTGATCCTACAGATCAGCGACGTACACGTTCTCAGTTCGATAGAGCCTCTTCTTCACTGGCTCAAGCTTCAGCGAATTATGATCCTAACACCTTTGCAGAAGCTTAAGGCCATCCAGATTGGGACGCAGCTATGAATGAAGAATATTGTTCATTATTGGCAAATGATACATGGGATCTTGTTCCTCTACCAGAGGGACGAAAACTTGTTAGATGCAAATGGGTTTACAGATCCAAGTATGGACCAAATGGAAAAGTTGATAAACATAAAGCTCGTCTTGTTGCTAAGGGTTTTTCATAAGTTGAAGGCATTGACTATACTGAAACCTTATCCCCTATTGCCAAAATGAACTCTATCCACCTTGTTCTTTCCCTTGCTACCTCTTTCAAATGGGAAGTCCATCAGATGTATGTTAAATCTGCCTTCTTGCATGGGGACTTGCATGAAGAAATCTATATGGAACAACCTACTGGCTTTATACAAACAAACTTCAGCCTTGTATGTCGGCTTAAGAAATCCCTTTATGGTCTCAAGCAAGGTCCTCGGGCTTGTTATGCCAAAATGGATAGATTTCTTTTAGAAACTGGCTTTTCTAGGTGTCATTTTGACAATACTGTCTACACCAAGAAAGTGGGCAAGTCTCTTATCATTCTTTTTCTTTATGTTGATGATCTTATCCTTACTGGTAGTGATCCCATCCTTATAAACCATGTGAAGTCCAGCCTTAAAAATAAGTTTGAAATGATAGACTTAGGACACTTGCATTATTTTATTGGTCTTCAAGTCTTGCAATCCAAGGAAGGTATTTCCCTTTCCCAGTCCAAGTATGCCTGTGATCTTCTACGCCATTTTCACATGGAAGATTGTAAGCCATCCCTTCTCCCTTTCAGTCTGGAGCTAAAATTTCAGTCACTTGTACTTCCCCTGAAGTTGATGCTACCTTATACCGTCAACTTGTAGGAAAACTTTTGTATCTGACCCATAATCGTCCTGACCTATCCTTTGCAGTTGGCCTTATTGCTTGGTTTATGCAAAACCCACATGAAAGTCATTGGAAAGCAGCTAAAAGAATACTTCATTATGTTCAAGGTACAGTTCAGTTTGGGATTCATTACAGTGCAGAAGCATCTCCTCTATTGGTTGGTTTCACTGATTCTGATTGGGCTGGTGACCCTGATGATTGGAAGTCTACTGCAGGTTATGTGTTCACTCTAGGTTCAGGACCTATTACATGGGCTTGCAAGAAAAAAAGTGCCATTTCTCTTTCTTCAGTTGAAGTAGAGTATTGTGGTGCCGTAGAAGCTAGTAAGGAAGCCCTATGGCTTCGTCAGATCCTGTCAGAGTTTGGCTTTCAGCAGCAGTATCCGACTACACTTTGGTGTGATAATCAAAGTTCCATTCAACTATGCAAAGATCCAGTCCAATTTCAGTGCAGCAAACACATTGAACTGCACATGCACTTCATCGGAAAGCTCATTCATGACCATGTTCTTGAAGTGCAATATTTTTCAACAGATGATCAAGTTGCAGACATCTTTACAAAGGCTCTCATAGAGGCGAAGTTTACTAAACTTCGATTTATGGTTGGAGTTCAGGAAGTTGTCGCTAAGGGGGATAGGCTCTAATGCCTCCTTCTCCTATTGTGTCATATTTTTACATCCTTCAATCCTATCCCAAATTGTTCTTAAGGGGGGATGTTAGGATATTTCGACACATAGGAAATAGTTAAGTATAACTTGGTCTAGTGTAGAGTTAGGTAAAGTGTGTTTATTTATTATGTAATTTTGTAACTTACAATCCGACAGTCACGATATGTAATGATCCGACGGTTCATTCTCTCCTCGGTATTACCGACACTTGATCCGTGGCTTAACACCCGATTGGTCCATGATCTCTATTTAAAGAGCATGGAGGGTCATTTGTAGGGTAACCATTCATGAGAGAAGCTTATGTAAATTTTCATTCTTTTATTAATAAATTGCCTGAAGTGGCCACGTTGGCTCAGGCCGTGAACTTTTCCTTCTTTGAGGGTTTTAACCACGTCAACAATATTGATGTATTGATCTGTGATCTGTTTGTGAACGGTGTCATTTGGTGTTCTATTTGAGGAACTTATCCTTTAAATTCCTACAAAATGTCAGCCTTATGTGTAGTATTTCCTTGTCATATATGTATTGAAGTCAGTTTCATTAAAGTGTCTATCATTTCTTGAGCCTAGTATGCTACTTATTGGACTGATTATTTTACACGGGTCGGCTTATTAATTCTAAATATTATTGATTTTGAGGCTTCTGCGATCTATATTTTATGTAGTGTTATCTTCCGGAGTCATCACATTCATGTTTGTTGGAATCGACGTTTCGAACCAACCTCTGTGGTTCATCATCAGGAATAGATCCATGAGTGAATAAGTCAGATCTCAATAGGGTTAATAAATAAGGCTAAGGTTGGTATGGGAATGAATATTAGCCGACAGGTGTCAAGCAGTAAAAAGGGTTGTTTTTACCTCTATTTACCCTACATTAATTGTCAATCCAGGAACGATTTGTTATTTCAAAGAGTGTACTCAATTTGAGGCAGTCATTTGTCAGAGTAATGCTAGTAGTATAGTGCTCTCAATACAAGAGTAAATGGATGCTTGGAATGAAATTTGTTTGCAAAAAGAAACCTAGGACTCAAATCATGCATTCATCAGTCAAGGGTACAGTAACAGTAACTCTTCCCTTTGTAAACTGATACAATCAAAAAGGCACTCAAAGGAAGGATCGTCAAACTGGGAACTAGACAACATATGTTGATGTTCACTACAATCTTAGACCTTCTGCACACCAAAGCAATGATAATCTTCAATTGATAGGAAATAGAACAGAAACTATCTCTATTTAACATGATTGAACAGAAAACCCTTAATCCACGGAAATGAATGCAGCAATAATTATAATCTACAGAAATTAAGTAACAGCTTTCGAATTGAACAACAAACAGAAATGGAACAGCAGACTATTAGAAATAAAGTATATAACAGCAACTTGGATCTGAATGTACAGCAACTCAAGTTAAACACGCAACACACTTAACATCAAAAGGAACAGTAATCTAAGCTTCAATACAATACGCATGAATCACAACTATAAAGTAATAGCACTTATAACGGAATAGCAGTTGTAACAAAACAGCAATTCCGAATGAACAGCAATCACAATTTAGGAATAAATCATACAGTAGTACCGATTTAGGAATATATAGCGCAGTTGAACTATAATCGAACGGAAATCTGTAAGGAACAGCAATGTTATATCAATTGTCAAAAGGAACAACAATGCGATACAACGTTAGAATGATAACATAGCATTCCTGTTACAGATAACAATAGTATTTAACCAAGTATATATAACAGAGCTGATATGTAAAACAGTAAAGCACATCAGATTACTGAATAGAGTAAATGAAAGAAATCAAACCACACATGAATCAGAAATATGATACAGGAGCGAGTGATCCACCAGGGCCGGGCCCTTAGCCTCCAGGGACACACCACTTGAAATTACTCTAGAATCAAAGATGGAACAACAACCAGATTTATATTAAAACGTCAAAACAAAGTTACAGTGGATCGATCTTCAACGAGAATCGATGATCAAAGTTTCAAATACAAATAAAAGTTACATAAAATAACAACCAGTCCCCCTTTGGCTAGTAGTGCTACCTCTTCTTATAACAGCCGAGCGACGATACCAACAATATAGAGAATTGTTAAGATAGTGATCCCTCAGGATCAAAGGATCCTGAGGGATTCGCTAAGCTGTTAATTTGCAGTTATCCTTCTCTTCTGTTGCGCCGATTGGATATTTCCTTTTCCTTTTTCTGGTTGTTATGCTCCATTTTGGATCACCTTGTTTGAACGTGGTTCCCTACCAAATGGACAGCAGTTAACTTGGTCTTGTTCTTTCTTTTGGGATGACGGTCTTCCGTTTTCTCCTTTTTCTCCATAGAAAAGGGTAATTATTAGTTATTCCATATTACATCTAAATCTTCTAGATTCTATCATATTCTTGTGTCATATGTCTAGCTCATGATGTGAAAAGGATGTGAGTTTTGAAGAAAAGATAACAAAGTAAATGAAAATAACATACCTTCTCCAGTGCCCAACACACCCCCCTGCTTACCCTTTTTCATGCCCTCATGAAAACATTGTAGTTGACATGCAAGGCGGTGAGAGGTTAGGCCGGAGACGGGATCTCATGAGGTGGTCTACAACCATGATGCCTAGCTAGGTGTTCAAAAAGATGCCCTGTCTGACCCTCAGGCATTTCATACAAGGCTTGGTATCCAGGTGCACGGTGCCAGATAACCAGACTGCGGAATCTATAACCTAACCAAGATGGCCCTTCCCTCAAAATAAGATCACCATAGAGGCTCAAGCGATTAGCAGCTAACTTAAAGTTCTCATAATTAAATGGTTCCCTGAGTTGGATATTCAAATTAGAAGTCTGATATCGAAATTTAGCAGCTCCAATGGCAAGGTCTTTGATGGTAAAAAAGTATTCTATCCCTTGCCGATTGATTGTTGTATGAATGGGTCCTAATGCTTCAATCACACCTGGAGTCCTCATGAGGTTCCTATGTTTATTCCATAACTGCAATGGATCTCTAGGCTCAGCTCTTACCCATAAGTCTAATCCGTTTTCTTGTCTTTGGAAGGCATTATAGGCCTTAAGCCATTTTATTTGATTAACTCCAAACGAAATGAATGCCTGTAGTTGGATATCCCCAATGAAAGGGCCGGGGTTCTGCTTTGTTTCTTGGTCTAACACAAGGTTGTGCAAATAGAACTCGCATAATAATCTCTGAACCTTTACCCCATAGTGCTTACAACAATTTATGAAATCGTCAACAGTATTTATTTCTATCGGGGCTCCTGCTTTAACAGCTTTAATTTTCAATTGCAAATATCGTTCCATTAAAAACAAGGCATAATTCTTAGCAGGTGCTCTACATGCTAGGACGTCAGTGTATAAAGAGCATAAGGTATCCATTTGTTTGATAACTACATCTAGCCTATGAGTTACCTTTGCGACTCTTTCTTCTTCCCTTCGCCATCCTTCAAAAGCCTGGCTTTTAGATAAATTGAAATTCCTTAGCTGCTATTGTAATTCTTCATACTTTTCGCGAGAGACAGTTTGTTCTGTAAGTTTTTCTACTGCTTGCTGGGCTTGCATCAAACCCTCTCGTAGGGTTACTGTCCTCGGATCACTATCCCACATACTAGTTGTAAGGGGGAGGTTCACCTTAATCTTATTATTGCGTCGTTCCGTAATTATGGTTCGAATTTCCTCAGAGGATTGTGCCTCTGTCTGAATTTCTTTATCACAGGCTGTTATCTCATCTGTTTGTACTTCAACGTGGGCAACAGCCGAATGCTGTTCCTTTTGGTTTTGAACAGCAGGCTAGACTTGAGTCCTCCTGATCTTTTTCTTGAGAGGTTTCGCTGGGGTGGTTGCATGCCTTACCACCGAAGTCCTCTATGCTCTCTTCCCCATCTTCAAAATCCTAATTTGTTGTCAAAGTCGCGCAATTACATTAAGCGGTCGTTGTTTTTCCTTCCGTAATTTTTTGATTTCTTCCATTTTATCGGAAGGAACGCCCATTCGTGCACTCGGGCCTAGACTTTCTTCTTGACCAATTTCTTGAATTTTCTCTTGTGGTACTTCCTCATTATTCTACTGATCGGGTTGTTCGGGGGTAGAAACCTTAGCTTACTCTGCAATTTCCTGGGTAACCTCTTCTTCCCGCATCTCTTCTTCATAGACTTCTTCCGATGTATTCCGACTTGGAACAAATTTTTCCTCTTCTTCATCTTCATCATTTTCCTCTTTAGATGCACTTTCATCATGGCTGGAGTGATTTTCTTCTTCTTCTTCCTCGTCGCATAACTCTTCAGATGCACTCTTATCATGAACAGAGTGCTCTTGTGGCTCTTCCTCCATGTGGAGGTTTAGTGGGCTGAGAGGTTGAGTATATTCTCCCATGTTGGCCAAAATCTAGGCCAATTCATCCTCTCGCAATAGATTTTGCAATGGGCTCTCCTCATGTTGCTCTGTTTCTTCTTCAGCCTGACCAGATTGTTCAGTCTCTTCCTCTGTTTCTCCCTCATCATTCAATTCTCTTTCGTTCTCTTCTCCTTCCAATTGTGGGGGTTGCTCATCCCTTGAATCAACTATTTCCACCGGTTAACTGGTGTTCCCTTGGGAATTTTCCAGCCTCCCTTTGATCCATGCCAACCTGACGGATTTCCTCCATT
Organism: Pinus tabuliformis; assembly: GCA_031772625.1. Taxonomy (NCBI): domain Eukaryota; kingdom Viridiplantae; phylum Streptophyta; class Pinopsida; order Pinales; family Pinaceae; genus Pinus; species Pinus tabuliformis. Next base: position 714,152,053 of record CM062819.1, on the reverse strand, counting down.
TCAATGGTATATTTGACGTGCTTGCAGTATGCTTTCGTTTGGGGGCTCGTAAAGCCAGTCCCCCGTCTATTGTAAAAATTAGTTCTTCCCAGCTGCTCTGTTGCTGAGCAAGAGTGTAGCTAACTATTAGTCGTATCAGCCCATGGTGACTTACTATCGATTCTACGTGTCGTAATTTTTTCATGCTTCAGGCAACATCATGTAGTAGAGAATTTAAAAATGTAGGCAAATTCACAGAGCATTTTTGTTTTAATACGGCTAAAAGTTTAAGGTGTCGTGGTCTTACCACGTCTTTCCTACCTTCACAGGTGATGTAGCTCTAGATGACTCTTGCCAATTCTACCCACGATTCTCCCAAGGCTGCTGATAGAACTCCTTTTCCACTTCGAGTCAGGTTCTGACCTTCATCTTGGAAGATTTTGATGGCATCTCGTAGCCTTACTTTCTTTAGAGTCCACACAGATCCAGTGGTTGGCAGTCCCGAAACTTCTGCAATTATGTCGTCGGTGACTGCTATCTGTCTCCCCCTTACCATGGAGTGATATTCTTGTAGGTTCTGCAAAAATTCAATTGCCATAGTCTCGTTGGATTGTTACAGACGATCGAGATAAGCTATCCATCCTGACCTTTTTAGAATTTCCCATGCGGCATCAAAGATTGTCAACATTTGTGGTTCTTTATGAATTGATCTTCCTCCCATGCTTAGCAAACTGTAAAAACACAGAGACTGCAATGGAACAGCAAGTTGTTCAAGTTGTTAGCAACCACAAAGAAAATGACGGAATAGCAAGCTCGTTTAGATTTCAAATTATTTCTAATTGTGGCAGAGCATAACACGAAAATAATTTTGAAACAGCAAGCCATGCAAGTTGGAAAACGATATACAGTTAGGCCTTGTTATTCCCAAGTAAAAGTTCTCCGAATGAAAAACTGACACGTATGCCAGTGAATTATGAGGTCACCTGCTCCCCCCCTGCAATGTGATAGGCCATCCCCAGCCGTCAAATGAGGGAGCGGCGTGCTGGACTGACATAATACAAAGTCGAAAAGGAACAGCGTATACCGAGATGCCATGTTTACAAGAACAAGCGAATTACCAAAATCGAGGTATATCATATAATCGCTTAATAAATAAGAGAATACCGTGATATGATGCAAGATTTGGAGGATAGGACAACTGACGTGCACAAAAAGTTCAGTGCAGTCACGATCAACTTTTTCCATCATGATTGATTATAGTAGATTTCATGTATTAGCAGTTCGAAAGAATTATGTTCATAATATTTTTTTTTATCCATTACAAAGGTAGAAGAAGGGATTCATAAGTGCTATTGGTGTATAAAGAATGTGACCTCAATAGCATCAACAAAGCTCTATTGCCCACAGGTGTCCATAACCTTGACAAAGTTGTTTATTTCACCCATGGAACCATGATCCTTTTTGTATACTTAGGAAAGTGTTGTGGAATGTCAGAATGGAGACCATTATGCTGGCTTGGTAACCAGATAAATCATAATGCCATTCACTAGGAAGGAGTGAAAGGTGGGCAGGCTGACTCGTGATGAGACCTCCTGTTCCAAGGACTTTTTTATTTTCCTAATGTGCCTCTTGGATCATATCCTGGTTTGGTGGCCATAATGGGAATGCCACTTCACTTTCTTCCTTATGATCATGGTAGGCTGGCTCCCAATGAGACCCCCTATCCTTCATTGACAAACCATGTTAGCAAATTATATAAACATTCTTTTTTTTTATTACTTTTTCTTTTTATAGAGTACTTTCTCTATTTATACACAAAGGGTGGTTCAGCACTCCTTGAGAGTAGGGATGGTGGAAGAAGTCTTAACATCTCAATAGAAAAATATGCCCTTCATTCTTATTCTTAATAGTGATCAAAGAGGATTATGAGATTTTAGAAGGAACCATCATGATAAAGATAACCAACCATATCGGTAATAGTAGAACAGTGACAGCAAGATAATCAATAGTTGTGTCATTTCCTCTTTTCTCTTATCAATTCAGAGCAAATTCTTGTAAAGATAGCGACTTTTTATGTAATTTGGTGTTTTCAACATCTTTTAGTTCTCATATTCATTGCATAAGCGTATAGTTATGTTTTAGAAGTGATCCGGATGATAGAACACACACACACACAAAAGAAAAAGATAAAACAAGTGGTATGTACAAAATCGCAAGCAAAAAGGAAGAAAAACTCTTAACTGTTGTGCACTAAGAAGAATATCAGCAAAGAAAACAAGCACAAGTGAAATAATGCAAAAATTCTGTGTTTTTTTAAAAAGGAACAATGGAAATCGCAAGTGTTGTTCCTCTACAAAAAGGAACAGCAGAAAACAAAACACGCCGTTCAGAACAAAAATGTTGTTCCTTCGGGAAAAGGAACAACAGAAAATAAGAATGTTGTTCCTTCGGAAAAAGGAACAGCAGAAACAAAAATGTGCTTTGCAGAATCAAAAATGTTGTTCTTTCAGGAAAAGGAACAGCATAAAACGAGAATGTTGTTCCTTTGAAAGAAGGAACAGCAGTGGCAAAAATGTGCCATTCCTTTGGGAAAAGGAACAGTAGAGACGAAAATGCTATTCCTTCATAAAAGGAACAGCGGAAACAAGAATGTGTCGTTCCTTCGGAAAAAGGAACAGTAGAAACGAAAATGTTGTTCCTTTGGAAAAAGGAACAGTAAAAAAAATCCAAGTGTTGTTCCTTTCGAAGAGGAACAGCAGAACGGCAGAAATATTGTTCCTTTCGAAGAGGAACAGCAGAACGGCAGAAATGTTGTTCCTTTTAAAAGGAATAGCAGAAAACAAAAATGTTGTTCCTTTAGGAAAAGGAACAGCAAAAAAAATGCAAGTGTTGTTCCTTCTAAAGAGGAACAACAAAATGGCGAAAATGTTGTTCCTTTTAAAAGGAATAGCAGTAGTGCAAATGTGATGTTCCTTTTAAAAAATGGAACAGCAGAATGGTGAAAATGTTGTTCCTTTCGGAAGGAACAGCAAAGTGCAGAAGTGTCGTTCCTTGAAAAAGGAACAGCAAAATGGTGAAAATTTTGTTCCTTTCAGAAGGAACAGCGAAGTGCAAATGTTATACAACTGCAAGAAAAAAAAAATACAAAACAAAAGAATTATGTACAGTGTGTAAGATTAGTCGAATTACTTAACCAAAGGTGAGGAAGATTTCTCTTCCTCAACCAAAATCCGCATGTTGGAGTCTTCACGGAGTTGCTAGTAGAAGGATTCCCGAGTAAGTGGTTTGCGGTATAATCGAACTCGGTGGCCGTTTGCCTTAAAGGTATGTCCGGATCCATCAATGGTGGTTAGAGTAATGGTGCCATTATCATGTAGCTTCTGGATTTCACATGGTCCCAGCCAGTGAGTCTGAAGTTTCCTGGGGAAATACTGGAACCTAGAGTCATATAGGAGCGCCCAATCTCTTTCGCGGAAGACTTTCTTTTTAATGAGGGCGTCGTGCCATTTGGCTCATTTTTGTTGTATTAACGTAGTATGTTGAAGGGCAGAGAGCCTGATTTCATCTAGCTCATTGATCTGTTGTAATCTATTAGTCTGAGCCTCGTCTAAATCTAGACCAACCTCTTGTGTTGTTTGTAATGTCTGTATTTCAAATTCTATCGGAAAGATGGGTTCCTTTCCAAAGACTAGCTGGTATGGTGAATAACCAGTAGTACTTCTCCATGTTGTTCTGTATGCCCACAATGCTTCTGGCAGTCTTGCAGCCCAATTGCGTTTGTGTGACGCAATGGTTTTTGTCAGTATTTCTTCTATTATTTTGTTCGTGCTTTCTACTTGACCATTTTCCTGTGGGTGGTATGGAGTAGTAATTTTATGCTAGATATGATAGTTTTTTAGTGTTGCAGCAATCTTATTACCAGCAAACTGTGGTCCACCATATGTAATTATATCTCTTGGGAGGCCATATCACACAAATATGTGGAACAGGAACTGAATAACGGAGTCCTCTGTAGCTCTCGGCAATGCCTCTGCTTCAGCCCATTTTGTGACATATTCTATTGCTACCAGAATGTATGTTTTATGATTTGACGATGGGTTGATTGGACCAACAAAATCAAGTGCCCATCGTTCAAATGGTTCAATAACTAGCTATGGGTTCAGGGGCATTTCATTAGCCTGTCCAGGGCATCCTTCTCTTTGGCAGGTGTCACAAGCTTGAACGAACTTCTTTGCATCTTTGAAGATTGTGGGCCACTAATACTCTATTTGCGGCACCTTGTGTCCAGTTCTTCGATCGGCGAAATGTCCGCCACACGGTTCGTCGTGACAAGCTTTCAAAATGTCAAAAATTTCGTCTTCGCATATGCATCTTCTGATGTGCATATCTACCCCTGTATGAAACAGGTAGCCCCCAATCCAAGAAAATCGAGTACTACACTGGACAATCTACTTTCGTTCATTGGGGGTCAGATGTTTTGGTAATTTGCCTACTGCAAAATAATTTGCAATATCAGCGTACCATTTTGTTTTAACAATAATAGTGAACAAATGTTCATATGGGAATTGATCTTCGACCGTTGTTGCATCCACTGGTTTTGGCATTCGCAAGAGAAAATTAGCTACAGGATTTTCTTTTCCCAGTCAGTCCTTTATTGTGATATCGAATTCCTGCAATAAAATCGACCATCTGGTTACTCTACTGTTTGTGATTGGTTTATTTTCTAAATATTTTATGGCAGAGTGATATGTATATAAAATGACAGGATATCTAGTGATATAATGCCTAAATTTGTTGATGGCATGTATTGCAGCTAAAAATTCCTTTTCAATCACAGTATAGTTCAATTCAGCAAGCAACAAATTTTTGCTAATATAATAAATTGCATATGGTTTTTTATCTTCTTCCTAGCCAAGGACTGCTCCAATAGTTGTGTCTGAAGCATCTAATGAAATTTGAAATGGCAGGTCCCAATTTGGTCCTCGGAGCACTGGGGTTGTTGACATGAGTTTTTTTAGATTCTCGAAAGCACGGTCACATTTTTCTGTCCAAACAAATTCAACATTCCCTGTCAATGCATATAAAGGTGCAGCAATATGAGAAAAATGTTCTATAAATCTTCTATAATAACCAGAGAATCCAAGAAAAATGTGTACCTCTGTTTGAGTGGTAGGAGTAGATATTAACAAAATTATTTGAATTTTGGCCGGATCTACCTGTATTCCAGCTGCTGAAATATAATGGCCTAGAATAAGTCCTTCAGTCATCATCATATAGCATTTTTTATGGCTCAGACAGAGCCTGGTTCCAATGCATCGCTGCAACACTTTTTCTAGTGTGTCCAATGCTGGGTCGAAAATATCCCCGTATGGTGTAAAATAATCCATGTATACTTCGAGCCCTTCATTTATTAAATCTGAAAAGATGCTGAGGATAGCCCTTTGAAATGTGGCAGGGGCATTGCATAGGTCAAAAGGTAAAACTCTGTAGGCAAATGTTCCCCAAGGACAAGTAAAAGTGGTTTTGTGTTGGTCTTCAGGGGCAATCTGAATCTAATTGTATCCACTGAAGCCGTCTAAGAAAGAAAAGAATTTCTTTCCTTCCAAAGTGTCTGATACTTGGTCAATGAATGGAAGTGGAAAGTGGTCTTTTTGTGTTACTTTATTTAGCTCTCTATAATCCACACAAATCCTCCACTTTCCATTCTTCTTTGGCACCACAACAAGTGGAGAGACCCATTTACTATCGGAGATAAGGTAGATGAAGTTCACATCTAAAAGTTTTTGAAGTTCAGCTTTTACAATGTCTTTTAGATGAGGGTTAAGTCTCCTTTGGGGTTGGCGAATGGATCTTGCATCCTTCTCTATGTAAATGTGGTGTGTACATAACTGGGGATCAATTCCTTTCATGTCAGGGTAGTCCCATGCAAATGCTTCTTTGTATTTCCTTAGTAGCTGGATTAGCTTGTATTCTTGTTCAGAAGTCAGGTTGGCATTGATGTTTAAAGTCTTTCCTGGTTCAATTTCTACAATTTTTCTATTTGAGACAGAGGTAGTAGGTATTGTTTGGTCGTGAGTATCTTTAAGAGGATTTTCTTCTAATTCATTATCAAATGCTACTTTTATCATGTGACATTGTATGTGGGATATGGATTTCGTCTGGCTAAGAAAGTTGTTAATCACATCATCCTCTATTTGGTCTTTGAAATCGAACGCATCTTCTATGGTTAATGGGGATATAATATTTTCAGTGAGGTATGATACAAGATGTTTGTTAGTTTTTATTATTGTGACACTTGGATGGGCTGGAGGATATAAAGCTAGATTCTTGATATTAGCTCCTCTAGTTATGGTCATACTGCCTTGTTGGCAGCTAATATAAGCGTCAGCGGTTGCAAGCCAAGGTCTACCTAAAATCAACGGATGTCCATCAAGTTGGTTTTTGGGGTTTATTATCAAAAATTCGGCAGGATACTCCCAAGAATCAATGGATACCATGACATCATGTAATGTGCCCTCTGGCCTAACCATGGATCGGTCAGCCAGTTCTAATAAAGTGGAAGTCGGTTCTATTGATGTAATGCCCAGTTTTTGACAAGTGGTGGTTGTTAAGATATTAATTGCAGCTCCTAGATCAACTAAGGCATTTGATTTGTACTATTACTATTGGATTTCATGGGTCTTCATATTTAACGAGTGTTTCTTTTCCTGATAATAGATTAGATAGGGTACCAACTACTTGGACTGTTGGGTTATTTGAGATTCTCCTCCTTGGCTTTTTTATACATAGATCTTTAATTGTCTTCGCATATATCGGGATGTCTTGGATGGCTTGGAGGAGTGGAATTTTTATGTACAGATTTTTAAGTTCTCCCAGAATGTCGAAATCAGGATGTTGTAGAGGTCGAGGTATAGTTAATCGCTCTGGGAAGGGAGGGGAAGATGTGATTACTTGATTATGATTTTGTTGTCTAATCACATCCTCTTCTTGTAGTGGTTGTTCTATAGGTAACTGATTTTCAACTTGAACGGTTTTATCTCCCTCTGTTTCAATGATGCGCCCAGATCTTAATTGAATATCATTACACTCCCTTAGATCGGTTCCTATCTCTGGTGTTTCAATTATTTGAATAGATTGAACCGGTCTGTTATTTGGATTAGGGTTGGGTTGGGATGGGATTTGCGGTCTTCAATTAGGCTGGGGGTTTTGTTGCAATGCTGGCAGTGTAGGTTAAGGGAGCGGAATGGTTCCTCCTGGCTGATTCATCAGTCTTTTCCAGTTTGTCTGCCAGGCTTGACTCTGTGAAGTAGGAGGGGACCATTGTGCGGGATATACATTGTTTTGCCAATATGGTGGGGTATAGGGAAAATTTGGCCAATTGGGTTGGCTTGCTTGATTCGGCCATGGTGATGATGAAGGAAATGGTTGTTGTGACCAATTTGAGAATGGAGGTTGATTTTGCCACATTGTATTATATTGTTGAGCATGATATTGTGGAGGCTGAAAAGAAGCTAGGTCTAGGAACATACCTAATTGTCGCAGCTGCCATTGGCGGTGCTGATTGAATAGGTACACCGGTTCTAGCTCTTCTTCTACCTCCTCATATGCTGCTTTCAATCCAGGAAGTGAGGGACAGTTCTCTGTAGAATGGTCTTTTGTACAAATGGTGCAAACTTGGACTGCATCTAATGGACACTCCTTGTGGTTGTGTTTCTTTCTGCAATCTTGGACAAAAGATTAACAAATTTTGTTCTGCCTCTGCTTGCTTTTGTTTGGCCTGCATAATATCAAGTTGTGTCATCAATGTCCCCAATATGTCAGTTTTAAAATTTTCTAATAAATTTCCAATTTCTGCGCGAGTTACTCCCTCTACAGAGATCTTGTTGTCTCTTGTAAACCTGTCATGTTCCGTTGGTTTTAGTCTTGTGCTGCCTCTAGAGCTCCTGATACATAAATCAATAATGTCAGCAAAATTTTCCTGGTAAATATCTCCTTTTCCCATAATATTTAGTGTTTCAATCCATTGTTCCTTCATTCCTCTAATTAATGTTGTTTTTAATACATTATCAGGTAAGGGTAATGATGCATAAGGAGATCTTTGAATATTATACTGAAAATGCTCAACATATTCTTTTAATGTTTCAATTGGTCTAGCTACCATCTAAAATATTTCACTTTTAACTCTCTAGACCTGCAATAATCTTGATATTTTTTAGAAAAGACTCTTTCATTTTATCCCAGTTATTTATAACACCACCACCCAATCCCATAAACCATCTTAAAGTAGCCCCTTTTAATGTAGAGGGGAACAGTTTCAATTTCTAGGGGTCGGTGGTATAATCATATCCTCTACACAATACATCAAATTCAAATAGGAATGCATCTGGATCTTCTGATGTAAGGCCATGGAATGTAGGGATATGCTGGAGAGGGATTGCTTTCATAGGTGCATTAGCTGCAGTATCCACAATGGGGTATTGCAGTGTAGAGGTTTGGGTGTTTGGCTGGTTCTAGGCCATTTGGTCAAATATATGCCAATAACCTTCTGGGATATCTAGGAGGGTATTCCTAGGCTGAGAAGGAATGACTTTAACAGGAATGGCCTTAACAGCACTTCCTTTATCTGGGACAATGAGAGTGCCTAATGTCTGGGAAGATTCTGGTTCTTGAGGTTCTTCAACTTCGTTATAAACGATTTTTGCAGCACTTCCCTTATCTGGGCTACTTAATGGCTGAATTATCCCAAGAGGAGATCTTGGTTCTTCAGTTTCTCCTGTTTCTCCTCTTCCTTCACAAAGGTTGCTAAGGTTCCCTTCTTGCAATGATTTTGGGCTAGAATTCTCAATTTCTTGAAAATCTTGCTCTTCGGTGTGACTATGCACCTCAGCAAAGGCTACAGATGGTGATCCTGTGACCTGAAGGGAACTAGTAGGTTGTCTAGAAGCAACTTTTCTAGGTCCTACTGAAGGCTGAGATTCTTATTTCTTAAAGATTTCGTCTATAAAGGTCGATCGGCCAAGGGTCACCAGCCCCTTAGCTTTATCAGGCTTGGGTAGAGGTTTAGGATTCTTTTCAGGCTTTTTCTACTTAGTCATGCACACAAATCAAATGCTAATTTCTACCCAAAGAAAACAACAACAAATCTGCAGGAAAGTGAGTAGGGGAGCAGGGCTATTACATGCTCCATACACAGGTTCTTACCTTCAATTTTTAAAACCCAGTTCTCTCCTAGCAGGTTATTACATCACTCTGTAAAAGAAACAAATGGCTACACTCTTCCCTGGCAACGGCGCCAAAATGTCGAGCAATAAAAAGGGTTGTTTTTACCTCTATTCACCCTACATTAATTTTCAATCCAGGAACAATTTGTTATTTCAAAGAGTGTACTCAGTTTGAGGCGGTCATTTTTCAAAGTAATGCTAGTAGTATAGTGCTCTCAATACAAGAGTAAATGGATTCTTGGAATGAAATTTATTTGCAAAAAGAAACCTAGGACTCAAATCATGCATTCATCAGTCAAGGGTACAGTAACAGTAACTCTTCCCTTTGTAAACGGATACAATAAAAAAGGCACTCAAAGGAAGGATCGTCAAACTGGGAACTAGACAGCATATGTCAATGTTCACTATAGTCTCAGACCTTCTGCACACCAAAGCAATGATAATCTTCAATTGACAGGAAATAGAACAACAACTATCTCTATTTCACAGGATTGAACAGCAAACCCTTAATCCACGGAAATGAATGCAGCAATAATTATAATCTACAGAAATTAAGTAACAGCTTTCGAATTGAACAGCAAACAAACATGGAACAGCAAACTATTAGAAATAAAGTATAGAACAGCAACTTGGATCTGAATGTACAACAACTCAAGTTAAACATGCAACACACTTAACATCAAAAGGAACAATAATCTGAGCTTCGATACAATACGCATGAATCACAGCTATAAAGTAACAGCAATTATAACGGAACAACAGTTGTAACGAAACAACAATTCCGAATGAACAGCGGTCACAATTTAAGAATAAATCATACGGTAGTACCGATTTAGGAACATACAGCACATTTGAACTATAATCGAACGGTAATCTGTAAGGAACAACAGTGTTATATCAATTATCAAAAGGAAAAACAATGCGATACAACGTTAGAATGATAACATAGCATTCCTGTTACAGATAACAATAGTATTTAACCAAGGATATATAATAGAGCTGATACGTAAAATAGTAAAGCACATCAGATTACTGAATAGAGTAAATGAAAGAAATCAAACCACACATGAATCAAAAATATGATACAGGAGCGAGTGATCCACCAGGGCTGGGCCCTTAGCCTCCAGGGATACACCGCTTGAAATGACTCTAGAATCAAAGATGGAAAGGCAACTAGATTTATATTAAAACGTCAAAACAGAGTTACAATGGATCGATCTCCAATGAGAATCGATGATCAAAGTTTCAAATACAAATAAAAGTTACATAAAATAACAACCAGTCCCCCTTTGGCTAGTAGTGTTGCCTCTTCTTATAACAGCTGAGTGGCGATACCAACAATACAGACAATTGTTAGGATAGCGATCCCTCAGGATCGAAGGATCTTGAGGGATTCTCTAAGCTGTTAATTTGCAGTTATCCTTCTGTTCTGTTGTGCCGATTGGAGATTTCCTTTTCCTTTTTCTGGTTATTACGCTCCAATTTGGATCGCCTTGTTTGAACGTGGTTCCCTGCCGAAGGGACAGCAGTTAACTTGGTCTTGTTCTTTCTTTTGGGATGACGGTCTTCCATTTTCTCCTTTTTCTGCATAGAAAAGGGTAATTATTAGTTATTCCATATTACATATAAATCTTCTAGATTCTATCATATTCTTGTGTCATATGTCTAGCTCATGATGTGAAAAGGATGTGAGTTTTGAAGAAAATATAACAAAGTAAATGAAAATAACATACCTTCTCCAGTGCCCAACAACAGGTTAGATGATGATGTAATTTAGTTTTGTTATAATTTGTTTATTTTAATTTCCTTATTAATTTAATAATTATTTTAGTTATTGGTTTTTAATTCCTAGTTTAATATCTAGTTTTCTTTCTTTAAGATTAAAAATAGGATTAGAATTATTAATTCATAATTAATATTAATTAGTGATTATGAACTAACTAATAGAATTAAATTTAAAAACATTTAACCTTTGCAACATCATCCACAAAAATATAAAAGAATAAAAAAGTTTTTATTTAATTTAATTCAAAATATTAAATCCATTCTTGGAATTAATAATATAAATTATTTTATTGTGCATAATAATGAATTTAATCATTATTATTTACTAGGTATTAATTATTATTTTACTTTTAATCATTCAAAGATAACTTAAAATTAATATAATCATATAATTAATAAAAAATAATTAATTATACAGATAAATATTAGTTAGTTCATAATCACTAATTAATATTAATTATGAATTAATAATTCTAATCCTAATTTTAATCATAAAGAAAGAAAACTAGATATTAAATTAGGAATTAAAAACCAATAACTAAAATAATTATTAAATTAATAATGAAATTAAAGTAAACAAATTATAACAAAACTGAATTACATCATCATCTAACATGTCAGATAATATTCATCCCCATACCAACCCTAGCCTTATTTATTAACCCTATTGAGTTCTGACTTATTCACTCATGGATCTATTCCTGATGATGAACCACAGAGGTTGGTTTGAAACGTTGATTCCAACAAACATGAATGTGATGACTCCGGAAGATAACACTACACACAATTCTAAATATGTTCAAGGAAATGGCTCTGTATTTTAGCAGTCGCGACAATCAATTATTTGGAGCAGCCCTATCGTAGTCCTTAAATAGGTCTGTCTTAGGAAAGATAAGTCATTAATCTTTGTAAACTAGACCGCAAGCACATAGATATTAAATACAAATCTACAATGTTTCTAGACCTTCAGAGTTGTCCTAATAAAGGATCAAATGAAACCTTTCAATGATGATGACTCGTGTCTTTTCCCAAATTCTAGTCAAGTCTATAAAAACTATTATTCAAGTGTGTCAATTCGATATGTCAAGTCACTGTAAAATTTATATGTCAAGTCAATATATCAGTTTTATGTGTCAAGTTTATATGTTAAGTCACTATCAAATCTCCATGAGAAAATCACACTAATCTCTAAACCAAATCACAACAAAAAATCAATGATTGTCTTAGTGCATTTATTCCTTGAAGTTTTTCATTGATATAATGAGATTATTACAATTTTCTTATGGTGAGAATCAATGTCATATATTGACAAGGGGACCTTTGGCAAAGGTGTCTTTACATATGTCACTTTCAAGTCTATATGTCAATAAGGTCACTATTGTAAAAGGAGATCTTGTTAGTGTAATAAAATCTCAATGTCAAGTATCAAGCTTATCAAGTTCTGAATGTCACGTAGGATTACTATGTCATTGTACTACTACAAAAAATTGTGATGAGTAGACATGTTCTTTTGAAATGGCACCAAGATTTGACTATAAAAATTGAGCCCCTACAATAATAGTGATGACTGCAAGATTGATAGATGCCAAACTTCATATATAATAGGGTCGAAACAATAAACATTATTCTATCAAGTATAAGTATTCAAGTGTCTTAAACACAGTGATAAAAGGAGAACCGAATGAGATAAGTTTGCTTGTCACATGGTTGGATACAAAGGGGAAAAGAGGAGACCTTGAAGAATTTCACTTCAACAAAAGATATGAAGAGTTTCAACTAGGTATCAAAAGGAGATATACTTGTAGAACGAACTATTTACCAATGAAAAAGAGAAAAAACCTTAAAATGTGACCTTATTTGAAGCATATCGGGTTAATTAGGGCTTACCTTGTGCACATATCAATCCCTTTTGACAGGTCGAAGTCCTATTGAAAACCAACATGAGAAACCTCAATTCTATCATTTCATTTCACTTTTTTTCTTGTCACAAATATTGCCCACCGAGTCACCCAAGTCTCAAAAGAAAAGAAAATAAAACCAAGAATATAATCCCTTCAAAAAAATTATATTCTCTGCCTTAGGAGGTCTGAATATTACATATGTATGCTTAAGAATATATCATGTATGGTTTATGTTTTAGGAGGATATGTGAGGTGTCTTTTTATAGAGTTGAGAGGGGATTCTTTGGTGAACGTTGGAGGAGTCTTTTAGGGGATTAAACATCTTGAAATATTTTAATTTTCTAATAAACATATTTTATTTGATTACTTTATTTGATTGTTTTTGGCTCAACACTAACCATTTTGAATTGATTAATGTTGTGGTTTTTTATTTCTTACTACTATACCATGTATTTGGTTTTTGCTAAACATTCAGGCAGGGACAACATGGTATGACAATACGGAAGGTGTTTCATAGCTATATCTTAGCACCCATAAGATGCATGCTAGTCACCTTCCTTGGGTAGAGTTTGAGACAATTGCAAGTAGGTCATAGGAATGACCTAAGGCATCTTGGATTGAGTCATCATTTCACATTAGTGTCTGGTACTTGCAGCAATATTAGCAGCTTGGCACAGTGGTTTGGATAGACTGCTTCATGAGCCTTTGCACGCATATTCATTCATGACCAACACAGTGCAATGGAAATAACAATGACAATGCATTGTACAGTAATTAGTGGATGAAATTATATTGACAGTCAGGGTTTGATGTGAAGTTTGTGTAGTGGTTTGATTTTTCATTGTGATTGAGGAGATGCCAGTGTTTTACAGTGGTAAATTAGAGAAGTGTGGCTACCAGGACTTGTCATTGATATCCTTACCGAGTAGAGAAACAATATATTCTTTATATTTTTCTTATATTGATTTGGAGCACGGGGGGATCCAGTCTAAAAATTGTGAAATGTGGTCTGTCGGCTATTTAGGTTGGTAGGGTGGTGCAAGGTAGGTGATTATAGTCTCCTTCAAGTTGGATCTTGATAACACTTCAAGGCACCAGGGTGGTGTTATGGCAGGTTGTAGCCTGAATCTAAGATGTTGGAGCATCCTCCTATTTGCAGTTGGTAAACGGGGTATTGGAGCATCCTACAAGTTGGAGATTGTAAATCAAGGGGTTGGATCCTCCTTCATTTGGAGTTTAAAACTTCATGTAATTATTTATTTTGAAGAAGAAGACAAATATAAGAAGTGTTCAGTGGTTTTTGACCCAGAGGGGGTTTTCCACCTAAAATTATTTTTATCCACTGTCTTGATTATCGTGCATTATTGAATGTTGTTGTTTACTTCTTTTGCTATATGATATTGATTAATGTTAAATATTGTTGAATATTAACTAATGCTTTGAAAATATTAATGAATTGTTAATTTTTAAGAAATATTGATTCACCCCCTTCTCAGTATTTCCAAAAAAAACGAATTATGAAAGCCAATAATGTTTTTGAAAGTGAATAATTTCCATATTTGAGCGTTCCGCTAGTGGTTAGTAATTGGTGAAGAAATAGGATCACCATTATGGTATTAGTGAAAAAATAGGATCACTAATTCTTATTTTTATTTTAATTTAGACATAATTAGGGGTTGAACAACATCCTAATGAATAATTGAAGAGATTCATTGCCATACTAAAATTACCAAACGTTGATTACTTTTTATGATTGATGGGCCTTCAAAACTTGGTGGTAAGCACCAGGGCATCTATCGGACCATTAGTTTAGACCTTGTTTGCACACAACAATGGAGTAGGATGACAAGATGTGGGTCAGAAATCCATTGGTCATAGCACTTGATCATAAGGAACCTGGTAGAAAGCACCTAGGCATCTATTTGACCACTAGTTAAGGTTTTTATTTGTACACAACAGAGCAATAAGGTGAAGCGGTGACTAGCACACATGGCAGGTCGGTGGAACATTTTACATGGATGCTAGGTAGATGGCACAATTGAACATACTGTTGGAATATTCACCAATACTAAGGTGGGGGTGAACCCGTATTGGGCACTTTTTACCAATTTAATTATGTTATGTAAACATTAACAGTGAACAACATCATTCAACAATGCATAACATCATACACGGTACACAATATTATTTTTTACGTGGAAACCCAAACGAGATAAAACCACAGAATGATTTTAATATATGTCTTAAAGATTACATCAACAAGAAGCTCCAACTTCCAACATTCTCCAACAACGTCTCGAAGGAAGCTCCAACCCCCTGTTTTTATCAACTCCAACTGAAAGGATGTGCCAATACCTTGGTTTTACTAGCTCCAACTAGAAGGATGCTCCAACACCCTGCTAGCATCAATTTGTTACCCTAGCACCACCCTGCAATCTTGTAATTTTCTCAGGCTCTAATCTGAAGAAGACTTCAATCGCCACCTTGCACCACCCTGCAATCTTGTAGTGTTCTCAGGCTCCAATATGAAGAAGACTCCAATTGCCACCTTGCACTACCCTGCCACCCTATTTATAAAATATAACTGAACAATATTTTCCACTACCTTTGTCACTATCCAATCACGGTTGTCAAAATTCATGGTATTGCGATTGCCAAAAATATCTTAGCAACAACATAAAACCATGAATGCATCCTCAAGTAACCATGGTTTAATATTGTTATTAAAATAAAAATCTCAACAATACTCTAACACAACCATACCTCACTGTCAAGAAGCAATTAAATTACCATTCATAAACCTATCATTAGGTACAACTTGTTTAATACAATGCAGTAGTAGACACCGTTATCAAAACTGGCTATAATAGAAAGAAGATCTTTGTGGATTGGTTCACATAAACCCTGACATAGGCATAGACTGATATCTAACAATTATATAAGACTCATATTGACCATCAACACTTTAGATTGATCCACGGTTATACATTCCATCATTCCCAACTGAATTGATCCACAACCAATTACTTTGCACACTTTACCAGATCCAAATCCAACCTTTGATCCAACGCAATACTATCATAGGTTACGTGCACTAGAATCTCTTCTCCCACATAGGCCGCCAACGATCTCTGCAATATGTATTCATTTGACCTCTAAATGCACTTGGGCTAGATTTCATTTGTTACAATGAGATTAACTTACTCTTCCATCGCACCAATACACCACTCTTTATTACGCTACAATAGTATTTCGTTTAAAATCTAATCGCACTTCATCTATGGCATCTAGTCACATTTCAATGTCTACTTATTCCTTAAATCGCACCACAAAACACACATGTTTCTAAACCATGTGTATCAGCATTCGACCTACTTTTAAGCATATCCCAATAACATTATAGGCCCATCAACATGCACAACACACCATTCACACTTCCACAATACCCATCGCACTTAATCCTCTATGTTTCTCAATCACGTCACTCTTATACATATGTCACTCTCCATGCTCAGTATGTATCTCATCGCATCACACGCTAATGCTCAACCATCAATCTCAAGATGATTTTTGTAACATACCCCTTTACCACTCATAGCCCACACTAAGGGTATAAGGAAGCAGTTACTATGATGACCAAACCTCCAATGTTCAATTATGGAAATGGGGACATAAAATCCATAAAATTTAAATCTTCTCAAAAACCAAAACCAACACCACCATCGCAACTAGGTCATCATGAGCTTTCCAACAATATAAGTTTCATCGAAATCCAACCCTCGGATCAGAAGTTATGGCCATTTAAAGTTTGTCCCAACAAAACCCTGGTAACATCAACAAGAGTGCTACCATGTGGCACATGTTTGGCGCTACACCTCATTTTGTGGTCCATATCACCTCCCATGTGTCCTTTTCCATGCCACCTAAGTTTAGGGCCCACCATTGAGAATGTTGGGGTCGTCGTACATGCATGAAATCCATAGCGCACACCTCTAAGGCCCCGAACTCTAACCTGGCCTAGGTCTCGACCTCTGATCCCCAACTTGGCTTGGGTCCCGACCTTCGACCTCCAACTTGGACTAGGTCCCAATATCTTACATTTGATGTGTTGATTTTGGTTAGCATCAGATGTTCTCTAGCTCCGAAATTTTGTCGAGGGGCTAGAACGCATGAGATCTCCAAGACCCAGAAATCGTTTGGAGAAATTCCACCCGGATGAGGATTTATTAAAATAATTAATATTTTTAATGGGTTCCTAAGTCTAAACTTAGGAAAATAAAAATATTAATGGGTATTAATAAAGATATGGGTGAGAAAATTCTAAGAGACGAGGATCACATCTATTTTAATCTTAGCCATTGACTAGAGACTTAATCTCATCGGTTGATTCATCAACAGGAAAAATATAAGAGAAGAATTGAGAGTCATTTGGACACACACCGGGAAAATACTCAGTAACCTGAGGGAAATCGATTCTCAAGGAGAAGGAGTTCAATTTCATAGGGAGACTTGCAGGGTGAAGGAAGAGGAGGGCATCAGCAGCAGTCAAAGACTAAGGAGTAGGTCATGAAGGGCATTCGAGAGACAGTGCAGAGGGAAGAGCAAAGAGACAGCATCATTGGAGATGTAGTCCTCACGCAGGTTGATGCAGACTGATGCAGAGTGACGCAGAAGTGGGTGAAGGGTCTCCAGGGTGTCAGAAATTCTCCAAGGGGAGGAGAAACTTTGTCTCAGGTGTTTCTCTCAGAAGTGTCTCAGTTTTTCTATAGAATCATTTCTTGTAAAGAGATTGTTGTTGAAGA
The DNA here is from genome assembly GCA_031772625.1 of Pinus tabuliformis. Taxonomy (NCBI): domain Eukaryota; kingdom Viridiplantae; phylum Streptophyta; class Pinopsida; order Pinales; family Pinaceae; genus Pinus; species Pinus tabuliformis. Next base: position 714,134,365 of record CM062819.1, on the reverse strand, counting down.
TTAATAAATAAACCCTCATTTGTTGCACCGGTTTTCCCACATTGGATTTTTTTTGGGGACAATTGTCCAAAAACAACTGTGTTGAAGTGATTGATTATTGTGCTTGTATATCGCTATTATTTTCTCTATGTAATTATGTGATAACTGCAGTAGAATTTATTTTAATGTTTACTAAAGGGTTTCGTAAATAACTTATTATGAGAGATAAGTAGGTGAAATAAATCAGTTATTGCTGTAGAATTTCGTGTTAGAAATTTTCACATGGTATCAAAGCAGAGATCGAGCAACAGGATTGAAGAATCTACTATGGGTCAGGAGAATGATGTTGGGGCATCAACTCAATGGGACTCACGCCGATCTCTAGAGAAAGAAGAGAGCACGAAGAACATGGATCATGATTATTTTATGTTAGCTTCCATACTGGAAGAAAAAGTCGCTTGCCTATCAATTTTTGCCTCCTCTGAGGTTTGGTATATAGATAGTGGAGCTTCCTAGTATATGACAGGAATACAAGAATGTTTTTTGAATTATTAGGAAGAAAGGATGAATTTCTAGATCACCATGGGAAATAAGGCAAAGTGTACCCCCGTAGGAAGAGGTATTGTAGTCTTTCAAACAAAAGCAGGGGATCAGCTTCAAGCAACCAATGTGCCACATGTGCCAGGATTGGGGATGAACTTATTCTTTGTATCTCATATTCAAAACAAGGGCTATGGCATTTTCTTCATTAAGGAGAAAGTATATGTCAAACACCCGAGTTGAAAAAAGAAGGCCCATCTTGAAATCAAAAGTAACAGGTTGTATAGATTACATCTAGAATATCCAATGGCATTGATAGGTAGTAGTGGGGAAAAATATTTGAATGAACGATGGCACAGGAGGATGGGACACTTACACCATGGGGCTCTAAGAATTCTCAGGAAAACAGTATCAGGAGTTCCAGAATTAAGTATCGAACGAGATGATATATGCAGAGGATGTGCACTAGGAAAGTATGCCAAGACAACATTTTCCAGAAGCAACAATAGTTCTAAGAGTGTTATGGGATTGATACACTCATATATCTGCGGACCCATGTCCACAAAAGCTCTTAGTGGTCCCAAATATTTCATCACCTTCATTGATGATCGTTCCAGAAAAACTTGGATCTACTTTCTAAAAACCAAAGGATGAGGTTTTTGGTCGATTCAAAGAGTTCAAGGCTCTAGTTGAGAACCTAACAGGAAAGAAGATAAAGATATTGCACTCATACAATGGTGGAGAATTCATCGACAAGGACTTCACTGATTTTTACACAAGGGAAGGCATCAAAAGAGAGTGGACAGACCCCTATAATCTAGAGCAGAATGGAATAGGAGAAAGGAAGAACCGGACTATTGTTGAAGCAACCAGGGCAATGTTGTATGATCAGGATATGCCCAAGTTTCCATGGGCAGAAGCATGCAACACGACAGTGTATATCTAGAATAGGACTCCTCATAGGGAATTAGGTAAGATTACTCTGGAGAGTCTCTTCACCGGTAAGAAGCCTGAGGTGAGTCATTTCAGGATATTTGGGAGTTTGGCATACTGCCATGTACATGAAGAAAAGAGGAAGAAATTGGATCTGATTGCGGAGAAAGGATATCTTGTAGGATATAGCAAGAATGATAAGGCATATAGATTCTATCTTCTAGGGAATAGGAATGTCATAATTTGACAAGATGTAAATTTCATGGAGGATAGAGCTTTAAAAAAATTTCAAGAAATGCCTTCTGAAGTGCAATCAAAGGATGATCTATTGGTCCAGCTACTTCGACTAGCAAAAACTAGCGCTAGTATTTCTCCTAAAGACAAAACTCTAGAGGTGGAGCCTTAGGAAGAGGAGGAGCAGATAAATGTACCCACTACCATTGGTAGAAAGAGCCGACAAATTCGATAGATACTATGAGATGCAGAGGATTTTTTCGAGGTGCCCAGGAACCAGAAAAGGGAGCATAGACAGCCAGACAAATACCAAGCCTTGGTGGCTCAGGTTAGAGAACCCTCTAGTTTTCAGGAGGTCGTTCAACATCAAGTATGTGTAGATGCTATGGTGGAGGAATACAGTTCCATAATGGTCAATGATGTCTGGGAAGTGGTGCCTAAGCCTCAGGACAGGCCAGTTGTAGGGTCAAAATGGCTCGATAATGTACAATACGCTACAGATGGAAGTGTAGAAAAAATACAAAGCCAGGTTTGTAGCTAAAGGGTTTTCTCAAAAGGAAGGGATAGACTATGAAAAAACCTTCGCCCCAGTAGCCAAGTATACTTCTATTAGATCTTTGATATCACTTGCAGCTCATATGGGGTGGGAGATTCACCAGATGGATGTCAAGAGGACGTTCTTGAACGGGGTGATAGATGAAGAAGTATACATTGAACAACTAGAAGGTTTTGAGACATATGAGAAGAAATATCATGTATGCAAATTGAAGAAATCTATGTATGGGCTTAAACAAGCACCTAGAAAATGGTACAGTCGAATTGATGGCTACTTGCAGAAAATGGGATTCATCAACAGTGACACAAATCCTAACCTCTACTATCTAGTTGGAGAGAATGAGCCTGTAATCTTGGTTTTATATGTGGATGATCTCTTTCTGACAGGATCATCCAAGCTCATCAAAGACTGCAAGGAGAACCTAGCCACAGAATTCGACATGAAGGATTTGGGATGGATGCATTATTTCCTGGGGTTGGAAGTTTGGCAGCAGAAGGGTGAAATTTTCCTTGGGCAAGGGAGATACGCTACAGAGATTTTGAACATGTTGAGAATGCAGGACTATAGACCTATGGCTACTCTAATGATCACCAACTGGATGAAGATTGATACATCCGAAGATAAATAAGTTGATCCCACCTTGTACAGGCAGCTCATAGGGTCCCTAATGTATCTGGTCAATACCAGGACGAACATTTGTTACGTTGTCAACACCCTCAAACAGTTCATGGTAGAACCTAAGAGGGTGCACTAGGAAGAAGCCAAGCATGTTCTTAGATATATACAAGGAATAGTCGAGCATGGACTAATGTACACCCAAGGCAATGACATCAGGTTGAGTGGGTTCACTGACGCAAATTGGGATGGAATTTCATTAGATCGGAAATGTACCACTGGGTATTATGTCAACATTGGATTAGGAATGACCTCCTGTTGTAGTAGGAAACAGAAATCTGTGGCTCTGAGCTCAGCGGAAGTTGAATATATGGAAGCTAGCACAACTTCGTGTGAAGCCATATGACTTCAGAAATTGCTTCTAAATCTATTCAGGAGAAAGATGGAAGCAACCAATATTTTGTGTGATAATCAAAGTTGCATCAAGCTCTCTAAGAATCCAATCTTTCATGATTGGTCGAAGCACATTGATATCAGGTGTCACTTTATCAGATATTGTGTCCAACGAAGGGTATTACATTTGAGGTACACCCCAACAAGAGAACAGGTGGCATACATTCTCACTAAGGCCCTAGGAAGAAAAAAGTTTGTTTACTTTAGGGAGAAGATGGGGATGGTGAAGAATCCATTTCAGTAGCAGAAGCGGATAGTATAAGGAGTTACAGTGTAGCAGTTAGCAGTGGCAGTGTTATGGGAAGCATATTCAGAGGGAGCTGCAGTACAGATGTAGCACTGACACTTACAGTGTCATGGGCAGCAGTACAGGTTGCAGCAAAGCAGTGGATGAGGGGAAGTTGGTCGAGCATCAACAATACAGAGCACCGATGTCATGGATCTGTGTGATGCTTATGTTGGGAAGTATTGCTAGAGCACATTCCTCACTAAGAGGGAGTGTTGATTTTGGGTAGCATCGTATGTGCTCTAGGTCCAAAATTTTGTGGAGGGGTAGCACATATGAGATCTCCAAGATCCAGAAATCGTTTGGAGAAATTCCACCCAGATGAGGAGTTATTAAAATAATTAATAATTTTAATGGGTTCCTAATTCTAAACTTAGGAAAATAAAAATATTAATGGGTATTAATAAAGATATGGGTGACTTGTCCAGGTAGCAGGGAGACGATGACATGGCAAAGTTTCATCAAATGAGGAAGTGCCACATGATAGGTTGCCACTGGGCCCTGCATATCACATATCAGTGAAAAGGAGTGGTGTAAGGAGAATTGGCCCCTGGCGTTGCCGGCTGCAATTGTGATATCACATATTGTAGGCTGAAGGAAGAATAAAAAGGTTAAGAATTGGCCCCGCCAAAGACCCGATTGTGATTTCGCGATATGTGTTGATTATGATATTGTGATGGGGCGCAAACCCAAAATGTTATATATTATGATTTATAAATCTCGTCGGTTCTGCCATATCGCAGATCACTGGAGCTGGGTTGATACGTCGATGGGTTCCACGTCGATTGCGATTTGCAAGGAGGATATGGACGCGATATTTTGTATGGTGTGTTCTATAAATCTAGCGGGTTTGTATATCGCAGGATACTTGTGTCTTGGCTTGGGCTATCCGCCGATAAGTTGTAAATGCCGAAAAATATGCTGGTGAGACTCATGTGCAGTTGAGATGGGCTTGCCTTGTTGGAAAGGGGCTTCACTATTGCGGTAAGGTTGTTTCCGTGAATCCTTCTGACCCGATTCTGCTTGCTAACTTTGTTCTTATTTTAGAACTGCCCCGATTTTTGGGGATGCTTCCATGCTTATATATACGACTATTTGTGTCAGAAGAAAGCGGAGAGTATTGGCCGAATACTCATAATCTATTGCACACAGCAGACCCTGACCCTAGCAGTAGGCCGGAACCTCACCTTGAGCAGCAGGGAGGTTCTGAGAAGGTTGCAGAAGGCCCGATTATCCAAATTGGAAGTATGGATAGGCATTTTTGCACTATTTTTCGTTTGGAGTTCATTGGTACTGTCTATTTCTGAAGTTGGGCTCTCCTTTCTCTGCCCATATTTCATCTTGGAGATATTAGGGTTTTCATTTCTTGTTGCTTGTACTTTTTATCTCTTTTATGCCACTAATAGAAAGAAGGCCTGCCCAATGTTGAGCAGGGCCCAGAGATGTAGTCCGAATTGGATGAACTCCATAATCAAATCATTATGTCATGGTTTTTGTGTTCTTCTAATTATTGCCGCATTTTTTATGTTCTTTTAAGTTCCATGGTTAATTAACTCTGTTATATGTGATTTTGATGCATCTTTAAGTAAAAGATCATGGATCAAGTTTGGTATCAGAGCAGGTCTTTGTAGATGTGAATTACATGGGTTTATACTGAACCAGAACAAGGTGCGAAGAGGAGAAGGAATGCTTAATTCCTTTGATCCTGAAGCATGATGTGCACAGCGAAGAAGAAACATGGCCAATGAAGAAGCTCGTTGGGAAGAGGAACATAATTTCCGAAAGGTATTCTACAATATGGTAAGAAAAGTGGACCAGTTGTTCACACAGTATGAGAATGAACTTGGGCATGAGAAGAAGGATGTCAATGATCATGGATCAGGAAATCAGGAAGGTGGTGGAGAATATCATCCTTCCTCTCCTTCTTCTCGTGATAGTTCTCATCACTCTCAGCGAAATTCCAAGAAGACCTCTAAGAAAATGTTCTTGAAGTTAGACGTAAAGTTCGACCTCCCCACATACAATGGAGAATAAGTGCAGGAAATCTCAATAATTGGATCAGAAAGATAGAGGTTTACTGCCAAATCCATCAAATTGAAGAAGACGAGGTGAAATTCTAGTTAGCATCTCTTCGTCTGAGCGGCATTGCTCTCATTTCGTGGGAGAGAAAGTTACATAAGGGCGGCACGAAGTGAGGTAACCTTTTGTCCTCTTGGTCTAGTTTCATTTCTGCATTAAAGGACCAATTCTACCTTCTGGGTTATAAGAAAAAGGTACTTATGGATTGGAAATATTTAAGGCAAGGTAAGGGCCAGAGTGTACAAAGCTTCACAGAAGAATTTCGAAAACAAGCACTGAATCTAGGCATCTCATTAGATGTACCCGAAACTGTAACTAAGTATGTAGGTGTGCTACATAGTTACATCAAACACTCGTTATTACTGTTCGAGCCTACTACAATTGATATGGCCAACATTAAATCTATTCATCTTGAAAGCCGTGACAAGAATGATCAAGATGAGCAAACCAAGAAGATGTCATTCAAACCTCGGCATGGAAAATTCCATAAGAAAGGAAAAGGGAAGGATAAGAAGGCTGACGCAGCCAAGAAAGGGGATAGAGCAACACCATCTTGCACTCATTGCAATAAACATGGTCATGACAAGGACCATTGTTGGAAGTTGCATCTGGAGTTGAGACCAAAGACATTCGGTGGAAAGGAGAAGCAGAAGTAAGTGGCAATAGTGCAAGACCTTGGATCAGATTCCGGGGATGAGACATTGATCACAGCCATGGGCACAATTGGTTCTCTTTCTATTAATGATAGTTATGATTTGGTTGCAAGAATTAGTTATTTGAATGAGCCTGTAAGTTGTGAGTGAAATATAATAGATTTATTCCACATTAGAGTTGTCATAAAGCATACAAAGGTGGAAACTCTATTTGATTCAGGTTCCCAATCAAACTTAATCTCAGAGTCCTTAGTGAAAAGGTTAGGCCTTGAAACTAAACCTCATCCAAGTCCATACCCGCTTGGTTGGGTAAGCGATAAAGCCAAATTGCAGGTCACCAAGCAGTGTAGGGCTAGATTTGTAATTGCTTCTAAATTAGTTGATGAGGTAGAGTTAGATGTAGTACCTTTGGACATCTATGGAATCATCTTGGGAAGCCCATATCTATATGACAGAAAGGTCGTTTTCTTTCGACATGAAAATAAATACCACCTCACAAAGGATGGGGTAGAGTATATAGTCAGAGCTCATCATACAAAAGTTAGTGCTAGCCTTGTCAGTGTAGGACAGATTAAAAGACTGGTTAATTCCAGTAAAGGGTGCATGCTCATGGTAGTGAGGGTGAAAGAAGCTGAGACGGTTGACACTTTCAAAGGTTGTGATCCTGATCATAAGAAGGAATTATTTGAAATTGTTTCTGACTATGATGAATTGTTTCAGGAACCGAGAGGATTTCCCCCTAAACGGGAAATCCAACATGAGATCCATTTGCAATAGGATGCTCCTTTACCAAATGTTGGCATGTATAGGATGGCTTCTATCGAGATGGAGGAGATCAAGAAATAGGTGAAGGAATTGTTAAATCATGGAGTCATCAGAATGAGTTCTTATGCTTGTGGCTCACCGATCATGTTGGTGCCCAAGAAAGACAGCACATGGAGAATGTGTGTAGATTACAGGGAACTGAACAAGATCACGATGAAGAATCGATACCCTCTCCTTCGCATTGATGAATTGTTATATCAATTGAAAAATGTTGTTTATTTTACTAAGTTGGATTTGCATAATGGTTATCACCAGTTTAGAATTGCAGAGCAGGACGTCTGGAAAACAACATTCAAAACCAAGCAAGGGTTATTCGAATGGATGGTGATTCCATTCAGACTGTGCAATGCTCCATCCACATTTATAAGGGTAATGAATGATTTAGTCAGGCATTTTTTTGATCATTTTGTTCTTTTGTATCTTGATGATATTCTTGTGTACAGTAGGACATAGGAGGAACATATGTGCCACATAAAGAAAGTGCTTGATGTTCTGAAGAATGAAAAACTATATCTGAAACTGTCAAAGTGTGAGTTTGGGAAGACTACTCTGATTTATTTAGGCCATATTGTCGATAATGGACAATTAAGGATAGATCCTTCTAAATTGGAGGCAATAATGAATTGGCCTAAGCCCACGAATGTTACAGAAGTCTGAAGTTTTATGGGCACAGTGCAATATTGGAGAAGGTTCATTGCGAACTTTTGTGTTATCATAACCCCCTTGCACGCCTTGACTAGTGTGAAGCAGGCCTTTCAGTGGGGAGGAAAACAGCAGAAATCCTGTGACACACTGAAAGAGAAGATCAGCATAGCACCAGTGCTAGCCTTACCAGGCCTTCAACAGCCTTTTGAATTTGAAACAGATGCCAGCGGATATGCCATGGGCACTATATTGATGTAGCAAAGAAAGACCGTATGTTACCGTTCGAAGACTTTCTCTTAGGCTAGTGTGAATTATCCTACGTATGACAGGGAGTTGTATGCCTTGGTCCAGAGTGTAAAGAAGTGGAAAGACTATTTGATCGGAAAGGAGACCATCATCCACACGGATCATCAACCCTTACAGTATCTTCAGTCATAGGCCAAGCTTCAGCAAACCCATCACTTCAGATGGCTGGGATTCCTCCAATAGTTTCATTTGGTAATAAGATATAAGAAGGGAGCCAGCAACAAAGTAGTAGATATGCTTTCTCACCCTCCTAATTCTGCATTTGTAGTTTTGCAAAATGTTTCTTTGTCGTTATAAAGTTATGCTAAACAGTATGTTAATGATAGTGATTTTAAAGAAATCTATGCAAACTGACTCGTGGTTCACAAGTGGACAATTATTATTTGCAGGGAAATCTATTATACCACCTTCGAAAATAGTGCATACCCAATGATGAAAGGGTTCATGTAATCTGAGAGGCTCATACCTCTCTGTTGTAATTGAGAAAACTTTATGTCATTTGTAGAGGTTTTGTTTTTGGCCTCATGAAAAACATTATGACTCGCTTTGTAAAGGGTTGTGTGTTGTGTTCTATTTCAAATCCCTCTAATAGAAAACTTGGGCTCTACACACCACTCCCTATTCCAAGTCAACCATGGGAAAGTGTGTCCATGGACTTTGTAGGAGGTTTTCCTATGTCTAGGAAAGGTCACGACTATTTGTATGTCATTGTGGATAGGTTTAGTAAAATGTGTATTTTAATGCCTTGTAAAAAGTAGGTCACTGCTGAGAAGACTGCTTTTCTTTTCTTTCAACATGTTTGGGTCCATTTTGGGTTGCCCACATCTATTGTGTCAGATCGAGACTCTCGCTTTCTTGGGGAGTTTTGGACCAGCTTGTGGAGAATGATGGACACCAAGCTGAAAAGAAGTATGGAATTTCATCCACAAACTGATGGACAAATAGAGGTTGTGAACCACACTATGGTACACTTGTTGTGAAGCTATTGTAGGATGAACAACTGCCTTATGTGGAGCATTCATACAATTGAGAAGCACATTCATCTACACAAAGCTCACCGTTTGAGACATGTTTTGGATATCTAACTAGAGATCCCTTGGACATGGTCTTTGGGAAAGAGGAAGATGGCAATGGACGATATGATAGGGACAAATCACACAAGTTCATTCAGTGAATACAGGTGATTCATCAGGCAGTGCATGAGCAGTTGGAGAAGAGACAAGCTCGGTATAAAGCTCGACATGATAAGCACCGAGTTGACCATCAGTTTCAAGTTGGGGACAAGGTATGGCTCCATATCAGCAAGGATAGAATGAAGGGATAAAGGAAGAAGTTGAGACCCATTAGATATGGTCACTTCACAATATTGGCAAAGATTGGAGACAATTCTTTTCGTCTTGACTTGCCTACTTATATGCAAATGCACTCCATGGTAAATGTGGAAAACTTGAAGCTTTATGAACCTCCATTGATTATGGATACCTAGGAGGTTGCACAGATTCCTACAGTGGATGATTTTGCACCAGAGGATCTAGATAAGCTACCCAAAGATATCATACTCGACCGAAGGACCAAAACTTCACAACAGGGAGATGTGGAGTATATCTGTGTTGGCTTCAAAGGAATGCATCCAAGCAAAGCTTAATGGATGGAGAAGGAAAACGTGAGGGAGAAATTTCCTCACTTGCCAATTAACTGAAAAGTCTTTTGGTGGTCCAAAAACCTCTTGGGGAGAGGATTGATCCAGGTGGATCTTCATAAAAGTACCAGTGGCATGGTGAAAGGCTCAAAAATCAAAGTGGCAGAATCTGGATAAACTTAGCATCGGATCAAAATGCTCATCATCCTGATTCCAACGGTGTGAACAGCACTCAAATCCGAGTCTAGATGACGAATTTAGAACAAGTCAAAGTTTGAGTTTGACTTGTCCAGGTAGCAGGGAGAAGATGACATGGAAAATTTTCAGCAAATGAGGGATCGCCACGTGATAGGTTTCCACTGGGCCACGCATATCACATATCAGCGAAAAGGAGGAGCGGTGTAAGGAGAATCGTCCTTTGGTGTTGCTGATTGCGATTGCAATATCACATATCGCAGGCTGGAGGAAGAACAAAAGGTTAAGTATCGGCCCCGACAAAGACGCAGTTGCGATGCAATATTATCGCATATCATAATTGCGAAATAGGGATGGTGTTACAAAAAGCCCCGGTGGAAAGCGCATTTTGCGATTTTGCGATAGGTGTCGATTGTGATATTGCGATGGGGGGCCTAATCTGAAATGTCATATATTGTGATTTATAAATCTCGGCAGGTTTTCCATATAGTAGAGCAATGGAGCTGGGTTGATATGCCGATGGGTTCTACGTCGATTGCAATTTGCGGGGAGGAACTGGACATGATATTTTGTATGGTGTGTTCTATAAATCGGCGGTTCAAAATATCGCAGGATGCTTGTGTCTTGGCTTGGACTATCTGCTAATAAGTTGGAAATGGCGAAAAACATGTCGTCAAGACTCATGCACAATTGAGATGGTTTTGCCTTGTTGGAAAGGGGCTTCACTGTTGCGGTAAGATTGATTTTGTGGATCCTTCCGGCCCGATTCCGCCTGCTAACTTGGGTTCTTATGTTAGAACTTCCCCGATTTTGAGGGATGTCGCCATGCTTATATATACGACTGTTTGTATCGGGAGAAAGCAGAGAGGACTGGTTGAATACTCAGAATCTATTGCACACAGCAGACCCTAACCCTGGAAGTAGGTCGGAACCTCACCTTGAGTAGCAGGGAGGTTCTGAGAAGGTTGTAGAAGGCCCAATTATCCAAATTGGGAGTTTGGATAGGCGTTTTTGCACTATTTTTCGCCAGGAGTTCAGTGGTACTATCTGTTTCTGAAGTTGAGCTCTCCATTCTCTGCCCATATTTCAGCTTGGAGGTATCAGGGTTGTCATTGCTTGTTTCTTGTACTTTTTATCTCTTTTATGCCACTAATAGAAAGAAGGTATTCCCACTATTGAACAGGGCCCAGAGACTTAGTCTAAATTATACGAACTCCGTAATCAAACCATTGTGTCATGGTTTCTGTGTTCTTCTGATTATTTCTGCATTGTTTATGTGCATTTAAGTTCCATGGTTAATTAACTCTATTATATGTAATTCTGATGCATCTGTAAGTAAATGATCATGGATCAAAGACACATGAGAAGAAATCTCATGTATGCAAATTGAAGAAAGCTTTGTAGGGCTTAAACAAACACCTAGAGCATGGTACAGTCGAATTGAGTTCTACTTGCAGAAAATGGGATTCGTCAAGAGTGACGCAGATCCTAACCTCTACTATATGGTTGTAGAGAATGAGTCTCTAATCCTGGTTTTATATGTGGATGATCTCTTTCTGACAGGATCATTCAGGCTCATGAAAGATTGCAAGGAGAACCTAGCCACAGAATTCAACATGAAGGATCTGGGACGGATGCATTATTTCCTGGGTTTGGAATTTTGGTAGCAGAAGGGTGAAATTTTCCTCGGGCGAGGGAGATACGCTACAAATATTTTGAAAAGGTTCATAATGCAAGACTGTATACCTATGGCTACTCCAATGATCACCAATTGGATGAAGATTGATGCATCCGAAGATAAAGAAATCGATCCCACCTTATATAGGCAGTTCATAGGGTCCCTGATGTATCTGGTCAATACCAGGCTAGACATTTGTTACGCTGTCAACACCCTCAGTCAGTGTATGGTAGAACCAAAGAGAGTGCATTGGGTAGCATCCAAGCATGTTCTTAGATATATACGAGGAACAGCCAATCATGGACTAATGTACACCCAAGGCAATGACATCAGGTTGAGTGGGTTCACTGATGCAGATTAAGCTGGAAGTTCAGTAGATCGGAAAAGTACCACTAGGTATTGTTTCAACATTGGATCAGGAATGACCTCCTGGTGTAGTAGGAAACAGAAATTCGTGGCTTTGAGCTCAACTAAAGCTAAATATATGGCAGCTAGCACAACTTTGTGCGAAGCCATATGACTTAGGAAATTGCTTCTGAATCTATTTAGGAGAAATATGGAAGCGACCAGTATTTTTTGTGATAATCAGAGTTGCATCAAGATCTCTAGGAATCCAGTCTTTCATGATCGGTTGAATCACATTGATATCAGGTGTCACTTTATCAGAGACTGTTTCCAATGAAGGGCAGTACAGTTGAGGTACAACCCAATAGGAGAATAGGTGGTAGACATTCTCACCAAGGCCCTAGGAAGAACAAAGTTTATTTACTTCATGGAGAAGATGGGGATGGTGAAGAACTCATTTCAGTAGCAGAAGCAGATAGTATAAGGAGTTGCAGTGCAGCAGTTAGCAGTGGTAGTGCTATGGGTAGCATATTCAAAGGGAGCTGCAGTATAGATGTAGCAGTGACAGTTATCATGCCATGGGTAGCAGTACAGCTTGCAGTAGCAGAGTGGATGAGGGGCATTTGGAAGAGCATCAATAGCGTAGAGGACCGATGTCATGGATCAGTGTGATGCTTATGTTGGGAATTATTGCTAGAGCACATTCCTTGCCAAGAGGGAGTGTTGATTTTGGGTGGCATCGGATGTGTTCTAGCTCTGAAATTTTGTGGATGGGCTAGCACACATGAGATCTCAAAGACCCAAAAATCGTTTGGAGAAATTCCACCCGAATGAGGAGTTATTAAAATAATTAATATTTTTAATGGGTTCCTAAGTCTCAACTTAGGAAAATAAAAATATTAATGGGTATTAATAAAGATATGGGTGAGAAGATTCTAAGAGACGAGGATCAAGTCTGTTTTACTTTTAGATGTTGATTATAGACTTAATCTCGGTTTTTGATCCATCAACAGGAAAAGTATAAGAGAAGATTTGAGAGTTATTTGGGGACACACTGGGCAAATACTCAGTAACCCGAGGGAGATCGATTCTTGTGGAGAAGGAGTTTGATTTCATAGGGATATTTGTAGGGTGAAGGAAGAGGAGGGAATCAACAGCAGTCAAAGACTGAGGAGGAGGTGACGCAGGGCATTCAAGAGACAGCGCAGAGGAAAGAGAAAAGAGACAGCATCATTGGAGATGCAATCCTCACGCAAAATGATGCAGACTAACGCAGAAGTGGGTGAAGGGTCTCCAGGGTGTCAGAACTTCTCCAGGAGGAGGAGAAAATTTTTCTCAAGTGTTTCTCTCAAAACCGTCTCAGTTTTTTTGTAGAATCATTCCTTGTAAAGCGATTATTGCTGAATGTTAATAAATAAACCCTCATTTGTTGCACCGATTTTCCCACATTGGGTTTTTCCTGGGACAATTGTCCAAAAAAAACTATGTTGGTGTGATTAGTTCTTGTGCTTGTATATCACTGTTATTTTCTCTATGTAATTATGTGATAACTGCAGTAGAATTTATTTTAATGTTTACTGAAGGGTTTCATAAATAACATTGTGAGAGATAAGTAGGTGAAATAAATCAGTTATTGCAATAGAATTTCTTGTTTTAAATTTTCACATGATGTGGCCTGGGTCTCGACCTATGTCCTCATATCTCACTAAGGTCTTGACTCCTGACTAAGGTCGGCCTCAACCACTAGTCAAGACTCACGACTATCAAAACTTTATGAGGTTTCCCTGACCTCAATAATTCTCGACCTAATAAGGTCCCAATCATCCCAACTTCTCATACACTTAGTCAATTCTTTTGAATTTTAATAGTCTTCAACTTTGTTACAATTTCTCCAGTTTGGCCCTGATTCTCTCAAGTATTATGAGTACAAAATAAAACACAGGGCCATGCCACTATCTGACGCGATTAAAATGCCCTCTCCTATATAACAATGACAAGGGAAAAAATTCCCCAAATTAACACATAGCACACAAAGGATAGAAACACAAAGCTTACAAATAATAGCAATGTAAAGGAAATTAATCATTTTATGCCAATAAATGTTTAGCAATCTCAATAGGCTTTAAAACAAGCCTATAACTTCACTAAGACTCAACCATATTTATACCTTATGCATTCATAATTTAACAATGCTAAAAGTCTTGTATTTGACATACAAATCGAGTATGAAACAAATACGAGTCACGAAACCCGCATGACTGCATATAACACAATAAACTTACACATACATTCAAAGCATTTAACTTACAACTCACTAGCAAATTCAACCAAATAATTTCATGTACCAATTTCTACAGCCATGTGATAATCCATAAAGCTATATACTAACCTTTGACAAGACACAATCCTTAATATCACAATAAAGCTATAAAGGCACTTATCTGCACTCAGACCATCTTTCAATGCATAAAACACATAGTGCTTTCTATATGCAACAACAAAGAAATTCCCAGGTATTGAACTTACAATTGCATGATAGAAAATTCATTAATAGAACCATAAAATATGTCAGGCCAAGCAGTAACTCCACAAGGAAAAAACTGATTCGTGTATTATTCCATCAGGTAGATCTTTGTTATATACAACAGGGAGAGACTATTCAGTTCATCTCCCAATGACTGTTTACATTTCTAATTTAATTATTTACATAAATTCACCCAATCATGAGGATTAGGTGTCAACATTCCCCCCCCCCCCTTACTCTGAAGGGATGTTGGTGAGTCCAAGCATCGTTCTGAATCATTCAAGCTTTTCTCTTCCAAGCGCTTTGGTGAAGATTTCTGCAATTTGCTCATTTGTGGAACAATGACGGAGATGGATTGTTTTGGCCTCAACATGATGTCGAATCAGATGATATTTAGTATTGATGTGCTTCGTTCGATCATGGAACTTTAGGTTCTTGGCCAACTTTATTGCAAAGGTATTTTCAATCATGAGTGGAGTTGATTGTACTTGTTTTACCTGCAAATCTTCAAGAATTTTCCTGAGCCACACAATTTTTTTTGTTGCTTCAGCTGCTGCCACATATTATGCTTCTGTTGTGGAATCTGCTGGAACTGATTGTTTGCGTGATCTCCAGGAGACAACTCCTGATCCAAGACTCATAGCATATCCTGAAGTAGATACCCCAGTTTCTTTGTCTCCATCGAAGTCTGAATCAGAGTATCCAATCAAGCTGAAGTTGTCCACCTGTGTATACTTGATTCCAAAGTCTTGAGTTCCCTTCAAGTACCTTAGAACTCTTTTTGCAGCAGACCAATGTCCCTCACAAGGCTTTTGCATAAACCTGGAGAGGATTCCAACAGTAAACGAAATGTCTGGTCTGGTAGTAGTTAGGTAGTTGAGACTTCCTACAAGCTGTCTATACTTTGTTGCATCCTCAAATTCTTTTCCTTCAATAGATGTGAGCTTTAAGTTTTGTTCCATTGGAGTAGTAAGGGGATTGCACTATGTAGAAATTTTGAATAATTTAACACATATTCAACAAATATTATCCTGATCATGTACTATTGCGGAATAAATACACAATACATAAGCTCCTCTACGTTGATCATCAATATAGCAGCATCAATAACAATAAAACATCAAGAGCATTCACACATTAACACAGTATGTACCCCGGGGAAAGCATCTCGCTAAAAACCCCAACTATCTATATATTAATGATTGAGAACATGTAACATTACAAAGTACAATGCTTATCACAAGCAATCCAGTACCAGCTCCACCTGTTACACACAATACAGCGCAGATCTGATCTGCTCAATCCCTGCTCAAGAACTAATGAGAATGGCTTACCAAACTCGTATTTCACCTCAAAATAATCACTCACTCTTTGTTGGACGTGAGCAAAGGCTACAATATTGGGCAAATACGTGAGCAAACTCATTGGCATACTCAATCCCTTGATTGTGAAAGATCTGGTGCACAACTATAGTCACAACTGATAGCAATCTGATTCTCTACCACCTGTCCCTGTTGAACTGAACATGCACTGACATGCAACTGAGTTAACTGATGTTTTCATTAGTTGCATCATGAGTTAATAATTAGTTTAACAACTCGTAATTATTCTATTTGCAGTTAGACTAATTACAACTAGTTTAACCAAGTCAAACTGAACACAACTCCATCAACTCCACAATCAACTCCACCAAACTCAACTGATTGAGTTCTAACTGAAGTCATGCATGCAACAACTCAACTGACTCATAAGAAAAGCGTATTTCCTTCTGAAAGCTGCATGTGCCACCTCTGTAGCTCAAACTGAAGTGCTCCAAGAGAATAAGATCAAGTTTATACTCCAAATATTATTATGATACAATAATATTTGATTTTTCTATTTTTGACAGCCAGTCTAAAAATAGACTTTGATCACTCACACTGTGATCACTCACACTTTGATCAAAAATAGAAGTCCATCTATTTTTTCCCAACTTGACCAATCATCCATAAACAACAACCTGCAATCCATAGACATGATCCATATGTCTAAAAATTGACACTCTAAAAATAGACTTGCACCAAAAATAGCCTGCAGGCCCACTTAGTGAAGGCGACTCTTTTCACTAAGCTCCATCATCTTGTTGCAATCTCAACACTCCCTCTCAACAAGATATGGATTATTAGCAACCCCTATCCTGCCTCGGTGGTACTCTAATTTGCTCCTGGTGAGAGCCTTCGTCAGAATATCAGCATCCTGATCCTCCGTTGGAATGTACGAAAGTAACATGATCCTCCGCTGCACACAATCTCTGATATGATGGTACCTGATGTCAATATGTTTAGATCTATCATGGAATACAGGATTAGCCGAGAGTTTAATGCAACTCTGGTTATCATAGTAAATCACAGTAGGCTCCAAATGAGAATCGAACAAACCAACCAGGATCTTCCTCATCCATATAGCCTCGCATGCAGCCAAACTTGCTGCCATATACTCGGCCTCCGCTGAACTGAGTGCCACGGATCTCTGCTTCCTACTGTACCAAGAAACTGTTGTCGATCCAATACTGAAGACCCCTCCTGATGTGCTCTTTTTGTCCGTTGGGATCCCTACCCAATCTGCATCCGTGAAGCCACATAGCTTCACCTCATCCTCCTGTCTGTACCACAAACCATATCCTGATGTGCCTCTCAAGTAGCGCAATACATGCTTGCCCACCTTCCAAAAGAGCTTGGTAGGCTTAACCATAGCTTGTGAAAGCTGGTTAACTGCATAGCATATATCGGGTCGTGTATTGACCAAATACATCAGCGACCCCACCAACTGTCGATAAACAGTGGCATCCACTTCTTCTCCCGAAGTGGCATCCTCCTTCCTCCAACCTCCAGGAAGAGGAGTATCAACAGGCTTGCAGCCATGCATGTTGAACTTCTCTAGTATCTCCCGAGCATACTTGCCCTAAGAAACAAATAGTCCACCACTACGCTGCCATATTTCCAATCCTAGGAAATAGTGAAGGAGGCCCAAGTCCTTCATCTCAAACTCTGTAGCAAGATCCTTCTTGCATGACAGTATCAACAACTCATCACCCGTTAGAATCAAATCATCAACATACAGTACAATGATAAGCAACTTACCCTCCACCACAATCTGGTATAGGTTAGGATCCGCCTCGCTCTTGGAGAATCCAAGTCCTGTGAAATAGTTGTCTATCCGTGTGTACCAAGCACGTGGTGCTTGCTTCAACCCATACAGCGCTCTCTTGAGCCTGCACACATGCAACTCGCTGCTGAAGACCTCAAAGCCTTCGGGCTGCTCGATGTACACCTCCTCCTCAATGACTCCATTGAGGAACGCAGTCTTCACATCCATCTGATGAATGTGCCATCCCATCTGTGCTGAGAGACCAAGAATCGTCTATATGGAAGAATACCTTGCGACAGGTGCAAAGGTCTCCTCATAATCGATCCCCTCAATCTGTGAAAAGCCTCGGGCAACAAATCTTGCCTTGTACTTCTCCACACTCCCGTCAGCTGCCTGCTTAACTTTGTAGATCCATCTCGAACCCACCACTGATTTCCCTTCCGGTCTAGGAACAATCTCCCATGCACTGTTTCTGACAATAGAATCATACTTTTCCACCATGGCGTCTACCCATGCGGGATCCTCCACAACTTCCTCGAAAGAGGATGGCTCAGTCACAACACACTTGTTCATAAGAGCCATGTATCCAGTGTACCGATCAGGTGACTGTCTCTGCCTGCGTTGGGCTGTAGGTGGTCCTACAACTTTCTCTGCATCTTGAGCCAGTCGCTCAGCTACTGTCAAGCGCTTTCGCCCTCTAATGGTTGGTGCTACATGAGTGGTCTCTTCCACTCCATGAACCTCGTCTTGTGGCTGATCCACGTCCTGAAGCTCATCCTTAGGAACTAATAGCTCCTCATCTGCATGCAAGTGTAGCTCCCTCTCAAGCGAACACTTCATGGCTTTCTCCTCCTGAAATTTTATATCCCGTCGCACAACAGTTTTACCACTGTCTAGCAAATACACACGATAGTTGTGGGGCATATCAGTGTACCCCACAAATATCCCAACCTTTGCAGTCGGCTCCAACTTCTTCCTGGCATCCTTCGTCACATGCATGTAAACGTTAGCACCAAAAATCCTCAAATGAGAAAGATCAGGCTTCTTACCAGAATAAGCCTTCTCGGGTATACTCATGCCAAGTATCCTATGAGGACAACGGTTCTGCACATAAACTATTGTATTGCATGCTTCCGCCCACAAGTGAAGGGGTAGGCCCTGATCATGCAACATTGCCCATGCAGCAGCCACGATCGTTCTGTTCTTCCGCTCAGCTACCCTGTTCTGTTGTGGGTTATGGGGAGCTATGAGCTCTCTACGAATCCCTTCTGCCTTGCAGAAATCCTTGAACTCGTCCGAGATGTATTCACCACCATTATCACTCCTAAGAGCCTTCACCTTCTTCCCCGACTCCTTCTCGACCAGTGCTTTGAATTCACAGAACTTTGAATATGTCTCGCTCTTCTTCTGCATGAAGAAGATCCAGCATTTACGAGATAAATCATCAACAAAAATCACATAATACCTGTGTTTTGTTGTCGAAGCAACTGAGAAAGGTCCACACACGTCTGTGTGAATTCTCTCAAGGATCGTCGTGGCGCGACTATCCTTCTCGTGAAAGGTGGCTTTCACCAACTTCCCCAAAGTACACCCCTTGCAGTGATCTGACTATGCAAGTGTGCCTTTAGGAAGCCCTGTAGTGATCTGCTGCAGTATCTTCAAGGCTCCATGGTGAAGGTGACCAATCTCTTGTGCCACAACTCGTCATCATCCCGGCTCACCAATCCTTCTACCTTGCTTGCCATTGTTGCGCATCCATCTACATGCAACTGATAAAGGTTCCTCACTCGAACCCCTATCTTCCGGGTCTCACCAGTTGTCTTGCTACGCAGGAAAGCCTTTCCCTCGCTGAAAACAACATCATACCCCTTGTCTTCTAAAATCGCCACTGAGATAAGATTCTTCTTCAATCCTGGAACATGCATGACTTCCTTCAATACGAAGGGTTTACCAGACTCCCTCAAAGGAAATGGTACCGATACCGGTCCCACTGTATCTACCATCATCGCCCATCTCGATGTGCACTCCAAGATCTTTGTCCTCCAGATCAGAGAACAAATCTTTATCTCCCGTCATGTGAAAAGACGCACCACTGTCCAAGAACCACACGGATCCCATCACACTTGAAACCAAGCATGCGATCAATGAAAAATCAAGCTCAAACTAAGAAGCTAAGTCCTCTCCCCTGCAGATCCAGCAGCTTGCTTGTTCTTCTTCTTCTGCGGACAATTTGTGGCATAGTGTCCGTGCTGGTGACAGTGAAAACACTTCACCTTGGACATATCCTGCTTCTTGCCTTTCGCACCAGACTGAGAAGCTTTCTTGCTCTTCCCTTTCTTTGCTTTGGCAGCCAAAGCACAATTCTCTTCATCAACTCCCTTTAACGAAGATCCGTCCCTGGTACTCCGCCTGATCTCCTCCTGCACAAGATCTGACCATAGTCTTTCCCATCCTGGCAATTTCTCCCGACCATTGACAGAGTCCTGATAAGAATTCCAACTCTTCAGAAGACCAAGGAGAGCCAAGCTCACCAAGTCCTCATCATCGACAGTAACCCCCACACTTCCCAGCTCATCTCGACACTGAGTGAACTTCGTGAGATACTTGGGAATACTGTCACCCTTCTCGCATTTGATGTTTCTGAGTTTATGATTGAGCGCCAGCTTCATCTGATCGCTCTTGCTTTGGAATAATTTTGTTAATGATTTCCACATCAAATATGGAGTAGCCTTTCCATGGAGGCTGGACACAATGTGATCCTTCACGCCCTCCAACAGAATCCTTCGACATTTTGCGGTCTTCTTTTGCCAAGCATCAACTTGAGTAGCATCAGTAGGCTTTGGGATATCCGTATCTATGAACTCCTTCAGCCCGTTATCATCCAATACTGCCTCCATCCTGTCCTTCCATGCAATATAGTTTGAGCTGCCCTCAAGAGCATACTCCAATCGCAATCCGTTGAAAGAAATTGCTACGTTGTCACCAAGAAAACACTGCTGCAAATTCGAATTCCACCAGTAACCAACTCAACCGCCTCGGATCTAAGATTCGTGAGAACACAATATTTCTCATGCAGATATTGATTGTATGGGCATTCACCGGATATCTCACCTTCCAAAGGAAGGATGAATCCAGAGGCTACCTGGCCCGATTACAGACTCTGCCTGAAGAAATAGAATGTTGACACTTCCTGAATAGTAGATCTGATGATCAACAGCTCTGATACCATGTAGAAATTTTGAATAATTTAACACATATTCAATAGAGATTATCCTGATCATGTACTATTGCGGAATACATACACAATACATAAGCTCCTCTACGTGGATCATCAATATAGCAGCATCAATAATAATAAAACATCAAGAGCATTCACACATTAACACAGTATGTACCCCGGGGAAAGCATCTCGCTAAAAACCCAAACTATCTGTATATTAATGATTGAGAACATGTAACATTACAAAGTACAATGCTTATCACAAGCAATCCAGTACCAGCTCCACCTGTTACACACAATACAGCTCAGATCTGATCTCCAAATCTATTCCACTGCTTGCCTGCCTCCACTGCTCAATACCTGCTCAAGAACTGATGAGAATGGCTTACCAAACTCGTATTTCACCTCAAAATAATCACTCACTCTTTGTTGGAAGTGAGAAAAGGCTACAATACTGGGCAAATACGTGAGCAAACTCATTGGCATACTCAATCCCTTGATTGTGCAAGATCTGGTGCACAACTATAGTCACAACTGATAGCAATCTGATTCTCTACCACCTGTCCCTATTGAACTGAACATGCACTGACATGAAACTGAGTTAACTGATGTATTCATTAGTTGCATCATGAGTTAATAATTAGTTTAACAACTCATCATTAGTCTATTTGCAGTTAGACTAATTACAACTAGTTTAACCAAGTCAAACTGAACACAACTCCATCAACTCCACAATCAACTCCACCAAACTCAACTGATTGAGTTCTAACTGAAGTCATGCATGGAACAACTCAACTGACTCATAAGAAAAGCGTATTTCCTTCTGACAGTTGCATGTGCCACCTCTGTAGCTCAAACTGAAGTGCTCCAAGAGAATAAGATCAAGTTTATAGTCCAAATATTATTATGAGACAATAATATTTGACTTTTCTATTTTTGACAGCCAGTCTAAAAATAGAGACTTTGATCACTCACACTTTGATCAAAAATAGAAGTCCATCTATTTTTTCCCAACTTGACCAATCATCCATAAACAGCAACCTGCAATCCATAGATATGATCCATATGTCTAAAAATAGACATAGTCTAAAAATAGACTTGCGCCAAAAATAGCCTGCGGGCCCACTTAGTGAAGGCGACTCTTTTCACTAAGCTCCATCATCTTGTTGCAATCTCAACACACTCTGTCATGCCAAACCTTTTCAACAGATCTCCAATGTATTTCTTTTGAGAAAGAAATATGGAATTTGGATGGTCGGTTACTTCAATGCCAAGATAGTAATGAACATAGCCCAAATCAGTCATTTCAAAACTTTTCCCCAATTCCTTCTTTATGGATGCAATGTAGCTTTCATTGTTCCCGGTCATCAAAAGATCATCTACATATACCACAAGATATACAACTGTTTTGCCAACTTTCTTGACAAATAAAGTTGCATCATCAAGATCAAAATGTTTGAAATTGAGTTTCAGAAGATGCTCAGTTAGTTTTTCATACCAGGCTCGCGGTTCTTGTTTGAGGCCATACAAGGACTTCACAATTTTGCATACTTTATGTTCATGTCCTTTCACAACAAATCCTTTAGGCTGGGACATAAAAACATTCTCTTTTAGATCTCCATTCAAGAAAGCAGTTTTTACATCCATTTGATGGACTTTCTAACCATTCTGAGCTGCTAGTGCAAAGAGTGTCTGGATGGTAGCCCATTTTGTTGTGGGGGGAAAAGTCTCCTCATAATTGACCCCTTCCTTCTGTGCAAAACCTCTTGCCACAAGCCTAGCTTTGTGCTTGTCAAGTGACCTATCAGCTTTATACTTGTTCTTGTAGACCCACTTGCATCCAATTGGTTTGGTTCCTAATGGAGGAGCAACCAGCTTCCAAGTGTCGTTCTTTATGAGGGCATCATACTCCTTTTGCATCGCTTCTTTCCATTCATCATGAGAAGCAACTTCTTTGAAAGAAGTTCGTTGAAAATCTGTAGACAAGTTCAATTCACAATCATAAGAAACATCCATATCCACAGGTGAATTAGAGTCATCTACATCACTTCCATTTTGCCGGTTTGAATTTCTGGTTCTTGTCTTTCCAACTTCATCAGGATGAACACTTTCAAGTGTCTTTGTCAGCCACTTTGGGGGACCTTTCTTAGATGATCCAGTCTGCTCCGTTGATTGAGTTGGGACTGAATCAAGATTAAGTCTCCCAATTCTATCAATTACATCACTTAAAGCATCATCCGTTGTTGGAGTTTCATGCGGGGGAGAGTGTTCTTCAGAAGAAGATTCCACATGTTGATCTAGTATAGGAATCCCCCCTTCAAGATATGGAATCTTATTATCAAATTCTTGAAATGATTTTGCTTTTGCGAATCTATCCAAGCGATCAAGTTTCCGCTCAACAACATTGTCAGTTTTGGATGATTCAAGGAAAATTACATCTCTAGATACAACAAATTTCTTATTTACTTCATCATAGAGGCGGTATGCTTTGGAGGTGTTTGAATATCCCATAAGGATACACTTACGACTTCTAGCACCAAGTTTGTTTCTATGTACCTTTGGTATCAAGTTATAACAGGTGGAACCAAAGACCCTGAGATGCTTTACCGAAGGAACATGTCCATACCACATTTCATAAGGAGTCTTGTTTCTAATAGCATTAGATGGACATCTATTTTTTATATATGCAGCACATAGAACAGCGTCAGCCCAAAACATTATCTTTATATTCTTTAAGAAGAGCATAGATCGTACCATATTTAAGATTGTCCTATTCATTCTTTCAGCTACACCATTTTGTTGGGGATTATAAGGCACAGTTGTTTGATGTTTGATCCCATGTTGGCGAAGATAGTTTTAAAATTCATTTGATGTGTATTCTTTTCCATTATCAGTGCGAATAGACCCAATATTAGATTGTGCATCATTTTCAATCCATTTATGAAAATTCTGAATGTTTGAAAAGCATCAAATTTGTTCTTCAATAAATAAACCCAACACATTCTGGTGTAATCATCAATAAATGTCATGATATATTTATTTCCATTTGCAGAAGGAACAGGCATTGGGCCACAAAAATCTGAATGAATGAGTTCAAGTTTTCTATGTTCTCTTGAATGTGAATCGTGAAAAGATTGTTTGCTATGCTTTCCTAGAATGCAAGCATCACATTGCTTAAGTTTCCTAGGAATTGTAGGCAAACCAGCAACACCATTTTTCTTCAACATGCAGAGACTGTCATAGTTCAAATGTCCAAATCTAACATGCCATAATAAACTTGATGGAAGTGTACCTTCTTCATGATGAGAATTGTATGAGAAATGTTCTGCATGAGCAGAGGTTCCTTTCAGCTTGATAAACCTTTCTTCTTCTATTCCCCTCATGACAAGTGAGTGGTCAAATGCTTTTCTTACCTCAAGCATGCCATCAAACATATGAATGGAGTGACCTTGCTGGCGGATGTGGACCAAGGACAGCAAGTTTCTTTTGAGTTGTGGGAGATATAGAACATGATGCAGAAGAAAGTCTGGAAGACCAGGCAGTTTAAGCCTGATTGTGCCAAGCCCTGATGGCTTGATTTTTGATTGATATGCAAAAAATACTGCTCCATCAACATTATCAGTGAAATCTTCAAAAAAATATTTTCTATGAGTCGTGGTAGGTTGCTCCTGAATCAAGAAACCAATCATTTTTCCAAGAAGCAAGTGAAGCATTAAATAAATCTTCATTTACTCCAGTGTTACATTGTGCCACAACATAGTGAGCGGATTCAGGTGCTTTACCTTTGTTTGTATCATCAATTTTACCTTTTTGTTGGTTTCTTTTCTGCTCAATTTTGTCCCATGGTAGCTTGCATGTAGAGGCATCATGTGATCCATTTATTTTGCAACGTATGCAGTGCAAATCTGCCTTTTCTCCTTAAGAATGTATGCCCCCCTGCCTCTGAAATATCTTCCTCTTCCTTTTCGACCACCTCTTCCTCTTGTAGAATCTTGAGAAGGATGCTTTTCTTTATGATCAAGGCACACAGCCTCTTCAGAAGATTCAGGGGTTGTCTTCCTTCCAAAAGCTTTCTCTCTTTCAGCAAACTTTTTCACAAGAGAGTCAAAGGTTATATCTTTGAGATTTCCATTTGCTTGCAATGACTCAAGATAATTGAGTAAGTAGGATAAAGTGCCTTGAGAAAAGCAATAAGAGGAATATCCAATTCAACCTTAGTGGATTTGATATCATGCATTATAGACTTTACTTCAGATGCAAGAGCAAGAGGATCATTATTTTTCATTTCAAGAGTGAAGAGTTTAATCATGAGTTGAACAACTTCAAGTGAAAAATGTGAGTCATAGAGTTCTTTCAACTTTTGTAAGGCTTCAAAGGCAGTTGAATATGACGAAATATGGCGACTCACCTCTTCATTTACAGATGCTACGATTAATGCATAAGCTTTGTTGTTCTTGTTTTCCCAAATGACGAGCTCTTTGTCTGAGGTAGGTTGTACTGGTTCATTGTCTCCTTCTCCGACACACACTCCTTTCCACAACTCATTGAAAATGAGGGTGTGTTTTATCAAATGAGGGTGTGTTTTATCATCCAAGACCATTCAGGATAGTTCTCCTTGCCAGTGAGAACTATTCCCACCATGGATATGATTGAATGCATTCTGTAAAAAAAAATTACTTCTACTGATAGAAAAATAATTATGCCGATATACAGTAAAATTGTACTCAAAAGGGCATTCTCAAAATATTTGAAATCTCTTCCTTATATACCAATATGGATGCCAATATCATGTGACCCATATAAGTGTTTTGCTTTAAACCTCATATAAATCCACCATTATATATATATATGCCATACGTCCCCTTAAAAAAAAAAAAAGAAAAAAAAAACTCAATTACCATACGTCCCTTTGTATATGTAATCGTTTCACCATTTAAAAATGCCATTCGGTCTTCATAAAAGGGATTACAAAAAACATTATTTAACGGCTTCCTCGAGTTTGTTACACCTGCAGATTCTACCTTGAAAATCGAATGTGTGCCAAGAAATTACCAAAGAACATGCGGCTATTGTAAGGTCCAGCAGCGCCCTTCATGCTTCTGAGTCGATTCTACATGGAATTTCTCAGACAAAAACTTGTTCCAAAGAATTCCACGGATGCTTCATCTCTCAGGCGACGCCAATTTGTAATTATCATATATTGTGTCACAACTCGATCATTAAACTTATTTTCAGATAGACAAAGATATCAATAAAGATCAATGGTCGGCGCACAAAAAATAATGGTCGAATCCCAAAACCAGCCAAAACCCACAGATAAATTAATCTTATGCAAAACACATCACGTACCAACCAATCGAATAGCGCACGTTAAATGAATGAGAGATTAAACTGTAGGATACTTTTAGCCACAGCCACAAGTTGAACACGGTCGGATGGACAAAACAAATCCACTCGGCTAATCGAACATATATTGTATCAGTGTTCTTTTAACAGTCGCCTTCTGCTCGCCAGGATCGATATTGACGGTGTGCATAGCATTGATGTTCCGCAGAACTCTCTTGACAATTCCCAGTCAAATTGGGAGGAATCGCAAAATACGAAAATTTCAACCGTCCTACAATCTAGTCAAGATGCATACAGAAGACAATGAACAACAATGGCGTTCAAATGCAAGTGTGAAAATCGTAGCGAGAATAACCGTGGAGAGGATGCTTTCTGAGAAAAACACTGTGGATTGACAGCGCTAAAATTACTATGTCAGGACAACGCTTTTTTTTTATGAAACCATGTCAGAACAACAAACGTTTATGGATAGTCGCCTTCTGGCAGACAGAGAGCGCAGGTAAAGGAATATGGCAAACAGAGCGCAGATAATGGAATATGGCAGACAGAGCGCAGATAATGGAATATGGCAGACAGAGGGCGCAAGTAAAGGAATATGGCAAATAGAGGAGTTACAAGGAGCATAAGAGCTAAAAAAGGAGCTGGCTCTGATACCATGTCAGGCCAGGCAGTAACTCCACAAAGCAAAAACTGATTCGTGTATTATTCCATCAGGTAGGTCTTTGTTATATACAACAGGGAGAGACTGTTCAGTTCATCTCCCGATGACTGTTCACATTTCTAATTTAATTATTTACATAAATTCACCCAATCATGAGGATTAGGTGTCAACAAAATAGTCAAGAATTCAATCAATAACATCCTTGCACCAGCATCATACTGCTATCGTCACTGTGACAAACACCCTCCAAAATTCTATGTACACTCAAATTTTGGAGCCTACTATGGATCTTGTGATTGGTTGTTCCATAGTCACTTCTTGGTCGGTTGATGTTGTTGAGCTCCCTGCTTGGATTAGAAGTGTCAAAGTCACTTGCTCACATATGCTTAGTCTACAACAAGTTCATGAGCACATCCTTTTACGCAAACTTGGACAAGCATAGCACGTTCCATAAATATTTTTCCTTTGTGATGTCCAATCCATGTCAATGGTCAGTGCGCACTGACAACAATAATTTCTCACATTCTAGCTGCGTTTGTACTTTCATTTTGGTGAGTTTTGCAAATTATCGCTTTCACGCACCATTGTTTTCACAAGTGACGTTTTCATGTTTTTGGTTGTCGCTTTTGCTTGCCTTCACTCTAACTAGTGTCATTTTAATGCTCTCTTTTCTTTGGCATGTGTTACTTTCGCTAGCGTCCACATATCGCAAGGGTCGTTCACACTTTAGCAATTGGTGTATTTTCGCATGTTAGCTGTCACACAATGTATGTATGCTTATTCTAGTAGTTTCAAGGGGTTATCTTTGTGTGAATGAATTTTTCCAACCATGTAAACATCAGTTGCACTCATTCCCAAAGTTTTTACCACTATCATACAAGTGTCATCACGGTCGTCACAAAGTGTACCTTTAGTGTCGCACTTGTCGTAAAGTCGTCGCAAGGTTGTCGCATTGAGGGAAATATGTTGTTAACGTGTTTCAAATGATCTATGTTGTTGTGTCATCAAAGTGTTTCAAGTGTGTGATCACAGTCAAGTCATATCACTGTTCACATCAGTCTCTTCGGTCCCACACTTAGCCAATTTTCAGAAATTCCCCAGCAACCTAGCCTCATCCGACCTTCCTCAACTACGCACTACATAGTTCCAACCCTCAAGTTGTGTCCTTGTCCCTTGAAACTGCGCAATGTGCATTTCCTACTTCTTAGGACTATTGCATTGCGCAATTCCAGTGCTCAAGCCCAACATTGCCTCCCATAATTGTGCAATTCATCCTCCCAGCCTAGCCTTAATTATGCACTGTGTCGTCTCTAGTCTCAAGCCTCAGCCTGATCTCTTGAACTTCATAATTGCGCAATCACTTGGTCTCCTCTCTCCTCCTAAATTGCGCAATAGGAGGATCCAGTTCCTATTCCTTCAGCCTATCACCCTGAGCTCCCAAACTGCGTATTTTTCTTCCTCAAACCAGCCTAAATTGCGCATTTCACAGTCTCAAGGCTCAAGCTCACCCCTGACTACCTGAGCTACGCAATTTCATAGTTAATGAGACTATTTCCCAGGACATGCTAGAAGACACGTATGGAGCTGAAGAAATAAGATGATCATCGGGCGAGAAGACGAAGGAACATTGAACTCTAACAAAAGATCAAGATCAAGATCACATGGAAGACTCCTCATCTTCAATTCATAAGGAGGAGGAAGAATAAGAACATGTACCATATTTTCAAGAAGACACAAATAAAGAAGCAACAATAAGGATAGTTTGGCACTATCACATCATCATGTGATCCATGTCATCATTGTCATGTCATGTCCTATCACAAGTCATCATATGCCACATCATTATTTTGGACTATGTAATTACCTATTCAAAATGTATTGTAAAGTGGAAGTCCAAAAGACACATTCAAAATATGAAGAGTCATGTAAGGTCGAAAAGTCATAGGTAGTTAAATAGTCATGAGGGTAGTCAAAGAGTCACAAGGAAGATGAAGCATCACCTCTTCGTTATATATACACCCTCATTGTAAGAGAAGAGGACTTTTCACCTTGGCTCCTCTCGCAAGGCATTAGAGAGATAAGCTAGTTCTTTTAAGGAGAAAGAAGTGGCTCCAACGCTCCACTATTGGAGCTAGTGGTGTTCATTGTATACATGTGTCTTGGAAATTTTACTTAATATAAGAAGCCCTATGGGCCAACATGTTCTTCATGCATGGATTATGGATATTTGTAAGACTATTATGTGAATGTTTGTAATTCATGTTTTCTTTCATTTGTGCTAAAGTAGTTGAACTATTTCAGTTATTTTGGTACTTATCATATTGAGAATGTGTTGTAATTTCTATTATCATTGTCACATCCTCGTGGACTATTCCGTTGGATATTAGATAGATCCTCCTTATTACATTGGTTGCACCGACTGTCGCATCTCTGTGGACTATTTTGCTTGATGTTGTACGAATCCTTCTCGTTTATGCGTGTCTCTACTAGGGTTGTACTATTACCTCTCTCTTAGAGGCTCACTTTTACTCCCCTCCGCAGTGCAAGAAATTTGACATACATACGATTAAACACTCACCAGGCGCACCCCCCTCACTTTTCGAAGGCACATTTGCATTCCTCTCTCTTGTTGATAGTTGGAGCCAAGGCATATATTTAAGATAACCAATAACCGAGTCATATTTTTGAATGGGGCTCCTACTCCAAACGGTGTGAGGTCTAATTGGGAATTCACATCGGGGAGACCCCTTGGCTGATGGATTTCCAACACCGTCAACAATTGCCATGCAACATTATTCAGATTTTCATACCTTCACAGAAAAATTCTTTAATTCCATAGGTATTAGCTCAGATATTTTCATGTACAATTCAAAAATAGGGAAAATTGAAGTTGGGACTTCAATTTTTTACCTAGCCATAGACCTATTCTAGCCAAAATTACTTACAACAGTCACCCTCGAGCTAGATCCACGATCTAAGGGGAAATTCTCCTTTCCACAGCCCAAATAGGAAGCCATCTTCAGAAACACAGAGGATAGGAAATACATATGACAGTGGGTGGTTTTTCAACTAGTCAAGCACAAAAAAATTCATAGTAATGGGTGGTTTATCAATTGGGTCAAGCACTATAGGAGTGGTTTATCAAACCCCAACAAGCACCCTAGGAGGTTTATCAGTTGTGTCAAGCACTCAATGAGTGGTTTATCAGCCCACAACAGGAACCCTTCTGCATGTTGTTTTTCAGCCCTAAAAATCACCCTGGGTGGTTTATTAGTTGTGTCAAGCACTCAATGAGTGCTTTATCAGTTCACAAGAAACACCCATCCTATTTCCTTTTCATCCCCTTGCTCTTCTAGTCACAATTATATCTTTCATGGAATTATGTCCCTCAACTCATAGCTTGTTCCATATTTACTCATGAGCTTCACCGAGAAGAGGTCCAACCCCACATTGTTGTGTGTTTCCCTTTTTATCATTTCCTAGGGGGTATCTCCATATTCCTCTTGGACTCTTCCTCTTCTTTTTCTCATTATTTGTGCCATAAAATTAGTTTAAGGTGCCACCTAACCCCACTTGGTTTATCTTTCCTCTTCCCTCTTATATCATGGATTTGTGGTCGCACACTTCACGCCATTATATCATTACATTACAAAAATCAGGGGAAATGTACCAGGGGTGTCACAAACCCAACCCCCTTAAAGGGAACACCATCCTCGATGTTCTTATTAACATGAAAACATTCAAAAATTGAGCGTTATACATGGATCTTATATTTTCTTTATTAAACAAACAAAATATGGGTATTGTGTCCTTATTTGTTCATCCATCTCCTAAGTGGCTTCATCAAGTTCAAATTGCTTCCATTTCACCTTGAATTTCTCTATTTTTCTATTCATGAGTGCGAGTTGTCTCTGATCTAGGATGCATAGTGGTTCTGGTTAGAAATCTCCCTTTGGTTCCATCTATTTCACAAACTAGTCAACAACATGATCAGCATCATGAACATATTTCTTAAGCAAGGAAATATGAAAAACATTGTGAGCCTTTATTGTGGTTGGAAAGGAAAATATATAGGCCATTGACCCCACTCTTTCCAAGATATGAATTGGTTCGCTATATCTGAGTGCCACATTATTAAATGAGCCCATTTTTAATGATCTTTTCCTTGGATTAATACAAAGATAAACATTTTCTCCCACTTGAAATTGTTTTTGAGTTCTCTATTGGTTTGCATAACATTTTTTCCTATCTTGGGTTGCCTTTAAATTTTGCCTGATATTTATTGTTTCTTGCTCCCAACAATTACTCTACTTATTAGATCATCCTAACTGATAGGGGTATGACATTTTCTGTCATAAAATGCCTCAAAGGGACTAATTCCCAAAGACTCTTAATAACCATTGTTGTATGAAAATTATACTAACGGTAGGTAGTCTTCCCACTTTCTCCGCTAATGCATCACATATATCCTAAGCATGTCTTCCAAGATTCTATTTAATCTCTCCGTTTGATCATCAGTCTAAGGGTGGTATGCATTTTTGAAGGCCAACTGGGTTCCAAAACCAGAAAACACGGATTTCCAAAAGTTTGAAGTGAACTTAGCATCCCTGTCTGAGATTATCTTTTTAGGTATCCAATGCAACCTAAATACTTCTTTCATGGAAATCTGGGCTATATCAATTTTTTATGAGTACTTTTAACAACTATAAAGTGATCCACCTTGGTCAATTTATCCACCACCACCATGATGGCATCATGGTGTCTAGTTGTTTTGGGTAGACCCGTGATGAATTCCATGCCTCCCATTTCCATTCTAGAATTGGGATCGGTTGTAGTAGTCTCGCTGGGTACCTACACTCTACCTTTACTTGTGGAAATTCCAAATATTTTTCAAGGTATTCAACAATATATTTCCTCATTCCAGGCCAAAAATATGTCATCTTCATGTGTGTCATCATCTTTTGATATCCATGGTTATCCGAGTAAAGTTTTTATGAAATTCATCCATGATGTGCTTCCTTAAATCCTTCACTTTGGGCACATATTTCTTGTTCATGAATATCAACATTCTATCATCTTTAAGTTGGTAGCTTCTACTTACTAACCCATATATTTGTTCCTTCCAACACTTCTTCACATGTTGGTAATGTTCATCATTTATCAACCCTTATTTAATCCTCTCTTGGATGTTAGAGGAGCAAGTGCTTATGGATGCTAGGTGAACATCTTGCAAACTTCTACTGAGTGCATCTGCCACCCTATTCTCTTTTCCTTTGATGTACTTAAAATCGAATTCAAATTCACTTATTAAAGCTAGCCACCTGGCTTGTCTAACATTCATCTTGGGCTAGTCAGATAAGTATTTCAGACCATCGTGATCGATCATTAACACAAACCTCCTTCCCAAAAGGTAATGCCTCCACATTTTTCAATTGTTCACGATGGCTTCCACCTCCATGTCGTGAGTGACATAATTCTATTCATGTTCATTCAGCTTCCTGGATTCATAGCAAATTACATGATCTTCCTGCATCAAGTCTCCACCAAGTCCTTCCTTACAGGCATCAATGTAAACAACAAAATCCTTTCCTGGGTCTGTTATTTTTAAGATACGTACACAAGTGAGTAACTTCTTTAGTTGTTCAAAAATAGTTGTGCATTCAAGAGTCCACTGAAAATTCACTCCTTATCTTTGAAACACAATGATAGGATGCCTGATCTTTGAGAAATTTCAAATGAACCTTCGATAGTAACTATCCAACCCCATAAATGATCTAGCTTTTGTCACTTTCGGGGGTGTGGGCTAATCCATTATCGCTTTAACCTTTTTTGGATCCACATCCACTCCCTCTTTTGATATTACATGGACCAAGTAGTGAATTTGAGTTTGAAAGAATTCGCACTTGCTGAGCTTGGCATATAATTTATGCTCTCTAATAAATTGTAGTGCAACCCTTAGGTGGTCCTCATGCTCCTTTTCATTCTAAGTACACCAGTATGTCATCCATAAATGCTATTACATATTGATCCAAGTAAGGCCTCATCTCATTGTTAATTAGGCACATAAATATTGTTGGAGCATTTGTAAGCCTGAATGGAACTACAATGAATTCATAGTGGTCATACCTCATTTTGAATGCAATCTTGTGAGTGTCCTCCTCCTTGATTCTGGCCTGGGGGTAGCCTGACCTTAAATCGATCTTGGAAAACACTGAGGCCCCTCTCAATTGATCAAATAGATCATCAATCATGGGTAGTGGGAACTTATTCTTCATAGTGGCTTTGTTTAACTACATCAATTCGATGAACAAATGCAGTGTTCCATACTTATTCTTAACAAAAAGTGTAGGGGTTCCCCACGGTGAAACGTTGAGTTGTATATACCCTTTTTCCATTCATTCCTTCATCTAAAACTTTATTTCCATGAGCTCAAGCATGCTCATGAGATAGGGGTCCTTTGTTGCTGGTGTTGTTCTTGGAATCAACTCAATGGTGAAGTCAATCTCCCTTATGGGTGACATTCCTTGCCATTCCTCTAGAAATAAATCACTATACTAGTTCAATACAGGATAATTTGCAAAGGGATCTATGTTGGCCTCTCTATCCTCTGATATTTGAATGACATAAAGGGCACAACCCCTCTTTCTACAATGTTTTACTTGCACCATTGAGAACGCTCTGAGTATTATTGGTCTTTCGATTCCTTGCAACGATATTGGGTCACCTTCATCCTTGAGACATTCTAACACTTTATTATAGAAATCGAGCTTAGTTCTGTGAATTTCTAGCCAATTTATGCCAATAATAATGTCATACTATCTAATGGAAACAAATTCAATTTAACTATTGTAGTCATGCCCCTAATTTGTACAAGGCAAGACTCAATCATCTCTAATCTCCTCATGTTTGTCCTAGTGCCTAGTTGAACGATCCATGGTTCTTCATCGAATTTCTTTGGAAATTCACATATTTCCACAATATTAGGACTAATATAGCTGAAATTAGATCTTGGGTCAATCAAAATTGAAACTAGAGAGTTCTTGACCATACCTTCCATTTGAATGATTGCTCCTTGCTAGTCTCCCTACCTATTGTCCAATGCAGTATATACACTGGGGATTCTCTGGGCCATATCATTCACAATTGATGCCTCTTATATATTGTGTAGATTTTCATCATATTTCCACATCTTGGGGAAATCTTTCCTCAAATGTTTTTCCCCGCACTCTTAGAACTGATAGGATCCTTTTGTATTTTCATTCCATAATTGTCAAGATTCATTTATGCTAACTATGGATTTTTGTTGATATTCACCTTTGGTGAAGTTATTAAACCTTGCACCTCTCCTCCTTGCTTATATCCTGATTTTCTCAACCCTCCTTTTCCTTTCTTCTTCCAGTCAACTCGGACTTCGGTCTTATGCTTATATTGTTCATAGCAGTGTTTGGTATTTCAGATAACCTCCTCTAAACTCTTAGGCTCATCGAATTATATTTTGTCTCGGTATGCTTGTGGTAACCCCATTGACATACCTCTAGATCTTGGCATTATCATCCTTGATGTAAGGTACATACCTTAGTAGCTCCAATAATTTGTTGGTGTATTCTTCAAGTGTCATCTACCCCAGTTTGTGTTCATAGAATTCCTTAGAACTGTTGTCATAAAAAATTTCAGAAAGGTACTTCGCTCTGAATTACTGTTCAAATTTTCTCCATGTCAGCTCTCTTTCCCCGATACCTTTTATATTCTTGAAATCCTCCCACCATATATTAGCCTTTCCTTTTATACTAAAATAAATCCACCCTGACCTTCATGTTCTCAGTAGAGTCATGTAGCTTGGAGTACTTCTTAATTCCTAAAATCCAAGCCTCTGCATCTTCTACTTTCTTTACCTCTCCATCAAAGGTTGGGGGTTTTTCTTTCTTGAACTATTCTTACAAGGGAATCTTTCTACTCTTCCTTTGATGATGATATCTGGAGGTTGCATTGTCTGATGATCGATTAGGACTACTTAATCCTCTTTCCGAAGAGCTGAGCAACTTTGTTCTTCCTTCTACATGTCTTCTCCTATTTCTTAGTCGGCTACCCTTTTCTTTCTTATCATCCAATTTATGTTTTTGGATCTTTGATGGGTTGTCCTTAGGCTTGTTCTTGTCATTATTGTTGGCACCAAGCTCCTGTCATCTTTGTCTTTGTAATTCTAATAGAATTTGCACTAATAGAGCATTTACTTTTGCTTGTTCTCTAACAATCTTCTTGTTCTTCACCTTGCAACTTCTTATCTCATCTCTTACACTTATAAGTGTGTCCATGAGTTTAGGAGTGTCTTCCTCTTTCATCCTCCCAACTAACTCCTCTTTATGACCTTGCATGGTCTTGTTCATACCATGTTGTTAAAATTTTCTGCTCATTCCTTCCCTTGTTGTATTTTGATGCCTATCTTTCTTTGTTGTATTTTGATGCCTATCTTTCTATTTTTTACACACATAATGATGTTATCCAACCAGAAAGAACATGAAATTAAAATAGGTATTTATCCCCTTGGTCTATTTAGATATTTAAGTATTAAATATCATATAGCATGTAATCATATTCAATCAACAATTCTGTACAACCACGCATTACAGTATTATGTGATTAGAAAAAAGGGAATACTAACAAATCATGCATATCAATCAATCATCTAGTATGTACATGTGAGCCTCTTCAGGTCCAGTTTTTGAACCAGTTCTTTGATACCACTTTGTAAGATACCCCCTTACTACCCATATCCCACACCAAGGGTATAAAGAAGTGGTTCCTATGATGACCCAGCCTCCAATGTTCAGTTATGTAAATGGGGTCATAAAATCCCTCAAATTTTAATCTTCTAGAAAAAACCAACACCACCACCCCAACCAGCTCGTCATGAGCTTTTCTTGATATAGGTTTTATCGAAATCCAACTCATGTATCAAAAGTTATGGCCATTTAATGTTTGGCCCAACAAAACCCTAGCCACGTGGCACTTATGTGGCACTCCACCTCATCCCATGGTCCACATCATCCACCACATGGCCTTTGCCACGCCACCTAATCATAGCACCCAACATTGAGGATGTCAGGGTGGGACTACTCACAATGAAATCCATAATGCACATCTCCAAGGCCCCGACCCCCCGACCAAGCCTGGGTCTTGACCTCTGATCCACGACCTAGATTGGGTCGCGACCTCCAACCTCTGACATGGCCTAGTCTTGACCTCTATCTTCATATCTCACCGAGGTCCTGAATCCTGAATAAGGTTGTGCCCAACCAATATTCAGGGCTCTCGACTAGCAAAAGCTTACGAGGTTGCCCCAACCTCATAAATTTTTGACCTAAAAAGGTCTTGACCATCCTGACTTCTCGTACACTTAGTCAAGTCTTTTGAATTTTAACATTATTCCACTTTATTATGATTTCTCGAGTTTGGCCCTGTTTCTCTTAGGGCTTAAGAGCAAAAAAGGAAAACCCAGGTCCATGCCCACTTTCGGCTTGATTCAAAGGCATTCTCCTATATAACGATGACAAGGGAAAATTTTGCCTAAATTAACACATTGCACATAAAGGATAGAAACATAGAGCTTGCAAAAAACAATGATGTAAAGGAAATTAATATTTTTATTCCAATAAATGTTTAGTAGTCTCAATAGGATTTAAACCAAGCCTATACCTTCATTAAGACTCAACCATATTGATATCTTATGCATTCATCGTTCAACAAGGATAATAGTCTTGTATTTGACATACAAATCGAATATGAAACAAATATGTGTCATGGAACCTACATGAGTGCATATAACATAATAAACTTACACAGAGATTCAAAGCATTTAACTTGCATCTCACTAGCAGAGATTTATAAAATCCATAGAACATTTCAAGGCAAATTCAATCAATTAATCTCATGTACCAACTTCTACATCTATGCGATAACCCATAGATCTATATATCAACTTTGACAAGACATAATCCTTAATATCATAGATTTCAGCTAAAGGCACTTATATTCACTTAGACCATCTCTCAACATAGCAAACACAAAGTGCTTTCTATATGTAATACCAAAGAAATCCCAGGTATTGAACTTACAGTTGCATGACAGAAAATTCAAAAACATAACCATAAAATAATCAAGAATTCAACCAATAACACCCATGCATCAACATCATACTTCCATGCAACATTATTCATATTTACATACATTCACATCAAACTTATTTAATTCTATAGCTCCCAACTCAAAGCATTTCATGTACACTTCATAAACATGGCAAACTAAAGGTGGGGCTTCAATTTTCCACCCTAACCATAGACCTACTATAGCCAGAATTACTTACAAAAGTCACCCCTGATCCAGATCCACAATCTAAGTGGAAATTTCCTTTCAATAGCCTCAGTAGGAAGCCATCTTTAGATACACAAAGGATATGAAATACATATGACAGTGGGTAGTTTTTCAGCTAGTCAAGCACAAGAAAATTCATAGTAATGGGTGGTTTATCAGCTGGGTCAAGCACTCTAGGAGTGGTTAATCAGCCCCCAACAAGCACCCTAGGTGGTTTGTCCATTGTGTCAAGCACTCAATGAGTGGTTTATCAACCCACAACAAGCACCCTTATGCATGTGGTTCATCATCCCTAAAAAGCACCGTGGGTGGTTTATCAGTTGTGTCAAGCACTCAATGAGTGGTTTATCAACCCACATTAAGCACCCATCCTATTTCCTTTTCATCCTCCTGCTCTTCTGGTCATAATAATCTCTTTCATGGAATCTAATTCCCTTAGCTCATATCTCGTTCCATCTTTACTCATGAGCTTCACCAAGAAGAGGTCCAACCCCACAATTTTGTGCATTTCCCATTTTATCATTTCCTCAAGGGTCTCTTCATATTTCTCTTGGACTCTTCCTCTTCTTTTTTTCATTATTTGCACCATAAAATTAATTTAAGGTGCCAACTAACCCCACTTGGTTAATCTTTCCTCTTCACTCTTAGATCATGGATATGCGGTCCCACATTTCATGTCATTACATCATTACATTACCAAAATCAGGGGAAATGTACAAGGGGTGTCACACTTTCCCAGATCACACCTTTTCTCTGCCCACTGGTGATACAATTGCATTTTTATGATACCCTATGCACACAAACAATACTTTTCCATAAAAACACACTTGATCCAACTCTTACCAAGCATAATGATCATATCAAATACATACTCAAATATTTATTGCATCAAGGACTTTACACAGCATATTGACACCAGATTAATTTCTCCAAGATAAGTCTTTGTACAGTCGTGATCTAACTTCAAAAGCCTATGCTAGAGAATTAAAAAAAAAAACAACTTCTCGTTAAACCACCATCTGGTCTCTCTCTTTACAAATCTATCACTGTGTACGAGAACACAAAACACCATAAATTGATCCACATATAACTATCACATCATTGCTCCAGTGTCCTTTATTCATGGCCTGAGAAATTCAAAGCAACTCACACAAAATAGATGATGAGAATTGATGATCTTTGAGGGCTCACATATACCCAATGTATACTTGTGAAGGGGGGCATAAAATAAGGGTCGACCTACCCTAAAAATATCAAATTTAATTTTAAAATACCCCCATAATGAGGCCTATCTGAACTCTTTCTTTTAAAATCGTTTTCAAAAATAAAATATCATTTTAAGGGTTGTCTTGGTCAATAAAAAAGGGTGAAAGAGGCTCCTTTTCCAACTACCAAGACCCATAAAAGTTTTTAAATTCTAACAAATTTTCATTTAGCTTTTTATGCCATATTTCATACCAAGATTTTATTAATTTTGGGGCACCGTGACCATAACTTCAGGTTTGCAATTTTAAGAGGGAATATCTCCTCAATTGTGGGGAACTACGTGACGAGCCACCTACTGTTGGAAATGGCATGATGAGTGTTATCAGCATATGATGGTCTTGCTTGCAAATTCATTGTTCTTCCCATTCATTTACCTCAACAAGTGTGTGGAATCTTGCAAGGCGTCTTTATCATATTGTTGGGGCTTCTAGGCTTTGGGACTCATTTTCTTTCTTCCAGGGCTTCTTGTCCATTGGTACTTCTAATTATTGTAATCCATTTATGTATATTAAAAAGGTTCAAGATAAAGTGTTCATGTCAATACTTTCCTTCTTTTCTTCACTACTTCCAAAGAGTATTCACTCTTTATTTTGATCGCGAATGACTACCTTTGACATCAATGACAACACCATTTAACAATCTCCCCCTTTGTCAATGATGGCAACACACATACTCCGCCTGTGATTACTGCTCCCCCTGTCTCCATGCTTCTGATCTTTCTCTCTTGATTTATATGCCCCTATGACATCAATGGCAAAGGGTAACTCCCATCTCCCTATATCTTCTTATGATTTTCATTTCTCCCCCTAACAGTTACTCTCCCCCTGTCTTGTTGTGCTTCTCACGGCTTGCCATTATGTAACTAGTTGATTCCATTTGTCAATATTATTTATTGAGAATTTTACCTCTATGATGAGTCCTACAATTCTTCTGAGTTCGATCTTGAAGTTCCACAACATTGTCCATGGACCTCCTTTTCAAGTCTACTACTCAATTGTACATAATGTTGACTAATTTGTCCATAATGTTGATCATTGTTCTGACAACTTTTTTACGTATGCCATCAAATGATTGAGTTTTCCTTTCCAAACCTAACTACCCAGAGGATACCTCTACAAATATATATTTGTTTCTACTTACACCTTCCCTCTTCAACATTCATAGTACTGGGAGTATTCAAGCTAGATTGTTTTAAAATGATATATGAATCTCTAAAGGGTCATTTTTAACCTTGACATCTTCCTTTGTACCTATAGATTCAACATGGTCTTACTACTTTGCAAATCATGTGAGCATGACCTCTGGGATTTATTCATTCACTTGTTCTTCTTTCTTTATTTTTCTTCTCCAAACCTTATTGTACTTTATATCAATGTTTTCACTTATGGAATACTTAATTATGCTTCTACAATCACGAGCTATATGTCCATGGTTATGGCATTTGAAGCACTTTGTATGATACATGAATGACAGAGCAATTGACATATAATTTTTGTTGATGATTCCATTTGAATATATGTCTTGTGTTCCTGCAAACTTGCTCTAGGATTTTGATAATGACCTTGATAATCATCCATGTCTTAAGCTTTGTAATCCCTGGACTTATGCCCAAAATTTGTACATTAAAAACAATAACCATGAAATATACTAAGGTGCTTAGATGAGATGGTTTTCCTTGATGATGTTGATATTCTAAAGACATTATTCCTTAGAGGGGGCTCAGTC
The DNA here is from genome assembly GCA_031772625.1 of Pinus tabuliformis. Lineage (NCBI taxonomy): Eukaryota > Viridiplantae > Streptophyta > Pinopsida > Pinales > Pinaceae > Pinus > Pinus tabuliformis. Next base: position 714,094,168 of record CM062819.1, on the reverse strand, counting down.
CTTTGTTGATCCTTGTACTCGATTACATCAGCACAACTCCTTGGAGCAACAAAATTTTCAATTTTCTTTTATCTTTCACTTTGATTTGGCCTTTGAAGGATGATGGATTTTATTTTAGGGTTCTCTTCAACCTTGCTATATGGGGCCTTCTAATTTTTTCCTTCGTTGCATGGAGCTTCACCAACTTTTTTGGCCTTCATATTTAGGCAAGCAGCATCCTGCAATTTCTCCTAGCATTCCTTGAGCCTATTTATTTCAGCTAGAATTGTGTGAAGTTCTTCCTACTTTTGAATAACTTTTACCCCATAGTCCTGAACCTGGATTTTCAAATTTTCTTCTCTTTTATGCCTCCTCTACTTGAAGTCTTAGGAGGGAAACTTCTTCTTCGAGAATATGATTTTTCTTCTCTCTTTTTTAAAGACCACTTAAGGCACTGGTCAATTCTCTCTCCATGTCCACTTTTGCTTCTTCTTCTTCATTTTTTTTAGGTTATTTGTTCGGAGTATTTTCTCCCATGACGAGCGCTCTATCTTAATTATGATCATTATCATCATTTTTATTTTGATCTGCATTCTTATTTAAGTAAATATTTTGAAGATTCTCCCAAAGATGTTTCGTTAATGAGCATTGACCCACATTGGTTTTCATAGAATATGTCAAAGCACTTAGAATGAAATTCATTTCTTTTGTATTATACCTTCTTGATTCATTTATATATTTGTTTATAGAAATAACTGAATTCCATACATAATATCCAAGAGCTTTCAAATAGACTTCCATTTTGGATTCCCATATTTCATATTTTGTTCCATTGAACAAAGGAGTTGGACCAACCTGTTTCTCTTCATCAACTATAACAAATTTTGAAACTAGTGCAATATCAGAGACTTCCCTTGATCATTTGGAGGCATGCTTCCTTGACTTTACCATCTTTGTTCTCCTGAGATCTGCCTTCTAGCTGTTAGGCTACTACTGAAGGAACCTAACCTTGATACCAATTGTTGGAATATTCACCAACACTGAGAAGGGGAGTGAATCAATAGTCGACACCTTTTACCATTTTAATTATGTTATGTAAACATAAACAGTTAACAACACCATTCAACAATGCATAACATCATACACAGTACAAAAGATAAAATATAACTAAATAATATTTTCCATTGTCTTTGTCACTATCCAACACTACTGTCAAAAGTCTTGGTATCATTGTTGTCAACAATATCTCAGCAACAATATAAAATCATGAATGCATCCTCAACAACCCTAGTTTAACATCAATATTACAACAACAATCTCAACTAGACTCTAAAACAATCATGCCTCAATGTAGAATTTTGTAGAATTTTTCTACAAATCAGATAGCTCTGATACCATGTAGAACTTTTTCTACAAATCAGCTAGCTCTGATACCATGTAGAAATTTCCCACCTGTAGATCACCTGGTAATGCAATGTACTAAAGCAAAACACTTGATCTACTTCTACAAACAATTTAGCGGAAGCTTAATCAACCATGAGCAACATCAATAAGAACACATATAACTGATAAGAAGGAATCAATCATACATAACACAGAAGAATTTACCCGGGGAAAGCACCTGCCTAAAACCCCATCTCTGTATTATCATACAAGTGGAAATATAGTCTAGATTACACAAATCCTTAACTCGGAAGCTATCCAGTTCTTAGTACAATCCCTCTGTTGCTCATAGACAGTCAAAGGCTTCTCACAAACCTTCTCCTCTGCCCTCCAAGCCTCCTATTTCTATGCACAGCTTTTCTTGGGTCCTCCAGCTGCAACCTGTGTGATTGTCACCTCACACACAACAATGACCTCTGAAATAACTGCACAAACCTAAAGGAGATAAATCCTTATCATGTATGAGCTTCCTTTATAGGAAAAATATTCATCCAACTGATAGTACACTGTCCCTTCTCTGATCTCAATTGGGTCTCTAACAGAACTGACATGCATCAGTTATCCATGAGTGAATACATAGTTATCTGAAAATCACAGTTGTCACATGCATGCAAGCATCAACAAACTGTATCTCATTAATTTAACAACTTGTTAAATTAATCTAACTGAAATTGACTAGGTTAAACTAAGTCAACTGATCCTCTCAATATAGAACTCATCCTTAATTCCTAAATCAGTGGAGCAAATCAAGGACACATTCCCTAATTAGTGGAGCAAATCAAGGACACATTCCCTAATCAGTGGAGAAATAATTGCATGTTCTCACAAAGACTTCAAGTTTTCTTTTCCTTAACTAATTAACTCATGGAGAATTAATTAATTAATATTCCAAACTGCTGGTAAGACCAAATTTGAATTTACTTCCTATAGATAGACCAAGGACTGCTATAAATAGGAAGGGACCCAGAAATGCTATTTTTAGAAGATGTTATTTTTAGCAGTTTCACCTCTCACCCAAGGTAGCCAAAATGCTCATTGGAAAAACTGCTATTTTTAGAAGTGCTATTTTTAGCAGTTCTACTTTTAGCAATTTCTAAATTTACATTTCTTGTTGCACACTTTTCAACACTCCCTCTCAACAAGAAAGGCTTCCTCTCGAACCTAATCCTATAACTCTAGAATGTTCTGCATGCAACATATCTACCAAGTGCGATTGCTCCAGCAACACTCGGAACAAAAAAACTCCCAACTGACCACTCCGTTGGGATAGAAACATACTCTGATGCTGAAGCACTACCTGCTACTGACAAGTGCTCCCTCTCTGACCTCTGCGCTATTGCAACATCTCCATGCATCTCGCACTGTTGCACCCTTCTCTGTGCTACCCTACACTGTGCAACACACTTGTGCCTCTCGTGTTGCTACAACCTGCATGCTCTACACTGTCATGGGATTCCCTACATTGTATCTCTCTCTGCCGCTCCATCTGCATCTGTCTCTACCCAATCAATCAGTTCTTGCTACTCCACATCGGGGCTCCCGTAGCAAGGTCTCATCCAAGAGGTTGGGTACCTCAAGGATCCTGCCCCTCCTCCTTGGGACAATCACTCCACATCACCCCACCTCCTACCTGGAGGTATGGTTGCATGTGATCCCTCAGCCCACCTGGCTCGAAGTTTCCCCCTACTGGAGCTATCTGCATGAATAGATGTCTCTACTTGATCTCCACTCAACTTCCCTTGTTGTGGCTGCTCCACAACCTCCTAAAGCTGCTACACCAATCGTGGCTCCTCCACAATTGTCTAAGACTTCTTCTGGCGCTACATGTTGAGAGGTAATTTACTCTCCCTCTCAACCACCAAATATATAACCTTTGCCTTGCTCCTCAAGGATTTGTATGCATATTGTACCTCAATTGCATACAGGTTCTTGGCTATCACACCAATCTATTTCCACTTTCCCGCCATCACGAAATTTTTTGGAAAAAGAATTAATTTTAAATCAGCGATATCTCCCTCATCTGAACTCCGATTCAGCCGATTTTTTTTTATTTTGGGTATTTTTCCACAAGGAATCCAAATCAGTTATTTATTTCTGAAAATTTTGTACATAAATTTTCAGATCTGCTTTGCAAACTCTTGGCCCAAAACTCAAAACTTTGAAATCTCCTCTCAGTATATTGTTCTCTCCTTGATCACCTCTGCTCTGATACCATGTAGAATTTTGTAGAATTTTTCTACAAATCAGCTAGCTCTGATACCATGTAGAACTTTTTCTACAAATCAGCTAGCTCCGATACCATGTAGAAATTTCCCACCTGTAGATCACCTGGTAATGCAATGTACTAAGGCAAAACACTTAATCTACTTCTACAAACAATTTAGCGGAATCTTAATAAACCATGAGAAACATCAATAAGAACACATATAACTGATAAGAAAGAATCAATCACACATAACACAGAAGAATTTACCCGGGGAAAGCATTTGCCTAAAACCCCATATCTGTATTATCATACAAGTGGAAATATAGTCCGGATTACACAAAGCCTTAACTCGAAAGCTATCCAGCTCTCAGTACAATCTCCCTGCTGCTCATAAACAGTCAAAAGCTTCTCACAAACCTTCTCCTCTGCCCTCCAAGCCTCCTATTTCTATGCACAGTTTTTCCTCGGTCCTCCAACTGCAACCTGTGTGATTCTCACCTCACACACAACACTGACCTCTGAAATAACTGCACAAACCTGAAGGAGATAAATCCTCATCATGGATGAGCTTCCATTATAGCAAAAATATTCATCCAAATGATAGTACATTGTCCCTTCTTTGATCTCAACTGGGTCTCTGACAGAACTGACATGCATCAATTATCCATGAGTGAATACACAGTTATCTGAAAATAACAGTTGTCACATGCATGCAAGCATCAACAAACTGTATCTCATTAATTTAACAACTTGTTAAATTAATCTAACTTAACTTGACTAAGTTAAACTAAGTCAATTGATCCTCTCAATATAGAACTCATCCTTAATTCCTCAATCATTGGAGCAAATCAAGGACACATTCCCCAATCAGTGGAGAAATAATTGCATGTTCTCACAAAGACTTCAAGTTTTCTTTTCCTTAACTAATTAACTCATGGAGAATTAATTAATTAATATTCCAAACTACTGGTAAGACCAAATTCGAATTTACTTCCTATAGATAGACCAGGGACTGCTATAAATAGGAAGGGACCCAGAAATGCTATTTTTAGAAGATGTTATTTTTAGCAGTTTCACCTCTCACCCAAGGTGGCCAAAATGCTCATCGGCCAAACTGTTATTTTTAGCAGTGTTATTTTTAGCAGTTCTATTTTTAGCAATTTCTAAATTTACATTTCTAGTTGAGCACTTTTCAACACTCAATGTCAAGAAGAAATTAAATTATCGATCTCAAGTCTATCATCAATTACAACTTGTTTACTATAATATAGTAATAGAAACCCTTACCAACACTGGCTACAACAGAAAGAATATCTTTGTGGACAACTCAAATTAAATCATCATAACCATCTCACAACAACCCTGACATGGGTAGATAGATATCCAACGACGTTATAAGACTCAAAATGACCATCAACACTTTATATTGATCCACAATTAGGCATTCCATCAAAACCAACTGAATCGATCCACAACCAATTACTCTGCACACTCTATAAGATCCAAATCCTCCCTCTAATCCAACGCATCACTATCACAAGTTACACTCACCAGAATATCTTCCCCCACATAGGTTTCCAACAATCTATGCAAGATGTATTCATTTGGGCTCTAAATGCACTTAGGCCAAATTGCGTTTGTTCCACTACAATAACTCACTTTGTCATCGCACCAACACTCAGCCAATAGACCACTCTACTACACTACAAGGGTATATTGTTTAAAGTCTAATCACACTTCATGTGTGGCATCTGGTTACATTTCAATGTCTACTCATTCCTTAAATCACACCACAAAACATACAGGTTTCTAAACCATGTGTATCGGCATTCAACCTACTTTTATGCATATCCCAATCACACTACAGGCCCACCAACACGCACAACAATTCCATTCACACTTCCACAATACCCATCATACTTGATCCTCTCTATTTCTCAATCACATCACTCTTACGCATTTTTCACTCTCCATGATCGATCTTTATGTCATCGCGTCACACATTAATACTCAACCATCAATCTCAGGATGGTTTTCCATATCACACATTTTCTTGTAAAAATTTTTGTTTTCCCACCCCGGTTTTCAGTTTCTCCTTATTTCTCCCGTGTAGTTAAATGCCCATTCCCATAACCATACATTTAACAGACTGAAAAAAAATAAATATTGCTGAAAACACAAATTCTGGAAATTTTTCAGAATGCTGGAAATTGCAGAATTAAAAATCAGCAATCAAAAACAGCCAATAAAACACATTAAAACACTGATATTTTTGGTCAACTTGACCCTGGAAAAACCCCCTACAACTCTTGGGGAAAACCAGTTTGAGAGCTCTTCTTTATTTCTGAAAATTGCCTTTTTACAGTGAGAATTATTCAGCAAAAAATCAGCAAGCAAATTTACAACTTATCTCATTTCCCGTGCCTCGCAACAATCTGGAAATTACAGCAAACAGGACGGCAATAAATGTTGTACGGCCTCCGTTTTGTGTGCAGAAAAATCAGCAAACTGCTCCTCGATTTTTGTGCAAAAATTTGCCTTTCACTATGTGTTGAATCAGCTGTACAAATCTGCTCAACTGCTGCCTTGGAATGTGTGCCAAGCTGCTGTCTCCTTCTCCTCCCTGCTCAGAAATCTCTCTTGCTCTCTTGCTCTCCTTCTCCCAATCTGCTCATGAAAGAATGAATGACCTTTTCCTCCTTTTCCTCCTTTAATATAACTCCAAGTGACTTTTGGGTGATCCAAGTGACTTTTGGGTGATCTCTAAATCCAATGGCTGAAATAGATTTAGATCAATGGTTGAGATTAAATGCTCATTTAAATCTCACTTTCTATTTTTTAATTCACCCCACTTTCATAAAGACCCACTTAGTCATTTATTTCCAAAGTCACTTTTCCTTTCTAATTTTTCATTGACTTTATAAAAGTCACTTTAAAATTAGACTTAATAACTTTATCACTTAAAGTCACTTTTAAATTAGATTTAACTTTATAAAATTATAAAGTCACTTTAGGAGAAAAATTAAATTCTTTTGGACACTTTTCCCTAGGCCAAAGATCAAAGCCTAAGGGAACCACCTGTCCTCCGGTACCAAATTTCAACACTCCCTCTTACCGAGGAAGGTGTTCCTCACCACACCCATCTTGTCTCTGAAGTAGACATGCTTGCCCCGTGGTAAGGCTTTGGTAAGGATATCTGCAACCTGCTCATCAGTGGAAATATACTCAAGCTTCACATCTCCCTTCTGAACATAGTCTCTGATGAAATGATATCTGATCCCGATATGCTTTGACCTGTCATGAAATACTAGATTCTCCGTGAGTTTAATGCAACTCTGATTATCACAGTAAATCACTGAAGGTCTCAACGGCTGACCAAATAAGCCAAACAACATCTTGCGAAGCCAGATAGCCTCACAACTAGCTAGACTGGCTGCCATATACTCTGCTTCCGCTGAACTCAGTGCTACTGACTGCTGCTTCCGGCTGAACCATGACACTACTGCTGAACCCAACCCAAAACAACACCCTGAAGTGCTCTTCCTATCAGAAGCACAACCTACCCAATCAAAATCAGTGTATCCTGCCAATCTCACTCCATCTCCCTGCCTGTAGCCCAGACCATAATCCACTGTCCCCTGCAAGTACCGCAAAATGTGTTTTGCAGCCACCCAGTGAACCTTCCTAGGCTCACACATAAACTGACTCATCGTGTTGACTGCAAAACAGATATCTGGTCTAGTGTTGACCAAATACATCAAGGAACCAATCAACTGCCTGTACAATGTGGGATCCACCAACTCGGAATCCGAAGCATGAAGCTTCTTCCAGTTGGTGATCATCGGTGTCGACATGGGTCTACAATCCTCCATGTGGAATCTGCTAAGGATGTCCACAATATACTTCCCCTGCCCCAGGAAGAAATGCCCCTCCTCCTGCCACACCTCCAAACCCAAAAAGTAATGCATCAAGCCGATGTCCTTCATCTCAAACTACGCCGCAAGATCTCTCTTGCAGTGCTCTATGATTCTCTCTGCACCTGTAATGATCAAGTCATCCACATACAGCACCAGAATGAGAGGCTCCTCACCAATCACAATAAAGTAAAGGTTCGGATCTGCCTCACTCTTTGTGAAACCCATCCCCTGCAAGTATGCATCTATCCTGGAGTACCAAGCTCTGGGAGCTTGCTTCAGGCCATAAAGGGCCTTCTTCAATCTGCACACATGGGACTCCTTCCCATGCACCTCAAAGCCCTGTGGCTGCTCAATGTACACCTCCTCCTGTATGAAGCCATTGAGAAATGCGGTCTTCACATCCATCTGGTGGATCTTCCAACCCATCTCTGCTGCTATCGATATAATGGAGCGGATCGAAGTATATCGAGCCACGGGAGCGAAGGTCTCCTCATAATCAACTCCCTCTACCTGGGAGAACCCTCTAGCCACAAACCTCGCTTTGAATTTCTCAATGTTGCCATCTACAGCATGCTTTACCTTGTAAAGCCATCTGGAAGTAACCACGGATTTGCCCTCAGGCCTCGGCACCACCTCCCAAACATCATTCTTCATGATAGAAGAATACTCCTCCTGCATGGCCTCTCTCCAGACCTGCTGGCTAGCTGCCTCCTCATAGCTAGAAGGCTCAGAGTCAAGGATGCTGGTAACCATCGCCATATAGCTACAGAACCTCTCAGGTGGTCTACTCTCTCTGACCGGCCTCTTCGGCTCAGCAACAGATGTGGCATCTCTCAAGGTGTCCTGAAGCCACTTGGGCTTCCTCTTCCCTGAGCATGCTTCTCCCATAGGAGAATGAAACTCCTCCTCCTCATCACCATCAGTAGCCTGAACTCCTGACTGTCTGTCTGCTGTCCTCCTGCCTGCACCTGAACCTGTAGAAGCTGAGGTACCGTGTGAACTGTCCATCAGTGGACTCCCTAGTGAACTGCTCTGTGAACTGCTCTGCATGCTGCCCGGAGCACCACCCCTCTGGCTCGGCGAGCCACTGCTCACTGATGGACCTGACATCCTCATAGATGTACCTCCGGATCCTCCTGATCCCTACCCACTGGATCCCTGCGACTGACTCAACTGCTGCTGAGGGTCTGGCTGATCCAGATACTCTAACTCCCGTGACCTCCTAAAGGCCCTGTCCTCCTCGAACTTCACATCCCGTCTGACAACAACTCTCCTCTGTGCAGGAATGTAAATCCGAAAGGCCTTTGAGGTCTCACTGTAGCCCACAAAGATACCCTTCTCTACGGTGGGCTCTAGTTTGGTCCTCTTCTCCTTGGGTATATAGGAGTATGTAATGCATCCAAAGATATGAAGATGACCAATATCAGGCTTCTTCCCAGAGAAAGCCTCCTCCGGAGTCATGTGCCCCAAGGCACGATGCGGACTCCTGTTCTGCAAGTAAACAGATGTGTTGCAGGCCTCTGCCCACAAGAACAATGGCAACCCCTGATCATGTATCATGGCTTTGGCAGCCTCTATGATGGATCTGTTCTTCCTCTCCGCAACCCCGTTCTGCTGGGGGTTGTAAGGAACATTGAACTCCCTCCTAATGCCTGCCTCCGCACAATAGTCAACAAACTCTCCAAGGGTGTACTCTCCTCCATTGTCCGACCTCAAGGACTTGATCTTTCGACCTGTCTGAGTCTCCACAAGAGCTCTGAACTCCTGAAACCGCTTGAAGACCTCACTCTTGGTCTTCAAAAAATAAATCCAGGTCCTCCTGGAGTGATCATCAATGAATAAAACATAGTACTCATATCCACTCAAGGAAACATGAGACATCCGACCGCTCACATCGGAATGAATCAAATCAAGTATCCCCGTCGCTCTGCTGTCACTGCTGGGAAAAGGGGATTTGGCAAACTTGCCCATCGCACAACCTCTGCAAGTATCAAAGTGATCAGTACTGAAATCTGGCACACCTGTAGTGATCTCCCGCAATGTCCTCAAGGCTCCATGATACATATGTCCCATCTTGCGGTGCCAAATCTCACACAGCTCAGAACTGCTAGCTCTGCTGTCGGTACTACTGCTCAATGCCAAAAGGGGCTGAAATGCAAACTTGTACACCTTTGCATGGCGTACACCTATCACTCTAGCTGAATCAGCTGGAGTGTCCCTGGGATACATCAACACCTGTCCTCCCCTGAACAGTACCTCATATCCTCTGTCCTCCAAAACTGAGACGGATATGAGGTTCTTCCTCATCCCTGGCACATAAAGAACCTCTGACACCTTCAAGGGAGGTTTGGACTCCCTCTGAAATGTCACTGTCCCCACCCCGACTGCTCTAACAACTCTGTCATCACCAAGTACTACCTCAATATCAGTGCCACTCTCTGAAAGCTCTGAGAAGTACTCACGGACTCCTATCATATGACGTGAAGCCCCACTATCCACATACCAGATACCTGAAGATGCTCCGTTAATCTAGGGAAAAGCATGCTCCCTCTGAACCTATGTGGCAGGTGATCCTGCACTAGAGGACTCACACATAGTGAACGCAAACTCCCGGTCAAAACGACCTGCAAAGTCCTCAATCTCTACTGAAGCTGCCATGTCCTGGTTCTTCCCCTTCTTCTTCTTCTTCTCCGGACACACAACTGCATAGTGTCCCATCTTTTGACAATTCCAACACTTCACCTTGGAATAGTCCTTCTGTGAGTTACCCTGTTTACCTTTACCTTTGCCTTTGCCCCCACCACTGCTTGTGGAAGCCTGCTTCTTCCCTTTTCCTTTCTTGCCTCCTGCCACCAGTGCTACGTCCTCATCCTGCTCAACTGGCTTGGCTGCCCCAAGCTGTCCTTTCCTGATCTCTGTCTGAATACAATCATCCCAAAACCTCTCCCATGTGGGAAGGGTCTCACGTGCACAAACCCCATTAGCAAAGTTCAACCATGAACGGGGGAGGCCATTCACTGCAATACGCACCAACTCAGTGGATGGAATGGCCTCTCCAATCGCTACCAACTCATCTCTCACATTGGTAATCTTTGTGAGATATCCAGCTGCACTATCATTCCCCATCTTAATGTTCTTCAGCTTCTCCTTCAGGACCATCTTCCGGTTCTCATTGGTACTCTGGTAGAGATTGGACAATGCTGTCCACATCTCATGGGCATTGCTCTTTCCTCTCACATGAGGAATGCAATGGTCTTTGATTCCGTCTAGAATCAGCCTCTTACCCTTATTGTTCTTCTTTTTATACTCAGCCAACTGAGTAACATCAGTGGGCACAACAACAGGGTTCTGTGCGGTATGCACCATGATATCCCAGACTTCTGCCTCCTCAAAGATACTCTGCATTCTCTCCTTCCAAACACTGTAATTTGTATGCCCATCCAACCTATCCTCCACCCTCAATCCCAATGACATCCTGCTGTCCTAAAACTCAAAAATAGCACTGCTGTAGTAAAGATAAAACTGCTGTTTATGAAAAAATCAGCTTGCTGGAATTTTCTGAGTGAAAAATCAGCAACTGTAATTTTTCCTTTTTGCTGTCCCAAACTGCCCTTCAGCACTCAAGCTCTGATACCATGTAAAAATTTCTGTTTTCCCACCCCGGTTTTCAGTTTCTCCTTATTTCTCCCATGTAGTTAAATGCCCATTCCCATAACCATACATTTAACAGACTGAAAAAAAATAAATATTGCTGAAAACACAAATTCTGGAAATTTTTCAGAATGCTGGAAATTGCAGAATTAAAAATCAGCAATCAAAAACAGCCAATAAAACACATTAAAACACTGATATTTTTGGTCAAGTTGACCCTGGAAAAACCCCCTACAACTCTTGGGGAAAACCAGTTTGAGAGCTCTTCTTTATTTCTGAAAATTTCCTTTTTACAATGAGAATTATTCAGCAAAAAATCAGCAAGCAAATTTACAACTTATCTCATTTCCCGTGCCTCACAGCAATCTGGAAATTACAGCAAACAGGACGGCAATAAATGTTGTACGGCCTCCGTTTTGTGTGCAGAAAAATCAGCAAACTGCTCCTCGATTTTTGTGCAAAAATCTGCCTTTCACTATGTGCTGAATCAGCTGTACAAATCTGCTCAACTGCTGCCTTGGAATGTGTGCCAAGCTGCTGTCTCCTTCTCCTCCCTGCTCAGAAATCTCTCTTGCTCTCTTGCTCTCCTTCTCCCAATCTGCTCATGAAAGAATGAATGACCTTTTCCTCCTTTTCCTCCTTTAATATAACTCCAAGTGACTTTTGGGTGATCCAAGTGACTTTTGGGTGATCTCTAAATCCAATGGCTGAAATAGATTTAGATCAATGGTTGAGATTAAATGCTCATTTAAATCTCACTTTCTATTTTTTAATTCACCCCACTTTAATAAAGACCCACTTAGTCATTTATTTCCAAAGTCACTTTTCCTTTCTAATTTTTCATTGACTTTATAAAAGTCACTTTAAAATTAGACTTAATAACTTTATCACTTAAAGTCACTTTTAAATTAGATTTAACTTTATAAAATTATAAAGTCACTTTAGGAGAAAAATTAAATTCTTTTGGACACTTTTCCCTAGGCCAAAGATCAAAGCCTAAGGGAACCACCTGTCCTCCGGTACCAAATTTCAACATTTCTTTGCCCACTAGTGGTACAATTGCATTCTTATGCTACCCTGAACACACACAAAAATACTATGTTCTAAAAACCCACTTGATCCAACCCTTACCAAGCATAATGATCAAATCAGATACATACTCAAATATTTATTTCATCAAGGACCTTACACACCAGATTGACACATGATTAATCGCTCCAAGACAATTCTCTCTATAGTTGTGATCTAACTTCAAAATTCTATGCCAGATCATAAAAAAACAATTCAATTGTTCATTACACCACCATCTGGTCACTCTCTTCATAACTCTGTCTCCACACAATTACACCAAAAATTGATCCACAAATAACTATCACATCATTGCTCCAACATCCTTTGTTCGTGGCCTAAGAAATTCAAAGAAACTCACACGAAACAGATGATGAGAATTCATCATGATCTTTGAGGGATCACATATACAAAATTTATGCTTGTGAGGGGGGCATAAAAATAGGGTCAACCTACCCTAAAAAAATTCAAATTTAATTTAAAAATACCCACAATGAACTCTTTATTTGAAAATCATTTTCAAAAACAAAATATCCTTTTAAGGGTCATCTTGGTTAATGAAAAAGGGTGAGAGGGAGGCTCCTTTTGCAACTGCCAAGACCCATAACATTTTTCAAAGTCCAAAAAAAATTAATTTATTTTTTATGCCTTATTTCAGACCAATTCATTATTCATTTTGGGTCACCTTGACCATAACTTCAAGTTTGCAACTTTAAGAGGGCATATCTCCTCAACCATGAGGAACTACGTGACGATCCACCTACCATTGGAAACAACACAACGAGTACTATCAAATTATGATGGTATTTCTTGCAAATTCATTGTTCTTCCCATTCATTTACCTCAACAAGTGCGTAGCATCTTGATCATATCGTGGAAGCTCTTAGGATTTGGGCTTCCTTTCCTTTCTTCTGGGGCTTCTTGTCCATTGGTACATCCAATTATTGTAATCCATTTACATATATTAAAATCGTTCAAGATAAAGTGCCATGTTAATACTTCTTTTCTTCACTACTTCCAAAGAGGATGCACTATTTATGTTGATCACCAATGTTTGCCTTTGACACCAATGAAAACACCATTCAACACATGAGGAAAATAGATGATGTGGTGAAATGTGAGGGTAACATTGCAAGTGAATTCAACACTTTTGATGATCCAAATGGAAAACAGGCAAGTAACATGTGGTACATGTTAGAACTAATGGGAGGTTATGTGGTAGTGAACACCATATTGGAGTCTCGGTCTCGAAGCTTTGTGTTTGAAGTATTGGAAGGTGTTCCTTATACTCGAGATCTACGAAGCTCAAGACCATGGTCACAACCCCTAGTCACGAAGAGCCTAGAAAGAGGTGCCCACTGGTTTATCATCTCGAGACTTTAGTCTCGAAACTTTGGTAGTTCAAGGGAGTTTAAAAGGATTCCCAACATCTGAGATTTGAGAAGCTTAAGCCTATGGCCATAGTTCCCGTTCACGTAGGTCTTAGCAAGAAGTGCCTAGGGTTCATAGTTTCGACACTTTGGTCTCGCACTTCGCGCATAAGCATAAACACTTGCCCAAACAATTGACAATCACATTCACCACTAAGGTCATAAGATGATTAGGATTAAGCATCATGGGGACTAGGCCCATCATTAACCAACGAGCCAAACTAAGCATGAAAATAAGTTTCATCCCCAATCCTCCAAGATATAAGAGAGTTGTTAAAGCCTGCAGTCCCACCACAAGTCATGCGGGGCCAGTGTTAATCACTTAGGACATTTGCATCCAACACTTCAGGCAGCAAAAATATTAGATTGAAACTAGATGAGATCTAGAGCTCTGCATCTATAAATGGAAACAAAATGGAGTGAAAGAAAAAGGTGGGTCCCATGCAAATCAACGAAAAGAAAACTTGCGGATAGAAGCTATTTGTATGCAAATTAACAGTGTAACTATTATGGACAAGTAAAACAAATAAGTTAACTCACGATAACATGGGTGAAAGCCATGGATAGATACCCACAATAATAAACGTAGCAAATTGTAAGTACAAATAGAAAAGTAAGATCTTGGTGCACATGTATATGCACAATTGTTCGAATCAAGAAAAGTAGAGTAGGGTCGTGAATGGTAATTGAGATGTTGTGTGCCAATTGGTACATATATGAGTGCTAGATATGAAAATTGGAGTGAGAGCAGACAAAAATGTGCAGTGTAGAGGTTGGGAGATAAGATTGGTTGAAAACTAAAGTTGCTACATTAACAAAGAGACTTGTAAATATGAATTTTTGTATGAGAATAAAGGTCAGTTGTAAGAGTGATGTCTGATTGTGGTTTCATAGATTTGAGTCTGAAAATGTATGTAAGAGTAGGTTGGTGCCCCCTGTAAGTTGTTTCCTACAAAATCTAATGTAAACTAAAGTTGGTGCTTGCATTTACATTGAAAATAAAAATAAAAAATTGTGGTTTTCTCCCATATGGGTCTCCACATAAATATCCTATGTTCAAGATTTATGTGATTGGTGCAATGTTGTATTGTTGAATGTGTTTGATTGACTAAATATTTGTTAAAACTTATAAAATATTGATTCACCCCTCCTCTCAGTATTTTCTTGGTTTCTAACTATTGGTATTAGAGCCAGGTTCCTTCAATAGTAGTCTAACAACTGGAAGGTAGATCAAGATCAGAAACATGGCCAACTAGGATGGAAATGTCATTCACAAAGCTCATATTTTCACTGGAATGAATTATGTGTTTGGGAAGGCAAGAATGAGGGTTTACCTAATGTCACTTGGTGCAGATGTTTGAGATGTAGTGTTGAATGGCTATGAAAATCGACTTGCATTGATTAATATAGATGACAAGCTCGATTTTTATTATAATGCTAAAGTGATGGATGCAATCCTAAGTGGATTATCTAAATTTGAAATTTTCAAAGTCACACATTGCGACATAGCTAAGGAGATATGGAATAATATGAAGAATTACTATGTAGGAAATAACAAGGTAAAGAAGGCTAAACTCCACATTTACATAATGTAATTTGAATCATTGAAGAAGAATGAGGACAAGAACATACAGAATTCCTTCTTCGTGTG
Organism: Pinus tabuliformis; assembly: GCA_031772625.1. NCBI lineage: Eukaryota > Viridiplantae > Streptophyta > Pinopsida > Pinales > Pinaceae > Pinus > Pinus tabuliformis. The sequence continues at coordinate 714,078,823 of CM062819.1, read as the reverse complement.
GATGAATAGTTAACTCTATAAGAGGTCTAAATGAAACTATGAATGATTCTATAGTAGTTCAAAAGGTGTTAATGTCACTTCTTGCTAGATTCAATACCAATGTATCAACTATTGAGGAGATGCAAGATGTTAGCAGATTAACAATGGATCAATTGCATGGAACATTAACTACCTATGAAATGAGAACCACAAAAGATAAATCTACATCAAGGGAAGCAACCTTCAAATTTGATAAGAAGACCAAAGAAGATCAAGAAGACTTGAACTATGGATTTGATGAAGAAGAAGCCAAAATTGTCAAAAGATTAAGTTTCCTTTAATATGTTTCAATTTTGGAAAAGGTCATTATGCATCTAAATTCCCATATAAGAAAGAAAATAATGAATACGACATTAAAGAAAAGGATTAGTGGAGGAGAGTCAAGAAGGAAAGAAAATTAAAGAAAAAGTGTCTTTTATACCCAAGAGGACAATCGCTCCTCGGAGGATGAGGATGAGCAGCCTTCTGATAAATATACAACAAAATTTCATACTCATGTCTATATAAACCCAAAATTAATGGCAAGGTGATTATGAATTAGATGAAGAAGAGGTTGTAGTAGATTTGGAAGGAGAACTAGGTAGTGCCTTAGAAGAAATACATAAACTCGGGAAGTAAAAGAAGAAACAGAAAGAGTTGTTGATGAAGAATGAAAAAGAAAGGGATGAAATTAGAGACTCATATTTTCTTCTTCTAAAGATGGCGTTGGTGGAATCCAAGAAGATTAAAGACACTCATTTAAAACGGCTAAAAGAGAAAGGGAATGAATGTGAGAAGCTAGAAGAAGTTTTCTCTATTAAAACAGAATTAGAAAATACCCAAGCTCAACCAAAATCCAAGCTTTGTTAAAGGATCCAAGAGATTGGATGAAATTTTGTGTGTTCAGATATCTCCCCTCTTTAAAATTGGTCTCGAATATGTAGGAGAGACAAGAACCAAGAAATTTGAAGGTAAAGAACCTAAAAACTATCTTGAAGTACTCAAAGGATGAAACAACCATGGAAATAAATATAATCATCGCAACATCGACAAAGAAGCGAAAATGATATCATGGAAATTAAGGAAATTAGTGGTAAAACTCAACAACATCAAAGGAGATCACACTACCATAATTCAAACAACAATAAACGTGACTTTAAAAATCAGCAGAGGCCTCATCAGGACAATCAACAAATAATCAAAAGATCTTTCCCTCAAAGGCCATCTAGTTCCATGTATAAAAGCATGTTTTATGGTTATTATTATGCTTGCACTATTTTGGTCATAAAGTTGTCCATCATAGTTCATATTTTAAAGATAATTGTATCATAAATGGATTATATCAATCTCAAAGAATAGAGATAACAAATCTGTAAATCCTCAGGAATATTCCAAGAAGCAACAATTTTTTTTCTCCTTTGCTAGATCATGTTGAATGTTTTAAGTGTAACAAATTTGTACATAAAGCAACTAAATATAAAGCAAGAAAATTCAGATGAGCCCCTCAAGCCAAGCAAATACAAGAACCCATAACATGGAAAAATAAAAAGGTTGAAAGGAAATAAGAATGTGGCATTGTCTTGTATGCTCAAAACCAAGGCAATCATTGGAATTTGGATAGTGAATGCTCCAAACATATGACTGGTGATAAGAGTAAATTCTCATCACTAACAAAAGATAAGACCGATAGTGTTACCTTTGATAAAGATGCTCTAGGAAAAATCATGGTCAAAGTCACAATCAGCTTGGACAATGGAAGAGGCAAGGCTCATAATGCTCCTTTGGTGGATGGACTCACAATTTTTTGAGTGTGAGTGATGTGTGATAAAGGGTATGATGTCACTTTTCACTCCAAAGGTTGTAAGATAAAGACATCAAACACAGGCAAGGTAGTAGCAAAGGGTGTGAGAACATCAAGTAATGTGTATATACTCCATGAGAAAGATGAGAAGTGTTGTTTGGGGAAGCTTGATGAGAGTTGGTTGTGACATAGAAGTTTGGGACACTTAAACTTTGATCATATGGTGAAACTCAACAAAAAACATTGTAAGGGACTTGTTATGAAACCAGCTCACAAAAAGATAGAAAAGAGAGATCCACGCCTTAGAATTCAGCCTCTTCGAGGGGGCAACCTCCTTTACATTACATAAATGAACAATTCTTGGATGATACAAATGACAAAACCTCCTTTCTATATATAGGAGTCTAAGGAGTCACAATATAATCCAGCCGACCTAACAATAATAATATAAAGCCACAAAAATAACAATAGAGGGATTCTATGGGGCACAAAAATAACAATATGGGGGTAATAGGGGCACAACAATATAAATAGGGGTATAACTACAATAGTAATGGGGTAATCACTAGTATTATAGGGACCCAACATGCCCCTCTCCTTCAAAAAAGTGTTGTCCTCAACGCTTGAGCAGTTCTGGATACTTCTGCATAAAATTCTCATCCTCCCATGTGGAATCTTCAGCAGATAAGTTCTTCCACTTGATAAGATACTCTGAAATTGATCGATTTCGTAGCTGTCGAGTTCTTGTTTCTGTGATTGCTTCCGGTTCCAATATAATTTTTCCTTCCTCGTCAAGTTCTGGCAATATTGTTTGAATTGGGAGCTTGTCACCTATAACCTTCTTTAAACATGAAACATGGAAAACTGGGTGCAATCGAGAAGCTGCAGGAAGCTCCAATTTGTATGCCATAGTACCAATCTTTTCCAACACCTTGTACGGACCATAATACTTTGGTGATAATTTATTATCCTTCTTAGCTTGCTTTAGGGACATTTGCTTATATGGTTGTAGCCGTAGGAATACCCAATCACCTACATCAAAACTTCTTTCACTGCGATGTTGATCTGCCTGTTGTTTCATTCTATTTTGTGCCAACACGAGGTTATCCTTTAAGAGTTGGGGACTTGTTGCTGATGTTGATGTTCCACTGCCTGAACCTTAGAATTTTCTCTTAAATATGATGTGATGGATGGTGGTTGATACCCATAAAGTGCCATAAATGGGGTCATTTTTGTTGCTGTATGGAAGGAAGTGTTATACCACCATTCAGCCAGAGGCAACCATTTGACCCATTGTGTCTGTTTATCAGATACAAAGCAACGAAGATATCTTCCAAACATTTTTTTACTATCTCAGTTTGCCCATCAGATTGAGGATGATAAGATGAGCTATGAGCTAACTGAGTACCAAGACAAGAAAATAATTCTGTCCAAAAATTTCCAGTGAAAATGGGATCTCTGTCACTTACAATAATCTTTGGGTTTCCATGTAGCTTTTGAACTGTTTCCATAAATGCAGTAGAAACTGTACTGGCTTTAAATGGATGTGATAATGCACAAAAGTGTGCATACTTGGTAAGTCTGTCAACTACCACCATGATGACACTCTTTCCCTCAGACTTGGGTAAACCTGTGATAAAATCCATTGAAACCTCCTCCCAACGTTGGCTTGGAATGGATAAAGGTTGTAATAGACCTGGTGTCTTAATTGTTTCAACTTTATTTTGCTGGCAAACCAAACATTCCGCCACAAACTTTTGAATATCTGATTTAAGGCCATCCCAAAAAAATTCCTTCTTAACCCTGTGGTAAGTTTTTAAAAATCCTGAGTGCCCTCCTAAGGGAGAAGTGTGCAATTCCATAAGAATCTTTTGTTTTAGCTGGGAATTCTTACAGAGGTATAAGCGATCTTTGTACCATAACGAATCATTTTTCCAGCTAAATGTATCAGAAGTACTGGAATCTTGTTGTAGCTTTCGAATAAGTGCCCACACTTCTTCGTCATTCTTCCATTCCTCCCTTGCTTCGTTTATCCAATCTGGTTGGATAATAGAAATGGCACACAACAATGCTTCCACATCCTCATCCTTTCTTGAGAGTGCATCTGCCACCACATTTTGCTTCCCTTTTTTGTAGATGATTTCAAAGTCATAACCCAACATCTTTGTGACCCACTTTTGTTGCTCTTCAGAGGATAATCTTTGTTCTAAAAAGTATTTAAGGCTATCATGATCCGTTTTTACCTTGAAGTGTCTTCCCATTAGGTAGGGTCGCCATTTCTTAAGTGCATGGAGTATTGCCAACATTTCCTTCTCATAAATAGCTTTGCTTAAAAACTTTCCCTTGATTGGACGACTTTCAAAAGCAATGGGTCTTTCATCTTGCATTAGAACAGCACCAATTCCATTTCCTGAAGCATCACATTCCACAATAAAGGTTTTTGTGAAGTCCGGTGTAGCTAAGACCGGTGCTTGGCACATTGCCTCTTTAAGATGTTCAAAGGCCTTTGTTGCTTCCGAAGTCCATGAAAATGAATCTTTCTTCAATAATGTTGTTAGAGGTGCTGCTATTCTCCCATAATTCTTAACAAACTTGCGATAATACCCTGTCAACCCAAGAAATCCTCGCAGATGCTTTATGGATGTGGGGATTTTCCATTCCTTAATGGCTTTAATTTTGCTAGGGTCTACCTTAACTCCTTCATGAGATACAATATGACCCAAATATTCCACCTCCTGGACTCCAAAGAAACATTTGGATCTTTTTGCATATAATTGTTTCTCCTCCAATAGTTGTAGCACCCTGTCAACATGTTCAACATGATCCTTCCAAGACTTGTTGTAGATTAGTATATCATCAAAAAATACTAACACAAATTTTCTAAGGAATGGTTTGAAAATTGAATTCATCAAACCTTGAAATGTTGAAGGTGCATTGGTAAGGCCAAAAGGCATGACCAAAAATTCATAATGACCCTCATGAGTTCTAAATGCCGTTTTGGAATGTCTTCAATCTTCATTCTGATTTGATGATATCCCGAACGAAGATCCAACTTGGTGAAGTAAATTGATCCATGCAATTCATCCAGTAATTCATCAATAACAGGAATGGGGAACTTATCTTTAATAGTGAGCTTGTTGAGCTCCCTATAATCTGGACACATGCGCCATGATCCATCCTTCTTGTGCACCAATACTACTGGAGCTGAGAAAGAACTTTGACTCGGTTGAATTATACCAGCCTCTAGCATTTCTGCAACCATACGTTCAATTTCACTTTTTTGGACATATGGATATCTGTACGGCCTGATGTTTGGAGGAACACTTCCTGGAATCAGATGAATAGCATGATCATGATCACGCATAGGTGGGAGACCTTTGGGAGTCTCAAATACCTTGGAATGATTGTCCAGGACTTTTTGGAGATCTGGAGAAATAGATGATTCCAATGTGGAAACATCTAGCGAACATAATTGTGCAATTACACCTCTTTGCTCCTTTTTTAGAAGCTTTGTCATGCCATTAGAGCTGATTATCTTTCCTGGTTTCCCTGCAATACCCCTTAATTCAACTTCCTTTCCTTCCACAGAAAATTTCATGAAAAGTTCTTGAAAATTAAAAGCTATTGTACCCAAGGATTGTAGCCATTGGACTCCTAGTACAACATCAGCACCTCCCATTGGAATGGAAAGCATTGGGCTAGTCAATACATATTCTCCCATGGATAGCTTGATATTATGGCACTTTCCAGAACAATTTATTGTTCCTCCATTTGCAATCATCACTTGACACTCTGGTGCTGGATATAGGAAGCAATTCAATTCTTTTGCTACCCTACAATGAATAAAATTGTGGGTGCTTCCTGAATCAATCAACACTATTACCTTTTTCTTCTTGATTTGTCCTTCTATCTTGATGGTTTGAGGAGTGGTAATTCCCGCCAATGCATTACAAGATATGGTCGGATTTATTTGTTCTTCATCTAGGCTTTGTTCCTGGAATATATCCTCTTCTTTTGACCTTTCTTGCTCCTTTTCTTCTTCCTCTTCACAATCTATGTAGAATAATTTCTTCTCAGCACACTTATGACCTTTTGTGTATTTGCTATCACAATTGTAACAAAGCCCTTTTGCTCTTTTTTCTTCCAATTGTTGTGGTGTCAACCTTGTAGGTTGTGGAAGACTATGGGCAACAACACTTCCGTCTTTATAGTTGTGAATGGTATGCTTCCTAGTTGCCATAATTTTGCTTTCCATTTTTCTTGCTAACCTGAATGCCTTCTCTAATGAATCAGGTTCCCAAAGGCGCACATCATGTTGGATATTATCCTTTAAAGACCCTATGAACACATCAATCCTATGCTCCTCTGGAATATCTTTTACCCTTATGTTCAATTTTTGGAACTCCTCAATGTGCTCCATTATTGAACCCTTTTGTTTGAGACTTATCAATTGGCTAAAAAAAGTGTTGCTTTTTGTATCCTCATAATGTGCTATCAATTCTTCCGTAAAAATTGCCCAAGTGATAAATTGTTTACGAGAACAAAGCCATTGATACCATACAAACTGATTTGGTTCCAAATATAAAGTTGCCATACGTACCTTTTGTGTGTTTTGCACATTATTGAGATCGAAGAATTGCTCCATCTGTAATATCCATGTGGCGGGATCCTTGCCATCAAACTTCCTCATATCGATTTTTGGAACATGGTGAGTCTTCGATCCAACATTAGAGTCTATGGAATCATGATTAACATTTCTTTTGTTCTCATCATGAGTTTCCTTTACTACCTTTTCACCATTAGTGACCCTTTCTTGTAGCAACTTCTTCAATTCTTCCATGTCTGTCTTCAAATCTATCTTCAAATCATCCATCTTAGCTTCCACTTCAATCATCTTAGCTTCTACGCCTTTCTTTAAACAGTCCATCTTAGCTTCTACACCTTTCTTTAAACCATCCATCTTAGATTCTGTTCCTTTTTGTGTAAGGGACAGTTGTTGCACTTGGTCTTGTAATTTTGATATATCATGTTGCATTTCTTCCTCTTCTTCATGAGTCATGCTAGAGCTTTCAGGTTCCTTACTAGGTGTTTGCATTTTCTTTCCTCGGGGCATCAGTTACCGATAATAATGCTCTACTATGCCCTTTGAATTCCTTCAAAATAAATTTTCAAACCAAGCTTAAGCAAAAATTTAAGAAAATCTACACACCTTTTTTCACTTTGTAGGAGCTCGATATTGCCTCTGATGTATCTCTGTACTTTCTGATCATCTAGTTCTGAATTTGTGACCTGTAGTAGCCCTCTGTGTCCTCTTTCCAATGCCACAAGTCTGACCCAAATTGGATTCTCCAAGGAAGAGTTATGCGAAATCTCCCACAGTGACTTGATTATAGACTAGTTCAGTAGAGCGAACTTGTACGACGTGCCACGAGTCACTGTTTCGACCTTTGGATCTGAAAAATAGTCACAAGAAACTACAGTCCGTCCTCTTTCTGTACCTTCTTACAAAATTTCAATCCGATCCCTAGAGAGAAAGTTATGACGATTTTCCCCAGGTCACCTGTTTTGAATGTAATTCAGGAGTCTGCAAAAAGACCAACTTCCTCAGATCATATCTCCGCAAATATCGCGCAAAAAGCTCTGAAATTCGGACCCAAGGTTCAGCGCGATTTCTTCTCAAATGGGTTTTGTTTTCCGACTTCTGAAACGTCACAGAAAGAAAGTTATAGCGAAAATGCCACGATGACCTGTTTGGAGCAGCGAAACCCTAGAATCCAAAGCTCTGATACCAAATGTTATGAAACCAGCTCACAAAAAGATAGAAAAGAGAGATCCACGCCTTAGAATTCAGCCTCTTCGAGGGGGCAACCTCCTTTACATTACATAAATGAACAATTCTTGGATGATACAAATGACAAAACCTCCTTTCTATATATAGGAGTCTAAGGAGTCACAATATAATCCAGCCGACCTAACAATAATAATATAAAGCCACAAAAAAACAATAGAGGGATTCTATGGGGCACAGAAATAACAATATGGGGGTAATAAGGGCACAACAATATAAATAGGGGGTATAACTACAATAGTAATGGGGTAATCACTAGTATTATAGGGACCCAACAGGACTTGCCAAAATTTTCAAAGCCAAGCAATACAATTTGCAAATTGTGTCAAATTGGTAAAAAAAATTGAGTACCCTTCAAGACTAAAGAAAACTCATCAACTAGGCCTCTATAGCTGGTCCATACAGACTTATGTGGACCTTCAAGAATTGAAACATCAAGTGAAAAATGATATTTTATGTTGATTATTATGATTATACTAGGTTCACTTGGGTTACATTTTTGAAATAGAAATCTAAAGCATTCAATAAGTTCAAAGTCTTCAAACCCTTGCTGAAATTCAAACTAATTGTAACTTGAAATGCCTAAGGTCTGACAGAGGTGGGGAGTTTACCTCAATTGAGTTTGATGATTTTTATGAACATGGAGTAAGAAGGAAATTCCTAATTGTAAACACCACACAACGAAATGTAGTAGAAAGGAAAAATAGATCAATGCAACAAATGGCTAGAGAAGTTTTAGATGAGAGATCTTCCAAACACATTTTGGGAAGAAATTATTCATATAATAGTTCACAATTTAAATAAATATCACTTCAGGACAAACAGTAATAAGACTCCCTATGAGTTGCGGTATGGAAAATCAGCCTCAATCAAGTACTTCAAATTTTTTGGTAGAAAGTAATACGTCAAGATTAGTGATGAAAATTTGGGTAAGTTTGATGCCAAAGATGATGAAGGCATATTTTTAGGATATTCAACTAAGAGAAAAGGCTATTGTTGGCATCGTTGATGTGAAGGTGGATGAAGATTTACCTCTCAAAATGAAGCAACCAATATATATCATCCCACCTGATCAAATCAATAGTGAATATGAAGATGAACAACATGAGGAATCAGAAGAAGAAGAAGAGGCAGCAAGCTCTCATCCAAAAATACCTTCAAGGTATGTATAAAAGAATCACCCTGAGAATCAAATTGTCAGTGATAAGGAAGTAGGGGTTCAAAATAGAAGAAATTTGATAGGTACTTCTAGTCAAACACGTATTTCCATGCTACTTATGATTCAGCCAACATGTTTTTCTCAAGTAAGTCAAGATAAGAACTGGGTAAATGCCATGAATGAGGAATTAGATCAAAATTATAAAAATCAGAATTTGGAATTAGTTCCAAGACCAATAAATAAAAATGTCATTCACACAAAAAATGGGTCTTTATGAACAAGTTAAATGAGGATGGGAAAGTTATAAGGAACAAGTAAAATGATGATGGATACGTTATAAGTAACAAGGCCAAACTAGTGCGCAAGGTGTATGCATAGGTTGAAGGAGTAGACTTTGAAGAAAAATTTTCTCTTGTCACTAGATTGGAGGTGATAAGAATACTTTTAGCATTTGCCTATCACAAGAAGTTCAAAGTCTATCAAATGGACATAATATCATCTTTTCTAGATGGAGAACTTAAGGAAGAAACTTGTAGAGAGAAACTTGAAGGGTTACCATAGTTAGATAATCTAGATGATGTATGCAAACTTAAAAAGGCCTTATATATACTAAAGCAAGCACCGAGAGCATGGTATTCCAAATTGGAAAAATACCTACAGTAGCAAGGTTTCAAACAAAGGACAATTGATAGTAATCTATACATCAAATTTGAAAATGAAAATATTTTAATCCTTATTTTTTATGTTGATGGCATAATTTTTGGAAGTGATGCATATTTTCTAAGCCAATAATTTACAGCTAAATGCAAGTTGAGTTTGAATAGTCAATGATAGGATAACTCTCCTTCTTCCTTAGTTTGTGGATAGCACAATCAACTAGAGGAATGTTTATCTCCTAAAGCAAATACCTCAAGGAGGTGTTGAGGTCAATCAAATGATGTTCATATCAATGATTGGCATCCTCTTGTACCTAATAGCCCCAAGGATAGATATAATGCAAGTTGTTGATTTAGTAGTAAGGTAAAAATCATCCCCTTAAACGAGTCATCTATTGGTTGAAAGAAGGATATTCATATATTTAAAGGCCACAATGGACTTTGGTTAATGGTATCCCAAAGGTGAAAAAAAAATTGCATACCCAGATGTTGATTGGGTTGTCAACGTAAATGATTGGAAGAGCACAAGTGGTGGTGCTTCCTTTCTGGGAGATCATTTGGTAGCATGGTTAATCAAAAAGAAAATAACAATTCATTGTCCACAGTTGAATCCCAATACATAGAAGCTACTACGTGTTGCACTCAGATTATGCGGATGAAGAAAACATTGCAAAACATGAAGGTAACATATAATGCATTGACTCCTATAGTGTGATAATACTAGTGTTAGAAGTGTGTCCAAGGATATCAGACCTTTGTATAGCATTTCATCTTTAGGCACACCCATTTTCCATTGATGTCAAAGGGGGAGATTGAATAGACGACCTAAGAGAGTGAGAAGACAACAACCTAATAGTCTTCCAGGGACAGTGGTTTCTTGAGAGAGTGAATAGGAAACAATCTAATAGCCTTCCATGGGGAGTGCTTGACAGAGGAATTCAAGTCGAAATCCATCAATGACTAGCAATGTCTAGTGCCATTTCCATCAATTCCAAAGAGGGAGATTGTTGATTATATGTTTTCATTGATAACAATTTCAGCAAGAGATTGTTGAATGTGATAGTAGGTTGCTAAGTTTATGTTTTCATTAATGTCATTGATGTCATTGTAGCTCTAAATTTTGGTTTGATTGCTAAGTATTGGTAGTGTATATTGATTAGACTATCTTTATAGGAATTATGTCTACATGTTCTTATTCCGATTGAGTCTGAAAGATGTTTGGCAATCTAGATTTTTCAAAGACCTTTCTAACAGTATATGGCAATTTTCCTAACTCCCACAGACTGGGGAGAAAATCGAGTTTGAAGTGACACAACGTGTAAGGTTTCAGGTTGATCATGATTGCAAACATACCTGAGTGTGGAGTGTGTGTCCCTCTCATCATATCGCCACCAAAAACCCAAATCACAAGTTCATGGGTGAGCATTGATGGCCAATGAAATGGCAAGTTGTTGCTCACATCGCCCGATCACAAGGATCTTGGTAGTAAGCGCCCTGGAATCTATCAAACCATTATTTAAGACCTTGTTTGCACAAAACAAGAAATTACGTCGACATGTGGTGGACCGATAAGCCTTTGGTCATAGCGCTTTCTCACAAGGAGCCTGGCAGAAAGAACCTAGGAATCTATTGAACCATCGGTTAAAGTTTCTATTTGCACACAATAAAGTGATGACTAGTGAACGGTGGTTGGAACACGTGGCATGTCAATGGCATGGTGGCACATTTTACATGGATGCCACAGCATAACATACATGGCAAAAAAACGTTGTGGTGGCACGTGGGGTGACATGTTGTTAATTTTAGGCAACAATGGTATGTTCTATGCTTTAGAGCAATTTTACTTCAATTTCTTTACTAGCGCAGTATCAATATTCATATTAGCAATCACATCAACATGATAGTAAAATGCAAATAGAACACAAACATAAACAGTAGAAGACAAGCCAAGACAAGATGTGGCACCAGCTAGGGAATAACCCCAATGTGGGGAAACCCTTGACCAAATATTCTTTTAGTCTTCAATAGTTCAGCAGAGAGAGATAGTACAATTTACAAATCTGATAACTTATAACAGCAGCAAAAGAGCCCTAACCAAAAAATTCATTGTTGGTAAACAAGGAAGATTTGACCCTCAGCAAATCGGTCAACTTCAGTCAACTTCAGCCTCCAAACCGCAAGATAAAACAGCCCTCAAAACAGTCAAATTCAGCCCAGTCAAAGTTTGGTCAAATATTCCACCTGTGGTCAACCCTAGCTGCAGTCAGCCCTTGGTAAAACTGTCCAAAAATTTGGTCTCCTGAAATTTCGGCCTCCTGAAACTTCGCTCTCCTGAAATTTCGACCTCCTGAAATTTTGGACATGTGGAGAGAGAGAGGCCCAAAAATTCGTACCCAACCAATGAGGAGAGAGAGAGAAGTGTGAAGATGGGTGTGATGAAATGAAGCTAAGTCGCCTTCTATTTATATGCAACACTGAGGATGAATAGACGTGATTGTTGGGCTTCTGAGCCTACATAAGTTTGTTGACTGACCATAATGTCAAAAGCGGATGATCTTTAGATCAATCGTACACCTTTCGGAGAGAGGAATCCAAGAAAAATATCAATTGTCATAAATAAGATGACCCATGTGGAGTTTGGCCCTAGTTTCCAATTTTAACACTCCCTCTCAACTAGGGAGAACTCCATCTGCTAATCCATCTGCCAATTTGTACTATCTCTGTCATCAATGCACTGCTCTGCTCTATTAAACTATGAAGAAGAAGAAGTGATCGAGAATGTATCATACCATTCTCTATTGACCCAAAGTCAGTCCCAATCAAAGGAGAGTGTGTCATACCACTCTTACTGACCTGAAGTCAGTTCAAATCAAAAGAGAGTGTCTCATACCACTCTTACTGGCCCAAAGTCAATTCCAATCAAAAGAGAGTGTCTCATACCACTCTTAATGACACGAAGTCAGTTCCAATCAAAAGAGAGTGTCTCATACCACTCTTAATGACCCAAAGTCAGTTCCAATTGATCCCAGGTCAATATCGGTCATCCTAGCATAGGGAGTATGGTAGTACACAATGCGTCCATCGGTAGTACTATGGTCCCTATCCTTATTTCCCTACTCATTGGCCAAATGAGAGGTACTTCCCATGAGTCCCAAACTACATGGGTAGGATGTCTAAACAGGAGAAGGATGAACCACTCATCCTGCCTACATGTCGCCAAGGGGTATCGCAGGGGAAGGTTGAACCACTCACGATGTACATAACAAACCACTAGGGGAAGGTTGAACCACTCACCCTATGGTTTCTCATCGCTCCAAGAAGTACCCCAAGCCCCTCAAAGCTCCCAGAGCTCAATTTCCATCTCATACAGGACCCTCATAAAAGGGTCTCTCCACGACTCCAAGTCGTTCTCGGAAGGCCAAGAACTTGACCTTCCCCAGGGGCTTTGTAATATTATCGATCACGGTGGTATCCAGCACATGTCCAAACAGCTCACTGAAGAGTTTTCTCAACCAGACAACTTCACAAAAGGCCATACTAGCATTTATGTATTCGGCCTCGGCGGTGCTCAAGGCAACCGATTTCTGCTTCCTTCTCATCCAAAATATCGAAGCAGAACCCAAAGAAAAACAGCATTCAGAAGTGCTCTTGTGATCCACCACACTGCCAGCCCAATCAGCATCAGAATAACCATGCATCCTCACATCTTCGGCAATGTATCTCAGTGCATGAGTGATTGTGCCCTGAAGATATCTCAGAAGATTCTTGGCACCAATCTAGTGTATATGATGAGGCTCAACCATATATTGGCTCAATGTATTAGTTGTAAAACATATGCTCGGACGCGAGTTCACCAAGAACATCAGTGCTCCTATGAGTTGACGATACTTGGAATCATTTCCCAATTCAGGTTTAGCAACACTACCACATAACTTCTTAAAGTTAAGTTCCACCGGAGTAGTCACAGACTTGCAGTCCACCATCCCAAATATTTCCAATATCTTCACAACATATTTTCCTTGAGAGAGGAAAATTTCACCTGGCTTTTTCCAGACCTCCAACCCTAGGAAATAATGCATCGGTCCTAGGTCCTTCATCTCAAATTTAGAACCCAACTCCCTCTTACATTTGTGAATGAGAGGGTCTGCACTTCCATCATCTCCATGCTTGATTTTGTAGAGCCACTTAGAGGTGACAACCGATTTGTCCTCGGGTCTAGGGACCACATCCTAGACATCATTCTTCATAATGTACTTGTATTCTTCATTCATAGCATCCTTCCATACTTGATCCTTCACGGTTTCTTCGAATGATGGAGGCTCATTTTGAATGATAGTGCTCATGGCGGTCAAATATCCTTGAAACTTTTTCGGCTTCTTGCTTTCACAGAAAGTCCCCCTTGGTGCAAAGTGTCTCTCGGCATCTTCGAAAATCTCCCTAAGCCATGAGGGTCTCCTTTTGGAGGAGGGATCATGAGGAGGAGGATCAAGAGGATCCATAGGTTTATCAACATCAAGCATCGTTTCATCTTCTTTTGCACCCTGATTTCCGGTGTCATCTTCTTTGTCCTTCCATAGGATAGGAAGGTTGTTGATCTTCCTGACGGCCATATCTTCATCGAAGATGACATCATGACTTATCTCAACTTCCTTTTTACCAGCCACATAAATTCTATATCCCTTAGAATTTTCACTATAGCCCACAAAGATTCATTTCTTCCCAAATGCACCCAATTTGCTTATTTTCTCTTTCGACACATGAAAATATACGGGACTTCCAAAAATTCTAAAATGAGAGACATCGGGTTGCTTAATAGTGAACATTTCTTCGGGAGTCTTGGAGTCCAATGCTTGATGAGGGCATCAGTTTTGAACATACACGGCGGTATTGGCAGCTTCAGCCCATAGGAACTTCGAAAGGCCTTGATCATGAAGCATGGCACAAACTGCTTCTACAATAGAGTGATTCTTCCTTTCATCCATACCATTCTACTCAGGAGTGTATGGTATTGTAGTCTCCCTCTTAATGCTAGCGTCTCTAAAATAATCTTGGAATTCATTAGATTCGTACTCAGTCCCAATATCAGTCCTCAATATCTTGATTTTCTTCTCGGATTGGTTTTTAATCAAGGCTTTGAAGTGTCGAAACCAGGTGAACACTTCATCCTTATTCTTTAAGAAGCATATCCAGATCTTCCGAGAATAATCATCCGTAAAGGTGAGATAATATAAGTATCCTCCCAAAGAGTTTACGATCATCATACCATATATGTCGGAGTGGATCAATTACAATATATCTCTTGCTATTACTTGAGGGGAATGGTCCCCTTGTAAGTTTTCCTTCAGCGCATCCCAAACATACACCTTCATTCTCTGCTTTGAACTCGGGCATACCTGTCACCATCTGTCTTACATCAGGTAGGGCCTTATAATGAAGATGGGAAAACCTCTGGTGCCATAGTTCAGGTTGTAGAGATGTGTTGCAAGACATGGCTCCCAATCGACTTCCTCCAACTTGATACAAAGTGTTAACCCTGAACCCAAGAGTAAAAGCATCTTTAAGATTTCTTTTCCAAACACATACCTTTCCATCGATGAATGCCACCTTGAATCCTTTGCCCTCCATGGCTGAAATGGACACCAGGTTCTTCTTGAGATCAAGTACATATAGTACTTATTGCAAATGAATAGTGTTACCTTGATTCAATTGAAGGGTAACATTCCCTACTCCCTTCACAGTATAGGTGGCATCGTCTCCAAGGATGACCTCCAAGTTTGTCTCATTTTCTATCAGATTAGAGAGGGCTTCCTTGTATTCGGCGAAGTGCCTTGAGGCACCACTATCAATCAGCCAATTTCCCAAACTGTCCGAAGGAGAGGCAGTGGAGAAGGTCGATATAAGATAGTACTCTTTTTGCTTATTGTTAACAACATTTGATTCTTCATACCTTGAGTTCCTTGATTTCTTGGAGGGTCGACCATTTCCTTGATGTCCCGCATTCCTTTTTCCTTTGCCATTGGACTTGACATTCCTTTGATCGTTGTTATTGAAGTTTCCCCAAGAATTATTGTGATCATCATCATGCGATGTGTCCTTTCTATTCGGACACTCCCTTGCATAAAGGCAAAACCTATTGCAAACAAAGCACTTACCCTTCCTTCCTCCCTTAGATCCAGGCTTTCCATGGAAATGACCTTTAGACCCTGCATTATTTCTCCTTTTGGAATGAGCGAAGAATGATGTGGGGTTGCATCTATTAGAAGGCATTTCTTGCTCCACCATTATTGTTTCTTCTTGAATACATCTCAACATCAATTCTTCAAACCCTAGAATTCAGTCATTGTTGAGGACAGTGGTTCTAAATACATACCACTCAGGTGGGAGTCCTCCAAGGCCGGTGAGAGTAAGTTCCTTGTCAAGAATGACTTCTCCAATCGAGAGTAGATCATTCTTGATCTCAGTAATCCTCAAGAAATAGGATTGAATATCCTCATCCTTTCCCTCCTTAATATCCTTCAACTTATTCTTGAGAAATAGAATTTAATTAGCATTAAGAACCTTGAACATGTCGACCAACCTGTCGTAGATCTCCTTGGAGGCTTTCAATTCTGAGATGTAGGCCACTAGATGCTTGTCAATGGAATCCTTGATAATCTTCATTGCTTTGACTTCAACCCTATTGTACTTGGTCTTCGCAGTAGCCGGAGCATTTGAAGGAGGTTCAGGGATTTTACCCTGCACATAGTCCATCATTTCATTTTCTTCCAAGGTCAAACCAAGAGACATCTTCCATCCATGATAGTCAGATTTATCATGGAGCTTGTCTTCAACCAGGAAGTAGGATGAGGAACCCACTAAACATTTTTTCCTTGTCCAACTATCTTTGGTGATTTCTCTTTCACTCTTGCTTGGGCTTTCTCTTCACCTCAACTCGGATACCATGTTAATTTTAGGCAACAATGGTATGTTATGCTTTAGAGAAATTTTACTTCAATTTATTTATTAGCCCAGTATCAATATTCACATTAGAAATCACATCAACATGATATAAAAATGCAGATAGAACATAAACATAAACAATAGAAGACAAGCCAAGACAAGAGGACACAAAATGTGGCACCAGCCAGGGACAAACCCCAATGTGGGGAAACCCTTGATTGAATCTTATTTTAGTCTTCAATAGTTCAACAGAGAGAGATAGTACAATTTTCAAATCTGATAATTTATAACAGCAGCAAAAGATCCCTAACCAAAAAAATCAATGCTATTCAACAGGGCAAATTTGACCCTCGGTGATCTGAAATGATCATATGTTAAACTGAAGTAGAATTGAGTATGCCAACAATCAACTGAATGTTAAACTTAAAGTGCTTTAACCGTGAGAACTGTGTGAAAAGGAATGAATTGACAACAGAATTGAAACATAAGTAAGATGCAAACAGAAGTGAAAAGCAGCGAAACACAGCGATACCAGACAGCAAGATTGATTACGGAGTTCGTCCCTGATGGACTACATCTCCGGGTCCGCTTCCAAGATGGGTGACTGCTTTATTAGGATTGAATCCGAGTAGGTCGATTACACAGAAAATTAACCATACTGATTGTGCACGCAGGCACTTCTGGTCACTGTCACAAGAAAGCTCTCTGAAATATCTTTCAAACGCTTGTCATGATTCCCAATTCTGACTCTCGATGCTCCTGTTACATTGAAAACAAAAACAAGCCTATAGCCTCGAGAATCTGCACACAAACCTCAAAACCTCTCTATCCCTCTTCAACGAACCCAACTCTGGCGTTATAAGGTTTTAGATGTAACCTAACTCCTTATGCCCAAGATTTACATGAACTGGCTAAAATTTGGGTTCATATCCCTCAGTGTTGTCATAAAATGACACCTTAGGTATTGGTTACATGGTCTTCGAATTAGTTTAATGCCAAAAAACAACCAAAAACCCAAAATAGACCATAGGTTATCCCCAAACCTGCTGGCGGTTATCAAAACTGTGCACGCTGGCTAACTGCCCATGTGAACAGGTCACGGGCTAACCGCAGGCTGCCACCTCCTGGTCACCCTTCGGTGGTTCCGGCTTGCGGTGCTTCGGCAATTGTATGTGACAGCTACTGGTGCAGTTACGGCTTACCCTCTGGCAGTTCCACTAACGGATAGAAGTTGTGTTCACATGATGATGTCGTTACAATCTCCGCCCGATTAACCTGCCCGCCACGATTGTAAACTTTGTAACCTATGTCGTTTAACACAATTGCTCACATGACATGGTTCCGACGCGGTCTAAACACCGTGGTTGTGGACCTTTTATATGTATATTTTGCAATGTTTATGTTTAATAAAGTGTTGCAATAGCCCGAATGGTTTTTGTTGTTAGGGTTAATGTATTTGATTTGCAATGCATTGTTTTTAGGTTCTAGGACTTAGATTAAAGTGTTAGGTATAATTTGTTAGGTTTGTACCACAATGTCTTAGGTGTTAGGTCTTATATCTTTAGACATAGGTTCCAGGGTTTAGGTTTAGGACTCAACATCTAGAATAGGTTTATTACAAGAAACCGTCACCATGTCAAAAGAACCTAAAGAAGACCATAACGACCATGAAGACCACATCAACCCTGATAACACTGGCGGAATTGAAAATCAACACCGGACAACCTGAACCATAAACATCAATGTCAAAGTTGAATATACCGGATTGAACGTTGACGATGAAACTGAACCTGTGCAACTGATTTGACAAGATCCTTCTGGATCAATCCTCCCCACTTGAAAGCTTTTGGACCACAAAAGTTTGACTTAAACAGATAGTAAATGAGGGTAGAGCTCCCTCACTCTCCACCTTGTCCAGAAGATGTACCAATACATTCGATCAATCACCTGAAAGTGATGACCCTGATGATGTTGATCATGGCACATTTTGAATCGGTGACCTGTTCCATCCATCTGCAGTATGTACAACTTGCGAAGATGGTCAAACAACATGTTATGAACATGGCAATTGACTTCTTTCCACGAAGTACCATGAATTAGTGATTCATAAATATCTTTGAAAACAGTCTCTACAAGATATTGTTCAATACTATTGACATGTATTAACAATCTATATTGTGGAATGACAGAGACAATCAAAAACATTTTTGACATCAAACCAGCTTTTTGACTTGATATACTTTCCTTATTCCTGATTACTTTGTGAACTTGCTACAATAAACCCATAAAACTGTAATGTGAAGAATGTTGCAACTTAGTTTGATTTTGAAAGTATTGAAATGTCAGATGATTTATTTGAATCACTATTTCTTCATTCATTAAATGATGTTTCCATTGATTAGCACTTTCCCCTTATGCATAAGTTTCCCTTAGATGTATTGGATACTTTGATACTGCTTTAGAAAAGGATTTGATATGAAAACAAATGGGTTTCCTCTTCACTTGAAAAGAGGCTTCCAAATTGTTTGAAACATAAAATGGTGACACAATACAAGAGAAATTTAACACTAACTGTCCCGACTATTGATCTACATCCCTGTAACTTATAACTTCCAAACTTGGACTGAAATAATTCATTCTGACATTAGGAAGAGGAGCTTTAGGCATCAACTGTAACTCATGTTGTATTCCATGCTTATGAGTAAGATGTTTAGTTTCTTTAAATACAACTAAAAAAGTTTCTACCTCTTTCATCAAACTATCTTTGCGCTGAGACTCATAACCTGAACAAACATCATGTTGATTCTTATGTTGTTCATTTACACATTATTACAAATCTCTTATTTGAACATATTAATCACTTCACCTAATTAGCAACAACTAAATTCAAGTGATTTTTACTTTGATGTGCCACGAAAATTAATTCGACCCCATCTTTCTTAAGGTGGTATTTATGCTCTCTTCTATAAAATACTGCATCACGATCATAAAGATAAGGACTTCCTAAGACAACTCCACATATGTCTACTGGAACCACATCTAATTCCACTTCTTCAATGTAATTAGTTGTAATGGCAAATCTTAATCGACACTGTTTTGTGACTTTTGTCTAAGTTGATTTATTGAGCCATCCTAATGGGTAAGGTCTTGGATGATTCTGTGTCTCCAAACCCAAGTTCTTAAATAAATATTCAGATATTAAATTTGCCTATGATCCACTATCAAACATTGTATCTATCTTTGTGTGCTTAGAAGTTATCTTTATGTTAAATAATTCAACTCTTTTATACTCATTTGAAGGATTTATGTTTGATGAAGATGCAATAGTATTCGAACTTGAACCAGTGACAGAAGTTTTACCTGTCGAAACTATGGTAGTTATCCTCATTTCATCACCTGAATCGGAATCTAGATCTTGTTGGACTGTTGCAATTGCTTTCTTTTCATCCTTCTCCTTAAGGAACTTTTTGGGTTTAAGTTCTGGATGAAGTTTCCAACACCTTGATTCATCATGACCGATTCTTTGGCAATGAGAACAAGTAGGTATTTCCTTTTGAGCTATCGCCGATTTCTTTCTCTTCGAATTGTTCTTCCCTTTACTGTCATTGGAATCCTTGATTTCCAACTCTTTGGATGATTGCGGTGAAAACTTGAATGGTCTGCCACCTGATTCAATATGTATGGTTTGAAAACACACTTCATCAATATCATCAGGATTAAACATCAATAATGTATGCTGCAAATATGAATGTAAATTGTCGATGTATTTTAATAAAGTTTTACATGTATCCAATGGAATACCAAGCGCCAATGCTTTCTTTCTGAACTCTTGAGTAAACTCCTGAACACTCTGCCCTTTACCTTACCTCAAGTGCTACCAATCAATAACAACTTGCTGCATGTATCCTAAAGGATAGAATTGTTTCCTAACAGCGTTTAAAAACTTAGACCATGAAGAGATGACTTTACGTTTCCGCTTTACATCTATCTGAGTTTTACTTTCCCACCAAATTAAAGTTGTTCCCCCCATTCTAAGTGTAGCTAACTGAATTTTCATTTTATCGTCAGAAATGTTTTGAATACAACAATACACTTCTAACTACTTAATCCAGTTATCTAACTTTTCAGGATTCATTTCGCAATCATAAATAGGTAACTCAAATTTTACATCAAGTTTCAAAAGAGATGTTTTCTTAGGTTTCTTTTATGTTTCAGATTCTACACTGGAAGAAGAAGAAGATGATGATGATGATGGAGATGACAGAGGTGAAGGAGGTTTATCAGCCTTGCCTTTACCTTTTTCCTTCTTCAATGTCTTTGAAGAAGAAGTTGCATCTCTCGCCTTCTTATCTTCATAAATTTCTCCCAAAATCTACTGCATACTCAAGAATGCTTGCTGAAATTGTTCCTCGCTCATCTTAGTTTCAGGATTTTCACCTGCATCAGATCCTGTCATGGTCGACTTATGAGCGACTCTTCACTTTCCAATCTCTGGATCAATCTCCTCGAGGATTCCTTCTCCACGTTGCGACTTTGACCTAGTTAACATTCAATAGCAAAAATTCTACAAATGCAACCTGCTCTATTA
Organism: Pinus tabuliformis; assembly: GCA_031772625.1. Taxonomy (NCBI): domain Eukaryota; kingdom Viridiplantae; phylum Streptophyta; class Pinopsida; order Pinales; family Pinaceae; genus Pinus; species Pinus tabuliformis. The sequence goes on along the minus strand of CM062819.1, from coordinate 714,057,814 downwards.
CCAAATTATTTGATCTGAAATGATCATATGTTAAACTGAAATAGAATTGATTATGCCAACAGTGAACTAAATGTTAAACTTAAAGTGCTTTAACTATGAGAACTACTTGAAAAGGAATGAATTGACGACAGAATTGAAACATAAGTAAGATGCAAACAGAAGTGAAAAGCAGCAAAACACAGCGATACCAGACAGCAAGATTGATTACGAATTTTGTCCTTGATGGACTACGTCTCCGGGTCTGCTTTCAAGATGGGCGACCGCTTTATTAGGATTGAATCTGAGGAGGTCGATTACATAGAAAATTAACCAGACTGATTGTGCATGCAGGCACTTCTGGTCACTGTCACAAGAAAGCTCTTTGAAATAGCTTTCCAACGCCTGTCACGGTTCCTAATTCTGACTCCTGATGCTCCTGTTACACTGAAAACAAAAACAACCTATATCCTCCAGAATTTGCACACAAAACTCAAAACCACTCTATCCCTCTTCAATGAGCCCAACTTTGGCTTTATAAGGTTTTAGATGCATCATAACTCCTTATGCCCAAGATTAGCATGAACTGGCTGAAATTTAGGTTCATATCCCTTGGTCTTGTCATGAAACGACACCTTAGGTATTGGTTACATGGTCTTCGAATTAGTTTAACACCAAGAAACAATCAAAAACCCAAGATAGACCATAGGTTATCTCCTAACCTACTGGCAGTTATCAACACTATGCACATTGGCTAACTGCCCATGTGAACAGGTTGCGGGCTAACCGCAAGCTGCCACCTCCTGGTCACCCTCCGGCGATTCCGGCTTGTGGTGCTCCGGCAATTATATGTGACAGCTACTGGTGTAGTTACGGCTTACCCTTTGGCGGTTCCGCTAACGAATAGAGTTTGTGTTCACATGCTGATTCCGTTACAATCTCCGCCCGGTTAACCTACCTGCCACGGTCATAAACTGTGTAACCTATGTCGTTTAACACAACCACTCACATGACACAGTTCCGACACTGTCTAAACCCTGCGGTTATGGACCTGTTATATGTATATTTTGCAATGTTTATATTTAATAAAGTGTTGCAATAGCCCAAATGGGTTTTGTAGGTTAGGGTTAATGTATTTGATTTGCAATGCATAGTTTTTAGGTTCTAGGACTTAGATTAAAGTGTTAGGTCTAATGTGTTAGGTTTGTACCACAATGTCTTAGGTGTTAGGTCTTAGATCTTTAGACATAGGTTCTATGGTTTAGGTTTAGGACTCAACATTTAGAATAGGTTTATTACCAGAAACCATCACCATGTCAGAAGAACCTGAAGAAGACCATAACGACCATGAAGACCACATCAACCCTGATAACACTAGCAGAATTGAAAATCAACACCGGACAACCTGAACCGTAAACATCAATGTCAAAGTTGAATATACCAAATTGAACACTGATGACGAAACTGAACCTGTGCAAATGATCTCACAAGATCCTCCTGGATCACTCAGCAAATCGGTCAACTTATAGCCTCAAATAGCAAGATAAAACAACCCTCCAAACAGTCAAATAGCCCACCAGCGGTTAGCCCTAGCTACAGTCAACACTGGTCAACACTTGGTCAAATTGCCCAGAAATTCATTCTCCTGAAATTTCACACTCTTGAAATTTCACTCTCTTGAAATTTTGCCCTCTTGAAATTTTGCTCTCCTGAAATTTCGGCCTCCTGAAATTTCGCTCCCCTGAAATTTCAGCGTCATGAAATTTCGAACCCCTAAAATTTTGAACATGTGGAGAGAGAGAGGCCCAGAAATCCGTACCCAAACAATGAGGAGAGAGAAAGAGAAGTGTGAAGATGAGTGTGTCCAAATGAGGCTAAGTCACCTTCTATTTATATGCAACGCTGAGGATGAATAGACGTGATTGTTGGGCGTCTGAACCTACATAAATTTGTTGGCCGACCTTGACAATTTGACCATAATCAAAATAAATTCATAACTTCATTTGTACATGTCATAATTGGATGATCTTTAGATCAATCCTACACCTCTCGGAGAGAGGAATCCAAGAAAAATATCAACGTTCATAAATAAGATGATCCATGTGGAGTTTGGCCCTAGTTGCCAATTTTAACACATGTGGTAGGTGAATTCAACACTTTTGATGAGACAAATGGTCATTTGCAAAGTGACATGGGAAGCACATGTGAGTAGGTCAACACATGGAAGGTTCTTAGTGACAACAATAGATTACATGTTAGAACCAAAGGTAGGTGATGTGGCAATGGACCCCATATCAAAGTCTTAGCTCGAAATTTTGTGTTTGAAGTGTAGGAAGGTGTTCCCAATACCCAAGATACGAGAAGCTCAAGACCACAGTCGAAATTTTGTGTTTTAAGTGTTGGAAGGTGTTCCCAATACTCAAGATACGAGAAGCTCAAGACCACAGTCACAACCCTCAATTGTGTAGTGCCCAACAAGAGGCACCTAGTGGTTTATCATGTTGGAACTTCACTCTCAGAACTTAAGAAGTTTAAGAGAGTTTAAGCTTATGGCCGTAGCACTCTATCACAAAGGGATTAGCAATAAGTGCCCAGTGCTCATTGTATCGGGACTTTGGTCTCAAACTTCATGCATTAACAAACACTCGCCCAAACTCTGATACCACTACGCTCGACGAGCACAATCACGGCTAAGGCCATAAGGTGATGAGCTTTAAGCGTCCTAGGTAGTAGGCCCATCTAGCCACAACAATGTACAAAAAGAAGTTGCATCTCCAATTCTTAGAGATCCGAGAGATTTGTTAAAGCCCATAATCTCCCACAAGTCATAGGGACACCGTTAAGCGCTCAAGGTAGTTACAACTAGCATTTCAAACATAAAAGTAATTAGGTTGAAATTGGTTGAGATCTTGATCTTTGTGTGACTCTATAAATGGGAATAAAATGACATGAGAGAGAAAATTCACCCCATGCAAATCGATGAGAAGAAGTCCTATGGATAGAATTTGTTCGCATGAAAACTAATGGTATAATTATTGTGGACAAGTAAAACAACTAAGTCAACTCACAATACCATGGGTGAAAACCATGGATCAATACCCATGGTAATAAACGTAGTAAACTATAAATACAAATCGACAAGTAGGAGTTAAGTGCACATGTACAAGCACAATTGTTCTAATCAAGAAGAGAACAATGTCATGAAGGAGTAACGGAAATGTTGCGTGCCAATTGGTACAGATATGAGTGCCAAATCTTAAATATTGGAGTGAGATTAGGCAAAAATGTGCAGTGCAAAGGCTAAGAGATCAAATTGGTTGAAAACTAAAGTTGCTATGTCATTGAACAAATAGTGCAGAAATGAATTATTATCTAAGAATAAATATCAATGTAAGAGTGATATCTAATTGTGGTGCCATGGGTCTTAGTCTGTAATTTTATGAAAAATGGACCTAATAGGTAGAGCAAGATGGTGACTACAAATCAATGGATTTGTGTCTCCTTCAAGTTCATGCTTGTAAAGATCAAGGGGTTGGTGCCTGCAAACAAGCGGGAGTGGGTGATTGCAAGGAAAAAAGGGGTTAGTGCCTCTTGTAGGTTGGTGCCTACAAAATCTAATGTAAATTGAAGTTGGTGCTTGCATTTACATGAAAAGTCAAAAGAATATTTTTGGTTCTCCCATATGGGTTTCCACGTAAATATTTTGTGTTCAAGCTTTATGTGATTGGTGCAATGTTGTATTGTTGAATGTATTTGATTGGCTAAATACTTGTTAAAACTTATAAAATATTGATTCACCCCCCACCCCTCAATATTTTCTTGGTTTCTAACAGCTTGAGCTTTTGGATTCTTCAATAATTCTTTCATCACTGTATCTGGTGGTTTCTTGTTGACTACTAGCCATTTTGAATTGAACGATATACTCTTCCCCTTGAGGTGCTCGAAAGTATCTTCTTGTTTTACTAATGTACTCCCCACTGCAAAGTGTACCAACTTTGACTCATGGCTGAATTATATATATATATATATATATATATATATATATATATATATATATTTGGCCCCCAATCATGCCGAAAATAATCTAGAATCGTTGTTTTAAAACCTTTTTCTTTTGTTGTTTCTTCATGCAAATACATTTTTACCTGTATTTGAACTAGACAATAAGACTTATGTAATTTCTTGACTAGTTGATTCAATTTCTAAGGATTTATTCAACCATAATGATTTTTTTTATTTTTATCCTTCTTTTTATTACATTTCTCTGAGTGATTGGTCTTCCCATAATGAAGAAAATGATGGATATCAAGATAGTGATTCTCAAATGACCAACTCTTTGATAATGTTAGAACTTGTTATCAAGGTTATTAACCTCTTCATTAACTTCTATTTTTTTTACTATCAATCATCATGCACTCACAATTTAAACTTGTTTAATTTAATTGAACATATTAAAAGTGGTTGCACTCACAATTTAAACTTGTTTAATTTAATTGAACATATTAAAAGTGGTTGCACTCACAATTTAAACTTGTTTAATTTAATTGAACATATTAAAAGTGGTTGCCTTTGTCATATCTTAAGCCATGTCAACCTTTGTTAAATAGCAATTCTGCCTAAGGTATATCAATCATCTTGGAAATATCATTATGTAGTTCTTAATCTTATTTTATATCTTCACATTTGTTGCTACAACTATCACTTTGTGCTTATCCTTATGATTCATTTTCAATAAGACTTTCTTTCATTAACTCCATCTCATAACCTAGAAAGGAATCATCAATCATATTTATTGTTGCCTTTGTATCCACCATCAAATCATGTGCATCACAAGCATTTGCATTAGGTCTTTTGTGTCACAAGTTGCATCAACCTTTTAGGGGTGAAATTTCACCAATTGGCTATTTTTTGGACATTTTCTTAAAAAAAATCCCTATTTGGTTAAGAATTTGCCTACATTTTACATATATATGATTAAATTGATGATATTCACCAAAATTTACCAATCTTCATAGTAAATTACATATTTTTTATTGAATATTCTCCTATTTTCTATATGTATGATTTTTCAAATCATGAGTCACTTATGATACCATACATAGGCATAATATTTGAATACTTAAAAAACACCCTTTGTATGATGTCATCCAGTGACAAGTAATTTAGTCAATATTCTAGCATAAACAAGCATGCTACCTATAGGCTCAAGACAGTGAATGTATTTTCCTAGAGAGTTTCCAATGTTCCTAAGAGTGTCATCATTCCAACATTGTAGAGGGAAATGGGTTCATTTAACCAAGATAGCGACAACAAATGGAATTTCATTTTCAGGGTTAAAATCTAGGTTCCAATGGTTTAGTTATAATCCTTGTGCTCTCATGAAGGGTCGATCCTAAAGATCAAATATTGATCTAATTTCTCTACTTGAAATAAGAGAGTGAAGAAACCCCATCCACAAATGGAGAGAAAAACCTTATGCTTGATTAGGGGGTTCCAGTTTTTGTCAATCCAAGATTTCAAGGCTCTTGGAGATGGCAGACCAATAAGGCCCTGATTTGGTAAACTCAAGGCCATTGATCTGGATTGAGTAGCATGCACAAGAACATTAGGGATTTCATCAAGCTTCTTCATGAAGTGAGAGGGGATGGCTTTAGCCAGATGATGGGGGATAGAAGCCATATTGTTAAAGGCATTAGCGTTTGGTGGTGGGTGGGGAGGAGCGCCAGTGGCCCCACCCGGGGCGGATTCCATGTCCTCAAGGTCATACTAGAAAGAAAGGTTTCAAGGCTTGGACACTCTTTCCTCTTGCAACAATATATTCACAATGAAGTTAATATGACGTAGGAATTGAACATCGATGGGGAGGATAACAATCATTTCTCCCAACCACAAAATGATACTTTTAATTAAGCATCCACGTGCTCAAGCTTATACTAGAAAGAAGGGTAAAGAAGGGTTTCAGGTCTTGCACACTCTTTCTTTCCTCTTACAACAATATATTCACTATAAAGCTAATATAAAATTGATGGGAATTGATCCTCGATGGGAAGGATAACAATCATTTCTACTGATCAAAAAATGATGCTTTTATTAAACATCAAAAATTTTAAACATTTCAAATTTAATTTTATACATATATAATCTTATAGATAGATTCTAATCATATTATATATAATATATTTTCTCACATATTTTAATACACATCATCTAACAACATGTCACTTTTTGCTTTCAAATATGGTTTCCCAAGCATTGTTTAATCAAATTTCATATTAAACTAATATTTTTTTAAATACACCACCTATAAAAAAAATTGACAATTCTTTTTTATGTTTGAGTTAATTAATTTAAATAGGTTTATAACATCAAACTTAGGATGGAAGAATTGCCTTCAATTATATATGTGCAACTAATAATTATAATTCAAGTATATATTTGAACATTGACTAATATTTGTAATTCATAAATTTATATGGTAAAGTATTTTTCTCCAAGACATCAAAGATGCCTATTGCAAAAACCAATTCAAGAATAAAACCAATTAAAGTTGAATCCCTATCTAGATATGAAGTAACCATCCAACTATTCATCCAAAAGTATAATGTTAACTGGAAGTAGAAGTGTCTCCTTTGAAAGTGCATCTACCAAGGCATTATGTTCTCTATAAACATGTAAAAATGTAATTCCTACTATGCGACAAACATGACTAAATTAGAGATTTGTGATTTGTTTTGCATCTAATGAATGACCAATTTAGAATCCCCAAACACCTATGAGCAATAAACATTTTCCTTGTACGGGAAGCTTAGGAGTGCATAAAGCGATTTTAATTATCTCATATTGTTTGCATTGACTCCAATATTAGATTTGTTTTCAAAATGGTGATTGTTAGTTATAATTTTCGAGCTTAACTAACTATGTAGAGTAAGTCATTAAACTATGATCATATCCATGAGTGCTAGTCTCAACTGACCAAAGTTCTCATGATTTTGAATAGTCCATATAGCACTCATAGCATTAGGTGATGCTCACAGGGGTGAAGAAGTGGGATTGATACTAGCAAAATAAATTGCACATCATCAATCATCACTTCCGAGGCTTACACCCGGTAACCAAGACTTCTGAAAGTTCACCCATCCCAAGACTCCTCTCGCTCAAGCGTGCTTAGCTTAGGAGTTTTCCCCCACAATCAAGCCCACTTACTTTGCTACCCTATTTGCAAAATCTTAGCAAGTATTGTACCATATGAACTATTCAATTAGAGCTCCCTTCACTCCTTTCATTTAAGCATGGAGATTTCGCATTGTAACATATTAGATATCATTTTTAGGATAAACTAACTACGTATAGAAGTCATTAAACTATGACCATATCCATGAGTGTTAGCCTCAACTGACCAAATTATATATGACATGTTAGTGTGAAAGCCCCATGCTTCAATGATGATTGTCCTTGACATGTAAGATAAATCTCAATCCACAACATCGACCCCCTAGTTTGCCTCATCAAAGAAACCCTAAGGTTTCCCTTGATTTATTTCTAAGTTATTCCAAGTACATTGAGCAATGGGAGTGGATAAGCCGCTATGGAGATTAATACAAGAGAGTGCCTAAATTGTTGAGTTTTGTCCTCAAACAAGCAAAGGTCACAAACCACCTAGATTTCCCAAGCCATGACAAGTGGAAAGAATCTATACTTTTCCAAGTGGCAAGAATTTATCAATATTTTGTTTATCCTATAGTCTCTGACAAATTACATGAGTTCTCAAGTGGTTTGAAATTAGTCTTATATAAGGGCATCCTACAAATAAATGGCAAATATTAGAGAAAGAAGACCTTGAATCCACTTTTTTACATTTGTGCCCAACTTAAGACATGATTTTTAAGTATAAGCCACAAAAGTAATACTCTTTAGATGGTCCTTGTATTTCCATATTTTTAATACCACCAAGCAATGCCATTTTGTTCATTCTCCTATAAAATATATATATCGCATATTTATCTTTTACTACCCCACAATAGGATTGTAGGCCCACACCAATTAATCATCACCATCCCTTATCTTAATGTGCATGAAAAAGTTCAGAAAAAAACAACAAAAAAGAAACACCAATTCCACAATGAATGCAACGTTGTATCTAGGCCAAGGGCCAAGGTCAGTAGAGAACCATCCTTGCTTCCATAGCAACTTGGTGTCCCCCCCAACTAATATTATTGTGTGTATTACTCTTTCTTGTAAAAAACCAACAATGTCAGTAGTTAAAACCTGTAATTGAGTCCAAGCCAATGCAAAACATGGATCATGGTCTAACCCACCATGCTAGATGGTTTCATACCACCAAAAATGCCCTAGAAATGGTTTTCCAGACGTTTGAAATGCCCTAGAAATGGCTTTCCATAGGTTATTTGTTATGGACATCTTTTGAGTACTTATCTTGTCACAAATAAACCCAAACTCGATATGCTTGGCATCAAGAATTTGTCTCCACAAACTATCCCGAGTAAGAAAGACCAATAATGATTTCACAACCAATGCCTCCCCACAATCCATGATTTTCTTAAATCCCCAACCACCCTGATTTTTGGGAAGTGTAATTTGAGACTAGCTCAATATTCTAAGGAGCCTTCCATATATAATTCGATGATATTTTATGAATTCTACGAAGGATACTTTTCAAAATAAGTTCGAACAGAGGCCAATATATCGAAATCACTTCAAGTACAAATTTAATGAGAACAAGATCTCCCCCCAGCCAATGATTGCACCAGATGTTTTATTTGAAGCCATTTCCAATTAGTGATGATATAGTTATTGGGTTTGAAATTAAACCCAAAATATTGGAAGCTTTCATTTAGAATGAGAGCCTTATAGCCAAATATCTCAAACACCTGAAATTTATTGTCCTCGATAATATATGGGAAGTAGATTGTTGATTTATCCAATTTTTCTTCCAAAATTGTTGTTCTACAAAAGGTTCAATATTAGTTTGTATATTTCTCCTTCAATTACATTACAAAGGATAATTGTACATCATTCACAAATAGTAAATGGGTGAGATGGATGTTTTTACCAATCACAACCCCATGAATGAGCATTGTTTTTCATGAGCATTGTTTGTTTGGATTTCATGATAACTCTACTAATCCCCAAGAAACATATATGGAGAAAGAGGGCAGCATTGACATAGATCCCTGGAAGGCTTGAAAAAGGAAGAATCAACACAATATATTAGGAAGACACTACACAACCCATACTCTAGTTTACCATAGGTAACTCGAGGTCAAAAATAAGGCCACATGTTGAAACAAAATGACTAAATGCTAAAAGATTGAATATGGTTTTATGAAAAAAAATAAAGTTGTGCCTCTAACTAGCACCATAAATAGCTATCAAAACCAAGAAGATTGACTCTCAGTAAACAAGTAATGGAAGCAATTCCTATTTATTGACACTTGATTAAAGTATGCTAGAAAAAATAAATAGCATATATTGATAAAATTATGCTGGAAAAAAGCAATAAGTGCTTCAAGATCCTAGGAATAGAAAGGGAAGATATCCCTTTTGATAAAATGGAACAAGCTAGCAAAACCACCAAAGCAAGTGGCTAGGAGTTGAAAAACATGCATTCCAAAGCCTTGGGAATGAAAAAAAATTCAAAGCATATTGATACTTTGTCCATGGAAGACTAGATTCGCAGTCCTAGTCAATTTTAAGAGCTTCAATTATACGGAAATCACTAGTTAAATCTTCTCTTTCCCTTTAGTAGGGTATTTGTTAGCATGGAGAGTAGGGAAAGGGTATAAGAGTGAGAATGGGGGAACGCTTGGGTGGGTCATATGGGAATTTGTAAACCATTTGAACCTTTAATTAACTCTCTAAATAGACAAGATAATGATTATAAGCAAAGGCATCATATCTATCTTATTTGGAACTAACAATGGAAAAGTGTTGGCAGCCTATATCTATAGAGAGGAAAGAATGGAATGAAATTGATTTGCACACAAATTGTAACAATTAACCATGAGGCTTAGCATTATCACATTGTGTTTTGACTTCAAATAAATGAGAAGGCCATGGCAAGAGCATTCTTTGTGAAAAAAAGGAGAGGAATCAATTAATCATATATATATATTAATGCATTTTGCATTTCCCCTTACCTAAACAAGCTTGGGAGAAAGCCCTAACATTTATGAAAGGAAGTTGGGTAAGAAAATTCTTGGTCATATATGTAAAATTGTGGCTAAATGATCAAATTGTAAAAGAATAAAAGCATGGGAGAAAGCCCTAACATTTAGGAAAGGAAGTTGGGTAAGAAATTTTTTGGTCATGTAAAATTATGGCTTAAAGATCAATTTGTAAAAGAACAAGGATTTTCTTTTTATTGTTGCATGGGACCAACCAAGGATGAAATGCCTTTCCTAAATATGAAAATTATTCCTATCCAAGGATTTTATCAATTTAGCTTTGCATATGGAAGCTTATGTAAAATTGTAAAAGGCATCAAGAATTCTGAAAAACCCAAAAATCAAGAATTCTGAAAAACCCAAAAATCAATAATGTTCATGGTTGGGGATTAATTGATTATGCATGTCAATAGGGAACATTATGGCCATATAAAATCAATAATGTTCATGGTTGGGGATTAATTGATTATGCATTGATTATGCATGTCAGTAGGGAACATAATGGCCATATGTGTGGAATAGTGGCTGAAGGATCAATCTAAAAAACAGCATTAGCAGCTAAAGGATCAATCTGTAAAAGAACATTAATGGCTAAAAGATCAATCTGTACAAGAACAAAAGGTTGAACAAAAGGTTCTTCCTTGTATTGTTGCATGGGGCTTCAGGTTGGCCAAGGAAGAAATGTCACCTTTCTAAAATAAGGAGATTCTTCCTATTCAAAATTTTATCAAATTATGTATATGGAAGTGTGTAGAAATTCAGTACAAATAAGATTTTATCAAATTAAGTATGTACACGGAAGGGTGTAGAAATTCAATATAAATAAGGCAACGAGAATTCTAACCTAAAATTTGGTAAAATTCATGCTTGGGGATTCTGTGATATGCAAGTCAAATGATTGATGGAGACTAAGGCACCAAGAATTCTAATAAACCCAGAAATCGATCAAGTTTATTTTGGTGATTCCTTCACATCCAAGTTACGGGATCCATGGAAATTGTGGATCTAAAGGTTCACATCCAGTTATGGGATCCAAGGAAATTATGGATCTAAAGGTACAAACAATAGGGCTGAGATGTTTGCATTGGTAGCTGGATGCAATTAACAACTGAAAAGGGTATAACTCACCTTAAAATCCTAAGTGACATTAAACTAGTTATTGACTAAACATGCTGAAATAAATAACATGGAAAACACCCTATTTTTCTAACAATGGAAAACAAATCATATATTTAAAAATAACTCTAGAAAATATAAATAAATAATAATAATAGAATATTCAATGCAATTATTGAAAATTAAATATAACAGTTGATGAATTATTAAAAGAAGCTTTAACTTTTCAACATGCTATTTTCAGCATAAAAATTAGGACAACAAAGTGATTCCAACTCTCAAGAGATCTATTTATGACTAATCTTCCTATTTCCAAAAAATTTAGTTCAGGATCTCAATGAATCATGTTCAATGTTTTTATGTTTTTTCGTTTTCCCTGAAGAAAAGAGGCGAAGGCACATCCTCACAAATATTAATTGGCTCGCACTGAAGGAGCTAAAACTTTAGTCCACTGAAAATTGATTGTGGCATGTACTTTTACAATTGTGGTCCTTGAAATAAAAGGGAAATATTATTGGAAAAGTCCGTGTACTTTTAACAATAAAAAATAATAAGGTTCTAAAAATACAGATTAAACTATCTAAAAATGAACATCCCTCATATTCGCATCACTTTTACAAAGAAAGAGTTGCCATTTAGGACAAAAGCACAAATTCCACAGGCAAAGCCTGTTATACGGGTTGAGATCAAACAGTGGTGTATTAGACTTAACTTATCGCACTCAATACAGCATATCTGATAACTTGAGTTTTTTCCATTTGCATTCATAAAAAATTGGGAAAAATAAAATAAACAAACAAAGCATCCATTTATTAATAATGTTCAATTCCATTCAATCCCTAACTAATATTTATTAAAATGTTCAATGCTAATCAATCCCTCGCTTATCTCCAAAGAATTAAGCCATTAGGGATCCAACCCACTCTGCATGTACCATTTTCTATTTAATGAAATATTTACTTCTATTGATTAGTCAAGTATTTTAGATTCTAAAAGTTTATATTCTTCTTGCTTTGTTTTGCAAAATGAGCATTTTATTATTTTGTTAAATGAACCACATACTTTTCTAGAAACAACATAACCAATGATGTAGATTGAATTACTAACTTACATGAATAGTCGAACCATCAAAAAGTTGTACTTTGTACTAAGATCATTGAACACTCGGTTCCTTGAATTTCTGTAAGAGAATTAGCTTTGGTTTCCTACATAATATCAACAGAATAAACCTCCTTCCGTACGACTACCTTCCTCTACTTGACAATCACTGGATTACCGGTATTATTTGTACTATCTGCTTAGCACAAGCAAGTGCAGAGAATTAATTGTGTGTGTGGCTTATTTATAGAACAAAGCTTTAAAAGATATGGATCAAACTTATGTTACCTCAATTTTAAAATTACCAAACCCAGTGGCAACAGTGACCTATTTATTTTAACAATCAAACAGTAATACTTGGACTACGGTATGTTGCACACTCATTCCCTTGAATTCTCCTAAGAGTATTAGCGATGGCTTCCTGCATAATATGAACTGCATAAACCTCCTTTACACTAAATACCACTATTTGGCGATCACTGGGTTACAACTAATGTATAATATCTGGTTTGCACAAATCAGTACAGAGCATTAACTATCTGCATGGCTTATTTAAAGAACAAATTGGCACGCCTAAAAATGGTGTGCCAATTTTGCATTTCCAAGAAATTCGTTGGGCTTTAACCGTTTAATTACCTGACTAACAATAACAAACCCAAACATCAAAGGGAGGGGCTCTGACACGAATCCAGACTACTAATAACATGGGGCTCTGACACGAATCCAAACTACTAATAATGCCTGCAAAAGCCTTGATCAAAACCCAGACGCATGTTCAAAATCTTCTTCCTGAAATAAGACGAGGATTAAAAAGCCACTGCATAGGCCCCAAGTCAAAATCTCCTTAAGATATCATGGAATCTCAAGAAATCATCGATATGAGAGCAAAAATACTATTTTGGTCATCTCTATTAATATCCATACGCTCTCTTGGCGAAAAACAGAAAGTATGCTGTCATACAGGCTGACATCATCTTACACTCTCAAATGCTCTTTTTCCCTGCTGAGGTTACTTTAGTAAAATATGTGCATATTTTACCAAGGTGCAACAATCCTATGGACTGTAAAGGTAGCAATAACTGAAGTTTCCTAGTGAGAGTTTTAAGGCCAAGGCCAACTTGTACGACCTATAAAAGGTCCTGCCTCAGTTACTCTACCAGAATATTTTTGTTTTCCTTAGGTTGATTACTAGACTGAGATGCGAAAATTATGTAACCTGGAAAAGTAAAATAATATAAAAATATGAAAATGGTTCCACAGGGGACAAGGTAGGGTCTCTGACACAAGTGTTCCAATCTAACATACCCCTTGTTAGCAAAAGGTGGCAAGGATGAGAAAAGCCTTGAGAACACCTCACTTCCATGGATAAAAATGCTCACCTGCCCTCTTTCATCAATATATATACATCTCCTGTGATTCAGGAGTTCTTTTTGCTATTTTTTGGTTGCTTTCCCATGCTTTTGGATAGCTACTTATCAGACAAAGCTCACGCAACTGTAGGGAGAACAGAGGTAATCCTGCTGAAAGGATTTTGCGTTGCAAAGATAGTCTAAATCCAAAGTTGGATCCATAATGGAACTTACCAAGGAAATGACAGGTCGAATATAGGGTCGCGCAAGATTCTCCACACATAGAGATTTGTGAGTGAATGAGGATGATAAGCCAGCTAAGGGTTACTCGAACCCATACTAGGTTATAGCCTAGCTAACGGTTACCATACCATTGAGTTGGCTAGTGTAGGGTTATCCATACCAAGAAAGGCAGAGGGTTTTCTTGTACCAATGGAGAAAGCTGGCAGAGCATTTTCCTGTAACAATTGCAAATACTGGAAGAGGATTTTACCATACCAATAGCAAATGCTGGCAGAGGATTCTTGTCTGTAATGCCTATGAGCGAGTAGAAAAGCAGATGGTGCTGGTTGTACCATTATTTCACATCTCAGCTGTTTAAACTTTATCTCCAAATTCTCAGGCATGCGCTGTGGGGAGCTTTTGTGTAAGCCCATAGGCAAACTTAGCCCTTGTCATATCACAGGCCCAGCTTATGATGAAATTCAAACAGGATGCCTGTGGCTGGGTTGCAATTGCCTGTGATTTTCCATATTCAGTCTATGTTAAGAATCTCGGTTTCTCTCTATCTGAGAATACCCATAATAGCAAGTAGAGTAGCAGAGGGTTCTCATAGTACTGTTATTTCTCATCTTGACTATTGCTCTGAAACCTTGAGCATAGCCTGCAGGGCAATTTTGTGAGGAAACCCATAGGAAGCCTTGAGACTTTCTGTCGTCTTATAGCCCCTGCTTAGGGATGACATTCAAAAAGCCTGCATATGGCTGGGTCATGAATGGTAGCCGCTGCTTAGGGATGACATTCAAAAAGCCTGCCTATGGCTGGGTCATGAATGATCCCCTGGCAGCAGCTTTCTACATTATCTTAGTGTACTGAATCTGAGTTTCTCTCTCTAAGAACTTTCAGTTTCTCTCTCTGATGTGATTGTGTTAGCTTTTATATCCATTAGATTTTCTGAATTCACATCCAATTTTGAAAGATGTTCCAAATATATGTTTGACCTGCATTAAGAAATTTTAAGGCTTGCCCAACTCTGTATTTGGTGAATATTGTAGTTTAACACACAAAAACAGTGGTTTTGTGTAAACAATTTGGCAAACGTGTGGAGATATTCCAAGCACTTATTACTAAGGACAAGTTTTGTCCACACCACAGTTCCTTGCATTGAAGGTTCAGAGTGAGGTTTGCTCGAAAAGGGGAGATAATGAGGTAGGGGAAATAATGAGGTCCTTAGGTACTACTTATGGAAAATTCAAAGCTAATAAAATAGGCATTAATAATTTTCAGAAAAGAAAATTTTATGGAATGTAATAAAGGTCACATCGGATCATATTTATAGTGAAATATAAAACAATGACAAGTGAGAAAAGGCATTAATTCTTTTGAGAAAGGCAAATTTTATGGCCTGCAAATAAAGGTCACATCTAATCATATTTGTGGTTCAGTAGCTCCAAGGGTTTTTCCTATTTTAGGCCATATAAAACAATCAAAAATCCCCATTTCTTTTACTATTTGAACTTGAAGTGCAATAAAAAGAAGATAAGTGAGCAAAAATACTCCATTCCTGTTTATTAACTTCGTACATGTCACTAATAAGCTACTAATTCAGATAGCTTGACATCCACTAGCTATGATAAATAAAAATGGCACAGGATATGATGGAATAAAAAAATGCCAGAACTTTTCAGCATGCAGTACTCGTATAAAAGGGAAGAAACTGCTGGCTACCAATAAGTTCCAAGCAAGAGCAGTATCTAGTTCCTGTGACTGCAGCTGGTAAAACAACTCACTGCTTGCCAATTGCTAGTCAAATGCCGGCATTGAGGTAAAAATGGGCAGTACACAAAAATTTTCATAGAAGCTCCAATATTTTGAGCTGCAAAAGACAACCTCTGAAAAGAATCCAGCTACAATCTTTCTTACTACCAAGGAATCAGAAGCATCTACTTAACTCCCTGCAGCGGCTGTTATGGGTGAGGATGAAGCATCTGCAAGTTTCTCATGTTCCTTGTTTAGCATCTGTAAACAAACCAAACCACACATTACAACTTCAGGCAGTTATTTCACTTGCCTTGCACACAAAATAAAAAGATAATGTTTCAATATTTACCTTGTTGTTAATGAGATTATGCATGGCAATGACACTCCGAATAAGAGAGGACAGATAGATAACCAGCATCATGTCATTTGTTTTCACTGCAGAAAACAAGGCAACAGCTTCGTAAATGTTAAGATTTCAGAAAACAAGTTACTTCGATCAGTTTCACAGTCAATTTGTACGTTTTAATTATTGCAACTTAAGATGGTAAAAAAATAAATACCTGCAAAAGCCTTCACTAACTCATTAACATTCAAGTTAGGTAATAGATTGAATACATCCTGAAAAAAAGAGAGAGATGACAGTCAGGGAAATTAATAAAGCTTAAAGTTAGATTTGCTAGTTTATCTCGAGCATTATTCTGCATTTTGCATATTAAAATAGTTCCATCTCAAAATAAAAGGTTTCAGCTTCCTTTGGACAAGAAAGAAATACAGCATGCCCCTATTCAAATGGGAGAGACTGGCCACACCAAATAAGATGGGACGATGGGGGCTTGAAAATGTCTAGCATTTTGGAAAGGCATCAACCACCAAAAGGCAATGGTTACCCTTATCCTATAAGGTTCTTACTTAGGATGTGATGATGACACAATCTAGGCATGGTCCTCGTATAAGCATCCAATGGAATGACAATGGAGAGTCTAACAACCATCTTCTTGGATATGCCATTTTAGACGTCTGGTCTACGATAAAAAAATTTAACAGAGGGAAGTGGAACTTGAGATGGTGATTATGTGGATAACGCTTTCAAAAAATGGATAGAAGATTCTTCAATTTCAGCTCATAAAGATTTACACTTTGCTGTAAGATAGGCTATATGACTGGCACAATATGCATCAATTTTTCAAGAAATCAACTATAGTCCTCTACCTGTCCGCTATGAAATCCAATATGCAAATCAAGGGCTCCAGACCACAATGAAGATTAAGAAGCCTAAAATAATTGTCAATCCCAATTATTAACATATGCAAGCATTGGGATACTTTGACAATGCTTCAAGAGGAAACATAGGACCCTGTGGAGTTGGGGTTGCACCATATTTAGGGGTGATCATTTTTTCCAATTCATATGTGGACTAAGTGTGAGTTGGGGGTGCACCATATTTAGAGGTGATCATTTTTTCCATTTCATGTGGACTAAGTGTTACACCTCGTATTGTATGAGGTTCCACATTGATGGATTTTACAGGTAGTATCCTTCAACCTTTTTGGACTTTCTTTCTTTGCTAGGAGCCGCTACTTCTTGGTTCAGTGGTATTTTGGGTTGGAAAGAACTCACTTCTCTTTGTGGATAATCATGATTGATGGCTTTCTCATGGTTTTAGATACTACTTTCATGCCTTTGTTTCATGGATTACTCTCTTAACATATAAACACTTGCTACTTTGTGTTATAATCTTCTTAGAGCATCCTAGTGATCTTGCATGATGGTGGTGTTAAATTATTGATGTCACTAGGGTGGGTGTTCTACATGGTGATGGGGGCCATAATTGATGTTTCGACAAAGTTAGCACTTTCTTATGTCTCCTTATCCTGATCTGTTGATGTGGTGGATTGATGCACATTGCCTTAGTGAGATTCTCCTAGGTGATATAACATTGTGATATTAGGCATCACCTACTGGGAATGCGCTTGATGATGTTTGTACCATTGTTGATGTACTTAAGTTTAAATTAGAGGTTGGAATATGTATTTATGCGTATTAGTCCATTGCAAGTCATGCACCCTAGATTCAAGCCCAATTAGAGCTTTATATCTTGTTTGTTATTATGATGAGGTTTTGCTAGGGAAAGAACTTTGTTTACATGGTACAATGATTTGATGGAGCACATCCCCTCATTGGCACACATGTTCCTTGACTAAGGTTATAATAGAGCATTAACCTTTGTGCACACATGTTGAGGTCAATTTGACCATTCAACGGTTAATTTAATCATTTTATCCTAGTGAAGGTTTTTTACTTGGGCACCCCACTGCATTAGCTTGCTTTCACACATGGATGAGGTTATTTGTAGGTTATTTAGGGTTTTAATGGAGCACTCCCTGCTTTAGCATTTCAAGGCATAATATGGAGGAATATTTTACTGATGAGAAGTGTAACTACATTTGTGCATTTCTCTAGGACATTTTCCTCCTGTGCATGGTTTTAGGAAAATCAATTGATGCTTTTGGAAACATGGTTTTGGTACATACATTGATGAGGCTAACCACCATTACATTCTCCAAAGGTGCCTCACTTCAAGAAGAATGTTTTATATTTTGGATGCTTTGAAGTGGTCCATTACAAATTTACAACATTCTCCTACATGCTCATTTCTCAATTTTGCTTGGTCAAAATCACTATTTGAACAAAACTGGGCATAATTTCACTTCTCTTGAAGAGCACCCTCGCCATTTTGACTTGGCACTTAACACTTTTTTATCATGAGGTAGTTGTGGAGGATCTTTTTAGAGAGGTATGTTGCACTTGGAAGGCCATGCATGTTACTATTGCTTGCATTTACTAGGACTTACTTTTATATTTGTAGCTTCTCCTTAGAGGACACACATGTGGAGATATTACCCTTTCTGTTTGTGGAGGGTTTTACTTGGAGGATCGCACCCCTCAGCTATTTTATTTCTTTCTTGAAGGGCACAGTTTGGAGAAGCCTATTTTCTTATTTTATGAAACCTTACATGTTGGAAGTTGGAACTTGGAGGTTGTAACCACTTATTATTTTACCTTTCCATAGGCCATCAAGTCACCTAAAACTATAAAATATCAAACCTATCCATCCTTATAGAAATAATAACAAGAATACGAAGAAAAAAGTCAAATTTGAAAAAAAAAACATTAGAAATTACACAAAATATGCATACCTGAAGATGGTACAGAATTTCATGGTTAAGTGGAAGCCTTCCATCAACTACTAGATCCAAGTATCCATGAATCTCCCTCAGCCGAGCCTCGAGACCCTTCAATGCTGTCAATTTCCCGCTCACCTATTGTGTATAAAAGCATAAATTGATTTTTCACTATCATGAAACAAATGTAACAAGCAACAGTCACTGGAATTATTAACAAGCAGAAAGTATAGTTGACAGAATAATAAAACCTCTGTTGCAAGAGTACTGATAGTTGTGTCCTTGACATCCCTTAGCAAGTGCTCCACACCTGCAACGAAAGAGTCACAAAGAGTTATGAAAATAGATATAGCATAGAGTGTTATTGTATAATACTTCTAAATTAAATCGGTATTTTGCATGCGGACCATCTAGTAGGGAAGTAAATCTTGTCTGTATAGACATACCTAATTCAACTGGTTCCCATTATATGAGTCTTATTAACATATCAGATTAAATTTTAAAATTCTTTTATTCTGCTGCGAATTATGGCTCAGATAGGAGCTTCTGCACAGTTTCAGCACAAACATGCAAAAGTATTTTAAGATATTTTGAAAAAGTAATTCAATTGTCATTTACTTTAGTTTAAAAAGGTGAAAGCCTTATATTTAGGTGTTGAGTCTAAGAGTCTACGAGTCATCTCAAAATAGATTCTCAGCTGAAAGTATGAAGCAATGTTGCAAACATCGGCATCCGGATAAAATCGGCAAGGGTCCGGAAAACCAAAAAATCATAAAAATCAGGAAAATATCGGCAAACATCGGCAAAATTAAGATACCATAAAAATACCTTTAAAAATCAGCAAACATCGGCTAGGAAAAAAAATCGTGATTTCGAGATAAAATCAGGATCTCATGTTCACAACACTGGTATAAAGACATGTCAAGGCAGAGGCTTTCAACATAGTTAAACAGTTGAGCAGGTTAAGCGAGAAAGAGAGAGAGACAGCACACAAGCAGCCAGGAAAGAGACATTTCCAGGCAGCGTTCAGTCCCATAGACTTCCATAGTGTATGGAACAGTTCCAAACAGCAAACAGTCATGACCATACATAGAGTCCAAGCAGCCATGCCATACTCTCAGATAGATCATACAAGTGTACATACATTTCGTACAGTCAAACATACCATCCATATAACCATACAGCAGGGATACTCTCTGCAGGTTCTTCTGCTTATTCAGGCATTTTCTGCAACTGTGAAGCGCTGTTTTTGTGTGCATCTTGTGGAGGTCTCCTTGTAAGTTATTCAAAGGAGTGAAATGTTGATTTGAACACGTGGAACTGCTTTTATGTCTCTTATGCTTGAGATGGAATGGGTGGTACAACGTTTCAGAACTTTTAACACTTCAGAATGTGAGTGGCAAACATGGCACCCCAAACTCTTCAAAGATAAAGGATTTTAGGGAGTAATAATGTCTGGAACTCTTGGACACTAGGCATCCATTGGTTGTTTTTGAAAGGGCACCTTAAATTACAGGCATCTATTTTGTAGAAGTTAGAGAAAGAAAGGGCTGGAAGGGTGACATATAATGATCCAATTGGGAGTGAGTCTTAGTTTGAACATTGAAGGAGTTCTAAACACATTACCTAATCATTTCATGAACAGCATTGCTTGAAGAAAGAAGAGACAGAAAAAGAAAAGCTGAAAACAAATCAGATACACACTAAGCACACCATATTTTATATACAAGGCTAATGAAGCACCAACTCTATATCAGCTAGAAATGCCCATATTCTATGTTAAAAAAAATTGTTTTCCAGTTGCTAATTGGCCCTTCCAGAGAGAAGTGGCATATCAATGGAAAGAATAATCATTATTGAAAGAGAGTGACAACTATCTAGAAGATAGAAGAAAGAACCACATAGCATACCTATTTCCTCAACTTCATGAGCACAAATTTCAGAAGGCACATGCACAAATACCTTCTGGCTTTTCTGAGTTGCATTCTGCAAATGTAGTCAATCAATGGTGTAAGTTCCATGCAGCTTTCACAATTTTTTCAATTACAATGCTTAGAATTATATTGGCATACCTCTTTAACTTCCTCCACAGCATAGTACGCTTTGGTAGGAATCCCCAGCTCCTTCGGTTGGACATCAATAATGACAAGCACAGGATTGGGCACATAGCTGCATAAATCAAAATATCAATGGATCAAATAGTAATACTTAAGTCATCAAAAGCCCATTGTAAAAATTGTCACTGAGAAAAGGAAACAGTAAATATAGCAACTAATTGTCATGGGAAACGAACATACTCATGGAACAACTCATGCACATCCAAGTCATTTTCCCGAAGTTTTGGACCAGTGCTATACCATCCTACCACATGCTCCTTTGCTGTAAAGGATATCAAGTTATCAACATTAATTTCACCATGCACTCTCCATCATGTTATTCTTTACATTTATGAAATAGTTATAACTGAACAGGCATATAGATGATTGAAGAAACAATATAGCCCTACCATTAATCCGCTTGAACATTTCAAACATAGATTCATGATAGTTGTGATCCAAAAACCAGATGCTTGGATCCTTGTCATCTTCTTCAAAAGGCACTGTGCATTAAATATACATAACCACCATTAGCTGAAAAACAGCATGATTACTTTTTATGAATTTACTGACAAAATTGACTAAACTAGTAATAAGAAAAATCATATAATCTCAGTGGTAAAGGTTCTTTTAATACCTACATGAATGACTGACCCGTTATCAACACACTTAAATATCACATGAAAAACAGCTCTAGCATCAAGAAACTCTAATACAAAAGAAATATTTTACATGTCATTTTCTTCAAAAGTTCAAACAAATAAACAGGTAAAATAGGCACAGTACCCATTGTTCAGCACACGATGAGATGTTCCTTGACATTTAATTACTAGACTTAACATTCAGGTCCCTGTCCATGCAGTTGTTGGCCTAGAGAAGATAAAATTATAATTTGGCATTGGATTTAGAAAGAGTTTTACATGATCTAACATCAATGTTTCATGTTAATTATTTGGCATAAGCATGGCTCTAGTGCAGGAAACTCCTCTTTTCTTCTATTTGGCAGCTAGTTCAAATCAAGGCACAACTATTTTCTTTTGATTGGTGCTACAATAATTGCTCGACTTAAGATTAAAAATTCCTCCCCATTCAGTTCCAGGCATAACCAATGATAAACAGAAAATCTAACCATAGTAGCAAAAAAACATTTTAGTTTGACTCAGACTACAAGCCAAACTCAGCTTGGCTCCCAAAACAAGTCATTTCAAAGCACCAGCTTGTCAGGAGTCAAGCCTGATTGTCACACAAGCTTTTCAAGCATGATAGTTCCTGCAAGTACTTGCCATTGCCTAGTTTTCACAGCTGAGCAAACTTGATTCACAAACCCGACAAAAATCTAGACATGCCTCAAGATAAATGCTACTCCAAAAATTTACACAATAAAAAACACACACACACACACTCCATATAATAACTTATAAGTGTCATTCCTCTCATGATTTTCCATATTTCCCTACCCAGCTCTGCTCCAACAAAATGAACAGATAAACTACAATAAGATAATTTATTAATGTCCAGTGAATGATCACAGTGGCAGGTAAATGAAACTAAAAGGTACATCAGTATGAGCACAACTAGGAGTGCCAAAACAGCTCCTACAGCTACATTATCACACAGGAAAAGAGCCCAGTACACAGCCATAAGAAAGAAACATAAAATGACTGGAAAAGTGCATACACAGCAAGAGTATGTCAAGACCTGTTGGAGCTAGAAATGGAGGCCTACAGAAAGGGGAAATAAGAAGGCTCCTCAACTGAATAATCAATCAAAATCATACAGTCATTTCCAGCATACAGCCCTATTTTTATTTTTTACAGATCAAGACTTGGATTTTATTGACACTGAGGCAGCCACAGGACCATCAGAGGCAGATGGTTTTACCATTTTTGGGTCGTAACACCTAACTCTAAACTCTCAAGTCCTGGTTTAATTAAATATTTGGATTTAGCTCATTTTGCCTCAACATCATCATCCATGGTTCAACGACAAGCATTAATATCATGAGACAAGTGATAAATGTCACAACAACTCATTACATGTATGTATGAGTTTTGGACTATATTTTACATTGTATGAACACTGATATTGCGGTTTTTCTTTTAGACTCTCAAGTCCTGATTTAATTAAATATTTGGATTTAGCTCATTTTGCCTCAACATCATCATCCATGGTTCAACGACAAGCATTAATATCATGAGACAAGTGATAAATGTCACAACTCATTACATGTATGTATATGAGTTTTGGACTATATTTTACATTGTATGAACACTGATATTGCGGTTTTTCTTTTATTAAATATATACATATTTTTTTCAATTTAATTTATTCCAGTGCTTGTGTCAACTTTTCAAGTCCAACTTGAAATCTCACACTTGTCAAACCAAGTTGTTTGCCAACCCTGTTTTACTACTTTGACCATGGCTGCCTACTAGTAACGAAGGACCAGTTGTCAAGGAATTTTCTTCAGAAGGAACCTAAGAACAGCAGAATATTGATGAAACAACTTATAAATAACCAAAGAATTCACTTGAAAGGGATTACACAAAAATGGGAAAAAGAAAGAGGACTTTAGTATATAGTTGAAGTAACAAATCCAAAACCAGAACCCGATTAGAAAGGAAGATAAGCAGTGTTCCACAGGGGCGAGGGCCAGGGGGTCACCTGGGGAAATGTTTCACCATGTCCACTTTTGGGAGAAACTTGGGAAACGCATGGGGAAATATTTGCCTGGTGTGAGGGACACATTTCCCCAAGGGGGGCACCTATCATGAAATTGCTCTTCATAGCTATTATAAATTTAGGGTTTGAAAACTATGTTTACAAAGTTGCTTAACATGCGGGACCCACCAAGGGCGAATATATCAATCAAAAAATTATGAGAAACTTTTATAGTTTTTAAGCATTTTAGTGACTATAATGGCAGTATTATGGGACCTACAGACCTTGAGAGAAATGCACAACCACATCTACTAGGAAAAATGGTGTCCCCCCAGGTTGTCCTCCATCTACTAGGAAAAATTGGTATTGCCAACCTTTCAAGGATATCAATAAACATGGGAGACGAATACTTCCGAATGTCTGGAAAACTTTTGCGTCCTTTTAATCATTTTTTGTGACTACAGTGACAATATTAGAGAGCCAGCAAACATTCATTGAGAGACCTACACATAGTGGAAAAATTAGGGAGCCTGCAAACATTCATTGAGAGACATATGCAACCCAACATCCCCTGGTGACCCTCATATCTTGGGGATCATTATGTTTTTAATCATTTCTAGTGACTATAGTGGCAATATGTCAAACAGCCCTGGCTTGTCCAGTGTCCTCCCTCTACAAGGAGAAGTGGTTTCCCCTGTCTCTTCAGACTTTTGTGACTATAGTGGTGATATTAGGGGACCTGAAAACATCCCTTGAGAGACATATGCACAACCCTTGAAACACTAACCAAATATCCTTGGGTTGTCCTACATCTACAAGGAAAAATGGTGTCCCCAGTGTTTCAAGGACCTTTGTGACTATACTGGCAATATGCCAAACTACCCTGGGTTGTCCTCCATCTACAAGGAAAAATGGTTTCCCGTGTCTCCAGGCTTTCATGAATCATGACCACAGTGCTCATATTAGGGGACCCAAAAACATTCCTTGAGAGACATATGCAAGGAAAAAAGGTGTCCCCAATGTCTCAAGGACCTAACTGACTATAGTGGTAATATTAGAGGACCTACAAACATTCCTTGAAACACATAAGCACAGCATTTGACCCATCTCCCAACATGAGTAGGTTGTCCTTCGTCTGCTAGGGAAATGGTGTCTTCCACATCTTGAGAGTCAAGAACCAAACATTCCTGACTTGCACTCCATCTCGAACCAAACAAATCCAGGTTGTCCTACATCTACTAAAGAAAATGGTGTCACCTGAAAGGA